>CM058159.1:0-660714 GCA_030254885.1 Vitis rotundifolia
AACCCAAACCCCAAACCCCAAACCCCAAACCCCAAACCCCAAACCCGAAAACTCTAAAACCCCAAACCCAAAACCCTAAACCCCAAACCCGAAACCCGAAACCCTAAACCCGAAACCCTAAACCCGAAACCCGAAACCCCAAACCCGAAACCCTAAACCCTAAACCTTAAACCCGAAACCAGAAACCCGAAACCCTAAACCCGAAACCCTAAACCCGAAACCCTAAACCCTAAACCCGAAACCCTAGACCCTAAACTCCAAACCCCAAACCCTAAACCCCAAATCCTAAACCCCAAACCCCAAACCCTAAACCCTAAAACCCTAAACCCCTAAACCTAAACCCTAAACCCCAAATCCCAAACCCCATACCCCAAACCCTAAACCCTAAAATTGAAACCTTAATCCCCAAACCCCAAACCCTAAACCCTAAACCTGAAATCCAGAACCCCAAACCCCAAACCCTAAACCCTAAAACTTTAACTGTAAAACTCGAAACCTCAATCCACATACCCTAAACCCCAAACCCTAAGGCTTGTACCTTAAACCCTAAACCCTAAAACTTTAACTATAAAACTCGAAACCCCAAACCACATACCCTAAACCCCAAACCCTAAGGCTTATACCCTAATTTCTAAACCCCTAAACTTGCAACGCTACACCTTTAACGTAATTTATGTGGATGGATAATTATAGTGCCTCAATTGCATCCCCGTGGTTTAAACATTATGATTTTCAACTTATAAAATGGAAATATATTGTTTTATTATATTATGAAAAAAGATTATTTGCACTAGATAAATTATAGTTTGTACATATTTAAAATTTGAAAGCTTAGAATAGGTGTAATTGTCATACTATTCAATGAACATATTCACGGGAGTGGTGAATAGCGATTCAGTTAGTTGTAACTTGTAAGAACAAATTTATTTTTCTTTAATTTCTTTTAGTTCTGTTTTTTAATTTTGTGGAGTTTTTTTCCTGAACATTTCAATTGGTTCGTCCCGGTCGCAGCGCAGAAAAAAAAAAAAAAAAAAAAGGAAAAACGATTAGGGAGTTAATCAGGTATTAAAAAGCAATATATAGTCCTAAAATTAGAAAATGTTATTGGAAAATTTTCATTGCGAGAGAGAGGAAGGAGAGAGGAGAGCGAGAGAGCGCCGTCCGGAGTCAACCCTTTCACGTAGGCGATGAGGGAATTATGCTGTTTTCGTTTCGGGTAATCTCTCTTTTTTATCCGGTTCCGATTTCGTCCCCGTCGCTTGCGCTGCTTCTTACTGATTTGAATTTTTATGAGTGGGCTTGGGTTTTTCTTCTGGTTTGCTTTTATAAGAAAGTATATAGATTGAATATGTGACGGATTAGATTCATAAATTTGGGATTATTTAATCCCGTGATGAAATAAGCAAGTGAAATCTGATTTTATTTTAAAATATATCGTACAAATTATATTTCATTGACCCCCCAGCCTTTCATCATCGACGAAGATTCAAGACTGACGGCCAACTAGCACAGCCTTTCCAACAGCATTGGTGAAGAAAGAAGCAAGTCTGATAGCGCAAGAGTAAGTGCAATAATGGAGTCCTCTACTCCTCTTTCATCTGACTTTTTTTCCCTCTTCAGTTTTTCATTGGAATTTTTAACTTTTTCTTTGGATTCGAATCCCCTCGGTGTTACTCCTAGTCGACTTGGGTGACAACAATGATTTGGTTGAGTTGCATGATTCCAATCGGAGTTGGCAACAAATTCAAGATTGAATCGCAACTTGTGTTGTGGAATCGTCTTGGCCATGGCTGAATCAGAATGTCTTGGCCGAGTCCCTATTAGACTTGGCCGGTAGTTGGAACATTGATTCTTTCGCGGCCCTTTTTTCTAGCTGAAATTCAGAAACCAAACCCAAAACCCCGTTTTTCTGCGGATCTTTTTAGGGCTGTTTATCTTTGCAGGAGACACTTGAAGAATTAAAAAATAGAAATGTCAGGGGCAAGTTACTAAAGAGGAGTTTGCAGTAAGAATTTCCCACTGTATCTTTGTTATTTTGCATCTTTCTCTCTCTCTCTTTCTCTCTTCCCTATTAATGATGAATTTTGATTTCTGGGTTATTGCAATTTTCCCTCACAAAAGGAGTGAATTTCTTGTTGGATTTTTGTCTCATCAAATCATTGGCTATATTTGAAATTTTCAAGTCTTCTGAATTGAGTGTGATTTCTTTGGATCATCAAATGCTTGAAACTGGAAATTGTATTGGGAATTGTATTAATTCTCGAAATAATTGTATTAATTCTGAGATTCTGGATTATCATCTTGTAGGATAAGCCTCCTGCTACCTTTTAGGACTGAAGAATCAATTGGACTTCCATTTCATCAAATATTTGTTGACAACAGATATCAGAGGAATAGAAACATTCCTTATGAGTTTAAGTCTTTTCCATAATCCTAATGCTATTGAGTAATGAAGGAAGAGATGATCTATAGTCTCACCATTGCCTAAGCTATTTGTTTGTCATAAGCCATGCGAAGCCCATGCAAAAACCCTAAACCCTTAAATCTGGAAAGACTTTGTGCAATAACTTTCCCTCGACAATGATGTGACCATTTGACCAAGTGTTACCACCCTAACCATTAGAGTGCAGCCCATAAATGATTCTTGCTCGGAAACCTCATTAGTCACATGCCCAAAAGGCCTTTATTCCTGAAGGCAACCTGTCAAATCCCCAAACTTCCTTCACTTTCTGGTTTGCTCATTTGATTCCTATTTATCAAGTGGTCTTTCTAACCCTCCCCATGACCTCACCACTAGAAATTCCTTTGGATTATCTAAATATGCTCCTCTAACTTCACTTTGTTCTACAACATTGATAAAAAGTAAATAGAAATGTGGGCCAAACAAGGCTAAGACAAGGTAAGCCTCCATCAGGGATAAATAAGCTCTTTTGTACCCATTCAATATTTTGGAAACTTCTGCCAAAACTAGGTTAAAAAATTATAGGGTCATGGGATTTCCATCAAGGGGGAGTCCTATGTAGCATAGAGGCTGTTTAGAGGTTAAACAACCTGATGTGATAGCAAACAAGTCAAGGTGACTAGGACTAACATTAATCTCTAAGGATAGTTGTTCTTGTTAAGATTAGCCTTAAACCTATTCACCCATCATGAGAAGAGTGAGCTTGACGTTTGAAATATCCTTTGCCTTGGCTCTAGAGAAGAAAATAGTACCATTAGCAAATTGGAAATGGGTCTGCCTTAAACCCCCTTATTATCTTTCTATCCTCTACTCATCTCTTATATTAACCATTTTACCTGGGAAACAAAACTGCATGTGAGAGAGGATGGTATTAGTGTTAGCCTGATATATATGCTAGGCTCATTACCAAATAACTTAAACCTTTTGGGTTAATGAGGTGGTTGAATGAGAGGGATCCAGTCTTCAAGGATGATTGATAGAGATAGAATTAATTCTCCTAAATTTAGAGATTGATTACCTTTGACAATGATTCGTGGAGATAAAATCTACTCTTGTCAATTTGGAGATTGACCTATTGCCTCATTCTTTGACTACCTAAATGAAATGGTACTCAAGAGAAAGAATCCAATAAGCTTCATACTGAAAAGAGGTGTGTTAGAGAATCAAGCTCCTGCATATTGAAGGAGTAAAGTCATTAGATCTTTTCCTTGGAGGCTGTGATATTGTCTTGTGGGCAGTAAAGGAGTATGGATTTCAATTCAGAGTTTAGTCATCTAGGTTTGTGGTCATGCTGCCCTCCATTACCACACATGGAGATTAACTCTAGATCTTAGGTAGATGTGTTGATCACCATTTCAGCAGCCCTAGGACAATTTTGAAAGGTCCAGATGTGCTTTGTTGCAGAGGTTTCCTGGAGCCTAAGTGCAATGTGCAATCTAAGGTATGCACTTGAGCAAAGTGATGTGCTCCTTTAACCAAGGTGTTTTAATATATTTGGCACTTTTGGTTATTTCACATGTAGTAGGTTTGTCTCATGATGAGTGCTTGTTAGTCCTGATGGCTTTTCAAAAGTAGACACCAAAATAAAGTTTACAATTGAAGAAAAACTAATTACATATTAAAAGTCATGGATTCATTTTTTCAATGCATATAAGCAATTACATTACTTTAAAGCTTGTTGAATTGTACTATTTTTCTGGTTTATAATACCGAACATTTTCCTTTTTTGGTTTGGGTTTTCTTTGGTCAAGTTTTCAAAGATTATGTTAGTTAATAAACTCCTTAATAAGCCAAGCGTAGCTGGCGCAATGATGCTTGTTTCCCGAATAGAAGCCATTCCCACCTTTCATGACCTTTGCTTTGTATAGTCAACAACTTAATTGCTTGTGTTTCTACAAAGCTTTAACTAGTCTCACGTTAATAAATTTTCTTTTACATATTGTTATTGTACTTTTCTTTTATTTTGAATTCTTTTTTAATTTGTGAGTTTCTATGCTTCAATTGATAGTAGCATTTATTTCCTGTTGAAATGCATAATGTTATGGATTTTGATCTTATCACCATTTTTGCCTTGGTTATTATTAGGGAGGGATTTTAACCCCAAACCCAAAACTCTAAAACCAAAACCCGAAAACCCAAAAAACAAAACAAAGGCAAAGAAAGATAAAAATAAAAAATAAAAAATAAAAAATAAATGTAGTTTCAATACCTTGTTGTAAGCTTATATTAAAAAATGGGTGAAATTCATCAATACATGGAGAGATAAATTGGATTTAGGTTGGCCTCAAAATTGATTCAATGGAAAGTTGATGATTTTTCAAAATTCTTGCCATTCTTTCATAACTTTCACGATTTTATCCCCGTTTTCTCGAGTTTTGATTTCCAAAAAATTTAGGATTTTATTCCAAAATGTGGCAACATCAAAGCCTACAGTTTTGCCTCTATCTGCCATTATTGCACCTCGTTGCAAAGCTTCAAAGATTTAAAGAAAGAAAAATAATGGAACCTAGGAAAAGAGAGTCACAATGGAGGGTTCTAGTAGAGCTTCATAATTTAGATGTATAAGGTTCACAAATCCACTAATGAGAGCTCGAGTAAACTTTAATAAAATAACCAACCACTCATAAGGAAGTAGTGCTAACATTGCTTTTGAGATTTGAATGTTGCATGGTTTAGCTATGATTTGGTTTATCAAAATTGATCGGTACATAAATTTAATCTAATGTAGTTTAGTTCAATTGATGAAACAAAATGATTTTTTTTTTGGACAACACTTATTCAAGTTGTAAAACTAAGCCTTCACTTTTTTTTTTCATCTTAAAAATTACTCATTTTCGATTAGAATATCATAACTTATTCTTGTAAAAATAACCATTTTTTTTAAACCTTCACCTAAATAACCAAAATGTTGATCGCTATTTATATCAAATTAATTCGAGTTAAAATGGGTAAGAAGAGAAGAGCAAAAAATAATCTTAAAATTTCCTGAGAGACGGGAGGGAAAGAGAGAAGAAGGGTGTGACAATGCCTTATGGTGTCGACCTTCAGCATACGTGGCGAGGGAGATTATGTCATTTTCATTGATGGTAATTTATCCTTTTTCTCCGTTTTCGATTTCTCATCCGCCGATTGCGTTGCCTTCTTTTTGAATTGGATTTTTTTGGGAGGTCTTCTTGGTCTCAAGTTTGAATTTTTTGTTTCTTTGGATCTTGGTTGTGTTTTGGTGGTATATTGCATCAGGGTGGGGGGATTTGAGGAAGAATGAAAAAAAAAACTTGAAATCCACCCTGAATGGATTGGATTTTGGGATTTTGATTACTTCTATTGATTTGGTTTTCGGATTAGGGTTGGAATTTTGGTCATGAATTGGTTTGACGTTTGGAGAGAGATGTTGAATAAAGCTTGGGAATTTGATCTTGGTGGGTTGGATTTTTTAGGTTTTAACTTCATCTTTCATTGATTTTTTTTTTTTTTTAGAGTATATATATATCTTGACGAATTGGGGGAAAAGCATGAAGAAAAATGAAATAAAACTAGGGATTTTTAGGAGTTTTGATTTTGTCTCCCATTGATTTGTTTTAAGGTTGGGGTTTGATTTCTAAGATATTTTATTTGATTTGTGGTTAGGAATGTCTGTTTTGAGGATGAATTGATGGAGAATGTAAGAAAATTGAATTAGATTTTCTCATTAGTTTCTAAAAATTTAATTTTTCAATAGACTTTTTTCTTTAATTTGTACAATTTCTTTAAGAAAGTTTGGTATTTCCCTTTTCTTTTTCTTTCAATGGCTCTTGCATTTGAGGCCAAATGGGTGTGATGCATCCGAATCCTGAATTTGGTTCCCTTGGTATTAGTTTCTAAAGTTTGATGTTCTTGAAATGTTTTATTTAATATCCTTTTAGTTTTCTTGGTATTAGTTTCTTAAATTTGAACTTCTTTAGATGTTTTCTTTCATTATGCTATTTGTTTATGAGCAAAGTTTAAAATGCTGTTTGGGGAATAACTTTGGTTGAAGATCCTGGATAGCATTCCACTAATTGATTTCAATATTTTGATTTCTTTCCTATACTTTTTTTATTATCTAATTAGTTCTTGAATAACTGATAAAATAAAATATAAAATATAAAATAAAAAATAAAAAGAAAAGAAACAGTGATTAGAATCTCGTTTTCATTTCTTTCTATTGATATTACATTATAAAATTTGGTTTTCATTACACTATGTGTTTAATTTAAATTATTTATTTACGACTGTGTTTTGAATTTTGTTATAGGGAAATTAGGGCTACAATTTATAGGTTTTAGAGTTTAATCCTTAAGGTTTACAAGTTTTAGGATTAGGTGTTTTAGGGTTTAGATTATTAATTTCTTATAATATTTGTAATAGTCTTTGTATCTTTATGAAAATTGAGTTGTCATTTTGTTTTCACAAAAAGTTTTGTATAATTGGTGCTTGTGATTAAATCTTATTTGAAGTTATAAGTGTGTTCATTTAATCACAACCGCTACAGTAGTTTGTTTCTCTTTTGTTTTTTAACCTAAGTCCTTGAATAAGGTGTTCCTTTGAATAAGACATTTCGTTTACCTATTAAATTTAAAAAGAAACATTTTGTAAATTAATCTTTTTATACCCATGACATTTTAAAATTCATTTTATATATATATATATATATATATATATATATATATATATATATATATATATTATATATATATATATGTATAAATTTTTTTCAAAGGTAATTTTTTTCATTTTTTGTTATTGCACCCACCGAGACTCGACTTAATCAACTTAAGATTATTTTCTATTGCCCTTTCTTCCTTTAGTGAAGACCCTGAAAACTCATCCCCATCATTGACCCTAATAAAAAGAATAGTCTAGAAATGCTATACACATACTGACTACCATTCAATTTGATAATAAATCCCCTACAAAAGATTCCAAGTGTGAGGCCTCATGTCTAACTAAGAGATCTACAATATGGTTTGTCGAGCAAGAGATTTTGAGAGAAAGAACACCCAACCCTATAGCAATCATTCGGTGTGACCATGTTTCAAGCTTCCAAGACCCTCATTTCCTTTTTGCCACCTAAGAAAATATAGTAGCAAAATTACCACCACTAATAAATTTGACATCCTTAAAGGCTTTGTCAATGGGATTTCCTTTTGTAAGGGCACGAATTGTTGTCCCTAAAGCAATTCACTAGATTTAGACAAACCTCTCAACATGTTGCCATATTGGTTCCTAAATGGGGTTCAATTTTTGGGGGAATAAAACACTAGAACTTTGGGAAGTCATTATTATCTTTTTATTTATGTTTCATCCAATCAATTAAACATAGGTTCTCTGTATTTCTCTATATCTCTCAAATCTCTTTCTAGTATTTCTCTTCATTTATCTCTCTTCTTTCACTTTCTATCTCTTCTGTTTTCTGCCAACTCTTCTCTTTTTATTTTTTAGCACCACTTTGTTATCATGATTTAATGAACATACTACTTATTAGTTTCTTTGCAATTAGATTTGGTCTACAAGATCATGTGGAAAAAAATGATTTTTTTTAGTATAGTTTAATTCACATCCTAAAGCAAAATGATTTTTGCTAGCAATTTTTTTTTTCCACCTGACATTTTAGTATGATGACTTTGACAAACATAACTACTTATTAAATTTTTTGTAACATGAATTGGTGAACTTGATCATTTGAAAGAATTAAATTTATTGTTATATAACTATTAATAGAAATTTAATATTTTATAGTCTAGCATTGATCTTGAAGCAAATTGAATTTTATTTAACATGCAAATTAACTATGATGATTTTGGGAAATATAACTACATCTAAATTAATTTTCTTTGCAATAAAAATCTAGCAACCCTATCATCCTAAAGAACCACAATTTTGACTATATAAAAAAATGACCATCAAAAGGTTAACATGGTATAGTCCAATATTCATGTAATAACGATTTTTTTTCTTTCATTCAAAAGAATTACAATCTATTATGATGATTTTGATGAATATATCTATTCCCTATTAAATTTCTTTGCAATCAAAATTGTTTTACCACATTATTTGAAAGAATCAAATTTATCTCTATATTAAAATTGACTACTAATATAAATTTAATGTAGTATAGTCTAGCTTGGATTTGAAAGTAAATTGATTTTTAATTAATATGAAAATTAGCTATGATGATTTTAGGGAATATAATTACATCTATATTAATTTTTGTTGAAATTAAAATCAAGATCATTTGAAAAAACTACAATTATTGTCATACAATATTAAAAATAACTGTTAAAAATTTAATTTTTTATAGTATAACACAAATTTTGAAGCAAATTGATTTTTTTTTTCTTCACACGACACTTCATTATGATGATTTTGATAAACATATATTTTCTTTTTAGTTCTTTTGTTTTGACCACAATTTGAAGAACGATGATGATGTTTTCTTAATTTTAAAGATCAATCAAGAGTCATAAGTGGCTTTTTCCCAAATGAACTCATTGAATGATGAAAAACGTGTATAACAATTCTTTTTCCATTTATTGAACTTGTAGGGAGATTTCATAAAGCTTTTTCTTTTGTTATGAAGCCTTTTTTCCGGTATTGGATTTTCTCCTTAGGATTTTCCTTTTTTCTTTTTTTTTTTCCAATTTCTCAATTTTTGATCTCTCAATTTTTGAAAGAAGTCATCTTTATTTATAAGTGAAGGTAGGGAATTCGAATTTTGAATTTTCGAATTTTAGTTGCTTAATTCAAGGGACTTAGTTCCTTAATTTTAGCAACTTTTCTTTTCCCAAAGGTTTTACCAACAAGATAATAATTGTGAAACCAATGTTTAATTAATCTCGCTTTTGATGATAACAAAATAAGGTTTGGAACTAATGATTATATTTCCAGTATGATTAGGCAAGAATATTTCCAAAGTGACAATCACAAAGACAAAATCAAGTAAAAGATAAATCAATAAAAATAAAAAATAAAAAACCTAAAAGAGAAGTGATTTTTAAGTCCCAAGCTTCAGAGGAGCTCTTTGTAAAGTTGTTGGTGCACTAGGTTTTTTATATATTACATTATTTATTTATGTACCAAAATCATTTAAAAGTTATTTTGTTTTAAATCTTTTAAAATCAAACAATTTCATATTTTCAACTAAAACCTTGTGTCAAATGCTTTCCAATTTTGTTTAAAAGGTTTTAAGTTAAAAAGGATGGTTGTTGAGACAAAAATGACTCAACCGGTTGAACTAGAAGAGAAATCGGTTGATATGTTCAGCTCAATCGATTGAAAGGTGTAAAAACCTTATCTTTCTTCTAGAACGCTTGTTCAACTAGTTGAGGTCTAGTTGAGGTACGGTCAAGGGGTGGTCGAGTTATAATGGTTATCTATTAAGCATTAAATGCTAACGGCTAGTTAACTGGTCAACCCCCAACTTGACCAGTCAAACCCTCAATGGCTAGTTTGGTCGTTTTCCTTTATAAAAAGGTCACAATCTTCATTATTTCAAGAACTTAACCTTCCTAAACCGTTCTTAAATATATTTGAGTCTTGAGAGAGTATTTTTTACTACACCATTGCTCTAAAACTTGAATATTATTAGTGCACATTTCAATCCTAATTTTTCTTGTATCATTTGAACCTAAAGTTTTGTACTAAGATTTTGTGAAATTATTTGTAAATATTTGAGAGAATCAATTTAAGTGTGAGGTATCACTTAGGGATTCTCAAGTGTGGGGTATCACTTGAGGGGTCGTTCAAAAGTGAGATATCTCTTGAGGATTGTAAAGGGTGTTTGGAGCCAAAAGTCTAAGAGGGTGGATTGGAACCATAATTCAATTGTATTGCTTGAAGACTTGGTTTGGAAGTCTTGAAATAGTGGAACCTCAAGCTTGGAATTGAAACTAGAGGAAAGTAGATGTAGGTTGAATTGCACCGAACCACTATAAAAATCTTGTGTTTGCATTCTCTCTTCCCTACTCTTTTACTCTATATGCAATTATTTCTATATTGTTTTATTATATATTTGCATATAATTGTCTCTTGCATTCAAATAATTTAAATTTGAACAAAAAAAGTCATCACCTTATTCTCTCTCCCTTTCTAGGGTGATTACTTTAGGTTGGATTAACTCTCTCTCCCCCTCTTTAGGGTGATTACTTTATTTTGGATTAACTTAATTTTTCTAATAATAATAATAATATATCTTATTATTATTATTACCACTTTTATAGTTGGAGATTAGTTTCCTTTTTTTAGGAAATTTATCCATAAGAGAATATCTATTTATTTATTTATTTATTTTAAAGATCGAATTAGTGGTAATTTAATCTACTAAATTTTTTTTGTCTACATAGTCAACCTAATCATTTGAACGAATCAAATTTATTGCTATATAGCAAGTTGTCATTGATAGAAATTTTATGTATTTTAGTACAGATTTGAAAGCAAATTAATTTTTTTATAAAAAATAATGGTTAAAAGTTCTTTGATATGGTATCATGGAACAATCATTTAATAACAATTATTTTTCATATATCACTTCATTTATGAAGCTTTTGATGAACATATTTACTTTCTTATTATTTTTATTTTTTTTTTTGCAAATAGAATTGTTTACAAGGTTATTTGGCAAAATTAACCATATGTCAAAAATGACAATTAAAAGTTTTTTATAGTAGTATTGTTCACTACTCATCTAATAGCAAATTGAATTTTTTATTCACATGACACTTCATTATAACGATTTTGATGAACATAACTACATTATTCAAATTATTTGCAATCAAAGTTTCTCCATCAAGTAATTCCAAACAATTAATGTAATTGTTATTTAAAAAAATTGATCAGTGATGGAAATTTAATGTAATATAGTGTAGCTAAGAGATCTAGAAACAAATTGAATTTTTCATTTTAATGATTTTGGAGAAGTTGTATTATTTTTCTTTGCAATCAAAATCTCACAATGCTATTGCTTGAAAGAACCAAAATTATTATTTGATTATATCAAAAGTGATGGTTAAAAGTTTTTTTAGTGAAGTATCATTAAGCACTCATTAGTTAAATATATATATATATATATGTTGTTTTTTCATACAACACTTCATTAGAATGGTTTTAACCAATATAACCAATACAACTCATATTTGAAAGCAAATTGATTTTTTTTTTCTCATACGACACTTCATTATGTTTTTTTTTATGAATATATCTACTTATTAAATTTCTATGCAATAAGAATTTCTCTATTAGTTGGTATGAAAGAATCAAAGTAATTGTTATATAAAAGTTAAACCATGATAGAAATTCAATGTATTATAGTCTAAGTGAGATCTGGAAGCAAATTGATTTTCTTTTCCATAAAAAATTTACTATGATGATTTTGGGGTATAATTACATCATTAGTAATTTTTATTGTAATCAAAATCAAGCAACCTTATCATTCAAAAATAAATAAATAAATTGAATATAGTGTTGATGTTGAATCAATTGAGGATGATTTTTCTTCTCGTCGCAGTAGAAAAAGGTTGAATCCAACTATTAGAGATTGATTTTGCCCTCCTTTTTTGCATAAAGATGTTCGAACACACCCTCTGAAGCTTAAGTCAGTCTTCTAGAATAGTCAAGAGTTCCTTTTTAAATTGTAGTTGAGAAAGTCTCTTGTATTGCATACCTGGGCTCCGGTTTTGGGAGGGTTTTTATAGTGTCTAGAGTGAAGTCACATTTGTGTTGAGTTGGCATCTTAACTTCTGCTATCATGATGGTAGCACAATGTGTGACAAGATAATCATCACCATTTAGGCGATTGGCAAGGGCTACTAGTGGGGGTGTCATGATGGTTTATTTCTCACCTCAACCTGCTGGAGGTATGGCGTAGTGTGTGACAGTCACCTGATATGGACGTGGAGACGGGGTAACATCCCATCACCCATACTCTTGTTAAAGGGAAATGATTGCTTGTAAGAGTGGGTCAGAGTATCCATCCGAAGTGCACCATACAGTTTAATGAAGCATAATGTTGCCGGTTGCTGGTATACATAGACCAAATAGGGATCTCCGGGTCTGGTGATGATCGTCCGGATAGAATTAGGGAAGTGCCATGTGGGTCAGGAGTAGCCTGCCATGTGGGGGAAGCCCCCCACAATGCCCCATTTTAACACGTGCATTTCGTCCAGACAGAAAGGGCGGGTTAAAACATTTTTTTAAACCCCTTCAATAGCCCTAGGACACGTGGCACTCGAGGGTATTAAAGCGGGTCGTTTTTGTCAAGACTATCGTCAAGTGGTGCGTTGCTTCGGAGGGTGTGCTTCCAAACGTCTTGCCCTTTGGGATCCTTAAGGCGCATGTCGTTATAAATAGGGATTTAATCCCCAAGAGGTGCACCTTTTGATGTTTTTGCTATTGAGTTCCCCTAACTGCTCTCTCTCGCTCTGTATCTTCCTCGCCAAAACAACAGTTACTGTCTTTTCTCCGCCATGCCGTAATTCTCCTTTTTCGATGATCTTTTCGACTCTCGTTGCATTCCCGTGGACCATTTTCACCATTTGCTGGAGGACATTCTTCCGGTAAGCCCGTCTTTCCTTTCTGTTACTCTCATTTTTTGTTTCTCTTGGTTGACTTGTTTGTTGTTATTGGGGGTTGTTTTGGTGTCTAGAGGTCTGGTTGGCCACGGAATAGTCGCTGTGAGGCCTACAAAGCTAGGTTTTGAGGTCTTTCTAGGGCGGCAGGTTTCGTCAGCGACGGGACCTGCTAACACCTATTAGAGTTAGGGCTTGCCATGCTTTCTGCTTATTTGGGCTTTGTACGACACGCCTAGGTTTTTCAATCCTTCAATTACTGTGGTGTTATGGCGGGAAAGCCTATAGTTGGGACTTTGTTGGCAAGCAAGGTCAGAAGCCTCATATAAGGTAGGCTCCAAGTCTGTCATAGTCGTTTTTCGTGTGTTTTGGGGCACTGCCTTTTGGCGGTAAGGTCGAGTGGCTACTCTCTAACATTCGACATTGTGTCGTGCAGGTCCTACTCTGCCCGTCACTCCAGCATGCCAGTGAAAAGGGGTGTCGCTTCAACCAGCACGGCTGGTAAGGGTATGAAAGGTGGTTGGATAGGTGCAAGTGCCGATCGTTCTGATTCGGAAAAGCCCATTGAGCTTCTTATTGAACGGGAGTTTCGCGAGCCAAGGGGACCCCTACTGACTAGATCCCTTCCCAATTGTTGTAGTGGTGGATAAGGGAGCCAATTTGCCATGATTGGTGCAGTTGAGGGGCCTGGACATGCCTCCTGGGTTGTCACTACACGTGGCTTCCCTACATCGGGCATCTAAGGCCCTAGCTTTGCGCGCATCGCATTCGATAGCTAGAACCTCCTATCACGTTTCCTTTGTTATGAGACACGAGTGGAGTCAGAGCTTTCGTCTTGTGGCGCACAACAAGCTGGAGGGGGTCTTTCCTCAGGCTACACTTCTTGTTCATCAAAGGGGAACTCTGCATTCCCAGGGTACATTGCCTCCTCGTTTTGCCTGGAGTTTGTTCGCTGACTCCTTGGTTGCCGGCTATGAGGAGGGCCTGATGAAGACACTTGAATCCGCAATACTTCGTTCTCCTCCCTAAGTCTCCTTGTTTCTTGGAGTTGGGCTTGCACTTGTCGTTTGCTCTCTCACTGACGTTTTTCCATACTTTCACGCCAGTCGAAGTAACCCTCACTACTCTAAGCTAATGATCAACTTCTTGAAGGTGCTGACATTTTTGTTCTGTTCTCACAAACGGTGCCAATGTTGATGCTGAATCAACTGAGGATGATTCTTCTCCTCGTCACAATAGAGAAAGGTTGAATCCAGTTGCTAGAGCTTGGTTTCGCCCTCCTTTCTTGTATAAAGATGCCCGGACAGGTTATTCGGACACATCTTCCGAAGCTTAAGTCAATCTCCTAAAGTAGGCAAGAGCTCCTTTTTAGACCATAGTTGAGAGAATCTCTTGTATTGCGTACTTGGGCTCTAGTTTTGGGAGGGTTTTTATAGTGTCTAGAGTGAAGTCACATTTGTGTTGAGTTGACATCTTAACTTCTGCCATCATGAAGGCAACACAGCGTGTGATAGGATAATCATCACCATTTAGGTGGCTAGCAGGGGCTGCCAGTGGGGGTGTCATGATGGTTTGTTTGTCACCTCAACCTGCTGGAGGTATGGTGCAGCATGTGACAGTCACCTGATATGGACGTGGAGACGAGGTAACATCCCATCACCCGTACTCTTGTTAAAGGGAAATGATTGCCTACAAGAGTGGGTCAGAGTATCCATCCGGAGTGCACCAGACAGTTTAATGGAGCATAATATTGTCGGTTGCTAGTATACATAGACCAGATAGAGATCTCCAGATCTGGTGATGATCGTCCGGACAAAAGTAGGGGAGTGCCACGTGGGTCAGGAGTAGCCTGCCACATAGGGGAAGCCCCCACATATAGTATAGCCGCTAAACCAACACTAATAGATATTTTTTTATTTCAAGTTTGTATTTTTTGTTAGTAGGGTTGGTTTCAAGTTCTATAATATTAAGTCAATTTGCAGTTCAACCTATCCCATTTCAATCTTATTTGTGCCATGCTAAAAAAACAGTGAAGGTGATTCACTTCTCACAAGTTGTATCCATTATTTTTATTTTTCTCTAGACTAAAGAAAGAATTTAAAGTCATTTTCTTTTTTGACTACTTTTTAAGATTATGTTTAAACATCAGCATATGAAAAAAAATCATTGTTGAAAGGGAGAGATTAATTATGCACAACCGAAAAAAAAAAGAAAAAAAAAAGTCATGATTTTTAGAAAGAAAGGTGGGAGGGTGGTCAATGGTGAAGGAGAGAGAGAGAGAGAGGGGTAGGATAGATTATTTTAGTAGCCTCTCAGTAGAAAATGCAAAGGGATTGGATTAAAGTCATTACGCCCCTATTAAAAATAAAAAATAATGACTTCACCAGAGTTTTAGCCTCTATTGTATTTGCAAGTTGTTATTGACCCACATATTTTACTCTAATCATGTAACATTAGAGTTTGGAAGCAGATACTATATTATTAAAAATTATAATCATAAGTTATGTGGTTATACATGATAAGGGAAACTATTTTGACAACTTTTTTTAAAATATGAATAATGGACTGTTCAAATTTAAGCATTGTAGGTGTTAGATGTATAAATTTGAAAATTATTTCATCTTTTTCACCCATTAATTCTACGAGGAAAGGATGAGAAAAACCAAAAGTCGAGATTTGTGATTGATCTAAACCAGATAAAGATCCTAAGGAAGGTGATTAGGAAACGACAAGAAGGGAGAAGGGCATCAGTTTTTCCCTTCTCCTACTTTACACGCTTTCTCTATCATCATCATTATCATCTTAATGGAGAAAGTCCACCAGTTAGCCGCCCCCAAAAAGTCAACGGTTTTGAGAATTTCTGAGAACCACTCTCTCGCCGATAGATTCAGATTTCAATTGGGTGTCTGTTATGTGCCCCTGATGTCGTCTTCCTCGGTTCCGACCAGCAGAGCTGTTAATAAAGAGTAACCAACCTGGTCTATTCTGGTCTGGTCTGGGTCCGGTCTCGTCTCGTTTGACAGATTAACGAAACTGAAGATTTCACAGCCATGTGGCTCTTGCGGTCCCAGATTCATTCACCCCTATACCGCAGCAGCTGCCACAGCCACAGCCTCTGCGACAGCGGCAGCTACAGTAGCCGTCTCTTGGTCTTGCTCCTGCTACTGCTCTCTTGTTTTGTCTCTTCTCACCAGGCCTGCCACCACCTGGATCGGGCCTCTCTGTTATCCTTCTCCCGCGACATTTCTTCCCCTCCGTCGGCTCCTCTCAACTGGTCTTCCTCTGACTGCTGCCTCTGGGAAGGGATTACTTGTTACAACGGCCGGGTCACCCATCTACGCCTGCCTTTAAGGGGCCTCAGCGGGGGCGTCTCTCCCTCTCTTGCTAAACTCACCCTTCTCTCCCACCTCAATCTCTCCCGCAATTCGTTCTCTGGTTCTGTTCCCGTAGAATTATTTTCGTCCTTGGAGATTCTTGATGTGAGCTTCAACCGTCTCTCAGGAGAATTACCACTGTCTCTGTCTCAGTCGCCTAACAACTCCGGAGTCTCGCTCCAGACAATAGATTTATCAAGTAATCACTTCAATGGGGTAATCCAATCTTCGTTTCTCCAGCTGGCTTGGAATTTGACCAATTTCAATGTCAGCAACAACAGCTTCACAGACTCCATTCCATCTGACATCTGCAGCAATTCTCCCCTCGTTAGGCTCATGGATTTCTCCTACAATAAATTCAGCGGCCAGGTTCCCCTGGGGCTTGGGAACTGTTCCAAACTGGAGGTTCTCCGAGCAGGCTTTAACTATCTCTCAGGATTGATCCCCGAAGATATTTACAGCGCAGCAGCTTTGCGGGAAATTTCATTGCCAGTCAACAGCCTCTCAGGGCCCATCTCCGATGGCATCGTCAACCTCAGCAACCTAACTGTCCTTGAGCTCTACTCTAACCAGTTGACTGGCAATCTTCCTAAGGATATGGGGAAGCTCTCCAACTTGAAACGGCTGCTCCTTCACATCAACAAACTGACTGGTCCTCTGCCTTCATCTCTGATGGATTGCACCAAGCTAACAACACTGAATTTGAGGGTCAACTTGTTTGAGGGAGATATCTCCCTGATTAAATTTTCCACCCTCCAAGAACTGAGCACACTTGACCTCGGCGATAATAACTTCACTGGCAACTTTCCTGTAAGTCTCTACTCGTGCAAGTCACTGACTGCTGTCCGACTGGCCAACAACTGCCTAGAGGGACAGATCTTGCCTGACATACTTGCTCTGCAATCTCTGTCCTTCCTTTCAATCTCCAAAAACAATCTAACCAACATCACTGGGGCAATCAGGATGCTGATGGGTTGCAGAAATCTCAGCACTGTCATCCTTACACAGAACTTTTTTAATGAGCGATTGCCAGATGATGATAGTATTTTAGATTCAAACGGGTTCCAAAGGCTCCAGGTTCTGGGTCTTGGGGGTTGCCAATTCACTGGTCAGGTGCCTACCTGGCTAGCCAAGCTTACAAAGCTAGAGGTCCTGGACCTGTCTCTTAATCAAATTACAGGCTCAATCCCTGGTTGGTTGGGGGCTCTGCCCAGCCTTTTCTATATAGACCTGTCCAGCAACCTTATTTCAGGGGAATTTCCCAAGGAAATTATACAATTGCCAAGGCTGACGTCGGAAGAGGCGGCCACTGAAGTAGACCAGAGTTACCTAGAGTTGCCTGTATTTGTCATGCCCAACAATGCCACTAATCTGCAGTACAAGCAGCTCTCCAACCTTCCACCAGCAATATATCTGAGAAACAACAGCCTCAGTGGCAATATCCCTACTGAGATCGGTCAGTTGAAGTTTATTCATATTCTGGATCTCAGCTATAACAATTTCTCTGGCAGCATTCCAGACCAGATATCTAACCTCACTAACTTGGAAAAATTGGACCTCTCGGGAAACCATCTCTCTGGTGAAATCCCAGGGTCGTTGAGAAGCCTCCATTTCTTATCTTCCTTCAATGTTGCAAACAACAGTCTTGAAGGAGCAATACCATCAGGAGGTCAGTTTGATACTTTTCCTAACTCTAGCTTTGAAGGTAATCCAGGGTTGTGCGGTCCACCTCTGCAGCGGTCATGCTCCAATCAACCAGAAACCACTCATTCCTCTACACTTGGTAAAAGTCTAAACAAGAAACTCATTGTTGGACTCATAGTAGGGATTTGTTTTGTCACTGGGTTAATTCTTGCCTTGCTGACATTATGGATATGCAAGAGGAGAATCCTTCCAAGAGGGGAATCTGAGAAGTGTTATCTGGACACAATTTCCTGCACCTCCAATGCAGATTTTCATTCTGAGGTTGGCAAGGATACCAGCATGGTCATAGTGTTCCCAAGCAATACTAATGGAATTAAGGATCTCACAATATCTGAGATCTTAAAGGCCACGGACAATTTCAATCAAGAAAACATCATTGGATGCGGCGGCTTTGGTTTGGTTTATAAAGCTATTTTAGAAAATGGGACCAAGCTTGCAATTAAGAAACTTTCAGGAGATCTGGGCTTGATAGAAAGGGAATTCAAAGCAGAGGTTGAAGCTCTGTCCACAGCCCAACACAAGAACCTAGTGTCCCTCCAAGGTTACTGTGTGCATGACGGCATTCGGCTACTGATATATTCCTACATGGAGAATGGAAGTCTGGATTACTGGTTACATGAGAAGACTGATGGTTCACCTCAACTTGATTGGCGGACTCGACTGAAAATAGCACAGGGAGCAAGCTGTGGGCTGGCTTACATGCACCAAATCTGCGAGCCACACATTGTGCATCGTGACATCAAGTCCAGCAACATCCTTCTCAACGACAAGTTTGAAGCACATGTAGCAGATTTTGGATTGTCCAGATTGATTCTCCCTTATCACACTCATGTTACAACAGAGCTAGTAGGTACTCTGGGTTACATACCTCCAGAGTACGGGCAAGCATGGGTGGCTACTTTGAGAGGAGATGTGTACAGTTTTGGGGTTGTCATGCTTGAGCTGCTCACTGGGAAGAGGCCTGTGGAGGTATTCAAGCCAAAAATGTCAAGAGAGTTGGTTGGGTGGGTGCAGCAAATGAGGTCTGAGGGAAAACAAGACCTAGTCTTTGATCCTCTCCTCAGAGGCAAGGGCTTTGAAGAAGAGATGCTGCAGGTGCTTGATGTGGCCTGCATGTGTGTCAGCCAGAATCCTTTCAAGAGACCCACAATCAAGGAAGTTGTTAATTGGCTCGAAAATGTAGGGGACAACCCACAGGCACCCAAGTAAGGGCATAGCAATCCAGTAGCTACTGGGACTACCCTTCCATACATCATAAGAACAAATAGGCATAACTAGAAAGGTCAAAAGAATAACTGGGTTCATTACTATTTCAGTTTTTCAGTCCAGTTCACCTGTTATAACTAGTTGACTGTGCAGAATGTTTTTTATTTTATTTTATTTTATTTTATTTGCTGAGCTTTATCTTTTTTAAAGTAATTATACTGTATAGTGATGAGCTTCTAAAGAGAAATAATGATAATAGTGATGAACTAAACCACCTTAAGTCTCGTCAAGTTAGAAAGAGAAAAAAAAAATAGTGAAGAAAACTATTGTTGTCTCTTCTCGTACACCCAGGCTCTAGCCCGTGGCCAAGCTGTAACAGAGTTTCTCAGTTCCTCTGGCAAAGATGGAAGATTAGCTACACTATGGGACCTTGGTTTTTGTCATAAGCACAAAATTTGCCCCCAAATTTTGTGTTGCACAGTGTTTAAAGTCCTCTAAGATCGCATTTTCCAATCTCACGAGATGTCTAATGTAAGATTATATAAGACACATAACTTACAAGGAAAAACCATTATCTTGTATTAATTTCAAGTAATTACAAGAAATGGTCAATGCCTTCTTTGAAGAAGACTCCCATATCTTTCCTTGGTGAGTTATAGAGAAGGCCTGAAGGTACAATATATATTGGCACCAAGCCCTACTCACACTTCAAGGACAAGGCTACTAATCCCACATACATATAGGTAGTGGTTCTTCTCGCCGCTTCAATCATTATCCTCCATCCAGCGGTTGCATTGCATACCTCTCCTTATGACACTTGTCATAGCAATTGCATCACTTGCTTTGCTCATGCCACATGTACCATGCTTTACAACTCACTCTCTTATTCATGCCCTCTTTTATAGGTCTTGTTGCATCATTGCATGCCACTTGTCCCATCCTCGCAAGGATTTGCGTGGCTTATGTTATGTGTTTAGCAAGTGTTTCAACGTATCATGTGTTCCAGTCAAGTGCTTTATAGCATACTATGTTAGGTGTCATATTGTTAGTTCCTTGACATAGAGTATGTGGCACCAAAGCCTCATGGGATAGCACTTTGACCCCATGAGCGACCTATGACAATGGCAAGGTGGTATAAGGCAACAGTGCCTTGTGTGCGAAGATGAAGAGTTATGGCCATAATGTCATGACTCGTTGCTATGCCAAGAGAGAGTTTGGCCAAGGCATGGTGCCAGTGCAATAACAAGAAGACAAATGTAAAAGCATGTTGCCTCGATATGAATGTGATTTAGATGTGCAGGCCAAGAGAGGACTTGTCATGAACATAACCCACATAGAGATGCATGTAGCAAATTGTCTTGAAACGTCTAGGCATTAAGGCAAGCCCCAAGAAAGACGAGTTACACCATGAATCAAAGACTTGAAAAGTTGGTATATGGATGGAGGCAAGAGGCAACAATATGAGGAGTTTCAAATGAATGAGGAATGGCTCTAAGATATTTGAAAGCTCAAAGTTGGATTCAAAGTGGGATTGCAATTTGAGTTTGAGTAAGGTTGATATTTTTATTGTAATTGTAATTTGAGTAGGACTAGGATTGCCCATTCCTAGTCCAAATAGAAGTGATTGGTGTCACAACCTATGAATAAAAGTTTTAGGAGGACCAAGACTCTGTACTCCTAGTCCTAAGGGGCATGAGAAAAAACATGAACTCACTAAAGTTATTGTGAGAGTCTTGTTAAATGAGGTCTTGTATTATTATTGTAATTTTAGTATGAGTAGTATTAGGATTGCTAGTCCTTAGTCCAAATAGGAGTGATTGGTGTCATAGCCTATGAATAAGAGTTTAATTATGATTAAAATTGTGTGCTCTTAGTTAAATAAGGAATGGGTGGTGTCACATTTATAAAAGGAGAACTAGAGAGCCTTTTAGGGGCATGAGAAAAAGCATGAACTCACTAGAGTTATTGTAGGAGTCTTGTTAAACGATGTCTTATATCATCATTCAAGGAGGAAATAAAATACAAAGTTAGGGCTCGAGCCCCATAATTTTGTGTCTAATGGGTTATTCTTTTATTGCCATCTCGTGTGGTTAGAGTAGGCTAGCTTAGATGACTTCTAAGTGTCGCATGGATGCAAAAAATTGTGGGAATTTCATGCTTGTGACAAGAGTCTCTACTCAAACCTGGCCTAGTGCTAAGGTGTTACACCCTCATGCCTCTAAGCCTCATGCTTTTAGTGTCCCATAATCCTTACTTAGCCTTTCACCAATGTCAAGGGCTATATTATGTTGTGTTCATGTCATGTGCCAACAATCGTGCAAGGTGCAGATAATTTTGCTCTCCCTTTGTTCTTCTCCAATTCCTTTTCTAAAAAGAGATCTACCAAAGTTTAGAACATGGAGGAGAGTGAATTTCTTCAATACAGACTAACAATCTTCTTTTGTTCTTCAAAAGACAGCGAACTGTTTCAAAATTTCCTACCTTTGATAGCCTCAATTGCTGCAGCTGTTCTTCCCTAAAGAAGGTTGTAGTTAGTTTCCTTCCTTCAAAGATCAAATAACCCTCCGGGAACTCACTAGTCTTTGCTATAAGAGAAATTATATTAATGATTTTTCTGACCCCCAAACTTGTTAGGATGAAGACAAAATACCATAATTTTGAGTTATGAAAGAACAGTTCAAACATCCCTCAGTCCTGTGCTTTCCCCTTTCCACTACTGGAAGGTTTTAAAACGTCAAAGAGAATCCAAAGGAAGGATTCTCTTGATTTCATTTTTACTCCACTAGCTTTAGTGTCACCATACTCTCATATACGGTAATCATTAGCAGCAGGACCTTTCAATCTGTAAGACATGATAAGATATCAGTCAATCTGATTGTTAATTTATATGAGCTGAATACAAGCACAAACATTCCACTTAGAGAATCTTACATTGTTGGTCCACGAATGCCATTTGTGAATGCTCAACTCCTCTCCCTGGAGGAAGTGTCAAAGTATGGTGGGTCTGGGCCATCACAAACTTCCCCCCACGTCACCAACACCACAACCCCACACACAACAACTAGCAACCAACAAGAAGGGGTGCAACAAACTAAACATAACGCCCCACTCCCACTCTGAGCAATATTGGTATGTGCCGTTAATGGGTTCACTGCAGGACAACAGTTCAAGTCTACATACCTATAATGATCAATAAACAAAAAATAATAATGGAGTAAAATGACATTGAATATATAAAATCTATGCTAAAAACTCTCTTTCCTTCCAACTTCTTAGCCTTCAGAATCACCAGAAAACATTTTCCTATTAAGATCATATACACGATGTTTGACATGCTGCCACCATACATCTAGTCGTATTCACTACCAAAACATGAAGTCTGATCATGTATTCACATCTTATGTTTGACCTGATCTGGTGGCTGTATTGCATTAACCAAGTTGGTATATGTTCCATTTTCTGACTTAAAGAATTTTGAGAATGCATCTTAAAGTTGAGAGGAATATATGACAGCACATACGAGAACACCCCCTTCTTATTTATCATAATATCTAGGGTTGTCCTGTTGAATTGCCAGTTAGGCCATATTATTTATTGTGAAGATGGGTTTGAATATCAATCATGCTTGGCTAGATGTGAATGAAGCAAGGCAAATATTCCACTATCCTGCTATTCAAAATTGAGTGATTCTCATGTTGTGGGATTGGTATCATAATTTAGTGAAACCATATAATTTATAGCAAGTGAACACTGCCACAGCACAACTGGGTATTACAATAATATTAGTCAAGAGTATTCCCTCCATATATATCTTCTGGGGCTAAGACATTTCTTCAGTACCCTAGATTGAGGGAAAAAAAGCACAAAAGAAACAAGTGTAAATACATAGCCTTATACAAGGGATATAGTCAACCATTGATCATTGACATGGGCCAACAGTCAAGGTATGTTCCAGGTTACAAAGATTTAATTTCCCCGTCCATGTACCCACAGGCGGTTCACTGAACAGCAGAGTGCAGCCAAAACAGCTCCTGTGCCCATAAACCTAATGGACTATAGCCAGTTAGGTAAAAAAGACAAGCGACACATTCGGAAGCGTAATACATGGAGAGGCCACACCATTGCCCACTGAACCAAATAGGACAAGCCCAATAGAAATGTGGGACAAGAGGTTCAAAAAGGGCAAAAAAAAAAAAAAGATCAGATATATATAGAGGGAGAGGGAAAGGTAGGGGGAGGAGTAGTAGGGTGTTGATTCTTGAAGTTGTGTTGCCTAGTCATCGCCCTGAATATACCAGCACAAGAGCATAGTGGCACAGCGACGAAGGATGTAAATCTTGGCTCGTTGTTCCTTCACCAAGGAAGCGCACTTCCTTGTGAAGCCATGGCCCTTTGTCTTTGTAGGGCCCTTCACACCACACCTTCTATGATGATGCTGGAACTCAACCATGGTGAATAATGAATAGGAAAAATAAATAAAAAGAAGAAAAGAGGGGGAAAAAATAGAAAAGACTCACAGCGCAGCTGAGAGCTTTACACCGTGTGGGGTACAGGGCTGATGTATTTATACACGTCCAAGCCAAGTAAAGTTGACCAGCTTTTGAAAGGGGGAGTGAACATGGTCAGTTTTGAAAACTGGGGGATTTGCATGGAAAGACACGCAGCCTTAGCACAGTTTTCTAATAAGAGGGGCGAACGTGGCCATGGATTTTTAGGCATTATAATAAGTAAAGAGACGAGCTGATGGTTTCTGGTTTATTTTGGGTGTGGGAAGATTAGAAAAGTGGCAAAGGAAGCATGAGAAGAGGAGAAGTGCTTAATCAAGACGAGGCAAAGAGGAAATCCGAAGGAACATTGCCCCGGCAACCTGATCTCGATTCTGAGGTAGGGGGGAGGTTTGTTTGGTTGGCTACCGCGGTGGCTCTCACTCCCAGGTCTCGTCCGCTCTCCCACAAGTTCCCCCCTCATCTTTCAATGAAAGTTCCTTCCTTTGCCTTCAACTTCAAGTCATTGAAATTTCGGTATAATAATGGTACGGAGTAGGAGCATGCATGTGTAGGGTTGGATTGAACTGAAGTGGTTGGATCTCGAGTATTAAAATCTAATTGAATTGGAATCGATCAAATATAAAGGGATTCTACCGGTTTGATTGATTTAGCTCATGACTGCATTGAGAATCCAATATTCTTCATCAGTAACCAATTCAATTCAACCGGTCTAACTCAATTTAATTGGATTTAGTTAGAAACCAATTACTTTTTGTCGTTCGAAGATAAAACATGAAATGTTTAAAATTGAGCATGCAAGTCAAAAAACAAAAACATTAAAATATTATTATAACTTAAAAACTTAGGCCTTATTTACATTATTCTACTAAAGCCCAAACGAGTAACAACTAAGTTTCAAAGTTATAATAATAGGAAATTAGAATATTAAATTACAATAATATATATGTTATTAGTTCAAACTTATGAAAAATTATAGAAATTAATATTATAAAATCTAATCATCGGTTGGAGACACCTAGCTGACAACTATTAATCAAATAATAATGAAGTGAAGGAATTTACACTACAATCAACCATAACCTAATTTTTCATAGTTTGAATCTAAATTACATATACCTAATTTTCCGTCATTAGATTAAT
This sequence comes from Vitis rotundifolia, assembly GCA_030254885.1. Classification (NCBI taxonomy): domain Eukaryota; kingdom Viridiplantae; phylum Streptophyta; class Magnoliopsida; order Vitales; family Vitaceae; genus Vitis; species Vitis rotundifolia. Next base: position 24,974 of record CM058159.1, read on the forward strand.
CAAATAAAGCAATGTCCAATAATTATAACAAGTAAGTTGCTATTTTGGGACGATATAACATGCATACAAGGTACCTTCTTTGTCATTTCCCTTTTTTCCCTTTCTTTTTTTTTTTTTTTTTTTTTTTTCTTTTTGCTCTTTCTCTTCTATTTTCTTTGCCTTTGGGAGTCAAGGGAACCGAATTTCAGAATTTGTATAAGAAAGTTTTAACACCTTTCACCCCTAACCCAAGAGCCTGATGCATGCATTCAAGTCTTCATTGTCTAACTGAATACCGAAAAATTGATATAATCTATCTAAATTCAATTAAATTATTAAACTCAGTTCAGTTTTCAAATAATTATAAAACTTTATTGTCTATTTGGATACCACTCTTACTTTTTATTTTTAAACATAAAAAATAATAATAACTTTTATATAAAATATAAGAATTCTCAAAAATTTATATATTTATATTTTATATTTGAGAAATAATGAATTTTTTATTAAAAATTTAAAATATTAAAAAGATTATTATCTCAAATTTTAAAACTTTTTGAAATAATTTTTAAAGATATAAGATAAATATGTGCTTTTTCTAATAAAAATTTGTTTTATATAGAAATTTCTATTTTAAAAACAAAAAATAGAAAAAATATCCAAATAAAGTCTTGGATATGTTTGGAAGTAGTTTTTCAAAATAGTTTTCTATTTTAAGAATATAAAAAGAAAAATTATGTTTAAAAACCGTAAAACCAAAAATAAGATATTTTCTAATAATATTTTTTAAAAAAATAATCATATAAATATATAGAATAATTAAAAATAAAGTATTAATTCAGTTAACAATATCTCCATTCCCTCAACAGACTTTTATTTTTCAAAACTTTGAAGAATATTTTTCAAAAATAATTCTCCCAACTTAATTTTAAAAACTAATTTAAAAATACTTGTAAAACAAACCTTAATTTTTTTTTATTATTCTCTTTTCTCTTAATTTTTTGGAAGCAAGTCAAATTGATATTCTAAGAGTTGTGATCTTTTGAAATTTATAATTGTATGTAAATTTTATTAAAGTAATTTATTGTTATTATAATATGATTAAAATAATTTTTAAATACATCTATTATATCTTATACTATAAATCTTAAATATATTTTTAACTTCATTTTTCTATCATCACAAACTCTGACATTGTTTTAATTCAAGTATAAACCCATGAATATTCATCTATTGATTTTTTCTCCCACAACCCTTTATCATTTTTTGACCTTAATTTGGTAGAAATACCTTTATTCTTTTTTTATAAAAATAATTATTTAAAAAAATGTATATGTAAATACTTAAAATAATAAATGATATAAATATAAAAAAATGAATTACTTTTCAAATAAAAACAAAAAAAAAATTAAATATACCATTTGGAATTATTCCATCTTTTTAACCGATTAAATCCAACCCAAAGGACTAAACCCTTTTAATCCTATAGCAATGCCCAAGGGTTATGGAGATATACAAAAAGATTTTATGAAGAGGAAGATTTCGCCACGTTGACATTAAGATTTGGATTCGAGATTTCTTCCCTTGTTTATCCAAATTTCAGAGTTTGGATGGGTCAAGGCAGACAACGTCGATCTCCTTAGATATGGTTGCTCAAAAAACATCTTATATCACAATTAATAAACCGCTGCAAATCCGGCCAGTCATGAATAAAAATCATTGTTTGGTTCTTCTGCAAGTATGGTCTTGGTTAATTTTGTGTTTTTAAGAGGAGTGTGAAATCAGCCAAACAGTACATATTCTATGATCCATCCCATCAAATTTTTATGAGATTGAATCCTTGCTCTGAGTTACATTTCATTTTTATATATTGTTTTTCTTCATAGTTGTTCCTACTTCAATTAATTAAATTAAGTTGGGGGATTCAATGCTCCGCAAACAATTGAACATAGGAAACAAATTCATTAAATTGGCATATCATGGCCAATGTGAAATAAATGTTTTGAATTAGGAGTATTTTCGCAGGGGTAGAAATGTTGTTTAATAGAAGTATTTTTTTTTTTTTAATGGGATATTTGACCATTTCAAAATTACTTAAAAAAAATGTAAAGAATGAATTCATTGGGTAGAGATGTGGGTGCAATAAGAAATACTTTGTGCTACTCGAAAACAATTTCTTTAAAGAAATGGGGTATTAAAAATTTAGAAACTTGCAGTGATTCTTTAATTGAGTTAGAGCTTGATTTATAGTAATTTTAGGAAGTGTTTTTAACCTAAAAAATATTTATAAAAAAAAAAAAAGACCATATTTGATAATGATTTTAATAAGTATTTCTAGCATTTTTAATACTTAAAAAATAAAAATGTTTAGTAGTGGTTTTAAAAAATATTTTTAAGCTTTTAAAAATAAAAATTTTCAAATATTTGAAATATTTAAATTACTTTTTAGAATCAATACTAAACACACTCTAAATATTTGATAAATTTTAGAAAACATTTTAAAATTTTAAAAAGTTAGTTATAGTATTAAAAAATCGTATTTTTTGAAAAAAAAATTTATAAATGACTATCCTAAAATTACTTTTAGAGACAACTCTTCAAATATAAATAATGTAAAGCGCACTCTTAATACTTGATTTTTTCAAAAACAATTTTTTTGATATATCATTCATTGCAAAAAATATCATCAAAGCCCTTTTTGACATAATTTTTTTTCAAAGAGCTTTTAATGAAAGTGCTAGTAATAAAAATAAAAGTCTTATAAACTAAAACGTTTCAATAAGAATCATTCTTAAATGGGGAAAAATCATTTCTTTTACATGTCACAGGGTCGAAAATATTATAAAATCATTTTTTTATCCACACATTAAATATATATTTGATTCGAGGAAAATATACTAGGGAAAAATTGTTAAAAAAATAATCTTGTCATATTTAATTTTATTATGAAAAATATAAAAAAAAATTAAATATAATTAAAATTAGTTAAAAAATTATGTATTGTAAATTATTTAATCTTTATACATTAAAATGAGTTTAAAAAAGTTTATAAAAATAATTTATTTTTTATTTTCTTTCACATTTTTTTCATTATACTTTTTCTCCTTTCTATTTTATTTATTTTTTCTCATTTTCCAGGAAGCCAACATAGTCTATGAATCCCTTAAAAGCCCTTCTAATAGACAAATCTTAGTAACAAAAATCTTGAACCAAAAGCATTTTAACTAGAACCACCTCAATCCAGCTCCTAGTTTCACTTAATGTTAAATCAATGGTACGGAAAATGTCAGTCTATCTCAAATGACTATATGGCTAAATGAGTATTATTAATTTGTACCTTAAAAAATCACACTATTTTATACCTAGGCCTCATTTTTTTACACTTTGAAATAGCTTAACATTTTCCTAAATCAATAGCTACATATGGAATAATGATGAATTTGAAAAAACAAATGGCTTGTATTATAAGTGCATGCATCTGTAGAAAGTGGAAAATTAGAGTAAGAAATAAGAGACAGAAGTGATATAAAAAAACCCTTGTCCAGGTGGAAGAGGATGCAAACACTGCACCTGGATATCACCTTGAGCTTGACTATGGTTTCATCACTTGATTTAGATTTTGTAAGATCTTTCTGTTTGTCCTTTACCTAAAACCATATATCTTATGTTTGAGTGCGTTACAACTGTCAGGATTTTGACTTCCTGTGCTTATCTCAACCTAATCCTTGTTCCTTTTGTTCATACTTGTAAAGGTTGCAACTGTCCCACAAAACCAGACTTTAGATGACGGACGGCATCGGATGGTTTCACTGGGGATGATTCCATGGATTGAAGTAGATAACTGGATAGGAAAATGGTAGGGTAAAGAATCGATACCTACTGAACTTGTCATCCAGACTGCTAATTGAAAAAAAAAAATTATTCAAAAATTTCCATTCTTAATCAAAAGAAGCTGATAAATTTCAAAAACAAAATTTTTAAGAAGACTAAAAATTGATTCAATACGATTCTTTCATCTTGACTAGTTTGACAGTTTTTTTTCCCACCCCTAATGAAACCAAAAGAAAAAAATTTACAGAATCTTTCATTAAATTATTTCTTTCATGAACTTTTTTACATTTAGTTTTTGAGATGCAAAGCAATCAAAGCTCTTTAACATACTCCTTTCAAAGATCCTTTGAGAAGATTTAAAAAAACTTAAAAGGCTTTCAGGACAGCATGAAAGAACCAGTTGAGGATTAAAGAGAGTTAGGAAGAAGCCATTCATGCCCCCCATCAGCAAGTTCCCTTGCCTCTTGAGAAAACAAGTAACAAGTAGTTCTCTATGTCAAATGCTGAAGCTAAAAGAATTGAAGAGAACAATACTAGAATCCTATTCTGCTACCATTTTCCAACCCAATACTCTCAAAAAGCCGAAAACCTCAATGCAAATCAAATAATTTCCAGTCTACAGCAGCTCTCCCATGTCTGCCTGAGAAGCATTTAATTCCACACAAATTAACTGGGTGATTCAGAGCTTAAAATACTAAGGAAAAAAAAAAAAGAATACTCCTTCATCCAGTCAAACCCTTCACTCCCTATCTTTGATCCTCTGACTAAGGCTACATTGAGTTAAACATTTTCATCGATTCACCTGATCTTTCACTCAACTTGCTTCCGAAGCAGACCTGACCAAGTGGGAGATCTAGCTGTCTAGGTGATAGACCAGGGAGTTCACAGGTACAAATTTCAAATGCCATAAGTTGGTCCTTTTATCCTCTACTAAAACCTCCAAATCCCTATCCTGCACCTCTGGCTCCACTGTGCCAAGTTGACATCAGTTGAACTAGACCTTTCACTCAACTTGCCTTCAATGCTTGCTCAATCAAGTGAGAGGTTTGGGTGATGGACCAGCTAGATCACCATCAAGGATGAACATTTCAAATGACTCAAGCTCTAGAAACTGCGGCTTCTCCCAAATTGTATCAGTAGGTCAACAAAATATACAGACAAATAGAGTTTCTATGCCATCTTCTCAGTTGGATTGTTTTTACAATTAGGTACGTTCTATGTATGTTTTATGGGAAGACCACAAAAATGTTGAAAAAGTAAAGGATGCTTTTATAACATGAATAAATCAAATCAGTTAAAATGCTTTCTTTTAAAGAGAAGTTACTTTCAAAGATCTAGGAAATTGCCACAGCATAAATACCAATTTTTGTTGGTTAATGGTAAATAACTTGTAAAATACCATTGATCTGCAAGCGCTAGTTGGGTAATTCTCAGGTACTGTTGCAAAAACTTCCTCCAATTCAAGTGGTTTAACTGAGAATGCTGACCTCGGCCAACTTTTGTTCTCCCTGAGCAACAAGCAATTCATAGTCCTGTATATTGCAAAATAAAGGGATTGAGTAATGCATAAAACACATGAAGCACTGTCAACAAACAGAACCCTTATCAGACCGTAATTTCTTCCATATATTTTTTAAGGATATGTATTGCAACTGAAGCCTATTGCTTCAGGTTACGCAATATAGTCCAATGAAGAACCATCTTAGAGTAACCCATTATTTCCCTATGCTAATCCACAAAGGATCTTTACCATAGAAACAACAACATTATGGTGATTGCATATGTTATGCAGAGTGGTACCATGTTATAGCAACCAGTCAGTTCACTAGTTAATCCACAAAGGATCTCTGTATGAACAATTACAACATTATGTTTGCTTATGCATATCATCAAAAGATAACCTCACTGAGTTAATGCCAAAGGCATCTTGGAGTCAAAAACCTAGCAGCCAAAACACACGAAAAAACCCACACTCAACCTTTTCTAAGAGAATGCAATTATATCTATAAGCAGAATAACAAAGTTTGAAAATAATAAAAGTATACTCAACTATTCATCAGAGAAGTATGACTTTTTTTAACCAGTACAAATTTGATGCAAATATTTGAGTCTTCCTGTGGGAAGTTACCTTTACAATAGCCTGTGCACAAAGCTTCCCTGACAGAACAGCACCTTCCATTGAAGCTAAGTATTTTTGTTTTGTGTAGTCCCCGGCTAAATAAAACCCCTCTATAGGAGATCTTTGTAAGGGACGGCAAGGTTCACAATTTGGGACAGTTTTGTAAACAGATCTGAAGTTGAATCCAATAGCTTAAAATGGTTATAATATGCTATAAGAGTACTAAATAAACGAAAATCAAAAGGCAAGAACTAGACGTGGAAAAAAAAAACATATAATAAATATTGAAACTACTAAGTAATAATTATAAAGTGAAAAAAAAAAAAAAAAAAAAACATATAGTGAATATTGAAACAGTTGACATTTGAGTGTGTGTGTATATAATGTGGAATCCCCCAACAGCAAGACACTTGTTCCAACCACTGATGAAGCAAACCAGGTAAATACCGGTCCGCCCCTCTACCTATACTACTTAAATACCAGAGAGGCTCAAACTCAGGACCTCTAGTTCATTGCCAAAGGGCGCTACTACTGAGCTAAACCCAGGGGGGCAACTTTTAAGCAAACATATGTGCTAAACCCATATGTTATACAATACTAGTTTTGAAGCAACCAGTACATAAGTAGGCAGCTAACTAGGAAATGCTCACCAGCATCCAAATGAACAAATAAATACTTCGCATGTGAAGCTAAGACCTGTGAAGTAGAATAATGTCATAAATCAAGACAAAAAAAATAATTCAGCCATGTCTAGGATGGCAACCCTAAGATACACATAGGACATATTTAGGCTAACAGATTAATTCATGATTTTCTTCACTCCATTCAAAGGAGTGATTCCAGAAGAATGTTTGGCGGATAGAAGTCAATTTAGAACACCTCATTACAAGTTTGCAGATGATACTATTGTTTTCTTCAGTGCTGGAGCTTAGGTGATTAATGTTATAGCTTATTCAACAAATGAGGTCTGAAGATAAACATCAACAAGAGTAGTTTGTAAGGTATCATTTTAGGTGATGACCAAATTCATGGTCAAACTACCATTCTAGAATGTAGGAACTCTAATTGGTCTCTTTAATACTTGGTCTTTTCTGACAGAACCCTAAAGCCTCCTTTTCCTGGGATCTAGTTTTAGAAAGCATATATCATAAATTTGAAGGTTCAAGAAGAGCCTACCTATCTCTAAAAGGTAGAACCACTGTAGTCCAGTCTTATTTGGCCCATATACCCACTAAGTTTCTACCAGTGTTTAAGATTATAGTAAAAGTAGCATCTAGGATTGAAAGAATTCATAAAGACTTCTTGTGGCAGGGAATGGGGGTAGGAAGGAAAGATCATCTAATTAGCTAGGATCAGTTGCGTAGGCCAAAATATAAAAGGGACTTGGGTTTTAGGAAGATTTATTCAAGGGAAGAAGCTTGCTTGGGAATGTGGTTGTGGAGGTATTGTAGGGAGAACGGCACCATGGAAAAAGGTTATCAAGAGTATCTCTGGTACACAGTCTAGTGGATGGGATGACAACATCATAATTAAATGGCCATACCTTTGTCCTTGATTTCCCATGATCTCCATAATTTTTCTCGATATATTTGCTACCAATTTGGCAAAGGATAAAAATTTCAGTTATGGGAAGATATCTAATAGGGAGACCAATCTCTTTGATCTCAATTCTCCAACCTCTATTTGATCTATAGGTCCTCGCATATTGTTTCTATCCTAGACCATTCTTCTTCCTCAAAGTTTTGGAATTTTAATCTATCATTACTTGTATGATCAAGAATCAATGCACTTTGTACTTTTGTCACCTTTACCATGTGTGTATTTAGCATCTCCATTTCTTGATAAGTTGGTCCATGACTTTCAGAGTTCATGCTCAGTTTGTTCCCTTGTAAAGCCCTTTCTACGGCAGAGCATCCAATTACCTTCATTCTGGTTAAGCCATAGTCCCACCAAAATTCAATACTTTTTGCTTGGTTAGTAGCAACTAAAGGGGTCACACTAATGACATGTTGCAGTTGAGGAGACCCAGTAAGATCTTAGCCCTGAACAGTGTGTTGTGTGCGTGTGATTATGGAAAATCAGTGAATCATCTCTCCCCCTTCCCCCCCTCACCCCAACCAAAAAAAGTGTGGATGAAGATTGCCTTTTGAGGTTTTGGTGGAAATTCTTAAGTGGCGAGTGGTAAAGATAGATGGACGACTTGAAGCCCACAGAGGATGCAGAACACTTTCTATCCTCTTTGTGAACATCTATTACATTTGCATTTTCATGCACACCCTTGAGCTTCATCTTTCTGGACTGGAGTTCTTGCTTGTAATGCTCAAGTGGAAAGACAGATGGACAACTTTGAAGGCCACACAGTATTCAGTACACTTTCTATCCTCTTTGTGAGCATCTATTACAGTTGCATTTTCATGCATACCCTTAAGCTTGATCTTTCTGGACTGGAGTCTAGCTTGTAATGCTAGGAGGGCAGTTATAGGGGTTTGAGCCAAGGGAAGACCTCCACCAGAAACTCTCAAGCTGAATTTTGACTGTTGCTCTTTAGGAAACCCAGGACAATCAGGGATTGTAGGCATGATTAGGGATCATTGTAGTATTGCACTAGAGCTTTCTATAAGCCTACTAGATCAGGAATAGCTATAGAGGTAGAGATTCAGACCCTTTCTAGGAAACCCAGGACAATTAAGGGATGAAGGGTCAGATGGATCATTGTGGAAATGTGTTGACAGCTTTCTCTAAATGTACTAGATCAAGATTCTATTGAGGGAGAGATTCAAACCTTTTGAAATGCCCTTTGTTGGCAAATTCTTTGGGTTTGTTCAATTTTTTTGGGAGGAGATTCTACTATTCAATTTCATGTTCACTAAGGAGAATCTAGGATCCATGTAAACTTGATATTTGATCATGTCAAATCACTGATTTGCTAAAGTTTTAGGGTGTTTTTATCCCTTAGATTCCTTGTTTAGCAAAGCAGTTAGCAGATCAATTGGTAAAATGAGGGGCTTTGTAGTTAGATTTCTTTACAGGGGATTTCTTACCACCATGAGGAGTATCCACATAACGTTGTATTTACACTTGTTTTGCTTTTGATGGCTCTCCTCTTTTCTTTCCTTTGGATTTCTGGATGTAGCCCCTTCTGTTTTCTGTTTGTCAGATCCTTTATTTTATGAAGGATATCTCATCCTTCTTTGTACATTTTTTTTTACAATTCAATGGATTGGCATTTTCTAATTAAAAAAGAAAAGGAAAGATGATAAATAAATGATTTTTTTCATTCTAACCTTGGTGTTTTAACAACATGGTATTTCAAAACTTTCGCTTTGCTCTGATCTTCTGAAATTTCATCAGGAAAGAGTTTGGCAAGTTCCTTCATTGTAGCGTCAATGATTTCTGAGTCACTGCGTGAGACCCATTCTTCAGCAGGTGCAAAAACCAACTCCAGCATAGATTGATTTGGGTTGTAATATTCCTGCACAACAATGAATCATGAAACAACTAACAGCTTCATCCTCAAATATACTGATATGTCTACATAACAAAAACAGAAGAAAAAATTATTAGCCCATTCTCGAGGGCACTTATACAGACAACAATATAGAATTGGTGTCAATAGATCAAGTTGTGGATATTGTGATAAGTTGAAAAATATCCATGCCCTTATAATTCCCAAATGTGATGATTTATCAGTCACAAATGCCTAAGTATCCACAAAACACAAAGCAAAAGGCTAACAATGGCCTTAGCAAATTCCAAACATGTTATTTTCCTTTTGTCATGGGTAATAGCAAGTGAGCCTAAATCAGTAGCATACAATATGGTCATTATTTCAAGTTTCTCCAGTGTGTTAGGCCTACACATGAAGGTAAATGGGCATGTAGGGTCCTATTAGACATTTTTGTCACAAATGACATCTAAGAGGTCTATGAAAACGACTAAAATGATGGCATTATGGAGGCTTAAAGTGCAAAAATACAAGAAAGAATCAATGATTTTATGAACAGAATTTACCTTACATGTTACGGACATGTCAGCATACACACTCAGAAGGGGACTTCTGCATGGGGGGAAAAACAAAACATCAAATCTGACTAAGAAAAATCAGCAACAATGACAAATATTGGAGTGAAGAAACATGATTTGGAAGCAAAAGAAACTCTCCCCTTCAATCTTGGGCCAAAATTTGAAGATTAAGAAACTTGGAACTCACCAAATGGTCTAGAAGACCTTGTTAGCCATATTTCATTTCACTGGGTAATCTTAAAAACTAAAATTGTTACTCAATAGAAAATTCTATGCAAAATAAGACATTAAAAATAAAATGATAAAATTGTTTCCCTTTGGTAGAGATCCCTCAAAGTGTTAAAACTACAACTTGCCCAACAACTTCTTGGGGGCAAGTTGTAGCTCAACATAACATCAAAGCTTTGATTATTGGAGGTCTTGAGAAAGCCTCTTTATTTGTTCCTCCATTTGTTATTTTGAAACACGTCTTGCCTGTCCTGTGTTCAAGCCTCACTATCTACTTATTCCCTCATTTATTATTAGTCTAGTTGAAAAATACCTTTTTTGCCTCTCTGCATGCAGGTTGGGGTTGGATTAGAGAAGTTGTTAGTTTGATATCATTCCATTTTCAGTTTTCTAATAACTTAAGCTTTAGAGGAAAGAGATAGTTTAACAGAAAGGTGGTCCTGTTAACTCTTTATTAGTTGTCCTACATTTATACAATGATAACAGCTTCCCCCCATTCTATGATTTTAATAAGTTGTAAATTTCAGTGATTCCATGATTTGCAACATATGCAGAAAAGCACTCACAAGACTAACAGCTAATTTTTTTTTTTTTTTTTATGGGTAAACACAATAGAGAGTGTATTAATTAGATAAAGGAAGCCTGGAAAGCAACCCAAGGTATACAAGAGCATACAGTAGGTGCCAAAAGGCAAAAAAGAGCAAAACAGGAGGGAAAACAAAAACTTCACCCGCCCCCACCTAGAATCCAACCAATCAAAAAAGTCGATTAAAGATAAAGGGCAAGCATCTATATACAACTTTGTCCAAGACCAAAAACTACACACAAAAGAATACTTCAACCTATGTACTGAAAACTCTTCATTGTCAAACACTATCCTATTTCTTTCTCTTCACACCGCCCAAAAAAGAAATAAAAAAGTCAGCTTCCAAGCTTTTTTGCGCTTCTTGCCCACAAAGGCCCCAAACCAACCAAGGAGAGTCTCCCTTACTAAACAAGGGAGAACCCAAGTCACCCCAAAGAGAGCAAATAATAACTCCAACGAAACTCTAGTCTTCGTGCAGTGAATTAAGATGTGATTAGTAGACCCCTCTTCGGCTAGACAAAAGAAACATCTATTGGAAAGGGACCAACCCCTCCTTTTGAGTTGATCCAAAGTTAAAACTTTCCCCCATGAGGCTTCCCAAGCAAAAAAACCCACTCTTGGAGGAACATAAGGGCTCCAAATTATTTTTCTTGGAAACCGGACTACACTTCTCAGCTCCTCAGCACTATAAAGAGACTTAACTGTGAAAAACCCACTTTTTGTCTTTTTCCAAATCACCCTATCATCCATTTCTGCACTAACTTTCTTTCCTTGAACATGAGCAACCACTCCACCAAGACTACCTCTCAATCATTGAAAGCCCTCAAAAAATGAGGACTCCAACTCCCCCCCTCAACCGAAGAGTCCCACACCTCCGCCACCCACTCCTTTTTAGAAACCGCCAAAGCAAACAAAGAGGGGAAAGAGTTGCATAAAACCTCATCACCACACCAAGAGTCCAACCAAAATCTAGTTCTTCTTCCATTACCCACGAAAAACAATGTAATTGCTCAACCGAGAACCTTCCTTTCTAATCTCCTTCCACAACCCCACACCAAAACCCTCTCTACCTTCCCGCATATACCACCCCCCTTCTTCCACTCCATACTTCCTACTAATAACTTGATTCCAAAGAGCCTCATTTTCTACCATAAAGCGTCAACTCCATTTACCCCAAAGGGCTCTATTAAGAGTAGAGAGGCATTTTACCCCCAAACCCCCTTTACTTTTATCCGAGCAAACAACTGGTCATTTAATAAGATGAATCTTCCTCTCCAAAGCTCTCCCACCCCAAAGGAAATCCCTTTGAATTTGCTCAAGTCTCAATCTAACCGATCTAGACATAAGCAAAATTGACATAAAGTAAATAGGCATGTTAGATAAAGTGCTTCGAATGAGAGTGAGTCTCCCTCCTTTAGATATATATTGCCTCTTCTAAAATGCTAATCTCCTCCATAACCTCTCCTCCACCCCATCCCACACCCCCATTGATTTGTGAGGTGCACCCAAAGGCAGCCCTAAATATAAGGATGGGAGCTTCCCCACCTTACACCCAAGCTCAAGTGCCAGCATCTCTAGATTCTCCACCCTCCCCACTGGAATGATCTCACTTTTATCCAGATTAATTCTTAAACCAGAAATGACTTCAAACCACAACAACACCCAGCTAAGGTGAGCCAATTGGTCCTCGGAAGCATCACAGAAAATCAGCATGTCATCAGCGTACAGATTCTGTAAACTAAAGCATCAATCATGAGATGTGCAGATTTTGTAAACAAAAGCATTAATATACTTCTTCTACATGCCCAAGCTGACTTTAAGGGATAAAATTTATTTCAAAAGATGAGCAGGACCTGCTGAAAAGAAGATGATCGTATGTGTTCTTCAGTTTCCTGTCAAGCCTGCAATCAAAATTAATTTACATTACAAGACCAATGAGCAAACACATTAACTATCAACGACTAAGACAAATATTAAAATATGCATTGACCCAAAGACTAAAGCAACTGAGATAGACCATGACAAGGATTAGAATGTCTCCCCCCTTTTTTCATTTTTTGTTTATGACGGTATATTGATTGAAATATCAGTTCATTAGCTATTTGTGCTACAAATTCCAAGGGGAATGTGTGAGATGGGAAGTGGTTTGTGTAGAGTGGAGGATGATGGATCAGGAACTGGATATAAGGAGGGTGGGCAGATTTCCAGTGATCTGCATCATTTTCTAGGGTCTTCAAATGTATTCTTTAATTCAAAAGAGATTTACTTTGACTAGTTATACCACATTAAAAACAAGATGTGAAGATGATCTAAGTAGCCCTAGGCAGAGCAACCAAACAAAGTACATAGAGTCTCCTAATAAGGAGAGAGGAGAAATTTCTTTGACCTACTCCTGCTAGAATTCTCTTTATCTTTGGATGTAAGTTTGGTGACAACAGGTTGTACAATAAGGATGGTAGGTTTAGTCCTTCAATCTAATGGCTGACAAATAATAGAAGGAAAATCAGTTCGAAAGAATGAAAGAACAAAAAAAAATGCTAGATAGGTAACAAGTCAAACCTAGGAATCAGCACCTAGGATTCTATTAGAAACCAACTCCTACTAGGAAGGATTTGGATAAAGCAATTACTCCAAAGTATTGGGCATGTCACCATAACTGAAAAGAACTTAATTTTATTCCAGTATCTTCTATAATAAGGCATCTCCCTTCATTCACAATGGAAGCTGTTTCCTAGTGAAGTAGGTTTTTTGCTTCCACCTTAACTAAACTACTTCTACATAAGAAAGTAACATCTTGGTTAAGTAACCACTTTTACTTCTAGTAAAAGTAGGTATTTAGCCTATTTTACCTCCAAGAGAAATAAACAGCTTTAATTTAAGGGAAAAGTTAGTTCCCTTTCAGGGTAAGTACGCCATACCTCTACAAGTCCATTATTCCATTTACATGTAGGCCGCCTTAAGCCGAGGTATGTGGACCTCAAGGCCTTTCTCTCCTTCTGTAAATTTTTAGGAGTCAAACCCCCTTCAAACTAGTCTAATATAAGTTTGTCAAGGAAAACCACAAAAAAGGTCTACTTTCCATAAACTCCTCAAACATCCTCATTTTTTACCTAAACCCCAACCTTCTAGTTATTGAAATGAAACACATTCCTCCCCTCCCCCCCCTCTCAAACTCAGTGGCATCCTGATGCCCAGGAATGCAATCAAGCTCCAAAACAAGAAGGTAGAATCTTTACTGGCTCAGTCACAAGTTGCTTTGCAAGCAAAATTGACATAGTAGAACCTGTTCCATTTTGGTGCCTGTTAGTAATCTTGCTTGCATATCAGGAGGAAGAAGTACCAACCCATGAAATATCACTCTAAAAAAAGACAATCATAACAAATAACCACCTGAACCCCTCCAACAAACCAGGGGAATAGGAACCCACTCACTATTTCTTCCAGACAAAGTCTTTCCACACCCACTCAATTCTTGATCTCAATGTCAATTAAGGTGGCAAAAGTTGTCAGCAGTACACCTCTCATTCCAACATCCCATTTCCTAATTTATTCTTATGTTCTATTTCTTAGACTTTCTAGCACAAATAGTTTTAACATTAAATAAGCTGGAGAACATCCAAAACTATAGAACTAACCATATATGAACATTGATCACTGGAACTCCAACTAATTTATCCAATCTCCTGAAGTATGGAATCTCTTTCCAGTCTCCCGGCAAAAGAAGCTTCAGGATATCAACTGATTAAAACAAATTTCAAAAGCAACAATAGAGAAGCTGAGGTTATACACATGGAGAAAAATGTACAATCAAAGAGAGAGTTAAAATGCATACCTGGAGTTGCGATTACATAAGCATCTCCCTTAATTACATTCCCATTATTTAGCACAAAACTCTTCACAGTTCCATCTTTGTTCAGCTCAATCTTTTGTATTCGTGAATTAAGTTGGACTTGACCACCCAGTGACTGAATATGGTCGACAATGGGCATGCAGAGTCTCTCTGGAGGATTACCATCTAAGAAAGCCATCTTGGAGCCATTCTTCTCCTGTTGATGCATATCGCTTACACAGTAAAATCAGATATTTTGTAGCAAAAACTTCTCCAAAATCAATTTCAATGATCATGATACCAGTTTTATATCCATGAAATAGAGATGAAGCTTTCATTAGAACATTATGAAAATAGAGATGATCAAACCTGAAGAAATCGGTTCAAAGCGATCAATATACACTGCATCGAAAGTTCATCTGGATTTATGAAGTTCAGTGCCTTGGACATGGCAATGAAAACCTCATCTGTTACTCGATCAGGAATACCCTGAAAAAGAGAGAGAAAACAAAACCATTGGTGATTTTAAATTTTTCTGAAATTTAACCTGAACTTAATAGACACAGAATTCAACGAAACAGACCATGTCCAGCTCAACATAAATCAACTATATTTATCCAAACTGATCAAGTAAACCCCAATACTATTTTAAGCAAATAAGGAATACTACAACATTGCTTGCGCCCTCAAAACAAATCCATACATGGTTACACTAGATTTAACCATGTAAATATCTTAGGTGGAAAACATTAATCATTGTGGTTTCCAAGTTCTTACATTCTTCTGCTCATATTCCCCAAATTCAAGGCCTGCATCTTTACATATGCTAATATCACCCTCATAATGGCATGAGCCTCATCTAACAGCATGGATTCCCTCATAGAGCAGAAATGCTATGATTTGTGAACACATGACACAACTCTCATGCATTAACATGATTAATGATCTGTCAGACATGGCAACTTTCCCAGTTTTAGACACCAGGGACATGGTTATAAGCCTTTTTTTTTATAAGTAATGATGAGATATTATAAACACATGCCAAAGAAAGAGTGCAGCAAGGTACACAGGAAGTATACAAAGAGCACCAAGAAAACAACAAAAAAAGCCAAGGAACAACCACAGGGGGAAAACCAAAAAAAAGCTTCCTCCCTTACCAACAACCCAACCAATCAACAAATTCACATGGTTATAAACTTGTAACATACATTCTTATGTAGATTTCACAAGATAACAAAGGTCAATACAAAGAGTTTAAAGTGGTGATGAAAATGTGTGCTTATTATTATCTAGGAATGTTCCACACTAATATTGAAAGGAAGAAGCATCCCACATACCATTGTCATAATCTCTATTTTCTAGTTCTACATATGTCAGTGAAAAGTTACTCTCCAATTTACATTTTATAGCTATGCTGGGTTATTCACCTAAGCTAAACATCAAAATTAATCAGACTTGGGGTATGACATAATTCGACAAGCCACTTGTCTAAGCTCAATTTCAACTCATGATGTTCCAAGAACAAAATTCACTAGCTGCTCAAGCTTAGCTTCATTGTTCAACAGCTTCATCCAGAACTTAACATGAACCTGCAATAGAGCATTATCACAACAACAGCCATACTTGTTTTCTCATCCAGTCTTTAACAGTTAAACCATCCTGTGCTTCAACATAAGCCTGTCCTCCGAGCATTGCTGGCAAAAGTCCAATAGCAAACTTAATTTTCTCCGGCCAAGTCAGCATTTCATTATTCCTCAAGATGGCCCATATCCCTGTCAATCATGTTTACAAGAAATATGCATTAAAACTCAAGCGGAGAGCAATATATAATTTACGCAGGAAAAAACCTACAAAAGTAGAAAATTACAAAGAAAAAAAAATAGATGTCTAGGATGTCCCATAGACAATTTGTTTCCACATGAAAGGATAGGAATTCAATCCAATAAGTGATTGCATCTAGGAGATCCAAGCCATAAAAGGTTGTAATGGACAATGTACAATACATTGATCTTTGGACAGATTAAAAAATGATTGGAGTGCCACGGTTGCATCCTGACATGGGTTTTCATTAGTAGGAAAAAAATGGCCATGAATTTCAAGGATTAAGTTTGTATGAAGCCCCAAATAAGTAGTCAGGTCTGGAGTCAGCATAGCCATCTCATCCTGGAACTCTCATCCAAATTTGGAAGCATTTGGGCTACAAAGTTCCAACTACAACAATTTTCACCTAATGCTGTACACTGTTATAAACTTTGTTTTTTATGTACAAGATTCTAATGAATGCACAGATGTACTGCAATGTTTTGGAGATATTATGTTATATTTGAAGGGACATTTTCGCTATTAAGGTTAATAAAGTTGACAAAGGTTTAACTGAACTATAGCAATTTTTGATTGATAGTTCAATCAAGAAAAAACAAGGATCGATGGCATGAGTGATATCTGAAGCAGATGGGCATGGGATCTCACAACTGCAACAGCTAATAATTTCTGCATCTAAACTTTTAACTTCCCTGCCTAATAATATAGACAAGGAGACCGTGGTTAATACCGTGGCTAACAACTTTCCGAAAAACAACATTTGGGTGGATAAAGTTCCAACAAAAATTTTGTTTTTTGCTTGGGAGACTACTTGGGGCAAGGTGCTTACGCTAGATAGGCTTCAGAAAAGAGGGTGGCAACTCCCTAACCGTTGCTTCTTGTGTGGCTGCGAAGAGGAATCTGTAAATCACATCCTCATACATTGTATAGTGGCAAAAGTCCTGTGGGATTTGATATGTGCTTTGTTTGGTGTTCAGTGGGTCTTTCCAGAAACTGTAAAGGAGGTCTTATTAAGCTGGAGGGGCCCTTTTGTAGGGGAAAAAAGGAAAAAGATATGGAAGTCTATACCGTTGTACATCTTTTGGACTCTTTGGAAGGAAAGAAATAGGCTTGCTTTTAGGGGGGGGGGGGGTGATAGGTATTCAGAAATTAAAAAATTCTTGTGTGTAATTTATGGTGCTGGGCGAGACTGTATAGTGGAGAGAGGTCGTTGTCTCTTATAGGCTTTTTGGAGTGGATAGCCTCCAGATAAGGGCTGGTGGGGTTCTTTTTGCCTTCTTTTTGGTTGTGAGGCTTAGCTAGTTTGTATACTCCCTGTATACGTTGTGGCTTTTTGGCCTCTTATCAATATATTCTGTGCTTATCTATCAAAAAAAATATAGACAAGGAGACCAAGCACTGCCTTCCAGAAGTTAATGATCTCCCTCATCGAAACTAATAATAGATGTCGTGGCATTCTATCCAATTTTAACAACCAATTTTACCATTTGTTTCCAACCACTGTCACATTGAATTTTTCATTAAAAGAAAAATTAAATTGTGCTCATCATATACAAAGATGCAAGACTTTAATATTGCTAATGATGCTTATGAGTTGCTCACCATTTAAAGGTGAAGGAAGGACTTCAGGGAAATCAAATCGGCTGAATTCCCCTGGCTTGCTTGGCATCGCAAATATCATAGAATGTTCCTTCCACTGCAACCGATCATTAATACCAAGTTCTCCAAACAGGTTCTGCATATTTGGGTAAGCCCCAACTAAAAGGAGAGCAAACAAATTATTTTTTTACCAAGAATCCGATTAAGAATTAGGTTTTAATTTCTCACAGACGTGATGATGTATCAGGATAGGGTAGATCAGTATACATTTTATACAATATAGGGATAAAAAAACATCAAAATTAGCGTTCCATACAAAATTTCCACAGGTCCATGCATGACAACATTAAAAGAACAAATAGCCTGAAAGGTGGCATGTACTAGGGAAAAAAAAATGAAACTTATGACATGAAACAATTAAAAACCAAAACTCTGATCAGAAGCCCTTCCTATGCAATGACACCAACAAAATTAAGGTTCACAATCACAAACTAAAAAAAATGAGAGTTACATAGCTTACAGAATATATGTAGGCCTGTCTCATACCAGTCTCCATCCTCATCTTTCCATGCAGCCACCTATATCAAGAGAGACTAGCCTTCACTAAATGAAAGAAACTTCCAACAATAAAAGGGGAAATTAAGTAGGAAGTTAAATCTATTATACAATTAGTATTGCAATAAGTTTAGATTCCAACTATGAACTAAAAGTACCTATTCCACGACTAGATTTTAACTACAACCATATGAATTCAATAGTGGGGAAACCTCTATATGTACATATTATCTCCTCTTAGAAAGTATTTCTAGATAAAGGATAGATACCCCTTTTCTGGTATTTCCTCAAGCCTACTGCATCTGATACTTGGAACTTCAAGTTCCACCAAATTCTCATTGATAGAGAAACCGATTACCCACATACTCTGTCCTCCACTTCTTGGAGAAAGATTCTTCTATTCCTGACAAGCATTTTTGAACTCCAGACAGAAGGGACCTTTTCTTACCTAGAGTTTTCTTTAGGTTTGTTGGCACCAACTGAAAATATAACCATTTTCCATCCAGAAAAACCAATGAATCACTTCATATTCAGAGGTCGTATAGAGAAACTAGGCATAATGTGTGTGCTCTGCATATGGCCAGTGAGGGGACTGGTCGACCATCTGTTTCTCCATTGTCCTCTTGCTTATGAGATTTGACAAAGACTATTATATTTGGTTAGATTCATTTGGGCATGCTTAAAATGATATTTGTAACAACATGCTGATCATTTTTAAGGGATTTTGGCAAGAGGAATAGTTGGTGGTGTGTGATCCTTGACTATGATATTATGATTGGAGTGAGGATTTTTCAGGATAAGACTGGACACCTGGAAATTTGTGTGATAGAAGTTGTTTTCTCATCACCCCTCTTTGGCTATTAGCCACTGAGGAGTTCCCTGGCATTCCCCAAACATTATATTGCTAGATTGGAAAGCTGCTTGCATGAGTAACCAAAAAAAAGAGAGAGAATTAATTTCCCATTGTCCCCTCCTTCCTGTGCTGTAAGGGAGATGTTGCAGGTCTTTTCCTTGCCAGCTGGTACTGTGATGGCTATTAATGATAAGTTTTTAGCTCTCCAGGAAGATCTAAACATGGCTGATGGCCTGATTGTAATGAACCTTCCACAGAAAGGGATTCCTTATCCATTATTAAGACAGGCCTCCTCTATTATTATTGAAAGTTCTTTGTTTTTTCTAAATGAAGCCTTATGCAAGCCCTGCTTTACCAAGAGATTTTTCCTGCCCCTTGCCATATCAAAAGTTAAACTTTCCAATTCTCCAACTCAGACTTGGTACCAGTCATCTTCACTATAATTGAACAATCTTGACCTTAGTTGTGCTGCAAGGCCAAGTCAGTCAAGCACAAATACCAAAAAATATAAAATTAAAAAAAAGCAATTGCACAAAAAAACCCATTTTGATGTGATATGCTAGTGATTCTACATCTATGGACGATAGGGAGATCAAATCATTATAAAGTATGAACTAGGATTACAAAAGCATTGAACTTCTCAACTTCCAACCTTTCATACGGACTCAAAATAGTCTTTGCATAACTGGAACTTGGTAATGTACAATATTTATCTAACCTATCGCAGGCCCTAAAATTTAAGAAGACATGACAAGTCCCTAACCCCACAAACTACTAGACAATACATAAAAATCACTCCATAAGAAGGGCAATAATGAAAAGGGCATTAACAATAGAAGTAGAGCAGGATGGTTTGAGTTTGGTGGTCCGTTTCAGACTAATCATTATGCATGTCCTCCATGAATTCAATACACCTGTAAAGGTCCTTTGTTTCCACTCTTCCTCTTGCCTTTGATCTCTTATTCCTTCACTAAAACTCTCTCATCCTCACCTTAAATGAATTTAAGATGATTCAAAGCCCCTACTTTTCCTTTCCTAATTGTGAGTTCACTTAGATCTTTCTCCCTGATCTTCATATTCAACTTAGTAAAAAATAATATAGATGATCATAGAGGGGATGTTCAGCTTCTACTAGGTTTGAACATGAACTAAAAAAATTATAATGTCCGACTAATTACAATGGAGTGAGCAAAACCAAAAAAGATCTAGTCTTGACATGGATTGACCATTCAACCCACCTCTCTAAGTAAACAAACCCCCTTGCAAGGGAAAGTCTCTCAAATTCAAATCATCAATCACCTCCGAGAACCTTCTCATAGCTAAAGACACCTTTCTTTCTCTAGTACGCTCATTAGGGAATCTAATTACGTTCCAATGCACCACGGATCATTCCACAACCCGTGAATGACCCCTAACTCTTCCTAAAAAATTTCTTTGCTTCTCTTCAAGGTAGGACCATAAACACCCGTAAAAATCCACACAAATCCATCCGCGTAGTTTTTAAAACGACATGAGATTAAGAATTGATCCACCTCCATCCCAACCAACTCTAGCACTCTGTTGTCCCATAATACTATGATCCCACTAGCTACACCCTTTGCATTCACTGCTCCCTACTCTAGAAATCTCCCCATTCCTAGACTTAGCACCACCCCAAGGGACATATTCTAAATTTTAGTCTCCTGCAAACGAACCAAATCCGCCTTTGAGACCTAATTAATGCCTTGATTAACTTCCTCTTGTTACTATCATTAACCCCTCTTACATTCCATGATAAGATTTTTATCTTCTTCTAAGGCTTGAGACTCTAACCCCTTCTCCTCTGTCCATCCCACTTTCTCGGAGGATTAGGAGTGTCATTTCAGTGGAGTGGTGCAATGCACTTTTCCTAGACTAGTGTATGATCACTATCCCATTTTGCTAGATGGAGGAGGGATGAGGAGAGGCCCAATTCCTTTTCGCTTTCAAAATATGTGGTTAAAGGAGGAGGAATTTAAGGAGTTACAGAAGAGTTGGTGGCAAGGGTTCAATTTCAGTGGTTCTTGTAGCTTTGTTATGGCAGCAAAGTTGAAGGCTCTAAAGACCAATTTGAGAATCTGGAACGAGGATGTTTTTTGGAAGGTTGGGGTTAATAAGAGTTTGGCACTGCACAAAGCATCTTTCTGGGAAGAATAGGAGAAATTGAGAGTGTTAACTATGGAAGAGGTGGAAATTAGAAAGGAGGCAAAGGACGAATTTTGATAAATGGACTCTCATGGAGGAAATTACCTGAAGACAAAAATCTAGAGAAGTGTGGTTGAGGGAACGTGATAAGAACATTGGCTTCTTTTGTAGAATGGCTACCTCCCACAGAAGAAAGAATTGTTTGACTAAGATCAAAATTAGCAAAACCCGGATATCAAAGGAGCATGAGATTCAGGGGAGGTGTAGTCAACGCTTTCCAAAACTTGCTGATGGAACTTGATGATTGGCGTCCTAGTTTGATTGGGTTGGATTTTGAAAAAATTGGAAGGGAGGATGTTGTCAGGTTGGAGAAGGCATTCTCTGTGGAAAAGGTCTTTTCCGCCCTTCCAAAGTTAAACAGGAACAAAGCACTTGGCTAGAACAATTTCTCTGTAGCATTCTGGTAGTTCAATCGGGAGTTCATGAAGGATGAGGTTATGAGTTTTTTTAGAGAATTTCATGAGAAAAGAGATTTGTTAAGAGCTTGAACACTACATTCCTAGTTTTAATCCCAAAAAAATGAGGGGTCGACAACCTTAGAGACTTCAAACCTATTAGTTTGGTGGGGGCCTGTACAAGTTGTTGGCAAAAGTGTCAACTAATAAGCTAAAGAAGGCGATGGGCAAGGTAGTGTCTTCGTCCCAAAACGCTTTTGTTGAGGGAAGACAAATTCTTGATGTTGCGTTAATTGCTAATGAGGTCATAGTTCTCTATTGAAAAGGAATGAGAGTAGTGTGTTGTGCAAGCTAGACTTAGAGAAAACGTATGATTATATAAATTGGAATTTCTTATTGCTTGTGATGCAAAAAATAGGTTTCGGGGAGAAGTAGGCAGGTTGGATAAGGTGAGGTGGTGTATTTCTACGATGACGTTCTCTATTTTGGTTAATGACACCTTCAGGTTTTGTCCACAACACTAAAGGATTAAGGCAAGGAGATCCTCTCTCACCCTACTTATTGGTGATTGGGATGGAGGCTTTAAGCAGCCTTATCAATAGAGCAATGAGTGGGGGATTTTTTCAAGTTGTAGGGTAAAGGAAAAGTGTAGAGATGGGGCTCGTATCACTCATTTGTTGTTCGTTGATGATACATCTGTTGTTTGTAAAGCCTCCTAGGATCAGATGACCTACTTAAGCTAATTGATAATGTGGTTTGGAGTTATTTCAAGGTTGAGAACCAATTTGGACAATAATGAAATTTTACTGATGAGGAGGGTAGACAATTCAAAGATTTTGGCCCTTGAGCTCGGTTGCAAGGCAAGGACGCTTCCCTTTTCTTACTTAGGGCTTCCCTTAGGTGTTCTACATAAATCTGTGGCGGTTTGGAATGGGGTGGAGGAGAGGTTTCGTAAGAGGCTAACCATAAGGCAATTTACATCTAAAGGAAGGAGAATCACTCTCATTCGGAGTACGTTGTCTAGCATACCCATTTACCTCATGTCTTTATTATGTATGCTAAGAGTGGTTATATTGAGATTAAAGTAAATACAAAGGGCCTTTCTATTGGGGAGGGGGGTTTGGAGAGGATGCCTTATCTTGTAAAGTGGGTAATTGTATGTTCAGATAAAAATAAAGGTGGCTTGGGTGTTAGATGCCTCTCTACACTCAACAAGGCCCTTTTGTGTAAATGGAATTACTACTTTACAGAAGAAAGGGAGACTCTTTGGAAGTAAGTAACTAGTAGGAAGTTTGGGGCAGAAAAAGGGGGGTGGTGTACCCGTGAAGTGAGGGATGAGTATAGCGTGGGGTTATGGAAGGAAATAAAGAAGGAAGTGTCTTTATTGAATAACAAAATTGTGTTCTCAATGAGCGATGGTAGAAAGAGTGAGATTTTGGAAGGATAAGTGGTGTGTAGACGATGCTTTGTGTGTTTCTTTACCCAATTTGTATTCATTAAGAGGTTTCAAAAAATGCGTGAGTAGCAGAGGTTTGGGACATTTCGGGTAAGAAGGGGGTTAGAATCCTCAGTTCTCTAGGCCTTTCAATAATGGGGAAGTGGAGATGATGGAAAGGTGGTTCCTCGTGACTTTACAAGGTAAGAGGGTGATTACTGACATGGAGGATAGGGTGCTTTGGAAAGAAGAGACCAAGGATGGGAAATTTTATGTTAAGTCCCTTTATGGTGCATTGGAGCTTAGAACTGCAGTCCCGTTTCCGAGAAGCACCATTTGGAGCTCTTGTGTTCCTACTAAGGTGGGCTTTTTCGCTTAGGAAGCTTCGTGGGGAAAGACTTTGACTTTTTTTTTTTATAGATAAACCCACAAAAGCTTTAATAGAAAAAAGGGTGCTTAAAAGGCAACCTAGAGCATATAGGGAGTATACATGAGTCACCAAAAGACAAATGACAAAAAGGCAAGCACTCACCAGCCCTCAACAAGAACCCAACCAATCAACAAAGTTAATTAAAGAACGGGGTCCTACTTCTGAACAAAACTTAACCCAAGAGAAGAGATTACAAACAAAAGAATTTTTCGTTCTTTGAATCGACAAAACCTCATTATCAAAAACTATCATGTTTCTTTCCTTCCAAACCGTCCAAAATAAACAGAGAGGAGTTGTCCGCCAAGTCTTTCCACGCTTCTTGTCCACAAAGGAAGCGGACCAACCTAAGAAAGTGTCTCTAACCGTAAGTGGGAGGACTCAATTAACACCAAACAAAGAAAACACAAGATCCCACAAAACCCTTGCTCTTTGGATCAACTAAAGAGGAGGGGGAGGTCCCTAGTTAATAGATGTTTCCTTTAATGTGCTGAAAAAGAGTTTATTGATCATATTCCAATCCATGGGTCCTCCAAATGTTGGTTAGAGAGACCCTTCTTGGTTGGCATGGTTCTTTTGTGGGCAAAAAGTATAAAAAGGCTTGGATGGCAACTCCCTTATGTCTCTTTTGGACAGTTTTGAAGAAAGAAACGAGATTACCTTTGATAATGAAGTGTTTTCAACTCAAAGGATGAAAAATTCTTTTGTTTGTAATTTTTGGTCTTGAATTAAATTGTTTATAGATGAAGGTCCTTTATCTTTAATCAATTTATTTGATTGGTTGGGTTCTAAATGAGGGCAGATAAGTTTTTGTTTTTCCTTTTTCTTTTTTGCTCTTGCCTTTAGGCGCCTGTTATATACTCCCTATATACTTTGGGTTGGCTTTTGGACGCCCTTTATTCGTTATATATACTCTCTCTGTGCCTTTACCTATCAAAAAATATATATATATATAGATGATCATATGCCTTGAATTTTGCCCATCTTTTGCCTTCTTAAGCAAAATTAAGAACTAAATAAAGTTCATATTTGGTATATAAACCTTACAATTAAGGAAAACCAAAAAATTATTCTATTTGACCAAGGGGCCTATAACTTATTGTCCTCTGTGAGGGATCTTTTACCACCTTCACCTGTACTCTTTTGTGCCCTTCTATACTCTTTTTGGTTTATGTTATCTCTATTGGTAGGATAGCTCCTCTTCTTGTACTGTTTCATCCATTTCTCTATTAAATAAACTGTTTGTTTCCCCCTCAAAAAATAAAAAAATAAAATAAAAATAAAGTAAGAATAAAAAATTAATTAAAAAAAAACACTAACCAAATATAAACTGTTACTTCTCCTTCTAGGTGAACACTGTTCTTATGTCTTATAATAACCAATAAGGGGAGAAAGTTTGAATTTTATATGACAGAATAAGCAAGAGAAG
The DNA here is from genome assembly GCA_030254885.1 of Vitis rotundifolia. Lineage (NCBI taxonomy): Eukaryota > Viridiplantae > Streptophyta > Magnoliopsida > Vitales > Vitaceae > Vitis > Vitis rotundifolia. The sequence goes on from CM058159.1 coordinate 50,306, forward strand.
TTTAATGACTAGGAACTAAAAAGAGGGACAAAAATAGAGCATCTCATAAACCTTTCCACCTAAAACATCTCTTGCTTCCAACAATATAGGCTTGTGACCTGCATCTGCCAAATATTTTGCAGTAGACAAACCAGCCAAACCTGCAAGTGTTTAAAAATTGGCAATTTGATGTCACAACCAAAGAAGGTATCAAAGGGCAAACCACTCTTCAAAAGCAATTTGTATTACATAATCATTTTATGGTAACTAAAGTTTTATAAGTATGATCAAAGAAGGTACAATCCACAATGGATGAAAATACGAGAGGAAAAATGTAGGAACAAAAAGGACCAAAATTACGATTAAAAGAGACACAAGTTAAAACCCTAAATGATAGGAAAGGAAAAAAATAACAATAAGGTTCTTTTGCAAGTCAGAGGGAACCCACCCTTGGGAAAAGCAACTAAATCTGGCTTTCCAATGATCCATTCAGGTGTGCCAAAGGCTACTCTTGCAGGATAAGACCAATCAATTTTTCTGTTCTTTTTTTATTTTATAAGTTATCTTTTTTTGTGCATGCTGCAACTTGAACCTAGGATCTCCCACATCTCCACCCCAAACCCTTGCCACTTGAGCCATGCCTCAAGGACATGATAAGACCAATGGAAATGCCAACTATAAAGTTGGGAACGCTTATTTAAAGGCAATGCAGAAGGCATAGATGATATTCGGCCGCATCATAAATTAAACATTCAAACCAAATAGATACCAGGATGCAAGCATTACAGATAATTACTTAGCAACACAGAATGTTTTCAAATACATAAAACTTCCAACTATAGTGATAAATATGGTAGTAAGAACCTCATCCCAGTCTACATAATCAGTTTAACATATTCTAACAAATTCAGCAAGTAGCAATAGCTCCCTAATTCATCACTCCATACCAGTAGATACCTTTATTCAACAAAAGAGGTGGCAAATACACATTTTTAGATTGACTGAAGAGGAACAAATGCATGATATTTATACCCAACCACAGAAAACCAAGGCAAGCATAAATGAACCTACATAGTTAAAAGGCACAACAATATCAGTAAATTCCATGGACACAAGTTTGATTACCTAAACTGACAGCAAGAGATATCAAAATAAAGACAATAGCCAGTAAACAAATGGAAGATAAAAGATTCAAATAGGATCAGATTTCTCCACCTGCACCAGCAATTACAACCTCTAACGGTTTACTGGGACGAGGAGAAGTATGAAAGGATGAGGATAAGTAAGCAGCTTCTAAGAAATTCACAGTATTCTCAAGTTGTGGTCTTGGATAATCCATGCAAACAACCTGTATCATAAACAAATAACTCATTTCTGATTGATGATTTAGTTAGTCCGGAAAACTAAAACCCTCTTAAGTTTGTTAAGACAGACCTGCAAGGGGCAGAAATCCTTCCTCCGCCTTGTTCCAATAGAATGCTTATTTGGAATTCTCAACTTGAGACCCATAGAGTCACTACCTCCAAATAGAAGTGTATTGGTCTGATCTGAATCAATATAAAGATGTCTCCAGGTACATTGGGAGTTCCGAAAGTTTATTATATTACTTTGGCAGCTCAAGTTCGCCGCAGAAACATATCTGAATTGAGTCATTTCACCAAATCTAATCTCTGAATTATTTACCGGAACAAATTTTTAAGAACAGAAATCAACAGTCCAACTGTAGTTATTCTGCACATCAGCCACCAGAATAATGCAAATTAGCTAGTTCATATGTTCCAATAGTACAGAATCAAAACCTCCATATAGCCACCAGCAGCAGCAACAACATCAATAATAATAATGATAACAGCAGCTGACAGCAACAATAGCAATAATAATAATAATAATAATAATAATAGTGGCAGTAACAACAATAACGAGAATAATAGTATCAGTCTTTACTATAGAGTCTCTATAATAATAGTAATAATAACAACAACAATAACATTAGTATATAGTCATTATCGACACAATCTCCAAATGGATGCATGGCTATGCATATTCCCATCATTCATGAAAAGAGGAGTTGCTTCAGCACTCAAAACATGGATTCGCAGTTTGGGAGAGGTTGCATAAATTTATTGCCCAGAGTTCCAACTTTGTGGATTCATGTTGTTCTTCCCTTCCAACAATCCCAACGACTTTCTGAATTTCGTTTCAGAAATTTTTCTAGAAGGAAAAGAAGAGAAAAAGGCTGGAATAGAGTTAGGGTACCCACCAGAGTGCACGACACAGTCAATTCGGATCTTATCACTACTTCACTGTATGACAGCATTGTAAGAAACCTTTTTAGAGCTTCATTAATACTTTATGTTATAGAGACTCCTTTTATTTCTAGTATTTTTGTGATTTAAATAATTTACATTTGACTTTTAAATAATATTAAATCATCTACGCGACTGTCAAAGTCCAAGAGTTCCTTTTGCCCTCCCTTGGCCTACCATCAAATTTTCAAAATTAGTCCCATTGTATTACCATATCATCATAAAAGAAAATCAAAATCAAAATCAAAAAAGCATGTATGATCATTTCAATTCAAATTGTGTCAACTCATCCACTGCTTTCTCTATCCACCAAATTTTCTTAAAAGATAGGCAAGTACAGAAAACATGACTATGTGGATAAACTAATAAAAACAAATAATGGAGAAATAACATGAAGTAAAGAGAATGCACCATTCCATGCCTCTAGGCCACTATAGAAGGGGAAGTTCTTCCAGGGCCTCCAAGCAGCCTCCAATATTTTTTTAAGTATTCTTTTAGGTGAGACATCATGTCTTTCTCTTATCACACAATTAAAGAAGCTATCAAACATGCATATCCATCTCTAAAGAGGGCGGAGCCAATTGACAATCTCTTGGTTCTCCTTCTCTGAATCTTCATCATTTCCTCCTAACAAGTGCTGATCTTCAACTGTATATGAAAGACTAATTGTGCTTTTTTTTTTTTGACCTACACAAAAAAATTATTGTGTGTGCACCATGCCATCTTGTAATTGAAAGATAAAAAATTTTCTATCCATCTCTCAATCTTTCTATACTAATTATATCTAATCCATTACCGGAATCACTCATATTTCAGTATCTCCCCTGTAGAATATTGTCAGCATGTTAAATAACCATATTAACTGTTGAAAAAACAAGAACTATACATAATTATACCCATTTCATAGGTTTGTTAACCTCCAATTTAGTTCATACTTAAAAACATATACAAAAAAAGGAGAAATTTTTTTTGTATAAAAAATAGACCCAACTGAACACCAATACAGAATATACCCAGTGAATGCTTCATGATTAAGTTATCTTTCCCACTTAATGTTTTCACTCATGTAAATACTGAAAATAAAAGTTGTTAGCACCCACTACTAAAAGAGAATTCAACTCTTGTTTGCAATTCTATGAAAATAAATTTCATTTCCCTAATTAGTTATCTCACTTATGTAAATGCTGCAAAATAAAGTCTTATTATCTATCTTATGATAATAAATTTCATAATATCAACTTTAACATCAAAAAATGAGAGTTTGCTCATATAATAACAAATGTTGTTTTTCTCATTTCTTTTTCTTTTCTTACAACAAAGAAATTCCATGCAGATAATACGCACTATGTGTGTGAGAGAGAGAGAGAGATGAGGTATAATTGAAGCATTTTTGAAGGCTCTCCTGAGGAAAAAAAATATATATATAAAAATATCCTACCTATAAAAGCCATAAGCGCGGAACCAATCACTACTGCAACCCAAAAAAATAAAAAAATCCCTCTCAACCCCCCACATACAAAACATTTTTCACCTCTAAGCTTCATCTCAACAATCAAATCAATGTCCCTGCAATCCTTGTGAGATTCAAACAAAACAGAGACAAAAGGGGTCTAAGGCAACCCAAACTCAACCCTGTAACAGAAAATAATTATAGCTCTCTTCCAAAGCATATTTCCCCAAATATGGCAAACTCTAATCCAAATTAACACCAACGTCAAACCCAAAAAAATAATAATAATAATAACCAACTGCTGCTCAACGGCTCAACCTTCATTTCATTAGTTAACAAAGCAAAATAATTGTAGAGATAACAGCGATGAATAAAGATGAGGAACTGTTACCTTGGACAGGAGTGAAGTATGAATAGAAAAGGAGATTATGTTTTAATTGAAGAAGAGAGGAGCTAGGGCATTGGGTTTGTGCGAAACCGATAGATGTTTTTATGGATGTGGTTTCGGTTGAGTGCCACTTCCAGATGATAGTGGTTTTTTGAGTGGGTTGGCTTGCCTTGCCTTGCTTCCGTCATCGAATAGTCCGCACCTCTCCACCCTTAGGTCCCTTACTACCGTTTTGTTTTTAGCTTTAATCACCCACATTAGAAATCAAAATTAAGAAGTCTCAGCACACAACAACAGTAACTTTACCGGTATCCATCCAAAAGATATCACCAAGTGATTAATCCACGTCGCGTTGTTTTTTTCCCCCGAGTCCCCAACTCGCGTTACCTTATATATTATACTTTAATCCTTTTTTAATTTGTTTATATCATTGTTCATTTAATGGCTAGGATTTTACCATACATCTTAAATTGGACCATTTTTAAAATTTTGTAAGTTTAAATTTCTTATATTTTTCTAAATAAAAAATATAAATAATTTAATCTAAAACTTATAGAAAAACATCATATACAACTCAAGTGTCTTTTACTTTGAAATCAAACTTCATATATTTGATGTGATGTCATAATTTATGCCTTGATTATATTATTTAATGGTTCACATCTCATTACACAGCTGAATTCCTCAAATTTAAGCATCAATAGGTATTAATCTTAGTTCAATGCATTAAATTTTTCGAAATGAAAATAATTTTTAACCCTTATTCGTCAAAAATAAATAATAAATAAAAGAAATGGGAAAGACCGGAGGTTATGGGTTGCATCCTATTTTTAAAAAGTCTATAATCAACCTAAGTTCATTAATTTTAATTTAATTAAAATTCATTAATTTATTAATCCAAACCATTTTGATTTAATATCTATATAATTTAATTTGGTTTGATTCATTTGATTTTGGTCAAAACCTTATATTTAAAAAAAAATGACTACCAAAAAACATGTTTTATGTTAAATAACTAAACAAAAAAAAAAGTATGATACTATAATCTAGAATATCACCCCCATAATAATTCAATATACAACATCACATAATTATGTGATAATACAAATTTTTAATATGGAAATTCATAAATATACATAATAATTCAAGTATTCAACTTAAAGTATTTACCGTGTATTTAGATTTGGAAATTTTGAGGAAAAACATAAAGGAAAAAATTGAAGGAAAATGAATTTATTTTTATACATTTCACATATTAGTAATTTTTTATATAAAGTTTAAATATTTCAAATATACATAATTTTCTAATTAAATTAATTATAATTTATTTTCTTTTATATTTCATAATTTTCTATAATAAACCAAATATAAAGAAAATTATTTTCCTAACTTTTTTTTCCTATTTTATATCTATTTAACACGGAATATAACATAAATAATCATATAATAATAATAATAAAAACTCTATTCAATTTTCGTTGGTTTAAAATTTTTATAACCCATAAATCAAATTGAACATTATAATTTTTTTCCAAATCAATCTAACAAAAATTAAAATTTAAAACAAAAAAAAAATTAATTGGTGTTGATATTCCAGATTTATTAGTTTTTTTCCATTATTTCTTTTTAACCCAAATGAGAAGTTGAAACAAATGACGTTTTTGAGTGCAGACATGAATCGGTTAAGTATTTTGCTTGAACTCAATATACTTCGGTTTGGACTTTAGACCAAGCTAAGGCTACAAATCAAACTAAAATGTGGTGTCTCCTTACTCCCCGATCCCCACACATGACCTAGGACTCGGCATGGCCTGATTTCAAGCCAGAGAAACAACTCCCTCTTACCTAAATGGAGGTTTTATTTACTTTTAATTATCTTTTTGTGTTGTTTTTTTTTATATTTGGAGATAGGAAAATGTTATCTACCTACCAAAGTCTAGATTTGATTAGTTGAATATAAATGATGAGATTTTGGTCGTTGAATAAGGATATTGTTATTAGAGTTTGGTGATTCAAATTCTATTTGGTGTGATCAAAAAAGCTCGCAATGCAACTTACATGGTGAAGAAATTATGTGACCCTTTCACCCTCAATTACGTAGAGAGTGCATGTCTTTTCGTCCACAAAAATAATGTTGTCTTTTAATAGAGTATATTGCATGCAATTACAAATTATGAAGGGTACTTTGCTCGATTTTGAACTCAATGGGGTAATGTGCAAAACACACTATAATTTGAGAGGGCAAAGTGTAATAAACCCTTACCTTTTTATGTTGTCTTTTTATTTAATATAGTACATGTCATATTTGCTAATACATGTTTATGTTTAATTTATACATAATATCAATTACCTAATAAATATATTCTATGATATTTGTTTCATTAATTGTACAATGACATTGGTAATAATTGATGTCATTACTATATTGTAGACCCTCCATTTTGTCATTCTAACACATGTCCTAATATGTATTCGTTTAGTACTTTACAACAATTCTTTAGTGGCCCATTATTACTTATGTAGCTTATCTTTTATGAGCCTTTAGTTGATGGATTTATCTAACCCCATTATGACTTTTAGTAGTCCTAATTTAAACTTAGGCTTCTCTTTCCTTTTTAGTATAGCTCTTAAGTACACTTGGACCATTAGGCACCACTTTAAGTCCACTTAAGCATTGTCCTAAACACCTTAGGCCCACTTAGGCACATTGGGCTCATTTAGATGCACTTGACCCACTTAGGCTCACTTAAACCCACCTAGGCTCACCTGGGCCCATTTTGGCACACCTTGGCCCACTTAGGTTTACCTAGTCTTACCTAGGTCACCTTTTTGGCCCATCTTACATGTCTCACGTGGCTTGCATGACTCATTTTTGTAAAATCACATGACCTGGCTTCTTATTATTATATTTTTGTTTATTTTATTTATTATCTTGTCTATTTCCTCCTTTATTTTTTTTATTTATTATTTTGTCACTTTTCCTAATACTTGTCTTTACTTATTGATTTTAATTTAATAATTTTGCTTAAATATGATTTATTTATTTATTTATTTATTATTATTATTATTATTATTACTCATTTTTATCATGATTATTATTATTATTTTATTTAATCTATTAACTTTGAAATTTTGTAGGGAAGTCCACCGGAAAGATTGAAGGAGATCACGACCTCAGGTGGACAACACAGCCGCATATGGATTCTTTTCCTATAACAAAAGGCAAGGCAGCTGGGTGAGAAGAGGCAAAAATAGGAAAACACATAAAAGTTTTGGGAAAGAAGTTTGACTCCATGGAAAGGATACAGTTGGTGGATAACCTACACGCATGAAATTTTGAGGAGACATTGTGGGAGGATGCACAGGTCTGGGGGGTGAGATTTTCAGCGTGAGAAAAAAAAAGATTTAGTTCGGGTCTTTTGAGAAGAGATGGAAGCCAGGATTTAGAGGCGATACAGTCCGCGGTTTGGAGATTGAATGAAGCGTTTTTGAAAGAATATTCAAGCACGGTTCTGGGAATTTGGGTTGGTTTTTGAACCATATGCAAGCCATATTTTGGGAATTTAATAATACATTTTTGGGGAGATCTCTAGAGACAATCCAAGCACAATATTCACAACCACTTAACAAGGCATCTGGAGATTTTTTTTGAGGATGAACACGGGCTGTAAAGGACATAGCTGCATCATTGGAGACTCCGGACATCACCACGCACAAGCAGCCGCGGAGTTCAAAAAGCAAGAAGATACAACCGCCTCTTCTCCACGGAATGATCACCCTACACGCACAAATTTTGGGAGGACGGAAACCAGCCGCACCATTCTCCAAGCAAGGAATGATTTTAGACTGCCAGATCCATGCATCAAATCTTCCATCCACACAGCTGCAAATTTTGGGAAACTCTCCGAGACAGTTCTCTCTAGACAGCCACGCATCATTACGGGTCGTTTTGTAGCACGCATAGCCGGCTAGGTAAATTGAAATCCTTTTTTTCTTTTTTAGTTTTGATTGATCTTATCTTAGTTTATTGAGTTTTTTTTTAAGAATTCTTAGTTTTTAATTTAATTGATCCATGTTATTCAAGTTTTAAAATTGTTAGTTTCAGTTTTAATTTTTTAAATTGAAATGAAAGTTAGAGAGTTTATGTTTCAATTTTAATTTTTTTAATTGGAATGAAAGTTAGAGTTTATATTTCGGTTTTGATTTTTTAACCAGGATGAAAGTTAGGGAGTTTATGTTTCAAGTTTATTTTTTTTAATTGAATGAAAGTTAGAGGTTATGTTTCAGTTTTAATTTTTTTAATCGGAATGAAAGTTAGAGAGTTTATGTTTTGTTTTCAATAATTATTATTATTATTATTAATTGGAATGAAACTTAGCGAGTTTATATTTTAGTTTTGATTTTTAATTGGAATAGAAGTTAGAAATATTTTAGTCTATATTCTAGAGTTTAGATTTTAGTTTTAATTTTTTATTGGATTGAAAGTTAGAGTTTTTCTTATTAGTTTTGATTCATAAATATTGGAATGAAGGTTTGATTATTTGTTAATTTTAATTCTTAATTGATACAATTTTCATTTTGTATTTTCTTTTAGAAATTTTAATAAGTTAGTCTAGTTGACCCAAAGTTGTTTTATTCACCTTTTTAAGTATGTTAACTTTGATTCTTGTTTAGTCCAATTTTAATTCGTGTGTTTTTCGGAGTTTTAGGTGATTAGTTTGATTGATCCTATAAGATAAAGTTTATGTTTTTTATTCTGATTTAGTTCAATTTTAATTTATTTTTCTGTCCAGATGTGTTTGTGTGTTTAGTTGATCTCATGCTAGTTTTTGATTAGTTATTCTCAATTTAGGTGTTTCTTGAATCCTAGTTATTAATTCTTGAAGAATATCTTTATTAATTTGTATGATCTAAGTTTTAATAGTTTATTGCTTTGGTAGTTCCTTGTCAAATTTTTTTCAGAAGCCATCAAAAACTCATGAAGGTTGGCTCCTACTCTTCTCATATTGGTTTGGCTGGTTGTCAAAAATTTTACTTTGTGATTTTGTTTTCTTTTGGGTTACCTATGTTTGATCTTTGCGTATTATCGTTTGCGAATAATATCTTTCCTTTTAAAAAGAAACCTTTTCTCAAAATGTTCCTCGTTAAAGTGCATTTCAAAAACTCATTTAGAGTCCTTAGAATCAAAGTCTCATTTTCTTAAATAATATGCAACCATGTCTCGATCGATTCTCATCTTTCTCAATTTTCAATAAAAGTTATGGTTTTGAGTAAGACACGAATCCAAGCTTATGGTCCAAAATAAATGGGATAATTTTAAACTAGATTTGTGTATATCAATTGGGGACTTAATGGAACCCCAACATAAAAGAATCTCTTCAAAACTCATTTTTGCTACCACCTTTGCTACTTGTTGTAATCATATCTATATATATTTTTAGGAATGATATACAAGATGTATATGAAAATTGATGATTTCGTATACTTTGATCATTTTTGCTATGCTAATTAGATAACAAGCATGCTAGGATTTCTTTATTTTATTATTTATTATCTAACCCCTCATGTCTTGTGGAAGCACATTACAAGTTACCTATGCTATTCAAGTATGCTTTTTACCTTCATATCTTAATTCCATAAATTATGTATTTGCTTTATATATGATCGTTATGTATTGCTTCGTATGCGATTCTCAACCTGTTCAACATATCTTTTTGATTGTTCGTTTAGCTTGTCATGTTTGATTAAGAGACTAGGGTAAAATACATGTTGTGTGTCTTATTTTCCAAACTAACAATTGATGTCTTGTGATAACGCTTAAGAAGCAGTCTAACTACACACCCTAAATCTTCTTTATGATTATGATTGGTTTTCTTGTTTGGCATGCTATTTTTTAAATCACCTAGCCTACTAGGTATCTATAATCAACCACTTAATTGTCACATTTCCCTCAACTTAGTTAGTAGAGACCTCTATAGAGCTTAGAGGGGTGCTACCTTTTAGAGGTACCTTCCCAATAGGTAACGTGATCCCCGGACCTAAACTCGGGTTTTTCAAAGACACGCTTTTCTAAAAACTATGGAGTCACTTTTTTAGGGTTTTCTTTTTTGTTTTATTTTATATTTTAAAATAAAATAAAATAAGTGGCGACTCCGACTTTTTCAAAACTAATTTTTCACCTATAAAAATGAGTCTCGCCATTGAGTGGGGACGCACGTGAAAAATGTAGGTCCACACACACACACACACACACACACACATATATATATATATATATATATATATATATATTAAACGCTCTAGAAGAGTTCATAATATGTCACTAGTGACCCATTGAGTGGGGATGCACGTGAAAAATGTAGGTCCACACACACACACACACACACACATATATATATATTAAACGCTCTAGAAGAGTTCATAATATGTCACTAGTGGCACATAAATCCATATGAATGACACTTTGCATTCTATCAAATCTAGAAGAATCAAACATGATCCAATTAGTTTCTTGAGGTGAATATTGATACATCAACTCCTTGAAATATCATATGAATATCCATTAAAGAACTAGAAGTTTCTTTAACTAGTAACTAGTATATTTGAATCCTTAAAAGGTATTATTACATGTTATGCAAATTTCTAATTTAATGAGACAATTTTCCTACCATCGGGGGGAGATAAGTTGATTGCAAAAAAATGACATGGAATTTTGAATGTGAGTTAATGTCCCTAAAGGATAATTAACTAATACTACAACAAATAAATTTAAAACTCACTGAAGTGTGATAGATTGGTATCCTAGTAAGACAATTAGCTACTATAGTGGCAAGTGAATCTAAGACATGCTTGAAGCATGATAAATTTGTATGTTCAAAGTCTTGAAGCATGATAGACTTGTATATTTAAAGTCTTGAAGTATGATAAATCTGTAAATTCAAAAGGTCATAATTCTTTAAAAGAGACTGACCTAAGGAAAAAACACATTAAAATATTAGTTATTCTTAAAGAGACTACAATTAGTTTTACTAAAGAGAGTACAATCATAAAAAGGGAAATAAAATGATTGAGAAGTCCAAAATCATAAATAAATAAACCTTGAAGAAGCATAAATAAATAATCCTTGAAAAATCAATAAATTATACAACATCCCTCAAAGAGGAAGATGGTTCCTAAAAAGGTAATAGCCCTTAAAGAAGCGTAGGTACCTAAAATAGTAAGATTTCCATAGGTCATATAAAATTGGATCAAAATAATGTCTTCTTTTCAAATTGACTTAACATCATTAGAAACAAGAGGATCCCAACTAGAAAAAAAAAAAAAAAAAAGTACAAAACCATTAGTCAAAGTGGAAGAAGGAATCCAAATAGTTCTAAACTCATTAATAAAATGAGAAATATTAGAACCTGAAGTCCAATGTTTGAAGATGTAAACATAAAAAAAACTTGAAGTCTAAATCCTATTGGATAAAATGAGTTTTTGTATTAAAGTGCTATGAAAAATGAGATCACAAGACATTAAACATTACTTATAACATGAAGTTTTTAGAAGAAACCATCTATTAGCTCCCGTAATAACTCATGTAAAAGTAGTTCTAGAAGGACTTTATACATATTTTCTAAATGTAACTAAACTTATTTACATGGATCCATGGATAATGAATATAAAATATGTGAAATTCCTAAAGAATTTAAAATATTTGACGCAAATTATTTAAAACATCATAGTGTGTACTCAATCAAGTTATAACGAAACTTATATGGATTGAAGCAATTTGAGTGTGTGTGGTATAATCGTCTTAATAAAAATTTTCAAAAAAAAAGGTATGTGAATAACCTTGTATGTCCATGCGTTTTCATTAAGAAATCAAAAATTGGGCTTACAATAATTACAATATATGTGGATGATTTGAATCTTAAAGGAAATATTAAAGAGCTCATAAAAACAACCAATTATTTAAAGAATGAATTTGAAATAAAAGATATAGGAAAAACAAGATATTGTCTCAGTCAGCAGATTGAGCATTGTTCAAATGACATGTTAGTCCATTAGTCAACATATATAGAAAAAGTTTTGAAGTGTTTTTATATGGACAAATCACGTCTACTAAATTCTCTCATTGTTGTTCATTTACTTGAATTAAATAAAGATTCATTTCGTCCTAAAAAATAAAATGAAAAATTATTTGGTCCAAAAATACATATTTCAATATAATTAATGCATTGATATATCTTGTAAATTTTACTAGACCAGACATAGTCTTCTCTGTCAATTTACTAGCAAGATAATATTTTGCCCTAACTTGAAGACATCGAAACGAAATTAAACATATATTTGGATACCTTCATGGAATAAGTGACATAAACCTATGTTATTAAAAAAAAAAAATCAAAATCACAATTGATTGGATATGCAAATGTAAGATATCTTTCAAATTCTCATAAAGCTCGATCTTATACAAGATATGTATTTACTTGTGGGAGTGTTGCAATATCATGGAAATTGGTTAAACAAATAATGGTTGTCACTTCCTCGAATCATTCAGAAATGCTAACAATTTATGAAGTCAATTGTGAATGTGTATGGTTAAGATCTATAACAAAGCATATTCGAGAATTTTGTGAATTGTCCTTTATTAAAGACTTCAATAGTATTGCATGAAGACAATGTTAAGTGTGTTGTACAAATCAAAGGAGTACATATTAAAAGCGATTGAACCAAGCATATTTCACCAAAGTTCTTCTATACACACAAGTTTTAGAAGAGTGGTGAAATCTATATTCAACAAATAAGATCAAGGGATAATCTGACAAACTTATTCACAAAAGCCCTACCTACTGTAACATTCAAGAAGTTCATATACCAAATTGGAATATGTCAACTCAAAAATCTTGAAATTAAACCATTGAAGACAATATAATCATGTTATCATGAAGGAGAACATCATCATACAATGTTAGCATATTGTATTCCTTTTTCTTTCATTCAAGTTTTGTCTTATTAGGTTTTACTGGCAAGGTTTTTAACGAGACAGTTCTAATAATCAATGTCTATCTTAACCTTCTTCAGTAGTGATGGTCATTCAAGGGAGAATGTTATAAATATATACAAATAATTTTGAATGACCTTATAGTTATCCATAAAGACTTACTATTCCCCATAAAGACTTTTGATATTCCCTATAAAGAATTAAATATTGTATTTAATTTTGGGTTTTCCAAATCCTATAAATAGAATACCTAGATTAATGAAAATCACAATTAAGAGTTTTTCTATTACTCTTCTTTTTTATTTCTTCTTTTTCGTTATTCTTTTTATTTCTAACAATCTTCACTTTTTTCTTATAAAAATAATTTCTATTAAAACCTACATATAAATACTTGAAATGATGAAAGAAATTTATATCAATAATGAATTATTTTTCAAATAAAAATATAAGAGGGGTTAGATTCATAAATTTGAGAATTATTTCATCTATTTTAACCAATTAATTCATTTAAAAATCAACTTGTTTGATTTGAATGTTTACCCATTTTGTGGATATCCATCCTTTGTAGGTGTAAAGAAAGTCTCTCTATCACCTCCAAACTAAGATACAAACATTCCTCCCTACACATGAATAGAGGAGAGGATTATCTTATCATGACTCCTTAGAATCTTTGTTGTCCAATAGGAGTAGTAACAACTAGACTTAATTCTCACAAGCATGGCTTTGATTCCTCCCTTGGTAAGAGTGTTGTTAACCTGAACTTGTCATAAGGTTACGTCAATTCAACATTTCCACAAAAAAGTATGGACCGAACCCCTTATAAATGAAATCAATCCTTTGTATGAGTGGTGTCAATTTGAACCCTCTAATACCATGGAGAGTTCTTCCTCTAAGTTTGTACCACTTCAAGGTATACCACATAGGGTATGACACATTATGATATTATATTTGATTAAATATAAAATAAAGCTCAGATGATAATATATAAACTTGATGTACCTCGTTGGTGAATTTCACTTTCCCACCATCAAGTTTTTAAGACATCTTAAGAGTTTTGATTTGATGCATAAAGCTAAAGGTTCTTTGAGGCAAAACAAACAACATGGTATGTCACTATTAAGAAACTTAGTAGATGTTTGATAAAACATAATACTTTTTACTTGATGAGTTAAATTGACTTTAAATTAAATTATTTTAAAATTATTATCTTAAAACTTAATTGTTTTATAAAATAAACTTAAAATTCATTCTAAATCATCAAATTGACAATTTTATCCTTATTAATTTTAACTACTATTTATCGTCATTTATTTTAACTCATATTTATTTCATTAATGTCAAACAATAAATTTATTTATAAAATATCCATATTTAAAGTATTGTGGATACATAAGATAATTATAAAATATTTATTATAAAAAAATGAGTCATGAATGTAAAATCATAATTATAAAATATACTCTCACTATTGTGGGTAAATGAGAAAAAAATGACTTGAGATTAAGAAAAAGTTAACCATTCTGACTTAATACTTAAAGTTAAAAATAATTTTTGTTAGAAAAATTAGGCTAATCCAACCAATGGTAATCACCTTGGGGAGGGCGGGGGGTGAATAGGATGATGGTCTCTTTTTGTAAATTTAAATTATATGAATGTAAAAGATAATTATATGCAAATATATAATAAAACAATTGCATATAAAGTAAAAGAGTATGGAAGAGAGAATGCAAATACAAGATTTATAGTGGTTCGGCGCAACTTGGCCTACATTCACTCTTCTCTAGCTTCAATCTCAAACTTGAGGTTCTACTAATTCAAGGCTTCCAAACTAAGCTTACAAGTAATACAATTGGATTATGGTTCCAATCCACCCTTTTGGACTTTTGGCTCCAAGCACCCTTTACAATCCTCAAAAAATACTTCACTCTTGAACAACTTCTCAAGTGATACCCCAAACTTGAGAATTCCTAAGTGATACCTTACACTTAGATTCTTCTTCTCAAATATATACAAATAATTTTACAAAATCTTAGTACAAAATTTTAGGCTTAAATGATATAAGAAAACTAGGATTGAATGGTGCACTAAAAATATGCAAGTTTTAGAACAATGGTGCACTAAAAAAACACTTTCCCAAGGCTCAAATATATTCAAAAAGATTTAGGAAGGTTAAGCTTATAAAACAATGAAGATTGAAGCCTTTTTATAGAAGAAAACAACCAAACTAGTCGTTGGGGGTTTGACCGGTCAAGCTAGGGGTCGACCGGTTGACTAGCCGTTAACATTTAATGTTGGGCAGATGGCCGTTGGACCTTGACCGTCCCTTGACCGAACCTCAACCGATTGAGGCTCAATCTCGATCGGTTGAGGTTCAACCTTGATCGGTTGAACAACCGTTCTAGAAGAGAGAAGGTTTTTTACACCTCTTGACCGGTTAAGGTGGGAGTCGACCTGCTCCTCGACCAGTTGAGTTGGGGTTCGACCTATTCTTCAACCAGTTCAACCAGTTGAGCCGTTTTTTACTCAACAATCATTCTTTTCACCTTAAAACCTTTTAAACAAATTTAGAAAACATTTGACACAAGGTATTAGTTGAAAACATGAAATAATCCAATTTTAAAGGATTTAAAACGAAATAACTCTTGGATGATTTTGGTGCAAAAGTAAATAATGTAATGCATTAAAAAACCTAGTGCACCAACAACCTTACAAAGAGATCTTATGAAGCTTGGGTCTTGAAAAGAACTTCTCTTTGAGGTCTTCTTCTTCTTATTGATTTCTCTTTGGCTTGATTTTGTCTTTGTGATTGCCACTTTGGAAATCTTCTTGCCTAATCACACTTGAAATATAATATTAGTTTCAAACCTTGTTTTGTTATCATCAAAACTGAGATTAACCAAACTTTGGTTTCACAATTTTAAGTTGTAATATTAAGTTATTTTACCGAACATGCTTAATTCATTCAATGACCCAAACTAAGTTATTAAGTCATATTAAGTCATTAAGTTAATTCACTAAACACCTTTTTACCATCATTCAATATCATATGTCACCATAAGAATGCGACTATGAATTTAAAAGTTGATTACAAACTGTTAGGATAAAAGCCTTAAAAGTAAGACAAATTAAACTTGAGTTTCCACTATTTTATTACTCATTAACTGCATTAAGATTTATTTGAATATTCAAGTATGCATTATTTGCATTATACATGACTTTGATACATTAGGAGTTTCACGAAAGATCCAAGTCATGGGTTTCTTACAAGTTGATGAGTTGATCATAGTTGAATCATAAACTTAGGTAATCTACATGAGACTATATAGTGCACTACTTCCTAATTGAAGGAATGATTTGTATTAGTCATCAAGATGAGTTTCTCATGGTGAGTGTATTAGTGCGTATGGTTATATATTAGACATAACTTATGGTGAATCATGACATTAGCAGTCGGAAAATCATGATACACACATGAATTCTCAACTTTAAAAGAATATTAAGCTAATGTTGAGGTCTTTAGTGGCTTTAACATACGGGTGGGACTCTAAGTTGGTCACATGTTCCTTATCAATTAGGTCATTATTGATTAAGGTAGGTGACGAAAAGTATTTTCAAGATAGGCACCGTGATATTTCATAGGTTTGAGACAGTATGTCCTCTTAATTAATCCTAAGAACTTGTAATCATAAAATATGTGGCATCATAGTAATTCCTTAAGTGAGATTTAACATATGTTATTTGCAAAGTAGAATATGACAATTGATCACATAACAAAAAGGTTTAAGACTCAGGAATTGCAGATGTAATTTTGAGAGGCTGATAACGTTTATCTCTTTAAATTATGGACACCAGTTCATAGAGAGTTTACATGCAATGGATGGTAGGTCATAGATCGTAGGAATTGAATGAATAGAATTTAATAAATTTTTATTTTGATGTAATAACATAGGATAATGAAGTGTAATTGACTCTTGTAACAACCCACTCCCAACGATGTAAATATTATCTATTCTAGACTCTCGTGGTAATATATATATATATATATATAAATTTTCCCCTATCTTATGTGGAACATCACAATCACTCATTTCTCCTATATAAACACAACATCCTTATTGTGTCTTATGATATTATAAAGCCAAATGGACAAACACTTGTTGTATTGGCTAAACAAACTTATCTATAATGCCAAAAACTTGTTCTCTTATTTTATGTGAAATATCACAATCTTCCTCTTTTTCCATACAGACACAACGTCCTCATGTTGTTTCATAAGATTATGAGGTCAAACAGGCAGACACTCATTGTGTTGGCTAAACAAACTTCCATACCAAGGTCGGGATCAACTTTATAACAATTTGTTCCTGATTGTATAAATATTGTTCACTATGGGCCTAAGGGCTTTCATGACTTTGAAACGTATCTACAAGGTTAAGAGAAGTTCATATATGTATAGTGTTAAAATCTTTTTCTCCTATCTGATATGAGATGTTACAACTCTTTATAGTGGAATGTTAAGTCAACTTCAAAATTGAATTGTAAGAAAACTAATATTTTCCTATAGGTTTTAATGGTTCTTACTCGAGTTCATATTTTTTGTTGGCACAAAGGTTTGAGGATTTATGAAGAATTAATCATTTATGTGTATAAGGGTCTTTTTGGTAAAAACGCAAGATTGCACAAAATTTTACAATTAATTATTTTTGTTTATTTGGATTAGGATAATTGATTAATTGGAGTCCATCAATGCTAATTAATTAACTAGGATCCAATGGGGTAGATTAAGTGATTCAAGCCTAAGTTGGGTCAAAGTCAATTAAGCTCACATGAGAGTCTATATAAACCTCAATTCTTTTAGGTTTAGACTCTAATTTTTTAGATTATTTAATCTTCTTGATACTTATTCTCTTCATTTCTCTATTTTCTCTCCTTTCTCTCATTTCAAGGTGTGCAACCACTTTGCACTAATGCCATGGACCAAAGAAGAGTGATCAAGTGAAAGATCACCAGGTTTTAAGATTCACATTACCATCTTCACCTATTGAAATCAATCTAGGAACATCTACTCTAGATGTCAAGTATTGTTCTTTAAGCATTTAGATCTTTTTTTTTTTTTTTTTGTCAAAAAAGATTTTCATTTATTAGATCTAGTATCCCTAGGATGTTAATACTATGCATCCCACGATGAAATCAAATAGAGAAGAAAATTATGAGTAAAAAAAAAAATTATTAAACTTTTCTTTTATTTTGATGCCTATAGAAATATTGGAGGAAAGAAAATTAAATTGTTGAAATGTTTTTTTCACTTTTTATCTAGGGAAAGTAGAAAGGAAAATCTTTTAGCATTTTCCATTCTTTTTTCCTAATATGTGTGTCTATATATATATATTTGAAAATAGATTGAAAAATGAGAAGAAAGAAAAAATGAAGTAAAATAAAAAATAGATTTAAAGTCAAAAATTATTTTTATATGTTACTTTAAACTCATTTCACTTAATTTAGCTATTCTATATAAATATTAAATAATTTGAAAATGTATAAGTTTTTAACTAATTTTAGTTATATTTTATTTTTTTAATATTTTTTAACATAACCAAATATAAGAAAATTATTTTCCTTAATTTTTTTTTCCTTTCCTTATACTTTTTGAAAACCAAACATAATCTAATCATTTTCTTTAATAACTTTTTTCTTTTGATTTACTATTTTTCATAATCCCACGTAGCCTAAATGGGAAGCAAACTAATGAAGTCACTCCAACTCAAAATCCCAATAATTATAGCTCAAATATTAGAATATGAATTAACCAAAAACCTCAACATGATGTACTTGGATATACCAAGTGTGATGTTCTCATTTATTAATTATTTTCATTAACCAATAATTTTGTTCTCTTATACTACTACTTTGGACTTATCAAGCATAATACTTGTTTCATTGCATGAAGTATTTATGAAAATTAAGGTTTGTAACCCAAGTAAGAAAAGTGGATGATATTTGGTAAAAATTAATATTTAATATTTAATGTGAATTTAAGTTAAATTATATTTAAGTTTTGATTTAAAACTTAGTATTTACTTTGTATTTTAAGTATTAAAATTATTTAATAAACTCAATTTAAAGCTTTTTCATTTTATCCACACACAGAGACAGATATATATATATTAAATTCTACCCTTGTTATGCTTCCGGATGGGTTTAGTTTTCCCTTTCCTTAATTTCAAACAAGATTGTCATTAAGAGTTAGAAGTCCCACCACAAGATTGTCATTAAGAGTCAGAAGTCACACCACCTTGATACTTGATAGTGACTCTTGCCCCTGGTACTAGCTGTGGATTCACTACTTACTATTCTCTAATTAGAAATAGATCTCTTCACTTCCCCAAGTTACTGTTCCTTTGTGATCTTGTTATCTGACCTTAGTTTTTCCTAATACAATTTACATGGCTATTTCACTTATATTTATTTTATTATTTCCGCTATTCATCAGCTTATGAGTAATACCGTGATTTGCGGTTTGGAGCAAGTCATGTGCCCAGTTGTTTTGTAGCCTTGCAATTAATTACAAAAATGGACAAATCAGGCTTCCTTGAACTGAATTTGTCAAACCATTGCCATCTTAAAATTAGTTGGCTACGACTTTGGATCATGTGTCTCCAAGCAAAAGCAAAAAGAAATACAAGGAGAATTTAATTCTTTCACTTGATTTTGTTCACGTTAACTTTTAGGTGTATTCATATTTATAAAAAAATGAAAAAATTTGTGATAATGATATTATATTAATTTTTAAATTTAAAATATTTAAGTTAAATTAATATATAAATAAATAAGATTACGATACAAAAAAGTAAAATTAAAGTAAAAGATGATAAAATTAAAATATAAAGTAGTTATATTAAGGTTTAAAACAATGGACTCATATATAAAATATAAAACAATTAAACCCAGGATGTAAAATAACCCACTTGAAGTGGAATCATAATGCATAAGTGGCTTCCCTTAATTGGAGCTATTTTTCATCTGGTCATGAATTTCACTTTTTATTTCTTTTTTGTTGTCTTTTTTTTTATCCTCAAATTTTGTCTTATGAATGGTAAGCAGCATGAGTGGATCATACATGGTACATGTCATCAAGTCCATCAATCGAGCAACAATCATCGCCTAATTCTACCAGCTTAATAATCTTTACATATGAAAGAAAGAAAAACTAAAAATGAGGAAAACTTGGAAAAAAAAGAAAAAATACGAAGAAAAATAAAATATAAATTTAAAGTTATTACATTATTTTTATATTTTACTTTAAACTTATTTCATTTATTTTAATATTTTTTTATAAAAATTAAGTAATTTTAAAATACATAGTTTTTTTAATTATGTTTAATTTTTTATAATAAAACAAAAATGAGCAAATTAATTTAATATTTTATTTTAACCAAATATAACATTTAAGAAAGTAATTTTTTACTCTTGATCTATCATTAAAAAATAGGAAAATATTTTTAAAAAATTAAAATTATTTAATTACCTATATATTTTCATGTTATTTAGTCTCTACATAAAATAGAAAAAAAAAGTAAAATAAGTTTATGGGAACTTTTAAAAATAAATTATTAATTTTCGTATATTTTATATTTTCATTATGTTCTCTTTTCTTCTATTTCTACCGTTTCCCCTCTCTATTTTCCCAACAACAAACATTGGTTCAACGATTCAGATTTAGCCCTAAATTTTTTTAATTCAGATTTTAAGTTTGGTAGGATATGTAGCTCAACGGACCCACCAGTGGAACATGCTCAAGATGATTGAGGGGCACGTGTTTGTAACATGAAAAAAGAAAAGGTTTCCAAGAGAAGGGGAAATCAAAATGGGAATGGGCTTTCAATTGAGAGGTGGGAGAGGGACGCCGCTACAAAACGGGTAAGGAAGATAGGGTGAAGTGGGGATTGAGAGATCTAAAATGAGAGGAAACGGTGGACTGTGGGGAGTAGTTGGGCGAGAGTTGATGGGGAAAGCAAGTGTTGGGTGGTGTCTAATAAATGAGGTAGGAGTCAAGACTCTTACAACAGGGCCCAGAAAAATGGAACGTTAGGTTTGAAGGTTAAGTTTTGAAAGGTGGTTGAAGAAGAAAGGCAAGGAAACGGTTTGTTTGTTTGAGCGCCATGACGGGATCCAGATTGAAGACTCGACTTTTAGTTCGTCCAAATGAATCACCAACTAATTATCATCTACCAAATCGTCTATCCCTTTTTAAACTCTCATCTTCTTCACGTTTCTTGCTCGTACCATGCTCATCCACATCAACAAGGATCCATCCCACTCCACTACTCTCTGCTTTCCATAAACTTGGATCCTCTCTCTTTCACAATTTTAAGCTTACCCAAGTAAGTCTATCTATGTTTCTATCAACATTACTGGTTTTTTTTGTTATTCCCCAAGGTTCAGTGTTTTTTATACTCACAATTGATATCTTCATAAATGGGAAATCCTTCTACCATAATGCTCTTCACTAGTCAATGCTTGTCAGCACTTGTCCCATTTAGGCTAAATTAGGATATGGGCTTGGTTGATTTTTTCCCTTGATGCTAGAATGCTTGTGGGGGATGCAGTTTGATGAGCAAACCATCTGGCTGACACGATAGGCAGATCTTGTTTTATATTTTCACAAGCATCTTTCTATTTCACACACAGAATGAGGAATGTGGTTCCCATCGGTCTTCATATCATTCTAACTTACTCACAAAAGGTGTTCACATGAGTGGAACTTGTACTCATTTGGACTGTCGACCCTTGTGCTTGAGTACTTATGGGTTTGATTCATTTTGGTTCTGACATGTATGCTTGATTCTGATGGATTTAGTTCCAGGTTTTGAAGTCTGAGTCATGGCGGAGGATCTGGACAAACCATTGCTTGATCCTGAGAATTTCAACCGAGAAGGGATTGATCTGGTGAGGAGTGCAACGAATGCATGTACAAGCTTGACATCCTGAAACTCGAGTTCAATACTAACATGTTTCTTGAACAATTTAAATTATTAGGAACGGATACCGTTGGAAGAAGTTTTTGAACAACTGAGAACATCACGCGGAGGACTTTCATCTGAAGATGCTGAGGCCCGCTTGATAATTTTTGGCCCAAACAAGCTTGAAGAAAAGCCTGTGAGCACTATAGTTCTGATCCTCTTTGATTTCTAAACACTAGTGTTTGAAGCAAGAATAGTATTTAATTTGAATAATAAGTAAGTTAATTTGAGCATCTTAATTGGGTTCCTATCAAAAAAGAAGTTGGAAGTAAATCAAGCCTAGGAAACTCCTTGAGTATGCAAACCATATAAATTTTTTATTATTCACAGGACAACAGATGCTTATGTTTGGCATCAATATTCATCAATTCCAAGTTTACATATTTTAAATAACTCCTAACTTCCATTATAACAAACATTTTATCTGATGCAGGAGAACAAATTATTGAAATTTCTTAGTTTTATGTGGAATCCCTTGTCATGGGTTATGGAAGCTGCAGCTGTGATGGCGATCGTACTTGCTAATGGTGGAGTGAGTCAATTAGATCCTCCCATGCCTTTCTAGTTCACTGTCTTTCATGGAATTTTCTTCCCTCATCACTTTGCAATGCTAAAATTTTTTTTTTGACTGTTATCATTCTGTTCTCTTACCCCTTTTTTCAAATATATTTCAGGGGGAAGGTCCTGACTGGCAGGACTTTGTGGGGATCCTTTGTCTATTGATTATCAATTCAACAATTAGTTTTATAGAGGAAAATAATGCTGGGGATGCAGCAGCAGCACTTATGGCCCGTTTAGCTCCAAAAACAAAGGTGTGCCTCTTTAATTTATGCTTTCAACTGAGAATAATTACATATGTCAAAATGTTCATTCAAGAATGTTCAAAATGTTCTTACCCGAGTTTATTGTGCTTTTATATTGTTTTAGAATGTTATCCATTGTCATCAAAACCCCATTTATCTTTGGCTGCTCAGGTTCATGATGCCAAGAAAATCCCCCTTCTTTTATTTAGTGATGCTTAATTTTGGCAACTGTCTATCCACCTCAGAACCACCACTTCCTCTTCTTCCCTGTTATATTCCTCCTCTTTGAAGCACAAACACAGGCATGCATATACAGGCAACCATACGAACCAGACTTATTGTATTATTTTCTTTGCTCTCAGATAGAATGATTTGACATTTTGGATCATTAGTATGGTTGAATTTCAAATCTGTCACATCATAATGCATTTTG
Organism: Vitis rotundifolia; assembly: GCA_030254885.1. Lineage (NCBI taxonomy): Eukaryota > Viridiplantae > Streptophyta > Magnoliopsida > Vitales > Vitaceae > Vitis > Vitis rotundifolia. Next base: position 73,674 of record CM058159.1, read on the forward strand.
AAATGCTTTGGGTTGCTAATTTCTAAGAGAAGGAACGAGGAATAGGATTGCTGAGCCTCATTTTTATTACTTGTAGGCTTAGAAGCCCAACCTGGCTTTAAAAGTACACTAGAGAAGGTACCTTTTAGCGGTTTTGTTTTTAATGACACTAGTGCTTTAGATAAGGCCTAAGCCAGAGACCAGCTAGCCTGAAGATTTCCCGAGGGACTTCTATAGGTCAGAATAGTGTGCAGACTTGACTAATATGATTCATTCAGCAGCGAGCTTGTAGGAGAAGACTTGGACTTTCACTATTGTGGATCTCCTTAGGGACTAAACATAGCTAGAATTGTCGGCTGTAAATTGTAATTTATAATTTGCACAGTACTAATGAGGATTCAGATGCTTTGGGGAATCTTTCTTCCATTTGATCACTTCTTGTCTCTCCTCTTTACCTCCTGCCCCCCTTAAAGAGGAGCTCTGATCAGGAGTATCATATTATTGCATAGTTCACCTTTTTTTCATGAAGTAATACCCCTTGCATATGAAAGTAAAACTCCTCTTCTTATACAGGTTCTCAGAGATGGGCACTGGCAAGAGCAAGATGCAGCTATTCTTGTTCCAGGAGATATTATTAGCATAAAGCTCGGTGATATCATCCCTGCAGATGCTCGCCTACTTGAAGGAGACCCACTAAAGATTGACCAGGCAAATATTTTTGATAAACTAAATTGTTTTTCATTAGTGTACTTTTGAAGTTTTATACATTACTTTTTTGGCTGGGTGGTTCTTTCTTAACTTCGTAACATTCATTGCATGACTACTTACCTAGGTTGCAACTATTCTGGGAAACTTTATCTGATCTGCACAATGATGTTCAATTAAACCTTCTTCTGTGCAGTCAGCTCTTACTGGAGAATCCCTACCCGTCACCAAAAGAACAGGCGATGAAGTTTTTTCTGGTTCAACATGTAAACATGGAGAGATTGAAGCTGTGGTGATAGCAACTGGAGTTCATTCTTTCTTTGGAAAAGCAGCACATTTAGTTGACTCCACTGAAGTTATTGGACATTTCCAGAAGGTAATTAGCAAATAAGCCTGGAAGAGTCTATTTCATGCTTAAGTGAGGCCCTGATCTTGTGCATGAGAAATCACAAGATACTTCTCATTATCACATATGAAAACACACCTTGGAATTATTAAAATGGAAACTCTCAACACAGGTTGTTCCACAGTTATGCTATTTGTCTTTTTCTCCAATCTTAATGAAAACAACTTGGACTAATGAGTTCCACAAAGACAAGTGTCTATTTGTGGGTTCTTGGGTGTGTCTGAATGTGCCTAAGCTTGAGTATGGGCTCTTATATCCTGATTTCAGCATTGATATAACCCACAGCTTCTTTGAACCATGTTCAAGTTCAGAAAAATGTTAGGAAGCCTGGCCGAACTAGTTATGAGTTTGGAATTGCTTGAATTCACTTTAAGTTTTTGAAGTTCTATTGGACTCTAAAACCCTTATTAATGTGAGATCAGAATCATATCTTTTCTTGCAGGTTCTTACCTCTATTGGAAACTTCTGCATTTGCTCTATAGCTGTGGGAATGATTCTTGAAATCATTGTCATGTTCCCTATACAGCACCGATCATACCGGAAGGGTATCAACAACCTTCTTGTGCTCTTAATTGGAGGAATACCCATAGCTATGCCTACGGTGTTATCTGTTACACTTGCTATTGGTTCACATCGACTATCTCAACAGGTACAGCTCTCTTTAGTTTCAAGTGTGGCAAAACTATCATGAGATTTATAACCCCAATTAATCTGTCAAATAACATAAAAATAACTGAAATGAGTTGGAAGGCAACGCATATGAGAGGCCAAATTGTTTTAATGGTCTAAACCATCTGACAAACATAATTTCTTATATATGCGTATCTATATTGTATGGAAAAATATTTATCAATACTGACCAAACATTCTCATGAAATAAAGAGGAAAGAGAACTTCAAGTTTTTGTTTCACGCCATTACCAATTACAATTGCTGAAATTGTTCTAATTCTTGTCTTTCATTTCTTTTCTTAAGGGTGCCATTACAAAAAGAATGACTGCAATTGAAGAAATGGCTGGAATGGATGTCCTCTGCAGTGATAAAACTGGAACTCTTACTCTGAATCGCCTCACTGTTGATCGAAACCTTGTTGAGGTACAAAACATAATTTCATGATGGCTTTTTAATTCCTTCATCTAATATGATGATCTGGTTTTGCAAACTGTTATCATCTACTATGATGCAAATAACAAGACTCAATCATGTTTGATCTGGCACATTTTTAGTCATGGTATCCTAGTTGCTATGTAACATTAATATGGGAACACTGAACAACTTGTTGGATTAGCATGTTTGGTTATTGATGAGGCACCTGCCAGTTAAGAGCTTTATCTTTAGATGGGAGTAACCCACTTGAAATATTCTAAATGGATGGTGTAGTGCATACTTGGAATTAGCTCGACTCTGAGGATACTAAATTTTAGTTTTTAAATCCAACTCTTTTTTTATTTGTGTAATTACATTATGCCTTTTTATAAGGAGCAACAAATCTAATGTTAGAAAGAAGAATTAAGGGCTATCTTCTCGCAAATGCCTTTCGATGCCCCTCTGAGAACTCCGCCGTAGAAAAAGATTGAACATCCTTAAATAGCAAAGGCACAAATAAAAGGAACTAACCAAACAAACAGAACATCAAGACAGCCCCTAAGTGCAATAAAAAGAGTTATTAATATCCCTCAAGAACTTTCTAAGAAGAAGCTCTCACTTTGCCAACCTGTAGGCTTCTTAATTAGCCAGGTAATGCCTCACTAAGCATGCTTCAGAAGTAAGCTCCTTTAGCCTTTCTCCAAAAGCCCTTGACAGAAATAGCCATCATCCCTCAAAGATACCTTTAGGAGCTACCTGATGAATCCCTGTATGAAGAAACGTCCACCATCATATATAAGAAATAGGACATTAAAGTAAAAGATGGCTTGTAGTGGCCCATGCGTCTACAGAGTCTAGAGGAGCCATCCCTTATGAGTGTTAAGAACTTCTCTCGCCCAGGCAATGTGGGATTTCACATGGTTAGCTAACTCCCAACTTCCTGCACATAAATGCATCTCTCTGGTCTGATGGCTTTTTAGAGCTTCCTAATCTGAAGCATTTCACTAGTATCGCTTTATTCTGAGCCAGTAGCAAAGGCTTTAATTTTAATTTTATGAGGGGTGAAGGCCTTTACAACTCCAGAATAATTTGGCTGAAGAAAAAGTTGTAAAATTATCGTTTACGAGAAGAACTGAAAAAGGAAATACTTTCAAATGTTCTCATTGGATAAGTTGCATATCCAACCATGGACCATATGGTTAATAAAGCTTGCCTGGGAAGTTGTTGCTGAAATGGTAGCAACTCCATGCATGCCAATGTAACTTTGGAGGTTTATTCTTGCTTCTAGAGAGTTTAAGATAATAATTCATTATTTTTTTCTTGAAAAGGGACTTGTAAAGTCCTTCTCATTTGGCAGTTTTGCATAATTGTGCTCTTACTTGGTGCAAGATCTTATTGTATTTCATCAAATATATGGGATCATACTCTAACTCAGGGATGCTTTTATGTGAAAAAAAAAAGATTTTTTTATATTTTTTACAGGTACTCAGTTAGTTATCATGTATTTATTTATTTTAATAAGAAGTTTCATCTCACTGAAATACCTTTCATCTCAAATTATTCAGTCCATGTCTTTAGACATCAGAACATATAAATATGGTTCATTAACAGTTATGATATAACTTACAGTTCATTTAAGCTGGTGTCCTCTATGCAATAGTTGAGATTTATGTTCCAAATTTCTATGGCAGTTCTAAAATATTGTTAATTTCTGGACAGGTAACTTGAGATGGTCTTGAATCTTCCTTCTGTCTGTATTGAGCCTACAAACTGAATGGATGTTTTCTGCAGGTTTTTGCCAAAGATATGGACAAAGACACAGTTGTCTTGCTTGCAGCCAGAGCATCAAGACTGGAAAATCAGGATGCCATTGATGCAGCCATCATTAACATGCTTGCTGATCCAAAGGAGGTGGGGGAAAAATTATATTACATTATCAGTGAATGTTGCTTGGTTTATTCTTGTTTTTTGGCTTAAATAATATCATAAATACTTTTTTCCTATAGGCACGTGCAAACATCACAGAAGTGCATTTTCTGCCTTTCAATCCTGTGGACAAGCGTACTGCAATTACTTACATTGATTCTAATGGTAACTGGATTCGGGCCAGCAAAGGAGCTCCTGAACAGGTACCCACATGTCTGAATGCCAATCACCCTAAAATTTCTAATTCCCTGGTACTTGGCAATAAAAAACATTGGTGCAACTAAATATCATTTTTTTTCACAAATAACAGTTTGATGGTAAATATTTCTGCAACTGAAAGAGAACCAAAGGAATTTAGATTAAAAGAAGGAACAGAACTCAAATTAGCATGCATTCATGACCAACCCATCCAAATCATGATTTACTGATCTAACTCATATCTTCAGAATCATTGGATTGTCCATGGTATTAGCGATAGAATGGATGTTAGTTCCCTATAGCATTCAAAAAAAAAAAAAAAAACAGAACAAAAATCCAAGGTTCTCCTTTATGTATGTGTTCTTCAGTTTTGAAGATCACATTTCAAGTTTATTCTTGTCCCTTTGCTGAAGAAAGCATAACCAACATGAATGTGTCTGAAAATTTGTGCTTAATGTTAAAAATCATGTCTTATGAGGATAATTTTCTGGTACAACATCCCTCCCTTTCTCTCTTTATCTAATTATCTGCCCAACTATTTATCTAATTTAAAATTTCAGATCTAAAGCCTACCCAACATGAATGTGTCATGAAAATTTGTGTTACTGTTAAAAAATCATGTCTTATGAAGGATAATTTTCTGGTACAACATCCCTCCCTTTCTCTCTTTATCTAATTATCTGCCCAACTATTTATCTAATTTAAAATTTCAGATTCTAAATCTCTGCCAAGAGAAAGAAGAAATTGCTGGAAAAGTCCATGCCATTATTGACAAGTTTGCTGAAAGGGGTTTGCGATCTCTTGGGGTTGCATATCAGGTATAGCATCTTGGTTATCTCTCCTTTTTAACTGTTATGTGAGGTGGGAATCACTGGCTAGGATAAACTCAGTTTCTTAGTTCGTGCAGTATGCATGCCACCAATAGAGCCATGAGCTGATGGGTGGTCAGTGGAAGAACAAATTGCACTTGCGTGGAAAGATATTATAATCGTACAAAAGTAGCTGGCAGTTACCTAGGGAATACAATCACATGGATGTTACTACATTTTTAACCATGTGGTTGTTAGAATTCTAGCCCAAGTAAGAGTACATTTGATAGTGATTTTAGGAAGTGTTTCTAGTCTTTTTAATACTTGAGAGATAAAGAGTGCGTTTGGTAGTAATTTTAGGAAGTGTTTGTTAACATTTTTAACGCTTAAAATTTTTTCTCTCAAGTATTAAAAAAACTAGAAACACTTCCTAAAATCACTATCAAACGTACTCTAAGTTAGCTTGATCTAGATTGTTGGTTCATTAGCTAACATACTTACATCTCTTTCACCACCACCCCCCCTCCAAAATATATTGATCCATGTGCAAACCAAAGAAGGCTGCCTTGGGTCAATTGGTGGCTTAACATTGGTTATTCAAAAATTTGGGTTAAACTGAAAATTACAAAAAGAAAAAAAAGGGTCTTGCTTTGGGCATTTGGTTACACCCAATCACTACGATTGTCTTTCATGCTCACTGCCTTCTTATAATCCTTTCAGGAGGTTCCAGAACAAACTAAGGAAAGTCCTGGAGGTCCTTGGACATTTTGTGGGTTATTGCCCTTGTTTGATCCTCCAAGACATGATAGTGCTGAGACCATCCGCAGGGCACTTAACCTTGGGGTTTGTGTTAAGATGATTACGGGTAAATCTTGATTTTTTGCAATATTACCAGGGGCTTAAATATTTCTTTACTAAGTTATGTTTTCTGATTGTGTAGGGAAAGGTAGAGACATAAGCTTTAACCAATCCATACTAATGGATGATAACTAACTGGGGAATTTTGTCAAAATTCATAAAAAATTTTAATATCAAGAAAATACTTGCATTTTTGCTAGACACGTCTCGAACATCAACCTAAACCACTACCTGTTCTTAATATGAACCACTTAAATAATCTCATAAATGAACCAAGCAAACAACAGCACTATTGTTGTACAAGTCATGTAACTCCCAAAATTAGGGATTAACTCCAAACTTTAGATGCTTCTAATAGCTGACCCCTGAATTCTATAATATTGAGAGCTCAAGTCAATCCTCGGATTCTGAGCTATAACCTACCAAATAGGCCAAATATTTAGAAACTATGGGGTTCAAAGAAAACAAAAGTTACCTCCTACCCAACCCAAATTGACCAGTCAAAATGAGTTTTACGAGCAAAACCCTGAAATGTATATATAAAATACTAACTATTTTTGGGTTAATAGATCTAGGAGATTAATTAACCAGATATAATCCAGTTAAAATCAGATTGTATTTGGGTTACCAAAACTGGCCAAGCAATGAAATATTCAACCTAAAACCATTTGTGTCAGTGATTAGATTTTGGCAGTTTTAAGCAACAGAAGACAGAAATAAATGCTTTGAAAGAGACTTGTGTCAACTCTTTATGCTTACTTATTGCTAGGGTTTTTTTTTATTTATGTAATGAGGCTTCTAATTGTCTTTCATCTCAAAATTCATGATGCTTGTAATCTATGTTGAAATATCAAATGCTGCAAGCGTTTTTCAGAGTGATTTCAAGGAAACATAGTTGTCCATTGTTGGCAGTGAAAATCCTAAAGAGATTGTTGTTCTGTTTCATGTGCTAATGCAGGTGATCAGTTGGCAATCGCAAAGGAGACAGGTCGTAGACTAGGAATGGGAACAAACATGTACCCCTCTTCATCATTGTTGGGACGTGAGAAAGATGAAAATGAAGTTCTTCCAGTGGATGAGCTTATTGAAAAGGCTGATGGGTTTGCTGGTGTATTCCCTGGTATTTAAATCCAATACCAGTCTTATGAGAAGCTAGCTTTACATTTTCATTTTTTCATATGTTAAATCAATATTTTTTTTGAAAGTATACATGAAATTTGAGGATACAAGCATTAAAAAAAGCAAGTTAATGCAAGGGAAAGAGAAAAATATAGATTTAAAGTCAATAAATTATTTTTATATGCTTTTTCAAACTCATTTAACTTATTTTAACTCTTTGATACAAAGATTAAATGATTTGAAAATACATTAGTTTTTAACTAATTTTAATTATATTTTATTTTCTTTGGTATTTTCATAGTTCAATCAAACATGAGAAGATTATTTTCCTTAGCATTTTTTTTTCTTTCCTTAGTACTTTCTGGGAACTAAACAAAACCAAAGAATACTCCAACTAATGAGAACAACTTCTGTTCTTTCTCTGATCAAGGTTGTAGCGTTCTTTACCTCTTCTATATTGTGCATTAATCAAGGATTCATAGTTCAAAATTGGTCTACATTCGATGATCTAATCAGCCAAACTGCATTAGTAATATTGGCAAACTAATTATCTTATAGAGGCAGAGAGACAGTCACCAATCACAAATGGTGGGCATGAATGGAACATATTTTTAAATCAGACTGTCACATTGCCCATCCATAAGGCACAGGACTCTTCATTCCTTGTCACATTGTATATTCTCCCTTGCTGTGTTTGCTACATCAATATCATAATATTGATGATTTCAGCCTTCACCAGTGGAATCTTCACTCCTGGTAGACTAGAATCTTTCTCATAACTCCCAAGTCTTATTCTAAATTCCACCAATTCCAGATGACCCTGCTTTACCCCTTTAATTAATACTAAGATAGCTTAGGGTATACCATTGTCTTATCCTATTCTTTGATTGTCAAGACTCTTCAGGTTACATCAGAACATCCATTAGATATTGTACTGGTATCTCTACTGGGCATGAATAGTGGGTGCTGAACAGATGGGAGTGTATTGTTGTGCCCATGTAATGGTATCTACTTCAGCTGACTTTGGGCAGCCAGGATTTAGGGGACCCCATGATGTGCTCTTGCTAGGATATCCATTTTTAAACCTGTTATCTGTATTCACTATTTCTGTCAGCTTCTGCAAAGCTCTATAGTATCAACCTTAAAATCATTTCCGGTAAATCAGTTGTCTATATTACTGTTTAAAATCATTTCACTGTTCCTATTAAAATTTTTATAGTAGCTCAAAGTATAGAAAAAATTTTCAAGCCACAGAACTATCTAACTCAATCATCTCAAAGTAGCTTTTGTTGTCTTTTATGGAAAACATAATTGATTAGTTGCAGCATGGTCAGAAATACCATCTTTATTGTTCATTTCCTGATAGCTGATTCTAATTATCTTGCCTTGAAACTTTCAGAACATAAGTACGAAATTGTGAGAATTCTACAAGAAAAGAAGCATGTGTGTGGAATGACTGGAGATGGCGTGAATGATGCACCTGCTCTGAAGAAAGCAGATATTGGAATAGCTGTGGCGGATGCTACAGATGCTGCAAGGAGTGCTGCTGATATTGTCTTAACAGAACCTGGTTTAAGTGTGATTATCAGTGCTGTCTTAACTAGCCGAGCTATATTCCAGAGAATGAAGAATTATACAGTTGAGTATCATTTTTCTTTTCTGAACAAAAAATTGTAGCTCTGTCAGCATACTTGTGATTTTTTACTTCCTGTCTCAAATGTCTTAACTAAATACCAGCTATTTGAATGATCTAATCTCTATGCATGCATGGATTTCTATGTTTTACATTTATTGGGCTTTGTCCAAGGGAGTACACATAATTGCACAACTAGATATATGGCTGAGATGATTATATTAGACAGTTTCCTTGTTTTATTTTTCATGTTTCTTGCTTCAAAAAATGTTTATATGATGGTACTGATCATACGCACAAATCTGCAGATATATGCCGTCTCTATAACCATAAGGATTGTGGTAAGTTGGATTTATCCTACAAATTCTGATGTCTTGTTTTATGTTCACTTATGTACCTTAGAAGTTTCAGATTCTGATTTTTGTTTTAAAAATAAAATAGTTAATGAAACCTAATTGTATTGCAGCTTGGTTTCGTGCTCCTAGCATTGATCTGGGAATATGACTTCCCACCATTCATGGTTTTGATTATTGCTATACTAAATGATGGTAATGTCTTAATCTATGGTGTTTTTTTTTTTTTTTTCTTCCTGTTAACAATAAAAACAAAAAATAAAAATATAGAAGGCCAAAATTGAGAAAAATAGGCTTCATCACCTGAACTTTGACTGGTATTTGTCTAACAAAAAAGGAAAACAGTATGTAGAGGCCACAGTTCGAGGTTTTGGTTGGCTTGAACATCATGTGAATTGGCTGTGCCTGGGATAAGTTTCTATTGGTGTTAAGAAACTTCTTTATGTTATCATCTGTTGATACACCTTACACTTATTTGACACATTTGCCTGTTTTCTTCTAGTTATCTCATCTCAAAACTGGATTTTCAAACATGCAATAAGTGAAGTTCTTGTCTATTCAAACCTAAAGTGACTACAAAGTGGTTTGATTGAATTTCAACACTAAAGGCTGTTTTGACCCAAAAAAATAAAAGACTGTCAATTATATTATATGATCTCATAGGATATGAGCAATTTTTTTTTCTCCTGGTTGGATGTGTGCAACTTGTTATTGCTCTTTTGTAGTTAACAACTCATTCTCCCAAGCATCTCTTGATTCGAGATCCCCATTAAGTGGAAGTTAGTAAAGTGTGTGGCTTTTAGAGCTTTCATAACTCATTCTGATTTCAAGGAAAAAATGCTTAACTGGTCTAATAAAAAAGAAGAAAATGCTGTATCTCTTGACCATTGATGCTTAGCCATCTAAAACAAAGTAACTTCATGTGACTGTGCACTTAAACATGTTTCTTGATGTTTCTGAACAGGGACCATCATGACCATTTCCAAAGATCGGGTCAAGCCATCTCCAAAACCAGACAGTTGGAAGCTCAATGAAATATTTGCAACTGGCGTTGTCATTGGCACTTATCTTGCTTTAGTTACTGTCTTATTTTACTGGGCTATAGATGGTACCACTTTCTTTCAGGTATCAGAATTATAAAATGTGTCTCTCAAAAGTGTAAGATAATTTTGTTTTATTCCCTGTTCCCGATAGTTTTACTTATTTAACATTTTTATTTGGCTGCAGACCCACTTCCATGTGAGTACCCTAGAGAGTACCGAGGAGATCTCATCTGCTATATATCTGCAAGTCAGCATTATCAGCCAGGCTCTCATATTTGTTACACGCAGTCAAAGTTGGTCATTTATGGAAAGGCCTGGGTCTCTTTTGATGTGTGCATTTGTGGTGGCTCAACTGGTAAGGTTTATGCAAATAGACTCAACTCCTGCAAGAAGATTCACATCTATAGTGTTTTTCAATTTATTATTTTTCACTTGTTTGATCTTCAGGGAATGTCTGTGAAGTGTCTAAATCTTTATCTTGAGATTGAACTTGGGAATCTTGTTTGACCTTACTATTAAGAGTTCTAAAATGAATGTGATTATGAGGGAGAATGGAACCAAATTAAGTTGAGTTTTTGACATCATTAATCGGGTTTGGTGTTTCTCTTGGCTTGTAGGTGGCTACATTGATTGCAGTCTATGCAGATATTAGTTTTGCTTCAATTAGCGGCATTGGCTGGGGATGGGCAGGTGTCATATGGATATATAGCGTGATCTTCTATATACCCCTTGACATTATCAAGTTCACAGTTCGCTATGCTTTGAGTGGTGATGCCTGGAATCTCTTGTTCGATAGGAAGGTTAGTGCAGTACTCAATTCTTCCTGTTTATTTGGTGTTATAATATTGTCTTTCTAGGGAAATAAGCCTCAGCTCCAAACAATTCTTCTTACTTTGTCTTTACCTCCGGGGTTCAACAGACAGCTTTTACTTCTAAGAAGGATTATGGGAAGGAAGATAGAGAGGCTAAGTGGGTACTTTCTCAAAGAACCCTACAAGGATTGATGTCTTCAGAGCTCGAGATCAATGGCAGGCGGTCTTCTCTGATTGCTGAACAGGCCAGGAGGCGTGCAGAAATAGCCAGGTATATAGAATTTTGCTCATTCGGCTGAATCACTTTGATCCCTTTCATAGTTTTCTTTCAGATTGGAATTTGTTCATGCCTATTTGGGAATGGATTTTTTATTTACTAATGTATGCTCTTTCTGTTTGTTTATCCTCTCTGCGTTGGCTTGTTTATTCACATGCTATTTTTGATTTAGATGAAGGGTTCAGCAATATCTTTCCTGAATTTTACTTCTTGAATTGACCCATGAACTCTGCAGGCTGGGAGAGATACACACATTGAGGGGACATGTAGAATCAGTGGTGAGGCTTAAGAATTTGGATATCAATGTGATCCAGGCAGCTCATACGGTATGAAGGCATGATGTGAAGATTATATCATGCAATTTTCCAGGGAACAGAGACTTTGCAGCAGCCACTGACGTGATTAGTCTTGGCTATAATCTGCAAGATGCGTTGATCTTTTTGTTGTCAACTGGAAATAATGTTGGTAATCTGTGCGGTTATGTTTCATCAATTGTTTTGGACTCCAAAGGTCAGGGATGCCTCTAGAAGGGGGTCTTCTGCTAATAATTCGTGCCATTCCTTAGTATGTATTACATTTTTTGAGAAGTGGAAATTCTAGTTTCTGTTTGCAGAGATCTTTGTGTGAAGTTTGGACCATTGCGAGAGTAATAAAGCTACCAACATGGTGGAAACTCTTATTTACCAGATTCATCACCTCTCATTTGATTCAGAGTTGGGTCTTATAGACCGTGCAAGTATATAGAGTTCATGGGTACCCTGTAGACTCTGTTTAGCACCATGGAGTTACTACTGTATCTAGCTCATTGTAAATGCTTGAGGCTGTCTTTGGTTCTCGAAAATAGAAATAAAGAAAAAAATGGTAAGGCCATGTTTGGTACGCAGGAATAGGAAGTAAGAATAAACATCTCATTTTTTTTTTTCTCATATATTCCTATGCTTAGATAACTCAATGAAAATGAAATCAAGAATGATTTTAAAGGTAATGAAATTTTACTTATTCAATTCAACCCTAGTAAGAGGTATTTTGATTCTCTAGTCCAACTTATTTTTAAAAACACTTTTCAAATATTAAAAAATAATTTGTTTACATAAATTATTTTAAAAAATATGTTTTATTTAGATATTGTAAAAAAAAAATTAAATTTCTTTTATATAATATGAACTAACTTTAATTCAAGTCTTATTAAAAATAAAAATAGTTTTGTAATTATAAATAAATTTAAGAATAAATATTTTTTAATAAAATATGAATATTAATATTATAATAAAATCATAAATTATATTTTTATAAATATTATAAAATTCTGGATATTAATATCTTATTAAAACATAATTGATTTATTTTTAAAAAATTAAATAATAATAATTTAAAATTAATAATTGCTAATACTATTTTATTTTAAATGAATTTAAAAACAAACAAAGTTTAATCTTTTAAGATATAAATGAGTCAATTTCCATTATATGCATAACTTTAGTACTCAACTAAGGACATGATATTCTAAATTTTTTTATTTAATCTCTGAAATTTTTTATTTAATTTGTAATTTATAATTAATTAATCAATTTTTGAATTTTAAATTATTCTTAAAAATTAGGTGATTCATTAAAGAATTTAAAGTATTAATCATGTCTATTAATTTTTATAGTCATCATATCTATTTTTAATTTTAAGTTATTTTTAAAAATTAATAAACTTCTTACTTTGTTTTAAAAAAATTGTTTCTCAAGAATAATAATCAAGCAGTGGTATAAATTTTAAAAATAAATTTATTTTTAAATCACATGACAAAATAGTTTTTTTTTTTAAAAAAAAAACTATGCACAATGTGAGAGTTATTTGAAAAAACGAAAATAAATATTTTAACATTTGAAATAAAAACAAATAATCATTCCAACCTTCAATTCCTAAATCTATTCAAAGTTAAGAATTGCAGCCAACAAATCCATTTCTATTCAAGGAGGAATAGGAATTGAAAGAAAATATTCATTCACATTTCGTATTCCCATGTATCAAACATGACCTAAGGAAATAATTTTCTTATATTTGATTTCACGATAAAAAAATATTAAAAATATATATATATATATATAATTAAAATTAATTAAAAATTTATGTATTTCACAATTATTTAATCTTTATAGTGAAGGAAAATATGTGAAATGTGTTTGAAGAAGTATATAAAAAGAATTTATCGATTTTAAATCTTTTTTTTTTTTTATTTCACTTCTCCTCTTTATTTTCTTTTCTTCACATTTTCGAAAACCAAACATAGCCTTAGAATTGCTTCCATCACAATTTCAAAGCTATATTTCCATTTGTAGCAATGCATCTATTTTATATGATACCGAAAATTATGGATTTCCAATGTTGGCGCAGAGTAGATGCTTATAATATCCCTCAGATAGAACAGAAAGTTTACAACCATTCCATTGGACTGATCCAGACAAGAGTGTTTAATTTAAGGAATGCAGATACATAATGGTTCTAGTGTACGATGAAGGAACATTTGCCATAGCGAGCTACAAGGGTGGAAAAACAAGCAGTAGACAATACTTCATTATGACTTCACCCATAGTTTAAGATTCTATAAATCCATGATGCCATGACCTCATTATTTGACAGCACTCCACTACAAAATCTACTCTGGTTTTGATGCTGCGACCAGCATTATTTGCAAGAGACGCTCTTAGAAGGACATTCCAGAAATATATTCCTTACCAAGCCTCACAGAGTCGACATAATTCGTGGGGCTGTGTGCAGAAACACCAGGGAGGGCTAATCCTATTACCCTGAGAAATATAGACAACCAACCTTCCTTGTACTCTGGACCTTGCATGTACCCCATTGTTAAGCTTCTCATCAATTCCCAGACAGCATTCAGATACTCTGGAATCAGGTACCTCGTCCCAAAGTAATTTCTGTTTGGCTCCTCATCCACTTTCTTCAGAAACAAACAGAAATGAAGAGGCCAAATCATTGCGAAAAGATTTAAGAGTGATTGATTAAAAAAAAAAAAAAAAGCTTCAAATTGGAACAACCAAAACATGAAATCCTTCATCATAAGGAGTTTCAGAAAATCGTAGCCATCTCAGAAATAATTTAGCAGAAAACTGGAAGTTGTAGCAATATGGCTCCCATTTTCTTCCATGGCTCATTCTGTATGATGTGTGTTTGTGTTCAATTAGTATGTAAAACACAATAAAGCCAAGCAAATTCCACGGAGATCAGCATGAACCTTCACCTTAACTAGTGAAATTCCAGTTAAATGAAACATCAAATACTAGTCCACAAGGGTGGCAAAGATCTTAGGTTTAAACTTTAAACAGAAAGTTTCCACCTGTTTGACCATTTTGATTAAGCACCTGTATTGTCTGATGTGTCAGAACTCATTGAGAAACTGTCATATCCTTGAGTACTGTGAGTCTGTGACAGGGCAGTCGAGATTCTCCTGTTCTTTTTCTTCTGGTTTATTATTTGGGAATAATTTTTTACAAAATATGGTGCGACAAGATCATTTAAGATGAAGATAGACTCATAGCGAGTGCAGAAGAACTAGGAAATGTGAAAAAGTCAAGTGTGAAACGGGAAAGCTTGAGTACTTACTTGTCCAATGTACCAGCTATCATAGTAGAGGCACAAGCCAAAATGCTTATACAAGAAGGTGTTGTCATCATAGGGCAACCTCGGCACAAGGTCGTTACTGTAGACTACCCTGAAGTACTTTGGGATTGGATGATCGAGATGAGCTTCCATGAACTTCCCCAACTGCTGGTTCCCCACCCTTGGCTGTCCAAACGTGTATACGCCCAACAACCTTTGCATAACCTCCTTTTCCTCATGCAGCAACAGCACTGTTGGGAACAATATAGCAAGGGCTCCCCCTAAGCTATGCCCAGTAACTATGAATTTTGCCTTCTTATGCTCCATGAGCAAGCTTTTCAGCTTATTTCTTACTGCATAGTATGCGGTCCTCTCCAACATTCCTGGTAGGAGCTTCTTCCTGCCAGTACTAGCAGGCCCTGCATTAACTTGAAGGTTAGCCTGGAAGGTGGCAGCATTAGCTCTGTCGCCCAAACCTAAGGCCTCTAAGAATCCCATGTGAACTTTGCCTAATTTTGGGATCTCATACCAAGAGTAGTCAAAATCTGAGCTCCAATCATCGGCATCAAACGGCTCTGTACCCCTGAAGCTGATCAGTATCAAATTTGCGTCTTTGGGCTTGTCGCATAGAATGAACACTTGGGTGGAACACAGCTTCTGGAAATCTGCAAAAACATATTCGGATTGATAGAAGAATGGGCGATAAAAAACACGAAAGTAAGAAAAGAAAACACAGAAACGTCCGGAAGAAGTAGTGCAAAATTTGACTTCAAAGCAAACAAATAATTCAAAAATAGGAAGCATCTGCACCCTTACCATTCCAGCCATTGTAGAAGTCCACGAAATGCATCTGATTTTACCAAGAAAATCAAACACAAAAGTCAGTTTT
The DNA here is from genome assembly GCA_030254885.1 of Vitis rotundifolia. Taxonomy (NCBI): domain Eukaryota; kingdom Viridiplantae; phylum Streptophyta; class Magnoliopsida; order Vitales; family Vitaceae; genus Vitis; species Vitis rotundifolia. The sequence goes on from CM058159.1 coordinate 89,372, forward strand.
ATTTAAGTTATGAGAAGTTGGTACTGCTCTTTATCCTATCACTCGATATGAAAAGAAGCAGAGGCGGAAAGAAAAAGAAAAAAAATTGAAGTAGCATGCCTTCCAGTGATGAACTACAATGTTCCTAATCACATTAGCATTCTCATAGGCCAACTTAGCAGCTATGATACAGAGGTCCATGAGAGCTTGCTCCCCTGAGGCAGAATCACCAACTTCTTTCACTAAATCATCTCTTTTGTACAAGTCTATTCGCCCATCTAAATGCCCAATCGTGCTTATGAAAGTCTCAGAACCCCTCTGTGGAATCACCACCTTTCCTGTTTCACAACACCATTATGGTGGCAAAAATCATTTTCTTTCCCTTCTCCTTTTTGTGCTTGTTGTGAAAGAGAGAAATCAGAGTAAAGAGAGAGGAAGGGAGTACCGTGGAGAAGGTTGTAGAGTAAGCCGAGGAGGCTTCCGTTCTGAGAGAATAGATTAAGGAGGAATTCGACCAAGCAGCCAGTCCACTCCATGGGCTTCCCGAAAACAGCTATGATCTTGCGAGCGATGACGGACACCAATATCACCCATCGGTGATCCACCGCCACCGCGCCCAACAAATCCTCATCTGAGCTCTCCACAAACTTCACTGCAGTTGCTTCGCCACCCCTTACTAAGCCTCTCACAAGATCAGCTATCCCACCATTTTCCGGCCTAACAATCAGGTACCTGAAACCCCCAGTTGGACTATCATCAAATTCATTCGCCATGACTGAGAGTTCATGATTTTTGTTTGCAATTTCTACATAATTTATTCATTATCCAACTCCAACACGTCCCCAAGAAAAACCCACGTTTTCGATGCAAAGCTAACAAATTGCCGTTAAACCCCTTGAGTTTAATTTCGTCATCATTGCTCCTGATGGCTCTGACCCTTTTCCTTTTCCCTTTTGTTTTTTCCCCTTGAAACTTGTAGTTTCCCAACATGCCCAATATGCAACGGTTTGTGGACATCCATTGTCCAGTGCCCAACAGATAAATCCAACTTTAGAGCAAATCACGTACTCTTGTCTGCGCATCCCTGCAAGTTGCTTCATGGGCGGATGGCCTTTAGTTCTGTGGGCTGTTCATCCTGTATTCATCCTTCCAAGGCTCATGGGCGATACTACTTTCTTCTTCTGACCTATCCACGCAAGAGTCGCAAGACCCAAAAGAAGAGCTAGGGACCCAGTAGATATGGCCACAGGCTCAGAGCTCAAAGAGGGTAGGACCGCTCTCCAGATGCAATTCTTAGGAATGCGTGGACGTATTGAAAATGGAGATGGTATGGCATTCCCAAGGAAAGATATGTCTATATATATGTATGTGTGTGTGAAAGCCATAGACTCGTAGTTTGTTAGGAGCCTTGTTTTCCATTTACACCCATATCATTCTGGGACTTTTCTCAATAGTACGATAATTTAAAAAAGTTATGCTTAAATTATTGTAGTAGAAGAAGTTATTACAAATATATGGTAGTTTTTGCCACCTAGGAGAGAGGAGATAGGAGAGAGGAGAGAGGGTGAACGGATAAATTATTTTTTAAACCAAAATCATCTTTTCAAATTTCAAAAGACGAAATCATCTTTTCAAAAGACGATTTTAAAAAAATTTCAAAAGGGAAATCGTCTCTTCAAGAGACGATTTCCATGAAAAAAAAAAATATTTTTTTTAAAAAAATTCCCCAAGGGAACTCGTCTCTTGAAGAGACGAGTTCCATGAAAAAAAATTCTCAAATTAAAAAAAAAAAAAAAAAAATCCTCAAGGAACTCGTCTCTTGAAGATACGAGTTCCCATGGAAAAAAAAAATATTTAAAAAAAAAATTCCCAAATAAAAAAAAATAAATAAATAAATAAAAAAACAATTCCCCAAGGGAACTCGTTTCTTGAAGAGACGAGTTCCCATGGAAAAAAAAATATTTAAAAAAAAAAATTCCCAAATAATAATAAAATAAAATAAAAATAAAAATAAAAAACAATTCCTCAAGGGAACTCGTCTCTTCAAGAGATGAGTTCCCATGGGAAATTTTTTTCTTTTTTTTTTTTAAATTCCCAAATTATTAAAAAAAAAAAAAATTCCTCAAACTCGTCTCATGGAAAAATATATATATATATATATTATATATTCCCAAATTAAAAAAAAAAAAAAAAATCCTCAAGGAAAGAGACGAGTTCTATGAAAAAATATATATATATTTTTTTTAAAATTCCCAAATTATTTAAAAAAAAAAAAAACAATTCCTTAAGAGACGAGTTCCCATGAAAAAATATATATATATTTTTTAAAAAATTCCCAAATTAAAAAAAAAAAAAAAAAAAAAAAAAAAAAAAAAAATTCCTCAAGGGAAAAAAATTCTCCAATTATAAAAAATAAAAAATAAAATTCATCAAGGGCTCTTCAAGAGACGAGTTCCATTGAGGAATTGTTTTTTTTTTTTTTTTTTTTTTTTTTTTTTTTTTTTAATAATTTGGGAATTTTTTTTTCCATGGGAACTCATCTCTTGAAGAGACGAGTTCCCTTGAGGAATTGTTTTTTTATTTTACTAATTTAGGAATTAAAAAAAAAAAAAATTCCCATTGGAACTCGTCTCTTCAAGAGACGAGTTCCCTTGAATTTTCTTTTTTTTTTATTTTTATTTTTATTTGGAATTTTTTTTTTAAATATTTTTTTTTCCATAGGAACTCGTCTCTTGAAAAGACGAGTTCCCGTGAGGAATTGGTTTTTTTTTTTTTTTTTTTTTTTTATTTGGGAATTTTTTTAAAAAAAAATATTTTTTTTTCCATGGGAACTCGTCTCTTCAAGAGACGAGTTCCCTTGATGAATTTTTTTTTTTTTTTTTTTTTTTTTTATAATTGGGGAATTTTTTTTCCATGGGAACTCGTCTCTTCAAGAGACGAGTTCCTTGAGGAATTTTTTTTTTTTTTTTGGGGAATTTTTTTTTTCATGAAACTCTCTCTTCAAGAGACGATTTCCCTTTTGAAATTTTTTTAAAATCATCTTTTGAAAAGACGATTTCGTCTTTTGAAATTTGAAAAGATGATTTTGGTTTAAAAAATAATTTATCCGTTCACCCTCTCTCCTCTCTCCTAGTTGACAAAAACTACCATATATTTGTAATAACTTCTTCTACTACAATAATTTAAGCATAACTTTTTTAAATTACCGTACTATTGAGAAAAGTCCTATCATTCTGTCATTTCAAAGTATTAGCTAGCATTGAGTGCTGGTGAGTGACGAGTCTGAGCCAGGAATATAGAGTATATATATAAAATAAAAATAAAAATTAGAGGGAATGAAAGAAGGTAGGTAGGAAGGCAAAAGTCAATTATGAGGGAGCTATGAATCCTGATATGGGCTCCCACTCTACAAGACGAGATTATAGAGAAAATGAAGTTAATAATGGGATGGGTCAGCTGCGTTATCCATTCAGTTTCTAACTTCCTATGGAAAAATATCAACGATCGGATGGTAACACATGTCCTATTATCTTCTATTTAAGTGCCATTTTACCCTTTTTTGTGTTTTTTTAACGTGTCTTAACTCTATAGTCTCTATTTATCTGATTCATATTTTATGGCATAGTTTTAAGGGTTTAAATTTGAATATTTTAAAATGGGAAATGATAAGTTACAGCCGACACGATGATGGAGAGTCACAGACTCACAATCTGGACAAAGAGCAAGTCTCCTCCCGCGTCCCGTGATGGTCGCCACATGTGAGGTGCTTGATTTTTGACTTCTCATCACATCCTTCCAAAATTTCCAGCCCACTTCTTCTCCGACTCTAATGACAATTTCTTCTAACCCATCTCTGTATCTCTGGTTTTTTTTTCTTCAAATTTATTCATTTTGCAACCTTAAATTATTTTTGGGAAATCATACCAATATTTAGGATCATTGGTTGAACCAATACTTTCAACAATTTAGAAATATTATGGGACCATATAATAATGAATGGGTTCATAAAGAAGTATGATATACGAAAGACCTCATATTTCAAACTGGGGCCCTTCAAATGATCTTTAAGAATCATATTCAAGAATATAATGGTTATGGTAATTCTTGGGTTTGGATTGATATGGCATGCCGATGTACACTCTAATTCCCCAACATACACTAACATTACAAAGAAGTCCCTCTGCTACTCATTCCATCTCACCATCTTTCCTTCCACCAAAAATCAAAGCATTGTGGGGACAGCCAGCTATGACATTTTCTACAGCTCTTTGACTCTTTCCATTATTTTTGAAAATTGCTTAGCATCCAACTTTTAATGTGAGCCATTGAAATATCATTCAATTATGATATAAAAATGAGGCCTAAGGTATAAATTCTTTTGTTATTATTATTATTATGTGGTACAATGGATCTTTTAATATTGTGTTTAAAATGTTAAAATAGAGATTGAGACTCAATACTAAATCTCATTTCCACTCATTATTAATTTTAAATTATCTTTTAAATTAATTTACAAAAACTTTATTTGCATCAAGATTTTGATTCATCTATATCAAGTGATATATAATTCATTTAGATTGTATTTTGATTTATAAAAATAATATTTTTTATATTTAGGTATCATTAAAAAGGTAAGAAAATAGGGAAAAAAAAATATTTCCCTGCATTTTCCTGAACAAATTTTGAGAAAACTATTACTCTATTTAAAAAATGTTTTAAAAAACAATTGTGAAAATAGTTTTATAAAACAATTCTTAAATTGTTGTCATATATTTTATCAAATAAAGATTTGTTTGAAAACTTTAAATAAATGTATTCTCTTTTTTAAATATGTTTTAAAAATAATTTTTATTTTTAATTATTTTATATAATTATATAATTAATTTTTAAAAAATAAATAAAAACAATTAAAAGAAGTTATATAAAAATACTCCAATTTTGTATTTTCAAGAATATAATATATTTTCTTATTTATTTAATAAAGAATAGGAAACTTTTTCAAAAAATAATTGCCAAATAAAAGTACATTTTTTGTTTAAGGAATTTTTTTTTCCATATATACTTTCCCTACCTTTCCATCTCCTTACATAATTCTTTCCTCGTACTATTCCTCTTTTTTCCCTTCAAAACTTCCTTACTCTGAGAGGCAGACATTGCCTTCTCATCTACCAAACACATTTTCAAAATAATATATTCAAGGAAACAGATTGACTGAGATTGCATCCAAAAGGTCAATCAAATGATGCCCCGAAAATTTTTCCTTTCCGAAACCCAAAAGGAAAGAAAAGGAAACCATAGCTTTTACGAGACTCTCGTGTAGGTTAAATGGTGAAAAAAAATAAAAAAGGGAAATTTGTTCACCTTCAAAGTAAACTCCCCATCATTACGTCAGACGCACCAAACGAATTGAAAGCTACTTCCCATGAATTTCTTTCTGTTTCTTTCTACTTTAATCAATAGACTAAATACCAGGTGGATGAATCGAAAGCGTGTTTTTCTTGCGAAAGCTCCACCCTGTCTACTGCTAACATTATCATATATTTAATTTTCTTTCTCTGTGGAAAGAAAAATACGATTAAGATACGGTGTAAGCCATACGCGTGTTGTCCCCTTATTTCCCTTCTTTTTTTTTTCGTTTGGGTAGGTGGAAAATACGTAAATGGGCGAGTAAAAGAGAGAGGAAAATGGTATAAGTACTAAATAGGATAAAATAAGCCTTCTGTGGCTTTGGATTCTTCTACCAGTTCGTGCCTGCCAGCTTTACTTGAGAGTTGAGACCGTGGGAACTTTAAAGTATAAAATCTGTGAATAGAAAAAGAGGAAGAGGAGGAAATACAGAGAGAAAAAGGGCTAATCAGGCTGCTTGCTCTGAGGGGAGAAGGGCGAGAGAGATAGAGATGTGGGACAAATGGAGAATGTTGGTTCTAATTTGCGTCTTGAGGTGGGGACCAAGTTTGATCAATGGTGCCACAGATCCACAAGATGGTTTGTACTAAACCCAGCTGCTCCTTACTCTGTCTCTTTTGCCTTTGCTTTTTCTTTCGTTTTTTAGATGCTAAACTCAGCCAAATCTGCATTACTATGTGGGTTTGCGTTGCTATGGATGGGTTTTGTTTTGCATTTGTGCTTGAGATTAGTAATGGAGTGGGAACTTTTGTGGATTTTATTTTCTTGTTTTTCAGTATACGGAATGCTGACAATGATTTTAGAGGTACCTGGAGGGTAGGATTTTGGAGATCAGTTGAATGTTGTTTCTACTATGGAAAGTAGAAGTCTGATTCATGAAGAATCTTATCAAATATCTCTCTTATTTCTTAATGATGCTAGCTTCAGTTTTCAATGTGGGCACCATGTTACCCGTTAAGCTTCACTTCTACTTTGTTTTCTGGTTGTGGGAATGAATTACCAGGTGGCTGTGACCTAGGATCTGGTAGGCGTTAGGTAATGGTTTTTAGAACGTTAATTTTTGTATAGTTTTTTCTTTGTTGGGGCAATTTGGGGGCATTCTAAGAGGGAATTAATGCTCCCCACCCCCACCAACACAAAGCTTTAACAGTAGATTGTTGCAGGTAGTTGTTGAATGTAGTTGGCATGGGGGCTGAAACTGCCTAAGATAATCATCAAAACCAAATAAACAGTATGTAGATTTATTGAGCCATGGTTACAAATAAAATGATCCTCATAGACTTTTAAAGGGAGATTGCCAAGAACTTGATGGCACCCCTATAGAATTTCATGTTCATTATATACTTGGGAACCTGATGCTGTGTGCTTAGCTAGGGCGCAACTGCAGCATAATGGTCACAAAGGTTGGACACTCCTACAAAATTCAATTCTTCCTTTTGTTTTTCTTTTGAAGAACACCCTAATGAAATTGTTAACCCAAGGATACTTAATCAAACAGAGATTTAAGTAAGGCCTCTTTGAGCTTGTGGAGAAGTTATAACAATTCAGAGACATTTGTTTTCAGTTATTTCCAATTATGCCAACAATGATCATCTTCTGAAAGCACCTTATAGGCGCCATCAAGAGACAAAGAACAGTCATCAGTTTCTGTACCATCTAATGATACATGAAAGTTGATAGGTTATTCACATATAAAATATGGGAGTTTGATTGCCAGATGTATTCACTGTTCCTCAGCAAAGCAATTAAGCAAAGCTTCCACATGCTTATTAAGTCATATGTATATACTTTCTGTAAAAAGTTTGGTGGTCAATAGACTAATGGTCCATCACGTGGATAAAGATAAGTATCTGAACAATTATCATTTTTCCCACTCCTTTCGTACTTGTTGGAAATCATGTTCTAACTTTAAGCAATGAACTGCCATCTTCTCAAACTTCCACCACAGAAGTAAAGAGAAAAGGAGATTAGGTGTCACCCAGTCTCACATTCCTTGAGCTATGAAGGAAACCTGTGTGACAATAAGTTACCAACTTACCACAAGGCAAGAGGACACAAAAGAGGTTTAAGCAAAACTCTATCATGCACACACATTGCAAGCTAAACTGGTCCCTTGTTTATTCATTTATTCTTTGACATCTTAAAAATGCTTCATACTCTGGTCAAGCCTATCTTCATTCTTCAGTTTCTCTGTGCGACTTGGTTTTGCTTGTGTCAACTTGAGGCACAGTTGGTTATGAAGGATTTTTTTAGAGCTTATTTTAGACTTTGTTGGTAATTTTTTTAAGGATGATTCATCCTTCTGTTTACACATTTCTTGCTTTAAGAAAATGATGAATGTTTTACAAGAAAACTGGAGTTTAGAAGATAATTTGGTCTGGAAGAAAACTAGGTCTAGAAGATGAGAACAGGTAATTCTAATTTTAGATTTTTCCTTCCAATATGCATTCTTTTATTGTGCACCATTTTTTTTTCACTAGTATGTTCTCAAAAGGATTCTTTCGTTGCAGCCTTGCAATTTCTCTTTGCTACCAAGTATGGGGTAGGACTAAGAACTTGTTGGCTTAAAGGATGTGTGTAAGCTTGGATTAAGTTTGTCCTCTGAAATTCTGATCACCTTGACTGTGTGTTGCATAGATGGGTCATGCACATCAAATGGGCTTTTACTGGATCTGAAAGAAAGTTAATTTATAATGCATAGAACCTATGACACATCCACAGCACATTTTACAGCAGTAAATCTCAGAACTCAAGAAAAGAAAAAGCAGGTGGAACATTGATGCTGAATAATTCACTTACCTTTGCTGAAAATGATATAATCATCATACCTATGTCATTCATTCACTTACCTATGTTGACTGTGTGTTGCTAAACTTGATTTAAGATTATCCAAAAGTAAAAATGATATAGTCATTGTACCTATGACATGGTTGGTGTGCAGCTTCTGCTCTTGGGGTCATGTTCAGCAGTCTTAATTCACCATCTCAGCTTGCCAAATGGAGCTCAAATGGTGGTGATCCATGTGGGGAGTCATGGCAAGGCATTACATGCAAAGGCTCAAGAGTCACAGAAATGTAACTTTTGGTTTGTCTGTTTATTTCCATGTTAATGGTATCCTAAGCATCACAGATGCTGTTGATTCATAATATATTGTCTGTTATTCTTTTCTATCAGAGAATTATCAGGTCTTCGACTTACTGGGTCAATGGGCTACCAGCTCACAAGTTTGACATCAGTAACCAACCTGTAAGATCATTGCTCTTATATGATGTGTTGAACTTTGCCCTTTTTGTATCAAATCCTATCAATGGTTTTATAGGATGGGTAAACTTTTCGCTCCTTGTTTGGTTATCTTGATGTGGTGATTTGACAAAACTTTGCAGAGACATAAGCAACAACAATCTTGGAAACCAGATACCTTATCAACTCCCTCCAAACCTGCAACGATTGTATGCTTCATATCTGAAAATCTTTCCTGTTCTTTTGTTTATTATTCCTATTTAATTTATATTGACTTCCATTATATAATTCGTATATATGCAGAAATCTTGCTGGTAATGGCTTCAATGGGGGCATTCCTTATTCTATTTCTCTGATGATTTCTCTTAAATACCTGTGAGCCAAATTAGATTTCTCTGTAATTTATTTCTTTATGCAACTTATCCTAAAATACAAACTAAACATTTTTTTGTTAAAAAAAAAAAAAAAAAAAAACTGTAGAAACATCAGTCGCAATCAACTTCAGGGTCAACTGGGTGACATGTTCAGTCAGCTGTCGTCCCTCACCACATTGTGAGATCTTCCCCCAACTCTATCCTAATTAAATTTATCTTTATGATAGAAGAGTCCAGAGTAAAAGGTTTATTGCTTTGTAATTTTCTTATTGGTATGGTTTTTGCTTTTCAATTTAAAAAGCCTGTATAGCTTTTACTTTCCTTGTGTTACTTGCAATGTATTATTATTTTTACATAGTGTTGTCTATATTAACTTCTTCTCTTTCAATACCCCTTCTAGTATGTCTTTTAGAAATTTTAGAAGTGTCGGTTACCTCCTCAATTAGTAGGATGAATCAGATCTCCATATGGCATTTACATTCTACTTTTTTTTTGGGTAATGTTCATTACATGATTAATTACAGAAAATGAAAATTATATGTCAAATAGTTGGGGTTTGTTTTGCTAGAATGTCGAATCACACTATTCTTTTTCCTATGCTTTAGGGATTTCTCTTTCAATTCCCTGACGGGTGACCTCCCAGAAAGTTTTAGCTCCCTCTCAAGCATGACGACAATGTGAGTATTTAAGAGATTATTCTGTGGAACTAATATTTTCATTTGGTTAGGATCCCTTGGTTATCTAATTTCTCATTACACAGGTTTTTGCAAAACAACCAATTTACTGGTAGTATTAATGTCCTTGCCAGTCTTCCTCTTGAAAAATTGTAAGTGGTGTATCAATCAAAATGCATCTGGAGACTCATATCCCTTTCTTTTTTCAGAAAAGATCTGTTATTTGGTCCTTTACTATGTTCATTTTTATGTTTCTTAGGAATGTCGCCAATAACCATTTTACTGGCTGGATTCCAGAATCGTTGAAGAACATTAATCTGCAGTAAGCATTTCATAGTACCATTAGTTGCTATGTTTGTTATTTGTTTCTATAGGGCAATTTCTTGACTGTTTGGATTGGAGTAATGTTCATGCAGGAAGGATGGTAACTCATGGAGCTCAGGGCCTGCACCCCCACCTCCACCAGGTACCCCTCCAGTCAGCAGAACCCCCCCAAAACACAAATCTGGTGGTAATGATGGCCCATCTGGTGGTGGTGGTGGCAGTGGTGGCAAATCGGGAATAGGCGGTGGTGGAATAGCGGGAATAGTGATATCCATCCTTGTTATTGGGGCGATAGTAACATTCTTTTTAGTGAAGAGAAGATCTAGAAGGCCATCTATGGATGTAGAAAAGCATGAAGATCAGCCTTTTGCTCCTCTTGCTTCAAAAGAAGTACAAGGTAGCAATACCAATTCTGCAAACCAATTTGATTGCTTGGGAGTTATGAAAGTCAACCTGGGGAATAGAGTCAGGTTTTTTGTTTTTAAATTCTTTTATTTAATCTCTAAAAGTACAAGCAACAAGGGAAGTTATTAGGAAGAACTAGCTTCATTGATAGCACGCATCTTTGTGAAGAGAGCTTTCATAGAGGCTTCTACGAGAAACACCTCTGGGAGGTGAAATGCAGGATGTATACAAGGACACATCCAAAAGAAACTAACTGGAGAAAAGGCCAAGGCCAATGCTAAAATTTCTATGAAGTTGAAGAAATACAATTTCCCCGACTTAGTCCGTGAAAAGAGGTAAAGAATGCAAAGGGTTCTAGGACTAACAGCTAAGGTTTCCTCCCTTTCAAAAATCTTTCTATCCCATTTCTGACAAAGTATAGATGCCCACAAAGCGGAACTTCTGTCAAAGAGAAAGACATTACTCAAGATGCCAAAAATTGAAGAAAATCATGGGCCATAGCTTATTAGCAAACTCATAATGAACAAGAATATGATTAGCAGATTCTTCTTCCTTTCTGCATAAAAAAATACCAATTCACCCTAGTCCACCCCTCCACATCATCTGATTAAAGGTAAGAATATTTTCCAAATAAGCGTTGACAGGAAAGAAAAAGATGAAGCATGTCTAGGAGCTTAATCTAGAATGCTTCCAACAATATGAGTCTTCCAACTTCTCCCTAATACAATAGTAGTAATTGGAATCCCAGAAGAACACCGCCAACTCAAGCTCCCAATCATAGAAGTTCCTAGAGAAACAAGGGCTCCATTGATCAAAACTACCTCATGAACTCAAGAGTTAGCAATAGAGGCCCCTTTATTTGAAGCCAAGTAAAAGAGACCGGAATTGATCCTTGAGAAGTCTCCTCCCTAAACCAAACATTCAGTCAAAATTTGGTTCCATCCCTTTCCTCACTAACATACACGGAAGTACATGGAAGAACTCTCTATTAGGTTAGTATACATTATGAGCCCTATTACCTAACGACTTAAGTTTTAGATCAAATTGATAGCTTAACATGGTATCAAAGCTATAGTCAACTAGAGGTTTTGAGATTGAGTCTCTTTGTATTTCCCCCATCTGTTTCTTTGTAATCCATGATTTGTGATGTGCTCTTCAGATGTGACCTAACAACTTAAACTTTTGGGTCAAATTGATAACTTAATACTCCCAACCTTTCTGCATGGCTTGCTAAAGCTTTCAACATATCCTACCCCTACCTACCCTATTCCACCACCTTCCTTTGGACTCCCCAAACTTTCCTCAATCACAGGTCTCCGCAACTTATTCCTTTTAATATGAACTTCCAAAGCCCCTGCCTAATAAGCCTTGTTGAGGACAATTTTCAAAGGTGAAGTGCTTTTTGTATTGAAGGTAAAATGATGTGTTCCTTAAAGCTTGCATTTTGTAGTCTTCAAGTTCCTTCATGGAAAGAATGGTGCCTCTTCTTGATTTTGTGGACAGACTGTGAGAGGGCTGAGGGTGCTGCGGAGGTTTTTTTTTTTTGGTAACTTGTTATTTTCTTGCTATTCCTTCATCTGTTTACTGCGGTTGGAGACTCTTTCTGTATACTGTGTACTGGGGGTTCATCTTGTTTTGGTGCTTCAATTTGCACTCCCATTACTTAAATGAGAACCAGTTCTAGAAACCAGTCACAACAATTGAAAAAATTTATCGAGAAGCCATTTAAGACCCTCTAATATAGGCTGTGTATCTCTTGCAAAATTTGTATAGTCAACTTGCTTGATACCTGTTAGGACTTCAGCTCAATCAGCTTGATAAACATTGTTGTCCCTATTACCTAATAACATAAGGTTTGAGGTCAAATTGGTTGCTTAACATGGTGTCCGAGCCTTGGTTTACTCAATGCGCGGATTTGAACCTCACGACATATTTATTTTCTCTAGCCCAAGTGCAAGCCTAAAGAAGGCTGCTTGTGAGGCAGGGTGTTAATAGCTTTAACCTAAATATGCATAATATGCATTGTTGGCCCACTATTACCTGATAGCATAAGCTTTTGAGTGAGATTGGTAGCTTGAGAACTATCATGTAGGGTCTCACCCTAGTGTGGTCTCATTGGTTGTCAATTTTAGTAGTTTGCCTCTTCATATTTAAGTTCATTGCCTTCAATCATTCTCTTCATTCCAGTTGAAATTTTAATTGTTTTTCTGTAATGTCTTATTTTTATTTTTATTTTTGCAGAAATGAAGTCTATCCAGGCATCATCCACAATAAACACAAAGACCTATGAACCTTCAGCCTCAATTAATCTTAGACCTCCACCTATTGATCGTCACAAATCATTTGATGAAGAGGATCTTCCGAAGAAGCCCATTGTTACCAAGAAGGCTAATACTGCTCCTATAAATGCAATATCATATTCAATTGCAGACCTACAGATGGCTACAGGTAGCTTTAGTGTTGAAAACCTTATTGGTGAGGGGTCTTTTGGACGTGTTTATCAGGCTCAATTTGATGATGGAAAGGTACATATTTGTTTAATATTTTTCATGTTGCATGCTGCTGTAGTGTCATGCATGTTTTACTTATCCCTATATCCTAAGCTGCAAAGCATTTTTGGTTTTTTCTCTTCTCAATATCTATATTGATGATTAAGGTAAACTAGTCACCCGCTGTAAGGGATATATTGCCTAGGAGAGAGTGGGTTGGAATGGGAAGGAGCTATAGTTGTGTAGTAACATATATATATATATCATATGCAAATTTTGATGTGCAAAGAAATTGAACCATAAAATGATTCTTTGATTGATTCCCATTTCAACCAACACCCTCCTCTCTTTATCTCTGATTTTCATTTGGGTAACTGAAACTCCACCGAACATTGATGTCAAGCAATTGATGGAATTAAAAGACCATTTAGTTTGTTTATTTGTTTAATATCATCCTTAAAATATGCCCAAGGGCATAGTACATTTTAATGGTCAGAATGTTTTATTTCTCTTTGCCAATGTTGTAGGTTGTTGCTGTCAAGAAAATAGATTCATCTGCTCTCCCTGATCAATTTTTTGAAGATTTCACAGAGATAGTATCTAATATCTCCCAGTTGCATCACCCAAATGTAACAGAGCTGGTGGGTTATTGTTCAGAGCATGGACAGCACCTCCTAGTTTACGAGTTCCATAAAAATGGCTCGCTGCATGATTTCCTGCATCTTTCAGATGAATACAGCAAGCCTTTGACATGGAACACCCGCGTCAAGATTGCTTTAGGGACTGCCCGTGCATTAGAGTAAGTTGATAAATGGATAATACCTAAAACAACAACAAAGTATAATTGCCTCTAGTAATATCTGTATTAGTATCACATTAAGTCCTGTGAACAACACCCAATCAAATAGAGCATCAGCAGTTTATGTTTTGTGGATCCAGTTCTCATGATAGATTAGTAACATTGATGAAGCAATTAAAACATTTCTGGCTACCCTTCAGACTGAAATGGTGGGTCTATAAGGTTAACAGTTCCAAAATCTGAAAAGCCATTAGTTTGTTTTGCTCCTAAACTATGTTAGATCACTAATTTGTTTCTAATATTATTACTGTAATGTTGACAATCCACAATCTGAAACAGTTCTGGTGAGCCACTGTTCTGAAATCTCCCTATGTAAGGAGTGTTAAATCTCCGTAACATTGGCTGGCTTAGTTATTGCCCAGTGCTCAATACTGAATGCTCATTGGTTTTTAGGTGCTCAGAGTTTGCTAACCGCCCAAGGTTTTTTAAAACTTGGAAGTTGCAGCTACTCTGATGAGATCGAAGTTGGCAGTCTATGTGATAAGAAAAGAGATGGACTCTATGAACCATTGTCTTTTCTCTGTTGGGGTTAATAAAATTAGCTTGGATTTTACATTTGATTTTGTAACCTCATTCTTACTATGATAATAATGCGAGGGGTGCACAGTACTCACCAAAGGAACTTTTTTCAGGTACCTACACGAAGTTTGCTCACCATCAATTGTTCATAAAAATTTCAAATCAGCTAACATATTACTAGACACAGAGCTCAATCCACACCTTACAGACTCTGGGCTAGCAAGCTTCATCCCAAATGCTGATCAGGTAGATTTTGTGCCTCTTGAAGTTTTATTGGTACTGCTGATTTATGTTTTTGACATATGATATTGTTTATCTGACTTTTCTCCTTAATGTACAATAGTCGCATCGCTTGTTTCATTTGTATCTCATGTAATGCTGGTTTCTATTATCACCTCAGCAAAGTTCATACCAGTTTTTACTGGAAACTGGTAAGTCAAAACCAAATCCAGGACAGGACAGAACAGGCTAATTCACTTGCAGCATTTCTTGGCTCTGGCCTCACTTAGAGCCATCTGTCAAACCATTCTGGGGAAATTTTCTTTTCCTTAGATCTGAGGAGAGCTTTGCTCAAATATTTCATTGAGTGGACAAAGTGCATCCACCTTTTGTGGGCAACATATCATCATATATTGTGATTTTTAGTGGACACAAATTCTTACACTTGTGTGAGATCTGCTTTGTGCCCTTTTTGCATCATGAATTTAGTTCAATAACCCACATTGAAAATTAATTTTGTTAATTGGGAAAATAGCGTGCTGACGGTTTAACTATTTCTTTTGAATTATGCAGGTACTGAACCATAATGCAGGGTCTGGATACAGTGCACCTGAGGTTGCCATGTCAGGTCAATATACTCTGAAGAGTGATGTTTACAGTTTTGGCGTAGTCATGCTGGAGCTTCTTTCTGGACGTAAACCATTTGATAGGTAAAAATGTTGCACTACTAGCCATCCAATGATTCCATTACCTTTTTTTGAAGAGAAAAGGGCCTGAATCATACCATTTTCTACTTAGCTAACTATTATGCGAACATTTTCTGACAGCTCCAGGCCCAGATCTGAGCAATCTTTGGTTCGATGGGCTACTCCTCAGCTTCATGACATCGATGCTCTGGCTAAAATGGTTGATCCAGCACTCAAAGGGCTCTACCCAGTCAAGTCTCTCTCCAGGTTCGCTGATGTGATTGCTCTGTGTGTCCAGGTAAGGTGGTTAGTTAAAGTAAAGAGTGCAGATGGATTCATCATCCTGTTTCAGCTGCTGATGGTAAAATTCCGGTCTCTGATTTTATTGTTTTGGGCAGCCTGAGCCCGAGTTCCGGCCACCAATGTCAGAAGTGGTGCAAGCATTGGTGCGGTTAGTCCAGCGGGCAAACATGAGCAAGAGAACCGTTGGTAACGAGCAAGGAGCATCTCCGAGAGGTGACAACCCAGATACACAAGACCACACATCTTGAAAACCCATTATTGGTTTCCTCGTTTTGATGATTGAAAAATGAAGACCAAATTAACCTTAATTTTCTTGTGTGTGAGTGTAAACCTTAAATTGAGATTGGATGGCATAACTTTTTAAGTTTGACGTTGCAATGTAAGCCTTGGAAAAAGGTGTTAATAGTGTATATGCTCGTTCTTTCGTTTCCTTGTTTTAAAGGGTCACCAAATGCTGCGAGTAAAATTTCAAAGTATGGACCTGGCGAGAGAATTGAGTAGTCTCACCAATAAGTTTCACATCATAATGAATATTTCAATTGGTCAATTTTGAGGTATTTTAGTGTCGATTTGACAACATTTTTTAAAATAATTTTCGAAAAAAACAGTTTTCAATTCTATTTGAGAATGGAAAATAATTTCATCAACTTCTCTCTAAAAATATTGTAGACTCGCGGACAATACCATTCTCATTCTCGACATGAGACAAACCAATTTCAAGTCCCAAACCTGCCTAATGCATTTCATTCATATGTCGTAATACTACATCACTTGAGCTGAAAATACCAATGTTCCATTTATATATTCAAGAGCACAAAAGCACAAAAAGCATTGAATCTGACAGCAAGACAACTACTGTGATCAAAGCAATCAAAAAGTCTCATCACAATTCAAACATTTGATGTAGTAAGAAGCAAGGCAATCCGTAATGATATGAAAATTAAGTGAATAAATGAGACCCAAGCATGCCTTCAAAGTAGTTGGATAAGCCTTCATTTGGTCTTTTTAAATGGCACAATAGCCCAACAAGCAGTTCAAACTTCGAAGTTCCAAATAATAAATTAAGTTTAAAAAAAAAATATCAGTCAAAGGAGAATAAGGTCCATATCATCTGCAGATGGATGTATCACCACCTCAGCAAAGTTGTCAAAGATAAATGAGAAAATGGCTCGCTCAATTATAGACCATGTACTTAGGTGTTGCGCTGAATTTCTGGTATCCTTTGATAACTTTGTTCACTGAATCAAGGAAGTCCTTCTCAGTCACTGTCTTCCTTCGTGCTCGAATAGCATACATTCCAGCTTCAGTGCACACACTTCTTATGTCGGCTCCTGAATGTGGAAAAAGAATATGAGAAAAACCAAGAACCCAAAATAACAGCCAAAACCATCAATGGAGAGTATACAAAGACAAAGTGCCCTTCAGATAAGTATATTACCAGTTGAGTTTGGGCAAAGACGAGCCAAAAGTTCAAAACGGATATCCCTCTCACAGTTCATGGTTCTCGTGTGGATCTTAAATATCTGTGTTCTACTCTCCAAATCAGGAAGGCCAAACTCAACCTTGCGGTCTAACCGTCCAGGGCGTAACAGTGCTGGATCAAGTGTGTCAGGCCTGTAAAATGGTAAACCAAATTTAAATTGTAAGTAGAGACATCTAAGCTAGTGGAAGAGACCCAAAAACTTGAAAATCAAACCTTATATCTAGAATTATGCTTCAAAAATGAAACATCCAGTTAAAGCTAGGAAGCAAATATCAGTAACCAATATGTGAAACAGAAGATACTTCAACTCTATT
Organism: Vitis rotundifolia; assembly: GCA_030254885.1. NCBI lineage: Eukaryota > Viridiplantae > Streptophyta > Magnoliopsida > Vitales > Vitaceae > Vitis > Vitis rotundifolia. Next base: position 106,646 of record CM058159.1, read on the forward strand.
TGCACCCTGAATGAATAAGGAGATAATACTGTCAAATTCAAAAAACTCAAAAAAAAAAAAATAAATAGGAACAATCCCAAAGTCGTGTTTGTTGCATCTGCCGCAGAGTTAAGCATCACAGAGAACACTCACAAGTAAAAGTCTGGAAAAGCAACCAAAATATCCGTAATAAATATGGTACTGGATTGTCATATCGCATTACTAGAAACATAACCCCAATAACCATTTCTAACAGTGGTAGCACAGCAACACAGACAGTAATCCTATGAAGGTAGCCAACTTACCTATTTGTTGCCATTAGAACTTTGATATTTCCTCGAGCATCAAACCCATCAAGCTGATTTACAATCTCAAGCATGGTACGCTGGACCTCATTGTCCCCACCAACACCATCATCAAAACGCGCACCCCCAATGGCATCTACTTCATCAAAAAACACAATACACGCTTTTTTGGAGCGTGCCATCTGCAGCAAAAAAAGGTAGCAGTCAGACAATATAGCAATGATCAAGAACAATAAAATAAATGAAGACAAACTGTAAACATGTGGCAGCTTGTGACCTGAAATAGTTCACGAACCATCCTAGCCCCCTCGCCAACGTATTTCTGAACAAGTTCACTTCCAATAACACGAATAAAGCATGCATCAGTTCTGTTAGCCACTGCTCTAGCTAGAAGTGTTTTACCGGTTCCAGGAGGACCATAGCAGAGAACACCCTTAGGAGGATCAATTCCAAGCTTCACAAACTTCTCAGGGTGGAGCATAGGGAGCTCAACCACCTAGAGCCAAAGTTATAAATATCAGCAAACAAGAGAAGTACAGAAGTTCACATGATCAAAAACTAGTTGTTAATCAAGAAAGACACAGTCAGAATGCATATATGATCCGACAAAAAAAATGTAAAAAGTATATACACACTTCTCGCATCTTTTCAATCTGCTCCTTGCATCCACCAACATCATTATATGTCACATCCGGTTTCTCTTCTACTGTCATCATGGTTACACTTGGATCAATCTTTGGGGGCAAGGGAATTTGAATCTGATATTTATTTCGATCAACCCTGCAATGGCAGCATGTTAGTGAGACAAACAAGAACACATTAAACTAATAAATTTTTTCACCACAAAAATTATGAGGAAATACATGCCTTGTCAATCACATTGCAATAGCTACGGCAACAATTTATAGCTTAGACTTTGATACAGTTATACAGAGGAATAATAACAAATCATCATCAAAACAGTGCAAAAACATTAAGTGCTATGCCTTTGGGAGGAAACAAAAAATCCCTGCAAATCTCAATAATCACTGCAACAAAGTTAAACCTACCAAACAGGATAGGAAAAAGTGATCTATCATCTCTCCATTACCAGAGAGTGTCGTTTTTTTTACCAAAGTTAAAATTTAAGGAGGTCTTGGCATCCAACACGCAGTATTCTTGGGTGTAGGTCTTATTATCAAAGTTAATTTAGGGGGAGTGCAGCAACACTTACAATTCATCATGTTGAAACTCATATCTAGGTATAAATGTCATGGATAACAGGTATGAATAGAAGATATAAAAACATTAATGCACCCTTCCATGCTTATAATAAGAATAAAGTTAAAAGAAAGATCATTGAGCATTCCACATATAAATAAATCAAGCACATTTCTTGAGACAAAGAATCCAAAATATAAAAATTATTATAGCACAAAGGAGCAGCATTAAAATGCATAGTAGTGGAAATTTATTGTAAAAATGGAGAGATGAATATGAAACCTACCCAACACGCATGCCTTCTTCTATATCAGTTGGAGAAACTTTGTCACCCAGCCCAACAACAAACTGCAATCGTCAACATAATTAGAATGATGCTTGCAGTTTTGTATCTATGACTAAATCCAACAAATGAAAATTTGACTTCTGCTAGTTTCAAATCATATGCCATGGAAAACATTACTGACAAAAATGCTAATTTATCGTGTAACAAGGGATCATATGCCATAAATTTGGAGTATAAAAGGCATTGTTTATAGAAAGCAATTATTGTTATGTGTTTATTGGTGATAGGTCAGAACTGCAATTAGAGCAATGTTGTACAACAGTGGCGGAGCCAGAGAAAGAGTTGAGAGGCAACATATGAACTTTAGTTAAGGGGGCAAATGAGACCAAAGTGCTCGTATTGCCCAGTGGTAGCCATGTATATTTTGCACAATCCTGGACATGGGACCAAAACTCATAGATTTGAGGGGGGGGGGGGGGGGGGGGGGGGTGCGGCGGCATTTTCCCCCCTTGGGCATAGTGTGGCTCCACCACTGCTGTCCAACTCAGCCAGGCCAGAACTGCAATAACACGAGAGAACTGCAATTCTCTCATGTAACTTTGTTTAGATACTGAGGAGCTCATGAATTAGTGGATTAATTTAGGACTGTTCCACTGCTGTTGGCTTGATGGTCCACACATGAATATTTTTAGGGTTGATAAATCTGTAACAAGGTGTTGCCTTCTTAAAAGCTACTAATGCTTAAATGGTTTTTTAGCAAGGAATTAAGGCAAGCCATCCATCCACAGACCTTATTCAAATTCAATCACCTTTGCATTTATACACCTTTCCCTAACTAGTTGTAGTCGAACAGTTTCACCACCAATATACAGGATTCCTTGGTTTGTGCTCAAATTCACTGTTGCCCAGTTTCAAAACCATTGTTTATTTGCATGCATTCCTTGCTGTGGCGATCATCAACAAATGTGCTTATAAATAAGGCACAAGTGTGCCATCGGGATCATGGATCAGATGCCACAGATGCACAAGGAGAAGAATAATCATTATCCTTAGATGTAAATTGTTCAAGGTTACTATATTTTACTCCTTTTTATCCTTACATTGTGTATAATGGATCCAGCATTAGGTTCACTGTGGGACATGCCGGCTTTATCATCTCCTCACAACTATTAGATCTTTCAATGTCCGACAGATCTTTCAACACGCCTCCCAAATGGACAGGCTCTTCAATCTTTTCAGAACTATTTTTTTTGCTAGGTAAAAGCAATTGTACTAAAAGTGCCTAAAGAAGGGCGCACAAAAATATATGCAGTGTATACAAGGCACCTAAGACCAAAAAAGAAGAGGGATACTTCAATTTGTGCCCCTTTTTCATCCTTTTTTTTTTATAAGCACCCTTTTTTCATCCTATCAGTCCTTCACTTGTTTCTCTTTAATAATTTCTGTTTTGTTAGGTGGCACTATCTCAATCTCTTTCATTATTGGAGATTTCTTGTCCTTGTGCAGGCTGTTTTGATATGAACTACCATGGAATAATCTGGTTTAGTAGTGTTAAAAGTAGGTGGTGTTCTAAGAGGGGAAGGCTTCTAGGATGGTCTCTAGAAAACTATTGTAAAAGGATTATTTGTACCAACTTATATGGTGAGTTGGCAGGATGTATGGAGGATGGGGAGAAGAGTTCCTTAGAAAGGATGTTTCCTAGACTCATTGAACAAGGCAGTGGATAAAAATGCTTGGGTGGTTGCTTATTGGCTTGATGAAAGTGGTTGCTGCTCCAGAATCCGCTAAATTTTAGAAAATTTCATGATTATGAACGGGATTCAGTGGAGTTACTTTTGCAACTTCTTTTCTCTGCAGTTCATGGTGGTAGAGATGATAGTATAGTCTGAAGAATCTCCGAAATTTGTACTACTGACCAGCTAATGGGAGAGGGCAGGATTATTGTCGATTGGTGCAGCTTGTGCCAACAAATGGACAAGTCAACCAACCATCTTATCACAGACTACATGTGAGTTTAGTTTGCATTCTTTGTTAATATCCATTTTTAGGCTTTCTTGGATTTTGCTCTTGCATTGTTAAGAATACTTTTCTAGTTGGCATGACAATTAGTAGGCAAAAACCGAAAGATGAGTGGGGAATGGCCTGTTATGCTTGTTTGGTAGGAAGAAGTGAGATCAAACCATGCCTGGTTTGGAGTGTCCCAAGTTGGCTTTGAATAAGTACCTTTGCCTTTTGCCTTCCAAAGCTCCTTTTTATGCACCCTGTGTAGGTGAACTGCTCACATGCATGCCAAATACACACACACATATCCAATGGACCACAATTACCAAGGAAATAAAAGAATTGCTATCTCTTCTATTTCAACTTGAATGTTCATTTTCTCTAGTAGGAATCCTCTCATTGGTTTTATAACCGATTAGTAACCTCCTCTTTCTCATAAAATTGAAGTGCAACTTTCATGAGTCTTCTTTGGTAAAACCTAGTGAAACACATATCAGTGGCAATGTTAGGGATCACAGCAACTTCTTATCTGCCTATTATATGCATTTTTTTTTCCTATTCAAAACTCATTGTTTATCATCTCAGGGACAGAAAGAGTCTGTTATCACTAATCAAGACTTTTGAGAGGATCTCTTCACAAATGAGATTATCATTTTCCTGGTAGAGATGCAAGAAAAGTTACTCTATACTTCCATCCACACATTGTACACCTCATGTGTCTTATACTAGTATCTCGCTTGTCTTTCTATTATGACCTTGCTTATGTATTAAATGGGAAAAAAAGGAAAGAATATTATGTTTCAGAAAAATTTTGCGTTTCAACAAAACAAAAGGAACAGAAAAAGAAAGTCCATGCTTTACAAGTTTCTATAGGAAGAAACAGAATCTTAAAATTGAAGCTTACCTTTGCAATTTGTTTAACATTTATCACATATTTGGCATCCTCAGAATTGGGGCTAATTATCTTTGTGCATCTTGCCACCTAGTTTCCAAAACCAGCCACTCTTCAGATATACATTATATTAAGACAGTAAATTTTGTTCAACAAAATCAAGAAAAACCACCTGAAGAGGCTGCTCCTCCTGCATCATTTGCTTATCAGAAACAAGATCCCACTGACTTGGTGCAGCTAAGCCAGTATCAGACTCCTTGATACCTGTTATAAGATGAAAATCATTGCTATAATTTCATGAAGTGTTATTCAAGCCATAATCAGCCCATAATACATGCCTAGTTTATCAAAACTTCTCATATAACCTTGGCTACTACTATTTTTTCAACATGGATCAATATAATACATGCCTAGTTTATCAAATAGCACTATACATTGGAAATATCAAGAATAAGAAACATACCACATAAATCGTTGACCTTCTTAGCCATTTCTTTAATTTCCTTCTCCGTTTTCTTTATTGGTGCAGAATAAGGTCCCAAGCCCTGCATAAAACATTCAACTGTTTATAAGAACTAATAACTGACCCACCAAAATCTAAGAAGCTAATAACAGCTGAAAAATGAAATTCACAAGAAATAATTTTAATGTAAGTGTGCATCAAGAAGCACGCAACCCCTAAACAAAATTCCACATTCTAAATATAAACTAAAAAGCATTGTCAGGTTGAAAAACCAGGCCAACCCAAATGATTGACTCAGTTAATGGGACCAAAATCATAAGAATTGACCCACCAGGCCCACCCATGCAACTTCAATTCAATGCCCCTAACTCTGAGAAAATTTGGGCTTGCCGTCATACACTTCTAGCAACATCAGATCTCCATCCACCCATCGATCCAACTATCGATTTGACCACTTTAATTTTGATGTGCTCGTCAATAACATCATCATAGAGATGATAATTTTCAAGCTGTTATTGATGAACAACAATCAGGGGATAAAGGAAGTTGCCATTACACCCATTCTTCTCCTGTCTCTTTTCAACAGTGTAAAATATGAAGTGGCCAAAATCAGCACATAGCTGATACTAATCCCAAGAACATCACAATCGCAGTAATGAAAGAACAGTGGACAAAGAGAATCAACAGCGCAAGAGAATCTCACCGGAAACCCAACAAATTGCAACAAATCTAGTCGAAACAAATCAAATATGGAGCGTAACTATTAGGGTTTAAAGGGGACGAATACTTACATAAGTTTTAAGGAGAGCAATATCATCTTCATCAAGAGGGCGAGGGTTCTTCTCATCTTTAATCTCATCTTCGGGCTCCGGCGCCATCGATGCTTTCTCTCACCTCTTTTTTTTTTTTTATCTTTCTTTCCAAACAAGTTACCTCGCACAACAGACCTCACGCTCAGTTCCGCTTCCTCAACATCGATTTATAGCTCGCCCAATGGGTTAATTTGGGCCAAAGGGGCCCAGTCTCACCGACCTTCCTTTTGAGAAAGTGGGCTTAGTTTTATTGGGCTCTTGGAGTTCAACAACCCAAACACAATTTGTTTACCATTTTCTACAATAAAATACTCTCTTTTTTTTTTTCATACGTTTTGATTGACATAAATTTATGGATGGTAACGGGGCAGATAGGTCACCCCATCCTAACCTTATCTCATTTATTTAAAATAATTCTCATCTTTGTCTCATTAAAAAAAATTAAACAAAATGGGACGAGTATAAAAATTTCTCATACCCACCTCGCCCCGACCCCCCTTTTTTTTTTTTTTAATTGAAATTTTAAAAAAAAATTAATTATATTAAAATAAATATATTTTATAAATAATTAAATTATTATATTTTTATAACTTATTTTATTGAAAAGTATTTTTTTATTATTATTACTATTATTATTATCAATGTATTAAAAATAAAAAAAATAAAAATTAATTTAATTTAATTTTAAAAATTATTTCTATATATAATCAAGACAGGATGGGGTAGAACAAGGCTTTATTTAAACCTACCCCAAACCCATCCCAAATTTAAAAAGAAAAAAAAAATCTCAAACTCGTTTATTTTAATTTCAAACTCGTTCCATTAAGGGCAAAGCGGGATAGGTACTCGAAAAAACTTACCCCATTTCCATCCCATCCCTACATACATTGGGATTCGGTTAACCACTTGAGGTAGAATATCCATTTGCCAACCCCACTTCAAGAGAAAGCTTGGCTAGGGTTTTGCCACAACACTCAAAGAGAATCCTTTGGACTTATGAATTATTTGAAAGAAGAGAATTTACCCTTGTTTAAGAATTTAAGACAATGGATAAATTTTGGTTTTAAGTATGTATAGAATTTGTTTAAGAATGATTTTGAGAAAAGTTAAAAACTAAAGTCATTTTGGTTTAAGTCTGTTTAGAGTTTGTTTAAGAATGAATTGAGAGAGGTAAAAAGTGCTTCTAATAATGATAATGGAACGGATTTTTTTTCGAGTTATTTAAGGAGGATTTGAGGTTTTTTTTTTTTTCTCAAACACATCTAAATTTTTTTGACAAATATGTTTCTCGTGAGTTTAAAGAATTTTTTTGTTACATAATGCCATACCAAAAACACACTACCAAAAAATTTATTTTGGTACAAAAGTATGTCCAATAAAAGCGTACCCAAAATTACTCCTAAATAGACATATATATATATAGACGAAAATGCAATTTATGAACACAAAAATATGATTTTTGAAAGAATAACCTATGAATTACTGCAAGTGATTCTATAGATTTTGCCAACTACCTGATTTAAAAGAAAGTGCTTTCAAGCATAAGGAATCACCATACCTCTTTGAAGCATAAGAAATCACTTCCAAATTGGTTCGAAATATAAGAAACTTTTACTAAGATCAACAGTTTAGAAAAGAAATGTTTTGTCCACATGAGGATTCTGCTACAACCTTGGAAGAAAATTATCATTTGGGCCATTAGCCAGTTTATGTGCCTAGGGCGCTAGCTTTAACAAAGATTTATGGCGTGATATATGAAACCAATATATCAAGACCAAACCCAGAATAATCGGATACAACTGACTTAAGTATTTTAAATTTTCCATGGTCTTTTGGTATGAGGGTAACATGGAGCAGCTGCCCAAAACCTCCCAAAAGAGAGAACAAAAATGAAATGAACAAAACTTGGTTACATGTCTTTCTCCAGATGCCAATGACATATACAAGAATTTGTAACTACATTGAATCCCAGAACTTCAGAATGTCATTCTTGTTCAAGTGAAAGGTCTTGCAGATATCTGAAACAGCATTTTTGTTAACACCATCATTGGGATCACCAATACAAAGAAGCTTCTCGAGTTCCTCAGATGGCTCCAATACCTAATTACGATAAAGAAAAACTAATTAAACAAAACAGAAGACCCCTTCACCATAGATATCTTAAGAATACTAATATCATTATGCACAATAGCCAAAACAAGCTGTCTTAAGAAAAAGAATGCCTTATCAACAACTGTCTGATAATTTCATAGATTGACAAACAGAGAATGCATTTGATAAGTTGAACCATTTGTCAGTAAATGCATAATCCATCTGGTTTGCAGCTAAACAACTCACATCTTACTGACAGAATTTATTTTATGACCTGAATTGAGAATATGTGGGAAGAGAGAATCGGGATCACTCTGTCATGCACAGTAAAAAGCTCACTGGCATGGATGTGCCTCTTATAGGCTTGTTAATCTTACGTTACCAGTAAAGCGTTCTGATCAAATACCAATCTTTTTACCAACCAAATAAGAGATGAAGTACCCATGATATTATTGTTCACAAAAGAAGCATTCTTCTTGTTAACAATAACCCAGCTGAGTTCCAAATTAAGAGTACAAGTTTATCATGAAACCTAACAAAAAATCTTTATGATTTTCAGCCTAGGTTTAAACCAAAGAAAAGGTTAATTGCCTGAAAAATCAAATGAAAGACATCAACAGAGTTTGGGAAAGTTTTGAACTTATAAAGTCCACCAATGAGTAATGCAAACTCAGTTAATGACAGAGAAAAGGAAGCATCAACAAGTTGGAACTTTTAAGATAACAACTACAAGGCTCCAGAAAATAAAACATCCTACTAATTGTATGAAGTAATAATATCACCAACCAAAGCCATACTCCAATTATTGTCATTAAGTTCAAAATAGCAAGCAATATCTTACCCATGGACAACCAGGTGATTTATGGATTTCATCCTTAGATTTATTAGAAGCATCCAATTTCTGAGTCTCTATGCAATCTGAAACTAGCCGAAGAAGTCTCTCGCTTCCCTAAACATCAATATAAACATATAAACAAAAATAATAAAGGAAACTGTAGTTTCATGCATATAAAGGAAAAGGTGTAAAAAAGATATACAACAATATCTGTAGATCTAGTAGGCTCATCTAGGGGGGAGAACAGCACAAACAGATTTTATGACCATCAATACACAACATAAACCATACTAAAGGAAATACACCCATACAACTAAAACTTAACAAATCCTTAAATTTTAATCACACGTCTTTTCTTGCTTCCTCCAGTCAATTCCTTTTGCCACCCACCCCACCCCAAAATATCCACTTCTCCCTATAAGCATTCACTGGTCTTGCACATTGTAAAACCATCTTGACTGACTTCCCTTCATCGTGTCCTCAAGTGTTAATCCCTCTAGCTTCTCATATTCATGTCTTATTATACTTTTTTTGGCCACTCATCCATCCCAACATCCTTTAGCCACCACGTCATTTTCTGAATTTGTCTCTTGCCTGCCAGCATTCTATACCACCAAGGCAACTCACACCATATTTACATAAGAAAAACATTAAAACAAAGTCCATTTAGTGGAAGAGTTTATGAAAAATAACCAAGGAAGATGGAGCAGTGAGTAAATAATGAAGAGTAAACAATTCCATTATTCCCTATAGATCATCCCAAAGGAGGGAAGATTGAATAGATGTAATTCCTACTCCCTTGGTTTCTAAGTACCCGAAAGTAACTTATTTAAGATCATAGTATTTACCATAACCACATGAGCATAAAGTTAGTCACAATGTCTAAGAACATCATACACACCTGGAGAGCTTGCCAGTGAGAATAAGTGCGAAATGAAATCCAAAAGAATGGGATGTTAGGCAGAGGTAAAACCTATATAAGATGAGAAACAAAACAAGTAAGAACCTGCTAGCCAACATATTTGACAAAAGAATCTGAATAATGAGCATTTGAGAACATATAGTTTCAAGCATGCTAAGAAATAAGTTTGACAGTTGATAGAAATAACAAATATACATCCAAAAGTGAAAATGGAGTACAAGAAACAACACCAATGTACACTGAATGCAAATGTGAACAGAAGCAATGAAACTGAACCGTAGAAGCATTTCTCGTGAATAAAATTTGACAATCACTAGAATAACAAGTATACATCCAAAAGTGAAATGGAGTACAAGAAATGATCACCAACTTACACTGAATGCAAATGTGAACGGAAGCAATGAAACTGAACCGTAGAAGTATTTCTTGTGAATAAAATTTCCCCTGATAATCAGATAGCAGTTCCTTTCAGTAAATATTATCATTGCTAAGAAACTAATACACACAACATAGTAGGATTCAATTGAATTAAATACATCTCTAACTTTCTACATGCTTAAAATTGACAATAAGGTAGAATGAAGCTCTTATAAAGGCATAGCAATGCCCGACTCAACAACACCTAACATGAACCTTTTAGGGTCAATTCCATGCTATCTTTTGCCATTCTAAGGATCTGCTTGATCCAGGGTCATGTCTTTCAAAAAATATAGCGACTAATGGGAAATTCTAAAATTTAATCAATCCTACTGGGTGATTTGCCACAACAGAGGAGAGTTACCAAAAAAACGGTTATTCATTGGCTTTAATTAGTTGAAGAATGATGCTAACCTACTTGTAATCTCCTCGTTTGGCTTACAACATTTTACTTGTTATACAAAATTCTTGGAGCTATATGATCCAAGATGGCAACTTGAAGGAAGGAATGGTGACAAAAAAACAACAATAGTTTATAACCTTTGAAATATTGAGTCACACAAAAAGAAGAAAGAATATTAGTTACCTTAGGGCAACATGCCGTAATCTTCGACGTACAAGTCGTGCATTTAAGCTGCAAGTCATGAAATACTATTAAATATTGATAGATGAATAGAAGGCAGCAAAATAAAAACCGAAAAGAAATAGAATACAGGCCCTGCAATCATATCCCATGGTTACAGTCCCCTGCAGAGCATAGCACATGTAAATTATCAATATAATACAGCTCATAGAATTCAACATCCTAGTTGAATACTTCTTCTAATGTAGAAAATTCAAGACTCCCATCAACTTGACAAAGGGTGAAAAAAAAAAGGTTAAAGGTTAGACCAGTGTAGTTCAAATTTCAAGATGTTAATTCATACTTTTTTAAATAATAATAATAATAATAATCTACACAAACTGGACAACTTAAAAAATATAAGTAGTTTCAATGGGGTAAAAAACGACAGTATGTGCTTACTCAGCAAAATTTCTAATATTTCGAAATTTGAGTGCCTCTTGTTACCTATATAAATAAGTTAAAAGTTACATATCCAAAAATTAATTAATAAGTATCTAAACCACAGATCAGAGATACAGAAAGAAGAAAAAATAACTCAAAGCAAGAAATCCTGCCCTAACTATCTAGGACCACCGGCATGAGCCCTCCCTCATCATCAGTGTTTTACATAGGGTCATACCTCAATTTATTCAGAGGATATCATAGATTTTGTCAGCCCGCAAACCGCATTCTACCAGGTTAGTAGCAGTCCTCACTGTTGCAGCCACTAGTCTTAAACATACAGTTCAACCACAGTTCTCTCAAACTGGCTCCATCGGTATTACTTTTTCTTCTTGGAAATGCAATCATTTACAACTTTTTCCCTTCATTCTCAAGACAAATGCATTTTAATATTTTGTGAATATATTTCTTTAACGTTTAAACAAAATCTACCAGAGAGAAGAGATCCAAGCGTAAAAAGATGAAAGGCCATTGAAGAACCTACCCACAAGATGTTTATTCATATTGGTTTTTTGTTTCAACTTTAGTTATAATTAAAGGCGTCAAGGGAAGAAAATAGGACTATAACAAGAATATCCCACACACTTGGTAATCAACAAGCGAACCCAAGAAAAAGAGCAAAAATAAAAAATAAAAATAAAAAGCGAAAAGGTTGAGGTGAAATAAGATTAAAAAAGGAGAAACCTTGACCTTGACGGATATGCAACATGGACCCTTGAGACCTCCTTGGAGATAGATTTGAGGAAAATCTCAGAAGGCTTAACACGAGCCAAAAGACGCAAACCCAATCTGCATCACCACAATATGATTCAGTCCCTCTTTACTTTAAAAAGGAAAAAAGAATGATAAAACAGCAGGTGTAAATTTAAAGAGAAAAGTCAGGATTACCCATAAAGCTTGTTTTTCAAAGTTCCCTCGGGCGCCTTCTCCAGACCCACCCAAGCCTTATTCATCTAAAAGTATTGGAAATATGAAACGAATAAGGAGAGTTGAAGAAGAGTAAACTGAAAAAAGAAACGGAAATAAGAAAGAGGGGAGACCTTGTTGGAGGCGAAATCGACAAGGAGCTCAGCATTAGCGTTGAGGGGCTTTGGATTGGAGGAGATGTGGTTCCAGAGGTCTCTGAGGGTGGAAGGAGTACGAGCAGCCTGAGAGTCGGCAGCAGCGGGGTCTACGGATCTGGCGAAACACCACTTTCTTCCTTTGATCGGGAAGACCACCAATCGAGCTTTCATTCTTGAAAACCTACCCTATCTTAATTCAATTTCATTCCTCTTATTTTACATTGGAAGCTAATGGAAGCCCAGAGAATTCAAGTTAGAAAAATGAACTTTGAATCGCATTTGGGGAGGGGTATGAAATTGATTTGATGAAAACAAAATGCGAAAACGAGGTGAATCGCCGCGCATTTAAAGGTAAGACGGTTTTTTATTTCTTCTTTTTTATTTTTTTTTATTTTTATTATTTTTTGGAGTTGTATAAAAATGGTAATAGCAGTCAGATCACGAAGCCGATGGACTGTGAGTCAGTTACCACGTGCCCTTCTGTTGGTTAATACTTTATTTTTCATTCATTAGGAAAATTCTATTCCACTAATCAATCGAATCTTCAGCATCCAACGACAGAATAAATGAGATCAATAAGAGGTCTTATGGAATGCGAAACAATGACATCACGTACGAGATAAAATGCCAAGTATACTTCTTTCTCACTTCCGGCACCCAGTGGTACAAATATCATTATTTGTATCCTTATTCAATGGTATGATTTAAATCTTTTGTTTGGTGGATATTCTTATGAAATCTAAACATTTTTCAAAACAATAAAACCCTCCAAACATACATGACAATGATAAAACATCTAATTAATTATCCATTTTTGATAGATATATAAAAAAATGCAAATACATTTCGATTGAGAAAGAGCTTTAATTCAAAGTTCAGGCATTAAAACACCTTGGATCTAATTTTCATTTATTCATATTAATATTTCTGCTACAGAAATTGAGTGGAGCATGATTAATATTACAAAAAAAGAGTGATGAGGTATCCACCCAACTTGTGAGCTGTTAATTTGTACAATCAAATTTAAACTGTTACAGGAAAGCACAAGGAAATGGGAGTAGAATACACATAGACATAGAGTGTGTTTGGTAACGATTCCACTAAGTGTTTCTAATTTTTTTTATGCTTAAAAGTAAAAAAATTTAAGTGTTAAAAAAATTAAAAACACTTTCTAAAATCATTGTCAAACGCACTCTTAAACCAAAATCAAACTACAAACAAATAAAGCTATTTTTGTCATAATGACCATTTCGATACCATACCATAGAATTACCCTGTTACAAACGCTTAAAAAGAGTAGTTCTCTAATCTCATTTCCAAAGACATTTATAAAGCCTTAAAACCCAAATTGTGTATAATGCTATATACATGTGGCTAGTGGCTCATATGTTTTTACAAAAGCATCTTCACTGCACCGAGCTGCAGTTCGTTCATGCACAATTTGCCATTAGAATACTCCTTCCCAATGGGCCCTGCTGTTGTCTTTGCCTTCACAACAAAACAATTCCAAAAGTTGTTTCTCAAAAGTGAGCATCAGTTGATTTACATCACAAATAATTCCTTGGTTGAATTCACTAGCACCAGGAGCATAAAAAATGACTGACAAAACATGCCTCAAAAAATAAAAAAGGTGTATGAAAGAAAATTTGGGAAAAAAGCATATGCTATTATCATACACTACTAATACATGTTGATGGCAATCTGAGCAACTCAACCATTTGGAAATCCAATCATCCTGCTGAACTAACAGAATGAATGCGTACAAAGTGAAGGCAGCCAAATTCACCAAACAGAAAATATCACCAATCTCTCTATTGTCTTCACTCATTGTCTGCTATGAAGTTTGGCTGTTCACCTTGGCAGAGATACTCATCACAGTGTGATGCAGATCCCCAACCCCTCCGGAGTCTCAGAATGTCTTCTGTGAAAGTGGAACCAGGGGCTCCAATGAACACACTAGCCATAGCACAAATTGTCTTATCCAGCATGGCTTCCACCTGCAATATAACAAATTTACCAAAATTATAAGAACAATAACCAGTAAATTCTCAATTTTTTTTTTTTTTTTTTTTTCCAAAAGCCAAACGACAACATTTATGCTTGTCAATAATGCAACACAACCACTGTCTTTCATACACAAGCCTGATCAGACTTTTGAAGGGAATACTTTTTGATCCCATTCCAACAGATTTAATTTTGGTTCATGGCTCAAATTTCAATTTTCACTTTCCACTGATAAAGCCAACCAATCTCACCTTTTTAAACTTTAACCATGTGCGCACCTGAGTGACCTTGAGTCATTGTCTTCATATATGAGGGTGACACTGTAACATTATCCTTGTTCAAATTGGAGAAAGGAAATCAAGCAAACGAAGAAACCCTAGCCCAAAAAGAACATCAAGTGGCAAGAAAAGATATGATGGCAAAGGATTTGGCAGGGATTCTGGGACTACTGCATAGAGCTGAATTGAGAAATAGGATTCATGCAGCCAAAAGATTCAGGTAGCCAAGTTCAAAATATTTGGAAGGTCTTTAACAGCTACAAATTTAGCTATGAAGATCTAGCCTTAACTAGCTTCAAATGTTCCTTACATTATATGATAATGTAAGACACTTCTCCCCACCTACCAAAAAGAAATGTAGGACACTTCTCCCCACTGTCAATTTTGTTTCAATAGGCAAACGGGAAAACATGTATTAAAGGCCCCTCAAAAGAGACATGACAAAGCACACATGTAGTATACAAAAAAACACCTAGTAGAGACGAGGGAAAAGAGCAAAAAGCCTCCCTTCCATACTGCCAATTCATAGATTGGACATTTTTAAAACACATCCATTCCCACCTGTTTCTAGAACTGGTTAAGACACTTACCAAAGAATCCAACTCAATTTTCATCAAAAAATATGTTGGAGAACAAGCATATTTACAAAAGACTCCTATAGTGACATTGTATCGTGCACTTCTAAATGTTACTTTGAATATCTCTTCCAAAACCATCATTCGCCTTAGGATTTGAGCCAAACAAAGATCTGTGTTCCCTAAACTTTGTTTATCATAGCTAAAGAAGTGTCGAGTCATGGCTTTGATGAGGAATTTCAAGGTGTCCTGGATAGTTTTTACCCATCTAAGGGGTGTCAAAGAGACCCAATTTTATATCCAGTAACTCCATAATTCACTCATTTTTATATATGGAAGTAGTACAAGGACCGTCTCTAACTTTATGAAGATATCCATGACTACTGAAAATCCTTGGCCCAATTGGCAAATGTAGAGAAACATAATTCCATTACTCTTCTAAGAAATGCCATGTTTGGACTCAAATTATCCAACCGCTACTGGTTTTTATCAGAAAATGTTTTCCATTAAATATTTGGGTGCTCCTCCCTATGTGGGTAAAGCTTCTAAAGCCACGATTTCGTTATTTTTTTTTTCCTAATGCCATTGGCAACAAAGCAGAAGGATGGAACGGATAATTATTAAATTGAAGTGGTAAGTTGTTGAAACATGTTTCAACTGCAGCCTCAGTTCATATTTTTAGATCTTAACAATTCTCAACTATGTTAAAGGTTCTGCAACGATCATTTTATCAAATGTCCATAATAAGACTCCCCTTCATCCACAATTCTGACATCTTACTAATTTCTTTTCAAAAATTTAATTTGAAAATATGTTGTAGCAAACAAAGCTTGGATTGTTTAACATGCATTGGAGATCAAATTTCAATGGAGCAATTGCAAACTGAAAAGGATCTGCACTTTTGCACAGATGAACACAGGACTGGGCTCAATGTGGACAAACACTTCTTCCCCCAAGAAGAATTTAATGAGTTAGGGATTTAGATACTCAAGCCAATGTTGTTCCAAAAGACATGGCAGCTAAAAGGACATGACCAGATGTGATGATGGTGCTTCATCCCTCACATGCCTTTTGGTAGGACCATGAAGATTTCTCCTTCCCAATCCACACCTAAACACTAACATGGCCTCCATGTACCATATATCCCACAGACTAATCTTTTGGATAGGCCTCAAGAGATTGCATATCACATGGCAATTCCTTTGGCAAAACCAACAAATTCAGGGTTAAACCCATTGGTGGCATAATTTTGGAATGACCAGTTGAATCTTCAAGAGTGGAATGATTGCCAATATCCAGGTAACTATGCTTGAAAGTATAAGATGAAAGAAAAAAGAAAGCACGGTCAGACCTGAGAATCTCCATCAAGGCCATGTCTGTAGAGCAAAGCATCCCATTTTTCTGCCGAATTACGAGTTGGTCGCTTAATGAGTGGCACAAGCTTCCCATTCAGGACAACCAGAGACTGCAGTAAACCAGTTTCACTTTCAGCAGCATCTGTGGAAAGATAGATGACTGGTGTATTGGCCCTCTCAACCACACGACTAATGCAGTCTGCAGCTTGGGGAATGGGGAAAAAGCAGCTTGATTCTTTAGCATTACTGACAAAATAAGCAAGAATGTTAGAGATACATTTTGATGGCAAAGTTCTGTTCAAAAGTTTACCAACTCAGACACTATACACTCTCTGTGCCCCACTTTGCACTACTTAGTAGATAAATTTAGAAATTCCCATCATGAGAACTGAGAAAAAAAATGGAAATTGAACTTCAACTCTTAAAGGCTAAACTATTTAATACAAAATCAGCAATGCAATTCCTATAAAAAAAAAAAAAAATCAGCAATGCAATTCATTTATTGTTACAACAGCCGTGCTTCCATGCTGTCAAACATAAAATGATAAAAACATATTCTTTGGACATTAAAGCAAGAAAGTAAGGCCAATGAAAAGCATACCAAAACTTCAGAAACCCATGTCGTCGAAAATGGAGAGCAGTAAAACTCTTCCCCAAGAATGTTTGAACAAAACGCTGGGCAGTGAGCATAATGAGACGACTTGGTTCAATCAGAGTCTGACATTTGTGAGCAAGGGGACCACCCGGTTGCATGACCCACTCTTCCTCCACATTAGCATAAAAAACATCACCAATAGCAATAACATCATCATTCGACGAAAATTTAGCCTGGACATCCTGGGCTGTCCTTTTCTTCGGCTTTTTGATATCCTCAGCCCAAGCAGGTTCAAGCTTACCCATTGAAATTCCCAATGACTTCAGCTTTTTGACATGGTCATCGTCCACATAGCAAGGCAGTGGCAGAGAGAAATAGCATATAACCCTGTCTATGTGTACGTGGTTCTTTTTAGATTCGGTAAACTCTTCAAATGTGACTACCACTTCTCTTCCCAAACAATGATTTATATGTTCAATATCAAGTACCCGGTTGTATTGATAATCAAATTTGGAGCTGGGAATAACTAAAATGCGGTTGAGGAGGGCTGCAAAGAACATGTGTTTTTCTAAACAAATCAAGTGGTTGGACATCTGCCCAGACAAGCATATTGCAAACAGATACTTATCAGATCTCGGCTTCCATTCTATGGTTGGCCTCTGGGACATATTCTGATTAACCTTTGGACACCTATTAAAACTGTAAGCCCCGAAATTGAGATCCCCATTGTTGTCCACCAATTCGGACAGGTCCCCAGATGGATGAGACGACAAGAGAACTTGCTGAATCTCTTTATTCAACGAAATCTGCTTCAGCAGAGCAGATTTAAAATCGGCAGAGGAGAGAACATCCTGCCGTGTAGAGAAATCAAGAGTGGAATTGGAAGAATTAGAAGGAATAGGCGCGGAATCAGCCAATGCAGTATGGTTCCAAAGAGAGAAGAGACTCAACTGCTGCTGCCTCAACAAATACAAAGCTCGCAATTCGGATTCCCTCATACGATCAGTGGGAGAATCGGCTTTAACGATGGAAATACTGGTGGTAAATAAGTTTCGAACATCTGTGGTGAAATAAATAAGGAGGATGAAGAGAGGGGGGAAGACGGCGAAGAGGTACCTCTTATTGAAGGAGAAACGATGAGCAGAAAGTCTAGACTTGAAATCCTCGATCTGGAAGCCGGATCGATGAGGGAGCTTCCGCTCATTTTCGTCGATTAGGTTTTGTCGATCCTCCTCATCGTCGGAAGATTCTCTCTCCATTTCGAAACGCAAGGCCGAAATGCCCAAAGGCCCAATTCAATTTCAAAGAATGGAGAGTGAGTTTATGTATGTATTTAGAAAATCAAAGAGGAAAGTGGTAGAGAGCGATGATGAAGATGTGGGCCGTAGGAGGAGAGGGAAGGGGGAGGTGGGGTTAGGATCGGATGGAATTCTGGACTTAGAATCAGATTCAAGTTGTGATTTGTAACGAGGATGGTGGCAGGGGGATTCAGAAGCAAGGAATGAAAGGAGTTGGGGATGTCGGTGGGTGATAGTGAAAACTGAAACCTCATCCACTGCTACAAGACGTTTCAACCATTGGCAGTTGCCCGCCCCGACTCCGCTTCTTTTATATTGATTAATTAATTAATTGATTTTAGAAGATAAATAAGAAAATTTTACTCTATTTTTTTATTAAAAAGATTAAGTGCAGGAACTTTTTTGTACATTGGATTTTTTATAGGTTTAACAAATTTTATTTATTATTTATTTTCTTATCAAAAAGTTATTTCTTAAAATATATATATATATATATATATATATATATATATATATAACTTTTATATAAAATAATTTCTAATATATATATATATAGTTTGACCTGTTCATGACTTTGCGTGATAATCTCGAGCATCTCCTAAAAACTAGATTTTTTATTTTTTATTTATTTTTTATTTTTAGCATTTAAGTTCTTTACAAAAAATCACATACAACATATATTTAATATATGAGGCAAATAATATAATATTATAATAAAATTATTATTATCATGATAATATTAATAGTATAAGCAATAACATGAATAAGAATTATAATAGCTATGATATTAATATAATAGACATTAGTATTACCAAAAATAATAAAATTATTTAACTTAAACTTATGTTTATAATAATAATATCAAGAAACTAACGGTATAAATAATAATAATAGTAATAATATAATTAATATAATATTAATATTTAAAATTAAATTAGATTCAAAATATAAAATATAACATCAATAGACAAACAATAAGATAAAGTGAAATAAGAAAAATAAATTGTCAAATTAGATAATAGCACGAGAAAAATGATAGAATTGGTAGCTATTTGGTGTATTAAAATAGAGATAAGATAAATGATAATACCATATATAAGATAAAAATCGAAATCCTTATAATGGATTTTTTTATTTCTATTTCTATTTTTTTAAAAATAGACCAACACATTTCTCTCATATCTATTACTTTCCTATGCTTCAATGTCTTAAACATACCCTAAGGCTACGTTTGATTAATCTAATATAATATAAGATAAGATATAGTATATTTTATCTAATATTTGGTTAATAGTGGAATAGTATAAGTTATCCCATTACTTATCTTATCTTATATTTAACCAAATATGAGATATGATAAATAATGGAATATATCATCTACCCTTTATTTTTCATTCATTTCATATTAGATATATTAATCTCATTGGAAGATATGAGATACACATATCTCATGTATAAAAAATTTATTTATTTTTATCAATTTTTTTATTTTTAATATATTTATTTTATAAAATGACTTTTTACTATAAATTAAATTTACAATTAAAAAAATAAAAACTAAAAAAATATTTATTAAATAATATAAAATAAAAAAAACATTTGTAAAATTTAAATATTTTAATTATATATATTGTTAAACATAAATAAATTTTTATTTTTTAAAATAGAAAATATTAGAATGTGATATAATTTTTATTTTAAATATGAAAAAGTAATATATATTTCATATTATTTTTTATTAATTTTACAAACTTAAATATGTTATTTTAAAATATTATATCCATACCATATATATACTTAGGATATCATTGAAAATCATATCCTAAATATATATACCCTATCATATCCCATCAACCAAAGTCTAATGATTTAAATAAACTTAAAAATTTTCAAATTTAATGAACCTTTCAATATTTATAAATTATAAGCGGTAACCCTTTTCAATAATTTTCGCTAGATAAAAACAAGCCAAGCACCCAACTCACCACCGAAAATGATGACAGAGCGCCACGTCTACAACAAAGAGGCCACGTAGGTGCGGTCCATGCTTCCTCTCCCGCTATAGAAAGAAAGGATTGCTCTTCCCCATCATTCAGCTTTAAATCTTCTTCAAAAATGCAGGCGAGACTGACAGCCGGGCGGTGGACGATGAGGGTTGGCAGCAGCACCAACAGAATTTGGAAGCATGAGCAGCGGCGACCGGTGGTAGGCAAACATCCAACCGCCCCGCTGTGCATGGAACCAAGCTGCCGGCGACTGAGACCATGAATGTAGCTCCTATACCATAATCCCTCTCTCGAGTCTCAACTGCTAATCTTCATCTAACTCTCTACTTTTGGTTTTGTCTTTATTCCAGAATGAGGAAGTGGAGATGGAGATCAACAGAGGGAAAGAAAAGAAGGAAAAGAAAAGGGAAGAGATTGGGAAGACTGTGGAATCCCAATTCCTAACTCAACCACCCCCAAGAGTCTGATTGTCCCACTAAGTAATCAGTGATCACCACCATAACCTGCATATAGAATTGTTCTATCACTACTTACTATGGCTTCGATTATGAGGGCCCTTGTATGAAAAACACTATTTCAAGCCAGAAGTTCACTTCTTTCACCAGTTCATTGTATGTGCCATCCACCAAGTTAATATAAAAATGTGGCAATATCTAGGAGTTCGGATGAAACAAAGAACCAACCCAGTTCAAAATTCGAATAAAATAGCATGTACAAGAGCAATATCAGTAGATTCAGGACTATTAATGCTGCCAGAACTGTTATTTGATCAAAATTCTTGTAAACATATTATATAACAAGAAACATAATCAGCCATAGACATGAACCTCACCAGACAAGAAGAGGATGAAAGAAGTCAAATTTGATGTGCCAAGACTGGGAGGCTATTCAGTTTGAAACAGCTATGATCAAGAATTGCATAATGTGGACTACACTTTAAAAGCTGAGATAAAATTTAGCTTCAGTGTTCCTTGAACCGACTCTCTCTCCTAATCCTCTTCTGCCACTTCGACGAGCCGCCCGCGAACCCATTTCTTAGTTGTATTTACTAAATTAGCAGCTGCTGCCTCTTTTCTGGGTTTAAGTTTGCTTCCATTGGGTAGTGGGTTGTCTTCCCGTTCGACATTTAGATTTGGTTGTTGATCCAGCTGCTTTGTTGAACCTATTAGACTGTCCAAATCCAGAGGGGACAAACCATACCCACTGGAGCTTGTTGAGAGAAGCTCCATGTCGCCATTCAGTAGATCCTGCCAGGTGAACTTACCAAAATCAAAGTCCTCATTGTCATTTTTACTTGATACCAGGGTTTTAGTCCCATTTACTTTTCTTTGATCTGCTTGGTTCAGACCTTCAATTCCCGCATCCATTTCCTTCTCAACATGGTTTACTGGTACAGCTGAGGAAAATGAAGGGTCTCTGCTGTTCTCATGGGAGGAGATCTGGCCTGCTTCTATGGATTCAATTGATTGAATTGCTTCAGCTATAAGCTTCTTGGTTTCCATGAGGGAAGCGTGAGCAAGAGGACTCCTTGTTGCCGCTACCTCAAGTGCCTTTGCTGCCTTCTCAGCTTCAGCAATTAATAGCCTGCAGAATATCATTGATACACAGAAACAAAGCTGCTTAGTGACCCCTGAAGTAGCTTATAAAACTAGCCTAATGTGCCAGTGGGGAATTGATAGCATCAAAAGAAAGATAGAAGCTCTGGGAAATTGAATAGGTCTATTTTGCCCAGCATTTCCTACAAAAGAAGACACTAAAGTTCCAGGTCTTGGGTAATCCTGGAAGAGTCAGAAGTGTGCTGAAGATTGCACTCTGCCATCACATTTTTATGATTAAGAATCCATGACAGAGTTACAAATGTCAAGTGAGCTTAACTTTTTAATACCAATGGAATCAGCACATCCGTGCATCTACAGCCTGAAATAATGTCTAGGGGGTGTTGCATTGTCAATTTGATGGTGCAGGGCAGTTTTCTATTCATTTTTAACCCATGGGTGAAGGTGAACGTAAACAAACTTACCTTGCTCGTTCAATAGCTTCGGTCTTCTTGGTTTCAGCAGCTGCCCTCTGAGCTCTAATATTCTTTATCATCTCTAATTTGGAATTTGCCAAAGGATCCTTATACATCGGTGAATTACTTTTCTTCAACCTGGTTTTCTGATTTTGGCTTTTAGTTTCACTCCCAGCAGAATCAAATGTATGACTAGTTGTTTTATTCACAGGACTCCTTGTGGACTGTGTATCACCACTTGGCCTTCTCCTTGGCTTTCTTGGAGCTCCTTCTGGTATTCCATGATATTTAGCCAGGGCAGAGCAGACCCGTTCACGGTAGGCCTAGTAGGAGAAGAAAAGTACATTTTCAACAATGGTTAGGCACAATGTCATGAAATATGCAGTACAATTAGAAAGACCGAATTGAAAATACTCAGTATCAGCTTGAAACAAGTGAGGAAGAATTTGGTCCTGAGGGAATTTAGTCTAGCATAAAATTAGATATTCTTCAAAACAACCAGTTGACCGCAGATATAGGACACTAAGGGCGGCAAAATGAATCAGGTCCTCAATTTTAGGTTGAAAAAGGAGCATAACAAGCACATTTGTATATTTGTTATGTTCAAAAGCTGGGCCAAATTTTGGATAGGATTCTTCTGTTCTAACCTGTTTTTACAGGTTGGATTCTATTGGGCTAGAAAATAGCATAAGTACTGAATCTTCGGGTTAGACAAGAGGGAAGGGTATTATGCCTTATCATCATGTTCAGACCATAATGCGGTCAAAGAACCCTCGTATGACTAAAAAATTTGGTCTCCAAGGATAAGATATTCGGGCCTTGATTCTCCTCTGATAAATCCAAGGAACCTAATTATCCATGACCAATAATATGATCCACCAATGGCATTGAGGCGTTAATGAAAGATTATGCATCCATTAGTTGATGGAAAAACAATTTCCTAGTATTCTATCAGGCTACTCCTTGTAAAAGTTTGATTTTCTATGGAAGACCTATAGGGATAGCAGCTATGATCATCATGAAACAACCCACATTCTGCTAGAGAATTTTCAAGACTGTTCAAAATGTCATGATAAGTTCTTACAGGATCAGACCATTTGGCAGAAATGGCCTCTGAAATTTTCCTCCTTTGCTCAGGGGACTTAGGTGCTCTCTTGCTACCCTTTGGTCTAGGCATCCTTTTTCTTTCTTCTACACTCTCTAACCACTCCCGCTCAAGCTGTTCATCCAAGATATCGTAGGAATCCCACTTAAGCTCTTCCTCACCAGCATAGCCTCTTCTAGAAGCTTCTGCAATCAAGTTCTGCCACTCAAAATAGCAGGTTTCCTGCAGCATCCGCTTCTCACGGCGTCTCTGCCATCCCATTCGCACTCCAACCCCAATTTTAACCCTTGTCTCTTCGCTGCAAAATCCATTGAAACAAGTCAGTAAGAAAAGTGTGGTGGAATATACAGGGAAAAAACATAAATCAAAATTTCAAAACTCAAACCTCCAGAACTTAATGAAGAACCTAGTACAAGCCAGTTTGGGAGGTGTCAAGAAGCTGAGGAGTTCAAGTTTTCCATATTTCAATAGCTCAAATTTGAACAAAAAAAAAAAGCAAATTTAAAAGGAATAAAGAAATACCATTGTAGGCTCCAGTAACCAATCCTGACCAAACACATGGATCAATTAAATTAAGCTATGCAGGCAAGAGTATTATGTGCCAGAGTCAGGCACCCATGTGGTGATGTCACCTGTGAAACTGAAAAAAGGAGGGGTTCTAGACCATCCTATGCTAAGTGACCATAACCTTGGCATGGATGCTAACAGCTCAGGTGGATGCCCATAAAAGCTGCCATTCTGGTGGTTACCCAAGAGACCCCTTTCTTGAAGGCCCATTTTTAGGCACCCAAGATACAGTGCCTGATGCTTATTTTCTTGTCCAAGTTGGAAACAGGTGCTAGGGAGTACAAAAGTTGGACTTGTGCCTTGCAGGTGGGGCAAACCACCCACCACCAAGTTTTCTTGGAAAGGTTTGAGGGCCTTAACTTGGTGGGTACGGATGGAAGACTCAAAGTCACACCTGGACAGAAACAAAAAGTCGGGCATTTACATCACCAGCACCTGAGAGGAAAAGAGACCTGCCTCTGTCATAGAATAGTTATCAGTCCCAATCAGGTCTGAATGCCAAAAGGTCGTCTATTACAAAACATGAAGTCCAGGATTTTCTGAATCCTGAGGCCTGAATATGGCAAAGCCAGGGCCCCAAGCACCTTATATTCTCTTGACCTCCATTACTTTATACAAGGCTCAACTGGCCACCAGTTAAGGGGTTCAAACACCATAAGCTATAGCACAAGGTTCTAAGTTTTAAGAATTCTAAACCCACACAATGAAGTCTCTAAGATCCTTAGTGTTCCAAAGATCCCAACCCTCAAGACCCCCTGCTTCATTCATTTCATAACTCCTTTATAAGCCTACTCACTTCAATCTCTGAGTACATGAGAACCTACCATAGACAGTTCAATTGGTTCACGTCCTCTTTCATGGCTTTACAGGGCAAGCCACTGAAGATTACATGAAAAATATCATATACTTCATTACAAGGCAAAACTATAAAAGCAAGAACTTTGGAATGATAGCTACTGGAAATTTGACGTTCAGACCATAATAGTTGAGACATTCATTTAACAAATCCAAGAGAACAAAGATAGAAGGCACAGGACCCACCTCTGAGCATGTCCCAGGTTAACCAACTTCATCTTAACCTGCATGGCAAAATTTTGTTGAAAGAAATAAACAATCCAATCAGATTCTAATGAAAACAATTAAATCATGACAACCCTTGTCTCCTCTTCATCAAATACATAATCTGCTGGTTACATCATAATTCTAAAGCATCACAGATTCACTTCACCTCTTGAATGGGTTGATTAAAAGGGAAGGATCTAAGGTGACTGCAAACTGAACAAGTTGACACAGTTGTTTCAAATTTAGGTGAAACTGAAAGTGCTTTTATCCTATGGAGAAAGTGACCTTTATATTATTGCATGCCTGTTCAACTATGAACAAAGGCATATTTCAAATGGCATACGGTAACTGAATGTTTTTTTCCATCAGTTTGTGTGTGCCACATAAGGAATAAATGGGGGCTTAAGCAAAAGCCTGATATGAACCTCAAGAAGTGGCTCTAGTTATGAAATTGAGTATATCCTCTACTTCATCAAGGTTATACCAAGGAAATGTGTAAAATAATTCTTACATGACATCACCTTAGGATCCTGCATGGCAAGCTTAGTTCTCTCTCTGATCCGCTGCAGGGTTTCTGCACAAAATTAAAGATATATATATATATATATATATTTTTTATAGGTTGCACAAAATTAAAGATATTTAAATTTACAATGCAATACTATTGCAAATAGAGTGATAAATAGTTCAACCAGTACTCAGTTACCTGCGCTGTGCTTCTTTCCTTTGTTCCATGGTGTGTTTCCTTTATTTGCTTTAGAAATCCTCATTCGTCTCAACCTTTCTCTTTCATCCAGTTCAGAGTACTCTTCACTTGAGGACTGAATTGGATTATCTGGGGGTCTTGAATCAACACCCAAGGGTAAATTGTTGTAACCTTTTTGCCCATCTTCACCCTGAACTGAGCACTTGGGTTCAAGAGTAGCAACTGCCTTGATCAGGTATTTGCCCCACCGCACCTCAAGATGCCCAACACTGAAGTCCACTTTTTTAGGGATCTGGAAGGGTTTCCATGCAGAGGCCAACCTCTTCTCAGGTCCAGAGGCAAATTTACCTGACACCTTACCATGAATGAGGGTTTGAGCACTCAGTGTAACTAAATGATTTTGGAAAGAAGGCTGTGCGCTAGCAATTTCTGCCAAACAAATAGCAACACAAGAAAGATGTCTTCAGTAATTATCAACATGGGACTCCTAAGAGCACAAATTTTTCTTCCAAAAAAATCTATGTTATTTCCGTCATATTTTCTGCTAAGAGTTCCATGTAAATGAGATAATTTTTTTTTTCTTTTCCACATTTTAATGCTGCTTTTATGTATATCCATATTTACTTCAAAATTTTATGTTATTTCCATTGTGTGTTGGGGCCGCCTATTTTGGCACTTCAGGCACAATATCAAAAAGTACTAGGCAAAGGGAAAAAAATGCTAAGAAAATTAAAATTAGTTACAAAAGTTCATAGATTTTCAAATTACTTTTTAATACTTATATTAAAAGGAAAAAGAAAAAAGAAAAGAAAAGGAAAATGCATGTAAAGAAACATATAATTTAACTTCTTTTTTTGCTTTTTCTTTCCTTTTATTTTTCTTCCCTATTTTGATTCCTAGCATTGTCCCCCAAATTTTCTGCAACCAAACATAACCTTCAAGTTTTTATCCGAACGATGCATTTCAATCTTGGCTAGAATGCTTTCATACCAAAAAAACACCAATACCGAAAATTTTCCGCTGGAAACCACCAAAACAAATCGAAATTCTTATAATGTCAGCAGAACCACTGCTCCTTTTTCAAAAAAGGAAAAGGGGAAAAAATAAAATATTTAAAACTTGTGCATTACAGATACATTAAAAAACCTAAAACTTGCATAGAGCTACCCAACGAAATAGCCAAGTAAATTTGAGAAGGCGCGCCCAGAAGCAAAATGCCCACAAAACCCTTAAGCGTGGGCCTGCTGTGTGAAGGAGCAATTGAACTCCAATCACCAAATTTTCACATTTTTAGCAGATTGAAATAGCGAAGAAATAGAAAAGAAGAGGCCTGTACCTAATAAAGGCATGGATGGGGAGGTGTCATTCAGTGAAATGCTTCAGATGAAGATAGAGAATGGTGCCATGGAAGTAGGAGTGGGATGGAGAAAGAGGCGAGTAGATGAAGCGAAGCAGCGAGAGGAGAAGAGGCCGCCCAGGAAGAGAGAGCACAGTGAGAGCCACACACACTATCGTCCAAAATGCTGTAAACGCTGGATAACGAAATTACATTCAAGCTCCAAGACTAGAGCTTCACAAATAGGCTCACTCTTGGGCTAAGATATTTTAAGCCCATTCTGTTGAGCTTCTCCACCGTGGCTAAGCCCACTAAGCCGAGTCCGATTGATAAGGTTTTGAAAACGGTTTTTGTAAGTCCTGTCACTTTATTTATTTTTAAAAACATATTTAAAAATATGGAACACGGGGCGAGGAGCATTTTAAATTCTTAAATAGATGTTTTCGTAGGAGAGTTCTAAAATACTATTTATTTATTTTTATTTTTTTGCAAATATTTTCACAATACTTGACAAAAACAAATCTAAAAATCTACTCTTGAGAAGTGTTGTAATTATATATATAAATAATCATATTTTAATAAAAATTAAAATATTTTCTGCAAATACCCACTTTGAAAGTGCTTTTTGAAATGAAATTAAAATCTAAATGTTATTGATTTATGGGAAAATTACATAAGAATAGTAATTAATTTATTTTTGTAATATCATAGCAAGTTTGATGGGCAATGGTTTCAAGATGGGGGATAGTCTAACATATGAATACTAGTGAATTTTATAATGAGATTAAAAAAGGATAATGCATGCAAGTTAATGAAATGATACTTAAACCAATTTAAAATGATTTTTATTTAAAATTAACACATAATAAAACATGTCGGGTTATGATTATCAATTATTAGACTGGATGCTCCATGCTGCCCACATGCTACAATAAAAATAATAATAATTTTAAATTTTAAAAATAAAAAAATTGCGACGTCTATTTTTGTCAAAAGTTCAAAACTCAAAAGTCAAGCATTTGAACGGCCTGGGCCCTGGCGGCTTCCCGTGAAGAATACTGAATACCCTACTCCACGAGGTTCATCAATTTCTAAAACTTTACATTCCGATTTTGAAAATTCAAGAATAGTTAGAAATTATATTTTGAGACAATTTGAAGACTACTTCCCATTGAAATTGTTTTTCTAAAAAAAATGAGACGACTTTAACTATTCAAAAAATGATCATTTTTCCAAAATCCATCAAAATAATATCCAAAAGAATACATCTTATTTAGCTAAAATGATAGAATTCATATTTGAAAATTTGCTAAAAGAAAAAATTAATTTTCTCATATTTAAAAAAAATCAAATAATAAAATATTTTTCTTTTCCGTTTTTTTTTTTTTTTTTATAAAAGCATCTTATAAACCTAATTTTATTTGCAGGATAAAATTTATAATTTCTCTTTCAATTTTTGTTATTTTTTCACTATGGGTTTCTTTTTTTTTTTTTTTTTTTTGGGTAATTTATATGTATAAAAGTAGGATGGTATTAATACCGGAGCAAAGCAATACTTATTGGATAAGAATAAGCATGATGATCTTGATCCCACTTGAGCTTTCTTTCCCTAAACCATTAATTCAATCCTCACTAGGCCCTCATTGTACAAATTAAAACAAAATTTATAGTGAAGTGGGGAATTATTAATTGATGAATCATGGGTTTTCCAATGAACTTTGATTTGAATCGGATTTTGGAAACATAGAAACTCTCTCATTCATTGTTTTTAATAATTTAATAAAGTATTTTATGCTTATTCAACCTTTTTTTTTTTAATAAGAGTGAAAAAATATTTCATATTTATTAGTCATTTTATGTTTAACAAAATTTCATAATAATGTTTTAAAATTTTGACTTTTAACACAATGTTAAAACCAAAAAAAAATGTTTACAAAAAAAAAAAAAAAAATAGTCTACTGTTAAACATAGAAAATGGGATATTTTTAAAGATTCTTTTTAATTATACTCATTTATTTTTTTAGAATTATTTTAAATATTAATTATATAAATATGGAAAGGCACTAAAAGTAAACTATTTTTTTTCAGAAGTCTTCTGAAAACATTTCCCGCTTAAAGCTATAGGATGGGTTCAATACTTCCATGATTCCATGACAACCACGGCGCCACCAGACAAGGGCGTCCCCAGATCTTCCCTTTCGGCTGGTCTCTGGACTATAGACAGTAGATCCCTAATCCCTATCCAACCATGTTTTTCATGTGAATTATGTTGATAGTAGGGTAGAGACGCAGGCTCAGCCTCCGATGGCCACAATGGTTGGGTGGGTGGCAGGTTGGCTGACTATTGACTTGAGGATCCACGAATTTAGGGAGAAAGGGCGGTGGGGGCGCATGAACCCTTTCCCTTGAATTTTCAAAGTCAGTTATGAACGGCCCCCTCCGTTCACATCTATGGTCTGATTCACAGAACCCTCTCCTCTCCCTCCTCCCCCCTCCTGTGGCCGCAATGACAAGGAAATATCATTACATACTTTCATCATTTTGTCTAAAACGACATACCCTTCACTTGCTTGTAAAACCCAGAATGATATTTTATGATTGCATTTGCATCTATACCTTAAAATGGGGTCTCTCACATCTCAACAATCACGGGGGTGGATCATGTGTGAGAGCCTAAAGAGGCATTAATCAATTATGTTCATTTGAAAGTGACTCTCCACCCTCCCTACTTAAACCAAATCATGATTAGAATTCAAGAGTTTTGCCCGCAAATGTAGCCTTCTGTTTTGCTAGGTTTTCAAAAGCACTTCCAAATAAACAATTCTTTAAATAATTTTAACTTTTTTTTAAAAAAAAAACAAAACAAATTGTTTAAACTGAACTTTCTAAAACCACTAGAATCAACAACAGAGGTGATTACTATTTTTAACTTACTTATTATTTATTAATAACTCTCTGTTTTTAAACTAAACTTTTCAAAACCCACTAAAATCAACAGTAGTAATTACTTTTGAATTTGAGTTTCAAAAGGAAGTTGATTGCTAAAACTAAAAGGAAGAAGAAAGAGGAAGACCAGAACTTGACAAGGAGGACTTTCCTGGTCGTTACTACTACATTGACGCTGACCACCAACAAACCCACCATCGCCGTATTGACCACCTCAAAGCCCCAAGAAGCACCAAGGGTGGATCACCACGTCACCGGCTTTTATGGTGTGGGTCATCATTTATTTTATTTTATTTTATTTCTTAGAAAAACCAAAAAAACTGTCGTGCCCATTGAGAAGAATTTGGGATGCTTGGGTGGGAACCAAAATATGGGTAGTCTTCATTGCTTCATCCTCTTTCTCACTCGGCAATCAAGAAGAAAGTGAGAGGGAAAATAGGTATTGAATAGGTATAGTATCCAACTCAAAATTTAATTTATTGATATGCAAATAAATGAGACTGAAGTAAATAAAATCATTTTTATTATATGATCTTTTTTATTATTGGTAAATAAAATCAAGCTTTTTTGGTAACATAGAATCAGCCCAGGTTGAGGCTAAGAAGATGGACAGGAGGTTGATAATAATTTTGTTTGTAGTCGGAGTTCGGATGAGGAACCCTCTTGGCATGCTTATCCAGTGATTTTTGTCCACCATTTAAGGATAATGTATAAAATATTTAAAATATTAAATCATTTAAAGTGCGAAAATGCCTTTTACAATGGGCTAATTAAATTAGGCCAAAATAGATGTTCTCTTTTGTCTTTTTTGAATTTTGTGCATTGAATGAGGGTTGATTAATTTACGAGATCTGTTAAGCTAATTTTTTGAGCTTGTATGCAACATGGTGGGCTGCGCCCCCTCTTTTGCTAAAGCATGTTTTGTTCAATTTGCACATAGGAAAAAGAGAAAGACAAAGACAAAGACAAAGACGGCCAAGTAGACCCGATAAGAATTGGGTTATTATATGTGCACATGAGTTCATCAATGATCATTTAATAGGGATATTTATAATCCGATATATATATATATACATATATATATATATATATATATATATATATATATATAAAGTATGATAAATCAAATGATGTCGGTGTTTGAGTCGCATCTCACGTATGATTTTAGTTCAATTATTTTGTACTTTAATCTTGTCAATTTATACATTGATTATTATTTGTTTTATTTTGATATCATGATGGTGTGAATGTGTAGCATCATTTATAACTCAAATTTTGTCATATGATTTGATAAGACTAGATTTTGACCGTGATGTATCAATTTAGTAGGAACCAGTACATCATTTTGTATAATGTATTATGGTCTGATTAGAGTATCAGAGTAGTCATTGACCGGATAGTGGTTTCATATGTATGACTTGACTTATCGCGTGATCTCATACTCTGAGATGAGATTTTTATGGGACACTTTCTACGATCAATATTCTAACTTGGATGGTATGGATGGGCATTTTCCCTTTTTCCTTAAAAAATATACAAAATATACCACCTATTTTATTTTATAGTATGCTGATCACCCATAGTGAAACAACATCACCGTTACATCATTAAGGGAAAAAAAAAAAAAGAACAAAGGCAAAAAGGAAAAACCAGCAATGGAAACATGGATGACCTGGTACACAAAAGTCAAAGGAGGGGATAAACAGAGGGAAGAAAGCAGAAGACAATGGGCAGTAAGCCCAAGTGGGAAAAATGGGTAGTGATGGTTAAATTGAAGAGCAGTTGCGTGAGTGAAAATGGGGTTGGGTTGCGTCTTCTAAGAATCTAAGGCCACGGGAGGAGTCAAAGGGGAAAGCCGTAGGAAGAGAAAGAGGGGGACAGGTTTGGTGTTTACTTACTCTATGGCATGTCAATGTAGAATTTAGACCCATCTCTCGTCATCTCTTCCCTCAATGCTTTTCCTTGTTTGAACTCTCTTTCGTTTACATGCCTCTGAATTTTCCATTCTCCCAATCCCACCAACGACCAAGTCCAATTTGTTCTCCTCCTCGCATTTAAAGCTTCTCTGCTTCATATCCCCAAACCACATCCCCATTCTACACCATTTTTCATTCATAGAGAGGTTGAGAGATGGGGGACTCCTTTGATTCGAGCTCGTTGGACGACTCCACAGCCGTGGAACTGAGCGGCAAGATTATGGTGGCAGCCATAATAGTTCTCTTCTTCGTGGTTGTGTTTGTTCTCTTTCTGCATCTCTACGCGAAATGGTTCTGGTGGAGAACGGCAGACAGAGGCAGCTCCTTTGGTGGTAGCCGCCGCCGCCGCCGCCGCTTCGTCTTCGCCCCGGGCCAAGACCCGGCTCTGCCCGCCATGCGCAGAGGCCTCGATCCCTCCATTCTTGGCTCCATACCCGTACTGGTCTTCCGTCCTGAAGAGTTCAAGGACGGTCTGGAATGTGCTGTTTGCTTGTCTGAGCTCGTCACCGGCGAGAAAGCCCGGTTGCTTCCCAAATGCAACCATGGGTTCCATGTTGAATGCATCGACATGTGGTTTCAATCCCACTCCACCTGCCCTCTTTGTAGAAACCTCGTTGCGACCGTACTCTCCGACCCAACCACTCCCCAGTCGCCGGAGAGTATTCAGTTATCGGATGAGAGTTCAGCTGCTGGTGACTACTCCTTAGAGTCTCCGAATTACCCCACAAACATCTTGTTTTGGGGAAACCAGACTCGGGTCACCTCTGCTGGATTGTGCTTGGAAGAAGGCGCTGCTTCTTCTCAACCCCCTTGTGCCTCCCCTGGTAATGGGCCAGATGGGATGTTGGTGATTGACATACCCAGGCAGACGGCTGAGAATTTTTCATCCTTGTCGCCTTCCACAGGGGGAACTTCTGAGGAAGAACTCAAATCGCCAATGACGACCAGACTGAGGTCATTGAAGAGGCTTTTGAGCAGGGAGAAAAGGGTCGTTCCTTGCAGTCCCGGCTCTGTTGATGCTGAACAAGGAGGGAGAGGACAGAGTTCAAAATCAACTCTAGATGTCTGAAGACATCACCCCCCCATTTGCGAGCATTGCCCCTGGGACATGACAATCCAGTCGAGAGCTTGAGATTGTTAAATAATCAGATCTCAGGTAGACCAGCATTCGTTATTTTTTGGTGGTTCTTTTTGAAGATGAAATGGTGAAGCTGCAGCACTTCAAATCTCTGCAATCTGTTGTTTATACTAGAATGTATTTTATGAACAAAAGTAGGATTTCTTTCATTTGAGAGGATGGACAATCCATCTGTTGTAAAGCTATTAATCGAACTGTTCAAAACCTCATTCTCTATATAGATTCTCTTTACATTTGCTGCAGTGGAATTGATTTCTCTAACAATAAACTACTCGTGATGGAGAAACTTTCACATATGGGCTTGATTTTTCATCAGAGACTTGAAATTCCACTAAATTGAAATGCAATGCGTATCAAACAGATACTCCAAATTTGATACTAATACTTGTCAAGAATACAAAAATTGTTGTTTACGGGATGGACCGGGTATGTGCAAGACAATTGGTTATTCATTAGAGATGCAGGCATCTAGAACTTGGTATGCTACAATCTTGTAGTTGTTTCTGTTGAATACAAAAATTCATTCAACTCACTGTTATTAACAGCTTAAGAACCCCTGAATGACAACCTGATAAGTTATGCTAAAGTCATTGGTCTTACAGGCTTGTCTAGTGGTGGACATTGTTGCATATGGAGGTAGCCTATTTACATTACGAAGAATGGCGGTATTATCTTTTTGTTGTTTTTGGAAGTTATACTTACCAGTCAATTTTATGATTCATTGTGCATTTGTTTGTGGGATTTGCATATTTTCAGTTTTGCATTGTTCTGTAGAAGTTCGTTGTTTGGATTTGATTTTATTTGATCTTCTGTTGTTATTATATCAAAGTACAGCAACTTTGCTTTAGTTCTGGTTTTCACTACAAGTATTCTTATTTATGTAGACTCTCATGTCAAAATTTTCTAAGAGCCAGGATATGAAAATTCTCTCTTTTGTCATAGGCTTTATTGGGCTTTGTTTGGCATTAGCTCTTCTATCAATCAAATATCATCTAATGTCTCTTGTTTCTCCTGAGCCAGACATGAAAATGATGGTTTGGAATGCGAGTGTGTGGGCCAATGAGATCAATTCTGATTGACCAAAGCTACCAGAGGTAGAAGAATCATGCAGAAAAGTTGGGAAGTTCATTGTAGAAGCTCTTCAGCAAATCATGAAAAATGTTGGGAAGGTTTGTTTGAAAACTGTTTGGCTGAGATTACAGCTCAATCCAATTGTTTTCCTCAAGCACCAAGTCCTGTAGTGGCATTCATGAATCATGGTGGTTTCTCAATTTCTTATACCTTCTAGGCATATTCAGTGGATTGATGAATTGGTGATTTTGTTTGTTTTGTTCTGTTTCCTGTGTTCTTTCTACTCATTGTTGTGGGATAGTTTTATTAACTTATGATTGTTTGGATTAGCTTGGAGAAATGAAAGGGCTTGTGTCCAAATTGTTCTTGAACATAGTTTTATGTTTTTATAAAATAAAAAATTCTTTTTTAATTTTAAAAATTATTTTGAATTTTCTCTTTTTAAAAATTTGTTCTGAAAATATGTTTTTTTTTTTTTTAATTAAATTAAATATGGAGTTGTTTTCAACTGGTTTTTAATGCCGGTTTTTGAAGACAACTAACTAACATGAGGATTGAGGGATGCTATATTCGTGAATTAATTGAGAAAGCTGTTTTCAGTATTTGAGTCAAATTGAACTCTTCTTAAAAATTAGTTTGAAAAAGTGATCTATAAAATGTTGCCAAACACGGATGGAAGTGTTTTCCTTTTTCAAAACACAACAACAACTTGTCTATTTTATTTGGTCACTGAAAATTATGAATTGAATGTCAAAAGGACAAGATATTGATTCTTGTTGTATGGGGAAATGCAGTTTTTGATTTGTGTGGGGAAGACGATCAATGGGGTTAGGTTCAGGGGCCGGGTCCAAGTACCACAGTTGCCATCAGCAGCAAACACTCTGCCTCTTCCATTCTTCTTCTCCGCTCAATCCACCCCAAATCAACAACATGAAGAAGAAAAAGAAGAAGAAAGCATAATCAACAAGGCTTTCTGGAGCAGAAAGATTCATAACCTCTGCACCCGCGACCGCAACGTGGACGAAGCCCTCCGCCTTCTGGACTTGCTTCGCCTCCGAGGCTACCGACCCGACTCCCTCAATCTTAGCAGCATAATTCACGCTCTCTGTGATGCCAACCGTTTCTCTGAAGCTCATCATCGCTTTCTACTCTCCTTCGCTTCACACTGCGTCCCGGACCAGCGCACCTGCAACGTCCTCATTGCTCGCTTACTTGACTCTCGTACCCCACATGCCACACTGCATGTTTTTCGCGGTTTGATCGCTGTAAGGCCCGAATTTGTGCCCTCTTTGATTAACTACAATCGTTTGATACATCAGCTTTGCTCGTTTTCACAACCCAATGAAGCCCATGGATTGTTTTTTGATATGAGGAGGAGGGGCCATAGCCCAAATGCGGTTTCTTACACTACTCTCATAGATGGTTATTGTAAAATTGGTGAAGAGACTAGTGCATGGAAGTTGTTTGACGAAATGCTTGAGAGTGGAGTAGTGCCCAATTCACTGACCTATAGTGTATTGCTTAAAGGGGTTCTTTGCAAGCGGGATGTTGAACGTGGAAGGGAACTGATGTGCAAACTTTGGCAGAAAATGATGGATGAGAATGACCCATCTGTGAACAATGCGGCTTTTGCTAATCTCATTGATTCTCTATGCAAAGAAGGGTTCTTTCTTGAAGTGTTCAGGATTGCAGAAGATATGCCTCAAGGGAAGAGTGTGAGCGAGAAATTTGCTTATGGGCAAATGATAGACTCTCTTTGTAGATGTGGAAGGAACCATGGGGCTTCCAGAATTGTTTATATAATGAGAAAACGAGGGTTTTTTCCGAGCTTAGTATCTTATAATTATGTCGTACATGGGCTAAGCAAGGAGGGTGGTTGTATGAGGGCTTATCAATTGTTAAAGGAAGGAGTTGAATTTGGGTACATGATGTCAGAGCATACATATAAGGTTCTATTAGAAGCTCTTTGTCGTGACGCTGATCTCTGCAAGGCAAGGGAAGTTATGCAGTTAATGTTGAACAAGGAAGGAGTAGATCAAACTAGGATCTACAATATTTATTTGAGAGCTCTTTGTCTTATGAATAACCCAACCGAGCTTCTGAATGTGCTTGTTTTCATGCTGCAGACCCAATGCGAGCCTGATGTGATTACCCTGAACACAGTTATCAATGGGTTCTGCAAGATGGGGAGAGTTGAAGAAGCCTTGAAAGTACTAGATGATATGGTGATGGGAAAATTTTGTGCTCCTGATTCTGTGACCTATACCACTATTATCTGTGGTTTACTGAATCTTGGAAGAACAGAAGAAGCACTTGATCTATTGCGACGAGTAATGCCCGAAAAAGGTTTTAAGCCTGGTGTTGTTACGTTTAACGCAGTTCTTCGTGGTTTGTTTAAGCTGCAGCAAGCAAATGTAGCAATGGAGGTTTTTAACAGTATGGTAAGTGATGGGGTAGCTGCTAACACTATAACCTACACTATAATAATTGATGGATTATTTGAGTCTGACCAAATAGATGACGCTAAGAGGTTCTGGGATGATGTTATCTGGCCATCAAAGGTTCATGATAACTTTGTTTATGCAGCAATTCTCAAAGGGCTTTGCTGCTCAGGCAAATTGAACGAGGCTTGTGATTTCTTATATGAATTGGTAGATTGCGGGGTTGCTTTGAATGTTGTGAACTATAACATTTTGATTGATCATGCTTGCAAGTTAGGTTCGAAGAGAGAAGCTTATACAATTGTTCAAGAAATGAAAAAGAATGGATTGACCCCAGATGCTGTGACTTGGAGGATTCTTCACAAATTACATGGGAATGTGGGGAAGTGATTCTGTCTTGAGGATTTAGCATTGCAAACCAAAGAGGGTTTGCATGAGGCAAGAAAATCTGAATTTCTAAAGCAAAATCAATGAAAAAACAGAAAGGGATCCAGACACTGAACATGTAACAAAGTTGACCTGATGTGATGTTTCCTATCATGGGTCAGGTCAAGGAGGCTATGTCTATTGCTGGGAGATATCATCCATCTAAAGGGTGATGCTGGAATGCATGATGTAAAAGCATGGAATTATTAATTTAAGAAATTTTACCGAATGAAAAGATCTACAAAGAGTGTTTCTGAATATCAATATTTGTTCCAATTAGTCTGCAACTCAATTTCTGTGGGCTGTGTACCGAAGGAGATAAAAGCAGCCAGGTACAGAATTTTTATATAAGACTAAGGATCGGGGTTTTTTCCTTTTTATTTTTTGATTCTCTAGAATGGAAGATTAGCTAATGTAGTCCATTGCTGGAGAAGATATCAATTGCCCTTTTTCAGTGGGACCAAGTGTCCTACTTCTTGTAGGATTACAGTCATCTCTGTAACTTCATATGCCCTATAACTTCTTGATCATTTATGAAGGATCAATGGATTCCAGCTTATCTTATTTACCTGATCGATTTTATGCTCTCTTTTCAATCCTTTGTTTGTGGAACATGCCCCTCATCTTACTGGACAAATTATACAGTTCTCTGATAGTTATGTTCAAGGTTTGAAGGATATGGGCTTAGTGTCTTGGGCGGACCACACTGCTCATATCAGACTCGGGGAAAAATGGGAATTTCAGCTTCCTCTAGTTTTTGCCTGAGAATGATCTTGTATGTACTTTCTGTTTCACAACTTGCTTGTCTTTGTTTCTACTTTCTGTTTCACAACTTCCTCATCTCTCTTATATCATTTGGCTTGCCCTATTTCAACTTTTCTGTTTCCCAACTTCCTCATCCTTTTTTATTTGTCTTTTTTCTTTAATAATACGAACATGAAGTCAAGCAATGACCGCTTTACTAAAGAATCGCGAAATGGACAAATCCAACATGTTTTTGGTTACGTATCATTAACTCTCTGGCTCCTGCTGGCTGGTTTCTTGCCATCTTTATCACCCAGGAGACTATTGGCTGTGATTTTGTATGTTTGGATCTTGGACTAATATGGCTTGATGATTTCAAAAATTTTGAGTCATTTTCTGTATCTAGTTTCTGAGAAATCTCAGAAAGTAAAAGCAAAAATGCAGCATTATCCCTGAAATTAGAAAGAAATCCTGCGAAAGTTATAGAAATGCACTAACAAAACAAAGGAAAAAATGAAATGGAAGCTCAAGAGACTGCTTGGAGATTTTCTTGCGCAACTTAAAGAGAACTCAACCAACCAACCTAGTTGGCTCTATTTCCAAACTCTGTATTCCCTTCAGACATTCCAATTGCTTAACCATTACAGCAGGCACTCAGATTCTACACACCATGGAAATGATCTTATTACACTTCCTTGTCGTCAAACTTCCATTGTTTTTCCAATCTACCAACATTTTTCATGCTTCTGCCAACCTTCTGGTGTCGATTCTTCACGTTACCAAGTAAACAGGTCCATAGGCCTGGGCACTATGTGAACTGCTCAACTGGTTAAGACACACATAGGGAGTATCAGTTTCTGCTCTCCTTGTGGGGTTGAAGAGACTAGTAAGCGGGCCAGATGTGGGGTGGCGCTGCCTGCTATCTGTTCGCCTGCCGCTCCCATAAATTGGACCAGAAACATGTCCGCGTCTCGGATCAGAAATGCGAGAACAGGGCACCTGTTCCACACTGGGCTTGTTCTTTTTATCAGCTTTCCACCATGAAAACAGAGTGCTTTTCCATGACTTCTTGCTCCTTTTCTCTTCACTCAATCTTCCCTTTCCAGCTTCATTTCCATGTGGTGATGGGCCCTGGGGATTTCCTTGTCTTGTATGCCTTCTTGCTTCCTCCAAGAACTGATCATAATTGAAAATCGAATAAATGAACAGACTCAATATAGAAGGCTGTACACAGAGGTCTAGAGATAAGTTGCAGAAGCTGACAGAGTGTATTAAATACCTGTGAAAAGTCCTCCTGAAGATCAAAACCATGGTCATTGTAATCCCCCGTCTCACATTTTGGATACACTGCAGATTTCAACATCTTGGTCTGAAAACAACAGAACCCCATTACCATGACTAAAGCAAAACTAAAATCAAACCAGTAGAGAACTTCTTCTGTCTCAATTTGATGATTTCAAATCATTTCCAAAAGCAAACCTCTTTCAACAGATTGAATAATCGAATCCTCCCAAAATCTATTAAAAGGAAGTGAAATCAATGGAGCAGACACTGAAGAGAGATCAAAAGACAAGAAGATGGAATGCAACTCACGTTTACTTACCTTCAAGTATGGTTGGCCTGAAAGAGAAATGACATGAGAAAGAGAAATCTTGTTCTAACAACTTTCTAATTGATGGGTGGGAGAGGCAAAGCCAACCACCCCATTAAAACCCCATCAAACAGCAGTATCTGTATATTTTGTATTCTATAGAAAGCAAGCTGAATTGGCAAACAAGGAGGCAAGGGCCTTTTAACTTTTCTCTTTTTGATTTATACTTGGGTTTTGCTTTTGGCAAGGAGAGTGGTGTAAAGGAGAAGTGAATGGAAACACAGTAAAAGTCAATCCACACATTACCAAAAAAAATCAGCATCAAGACAACTCAGCCTCTACTAACAAAGAATCAAATCTAAGTTTGCCCATCCGTGAAGGAAGAGCCAGTTAAAACAAAAACAGAAAAAGAAAAAAAAAGTTTAATGTATTACCAGTTTAGTATTAGAATATCTGATTACCTTCCTTTCTAATAATCACCAGGATGGAAAACAGTTGATATTGAAGGAGGGAAAATATTAATTTGAAATGATCGAGATATACTCTGTAATCTTATTATAATGGAGGGGAATAAATTAAATGGTTGAATTGCATCAAGTCCGCCGCATGTTTCGGATTGTCACACTACTTTTTCTGTGGGTGGAGCAAAGTATTGACCGACTTCATCTACAAAATCTCCCCACTCAATGCCTCCTGCTTTTCCTCCCTTCAGACATTATGCTGCTCGGATGTGGGTGTACAGAATTTAAAACCCGTTCTTTGATAATAAATTTCTAATTTAAAAAACATGATTAGTAAATTTTTGTGTCATATCAGTTTATGATTGAAATATTTTCAGTTATTATTTATAGAATGTTTGAAGAAACAATTGAAAAATAGAGAATACTTTAAGAGATTTCTACCATACTCATAGGTTTTCAAAATTGAAAACCAAAAGCTATTTGAAAGAACCGTAGTCAAAAACTTATTTTCTTTCCGAAAATTTTGTCAAACATGTTCGCCTCTAAATAGTAGCTAGCAGACAAGACAAATGCCAACAACGTCCGTCCAATTCTTGGATTTGATATTTGCACACTCCCATGATCCGTCAGCATTAACATGGCCGATGGTTTTGTCTACTTCTTTCAGAAAGTGCATTAATTTAGTTGAAAACTACTTGAAGGCGCCTGAAAGATCTGCCTGTCCCAAGGTCCCTGCGAGCTCCAGCTCAAGGTTACGTCAAATTACATGTGATTTCTGGACTTAAAAACCCAATCCCACTTCCAAAACCTAGAATAATGATTCCCTATTCCAGTGACCCATGGTAAAGAATTTCTAGGAGAAAGGAGGACCTACAGAAAGTGTAGCTAATGACTATGCCCTTGAATCCACATAATACAGATCATTTCCACCCATCATCTTTAATTCCAGAGTCTACTAACTATAATTGCCAAAGCATTTGGGTGCCCTTCCACCGAAATCCACCCATTAGTAGCTGGAGATGGCCCCGGCAGTTGGGCTTTAGACACGGAAACAAATAAAAGGAATACCAACCTCTGCTGAGCCAAGCATAAACCTCAAATAGATAAAAGATGACATCACAAGCATGTAATATCTCAAGGATGACAAACAAGGCGTCACCGGTAGAATAGAAGGAGAGACATCAGCCAAGAGGGACCCTCTCTCCCTTCACTCCCCTATACAAGTTCTGTTAGATATATGACAAACCTAGAAGCATTGTAAAAGGAGTGTTTGAACACTGCAAAAGCTAGTCTCCTTTACCATTCTACATATCAAAGTTGAAGAAGAGGGAGAGCCATTACGATGCCAAAGATGGAAACCAGCAGGAGCAGCATCCAGGTTGGAAATGACTGCCTCCTGTTTTTTCTGGTGTCCTTTGGCGTTTCTACTCTTTTCAGGTCCTCCCTCATAGAATTTCCAACTTTATCCAACAAGTGTCTGGAATCTTCTTGAGAAGGCGCAGGTGACCCCTGTTCTGAAAGACTTTGCTCAGAAAGCTGCTGGTTATACTTTTCCACATACTCAGGAAACATTTTCCTAAATGTTGCGCTGTCATGAACAAAACCAAAACAGCAGTTGAGAATAATCATCATGGCAAGGTTCTACCAAAATGAACTAAATTCAGGCAGGCAATCAAAAGGAAATAAAAGGGTGCCAAAACATGATAGAATAGATTGGATAACATGAAGTGTGACAAACAGAAAGTTAATTGCCAGAATATAGCATGCTATGGTGAATTACCATTATCCGAATTTAAGGGGAATGAATTTTAAAGTTTCATCCAGAAACCACAGGAATTGGGGATAAAATTACAAAAACAGAAGAATAATAGCAATGGACTTACTTTTTACAATTGAAAGAAAGAGAAGCCTTAGCAAGACGTTGCTTCTCTTTAGTAGTAGTTGTAACACTGCCTGTTGTAGGACTGTTGTCCATCTGCATAAGAAAAATGCATACTCAGGTAAGTAGCTCTTGGGAATGGACAAATTAATAGAAGGGTATCACTATTTTAAAAGATCTAAAAAATGGTTTTAGGTTCAATCTATGGAAATAATTTCCTCAAGGATTTTTCCCATCTCTCCTTGTGCCCCAAAACCACCAACCTAATAACAACAATTTCTGGTATATCACTTCAGTAAGGTATCCCATCATATTGGGGCAACCCAGTCAGGAATATAAATTTAGATGGAAGTTTTTCCAGCTATGGATCCACAAAGAAACAGGTGAAGAAAAGTTTCCCAAAGCGCTCAATAAATAAATGCATATATCTTTTCCCTGGCAAGCTTTTTGGTGGTGGGGATGTTAGTGTGGCAGCCATGGTGGTGGTTGTGGTGGGTGAAGAGAGTTAAGAAAAAAAATAAAGCACGAGTAAAGGGGCTTAAGAGCTCGCAAAGCGAGTCAAGTCATAGTTAGACCAATGCAAGGCCAGACGTTTGTATCTATTTGTGTTGTGTGCTCTTGGCATGAATGTTGAAAACAAATAATAGTGGTAATACTTTTTATTTTTTATTTTTTATTTTTTTGAGTAAATGGCAATAGTATAAAAGAGTCAAAAGGGATGCAACAAAGAACACACAGCGTTTACAACAACTGCCAAAAAGGACAAGAAAAACAAATATAGTCCCTCCCTTAATCCGATCCCAACCAATTAATAAAATCGACTAAGGACAAAGTCATATTTTCTACAAACAAATTAGACCAAGATAACAAGCTGCACAAAAACAAGAATTTCAGCCTTTGAACGGAGAGCTCCATATTCTTGAAAGATCTTCTATCTCTCCTTTCATATTGTCTAAAAAAGACATAAAGGCGTTGCTCTCCAAACTTTTTTCCACTTTCTTCCAACAAAAGAGCCATGTCATCCTAAAGGCGTTGCTCTCTAATTGTAGAATGGATCACCTAATATACCCCAAACATGGAGAACAAGAGCTCCCACAACACCCTCGCATTTCCACAATGCAAGAGAATATGATCAATTGACTCCTCATGAGCATAACAAAGCGAACATTTATTGGCTAAAGACCAACCCCTCCTTCGTAGTTGGTTTAAAGTCAAAACTTTCCCCCACGATGCCTCCTAAACAAAAAAATTTACCTTTGGAGGAACCCACGCATTCCACACTACACTTGATGGGAAAGGCTCTACCTTTCCCGTCTCAAGGATAAAATAGAGGGACTTAATAGAGAAGGATCCACTCTTTGTCGCCTTCCAATACACCTTGTCCTCCCCTTCCACATCTACCGCCATATCTTGAAGCCTTGAAAAAAAGCACTCCATAGTCTTAATTTCCTAGTCATTGAGAGGTCTAGAGAAGTTAGGAATCCAAACACCCTTCTCATTAGAGTGCAACCACAAGTCCGCCACCCAAGCCTCTTTAGATCTAGCTATGACAAATAAGGAGGAGAATGAGACATATAAAGACTCATCACCATACCATTTGTCTTTCCAAAACTCAATCCTTCTTCCATTGCCCACTGTGAAGGAAATCTGACAAGAAACTAACTCCCACAAATTCCTTATAGCCTTTCATAACCTAACACCACATCACTTCCTTAGAGCACCAACCCCTTTCCATTTCCCCAGATTTACCACAAATAATTTCTCTCCAAAAGACATCCCTCTTTGTAGCAAAGCACCAATTCCACTTGCAAAGGAGGGTCTCATTTAAATAGTGAAGGCGGTCAACACCCCGAGGTTTGGGTCCCCATGGAGAGTCCTAAGGGCTTGCCCATGGAAAGTTCCTTGGTTATCAAAAAAAAAAAAAAAAATAGACAGTGAAGGCATCTAACTCCAAGACCCCCCTTCTCTTGTTTGAACAAACAATAGCCCACTTCACTAAATGAGACTTACTCTCTAAAGACCCACCTCCCCAAAGAAAATCCATTTGAATTTTCTCTAACCTCAAACAAACTCTCCTTGACATCGAGCAAAGACATAAAGTAGATTGGCAAGCTAGCTAACATACTCTTGACCAACATTAACGTCCCCCATTTGGAAATATATTGTCTTTTCCACATTACTAATATCTTTCGAAACCTTTCTTCGACCCCGTCTCAAGCCACCACAGAATTATGAGCGACTCCTAGCAGGAACCCCAAATACGAGGTCGGGAAT
The DNA here is from genome assembly GCA_030254885.1 of Vitis rotundifolia. Lineage (NCBI taxonomy): Eukaryota > Viridiplantae > Streptophyta > Magnoliopsida > Vitales > Vitaceae > Vitis > Vitis rotundifolia. The sequence goes on from CM058159.1 coordinate 150,824, forward strand.
ACACCCACTTTGCAACCAACTTCAAAAGTCAACTTCACATTCAACACTCTTCTAACCGGAATAAGCTCACCCTTAGCTAAATTAATTTTCAAACCCGTAATGATCTTAAACCATCTAAGCAACCAACTCAAGTAAGTCATTTGGTTAAAAGTGGCCTCGCAAACACCAAAGTATCATCAACAAACAAAAGATAGGAAACCTCCAAACCCTCTCTATTTCTACGAAATGCTTTGAAACCAGACAAATAACCACCCTCCCTTGCCCTTCTAAGAATGCAACCAAGTGCCTCCATGGCTATTACAAACAAATATGGTGAGAGCAGATCCCCCTGCTTTAATCCCCTAGAGCTCTGAAAAAGCCCCAACAAGATACTATACACTAACACCAAGAATCTTGGTGGTGAGACACCCCAATTGATCCACCTTCCCCTAAAGCCCATTTTTTCTAATACCTTAAGTAAAAAATTCCAATTGACATGGTCATAAGCCATCTCAACATCAAGCTTGCACAATAGCCCTGATCTATCACTTCTCAATATTGAGCCAATTGCTTCATTTGCTATAAGCACCGCATCAAGAATTTGTCTTCCTTCCACAAACACATTTTACAATTTGGAGACCATTTTGTCCACCATTTTTTTAACCTATTAGCCAACACTTTAGCCAACAGCTTGTAAAGGCTACCCACCAAACTTATTAGCCTAAAATCCTTCAAATATTCACTCCTTTCTTTGGCACCAACGCCAGAAATGTAGCATTGAGGCTTTTCACAAAACAGTCTTGTTCATGAAATTTCTCAAAGAAACCCAAAAACCTTTTCCTTGACAAAATCCTAGCAACATTGCCAAAAAGCCATAGAGAATCCATCCAACCCCAATGCTTTATCCCCATTAAAATCTGACAAGGCAATGAACACCTCCTCCTCTCGAAACAGTTCCTCCAGCTTTATTACATTTTGACTTTGTAAAACATCGAAACACATGTCCCTTATACTAGGATGTCACTCCCCTGATGTTTCTATCAAAAGAGATTGGAGTGCTTAAACAATCCCTACCTTAACATCAATATCCTCTGTGAGAGTAACCCATTAATCTCACCTTAGTCAAAGTATTTCTCCTCTTATGTGCATCTGCCATTTCGTGAAAAAACTGGTATTTCTATCACCATTCTTCAACCAAACCTCTCTAGATTTCTATTTCTAGCTTGTTTCCTCCATAAGGACCCATTTTTGGTATTCTACCCTTCAAGCCTCCTTAACAGACTCCTACTCAAAACATAAAAGGTCCTTGTAAATCTTTTGAATCCCAAAAATCCACTTGTTAGAGGGCCAAATTTTTCTTAACTGCCACATTGCCAAAAACATTAGTGTTCCACCTCTTCAAATTAGACTTTTCAACTTTTCTACCAAAATGAAGCTAGGAGACCCCCTAAAATTGATGTTCATCCACCAAGACTTCACTAAATCTTTGAATCTCTCCTCCTTAAACCACATATTTTCAAACCTAAACTGCAAACCCCGCCCTCCCCCCTTCCCCATTGAAAAAAAAAAAGTAGTATCACTGAATGGTATGATACAAGTTTGGTTAATAAACACTGTATCACACCATTGAAGTGGCCTTCCCACCCATCTGACACTAGAAATCTATCTAACCTTGCATGGGCTTGATTATTCAATCCCTCCCTCCAAGTAAAGGAACCCCCTAGCAATGGAAGACCTCTCAATTGAAGGTCTTCGATGACCTCTATAAATCTTCTCATTGTCGCATACAGTCTAGTGTTGGCACCAAAACGCTTCCCTAGGAATCTCACAACAGTAAAGTCACCCCCAATGCACCATAGGTCATTCCACAAACCCCTTATTGCCCCTAAGTCCGCCCAAAAATCCTCTCTAACACCCCCAAGGGTAGGACCATACACCCTAGTGAAAATCCAGACAAAACCATCATCATAGTTCTTGAACCGAAAAGAAATTGAGTACACCCAAAACTCCATACCCACCAGTTCTAGAACTTTATCATCCCAAAAAACCACAATTCCCCCTACTGCACCCCTCACATTCACCGCTCCCCACTCAAGGAATCTGATTGTCCCTAGACTTCACGCCAATCCTAAGGAATATCTTGGATTATGGTATCCTGAATGCAAACCAAATCTACCTTCCGTGCTTTGATCAAAGACTTCAACACCATCCTTTCATTACTGTCATTGGCCCCTCTTACATTCCAAGACAAAATTCTTAACTTCATAAGCCTCTTGCTGAAATCTTCCCACACTCTCTGTCCCTTCATTTTCTGAATTTGTCCACTTATAGCTCACCGACCACTCCAGCTTCTTAAGCTCCCTTTCAAAGCAAGAGGGCACAAATCTACCTTTGCTCCTACTAAGTCTTTGACACTCATGTCCCTTACACGCCTTGATTCTTCTTAGAAGTGCCAAAATCTCCTTTTCAAAACCTTCGGTTGGCATCCCCAGGAACTTACTAAAGGCAGCCAACCTGATGAAGGCCTCCCCTCCTCCATCCCATCATCCTCCTCGCCTACAACAAAGGCCTTCCCGTCTTCATTGTTTCTCTCCTTGCAATAACAATGTTAAAACAAATAATAGTTTACACATTAGCACAAGGAATAAAGAAGAAACCGATAATCATGACAACAATCACAATGGAAAAAAGAAATGTCCCTGGAAATGGTTAACAGTACTAGGTACAGAGTTTCCATATGATTATGAGATGGATATTTTCAGTATAAAGTGCATGTTTTGTTTATATAGAATATCAGTTAAGAGTGTAACAATCATTAGCATGTATTAAAACTGTCCTACTACTTGTATTTTCATTCTTATTTGATTTAATATTTAGCCACCACATTTTTCAGCCAAAGAAGTGAAGTGCCTAAACGGGTGAAATTCTGTATCGTAATACATGTTTTATATATGTTTATTCAAATTGATAAGTCACCAGGCCAATATCAACAAGTGACTTAAAACATCTATCTCAATTTACTAACATGTTCATAAAATATTTCTTACACAAATAACAAAAAAGAAATTCCAAGACAAGGAGTACCAGTCACAGTACATCAATCTATTCTTCAAAGGTAATGTAGACAAGAAGGCACAATAAACTCACCATAAATGACAGAAGCCCTGTAAGTATGCTGTATTTGTAACATACAACTATGTTAGTTCAAAAAGGCTATATTAAATAACAGAAAAGATAACATAAAACAAGTGTCGTGTGTAAGAAATCTTGGCTCTGTCTTACCTTGATACAGACCACATTGGGTTCCAGCTTTCTGGATGAACTGGAAAAGTAACAGAATAAAAGTGAAAATAAAATCAACTTCTAAATATAAGTAAGAAAGGATTTTCCATCTATGAAACACCAAGAGACTTACAATCACTCATGGATAAGCAGATTTTCTTTTGTGTCATAAACCGTCCATTAGGAGTGGTCATGCTACAAGAGACGAAAATATCATTAAAATTAAAAGCAACTACATGAACACATTAATATAAGTAAAATACTGCTGCTATAAGCAACAGAATATTTATTGGGAAAATTGAAGTAGCCAGAATACAGAATACCTGATTCCTGGAGGTTTATATGGATACTCTGGAGGAAATTTGATCTTTCCATAGTAATATCCACCTTATCATCATGAGCAGAAGAAATTTCAAAAAACAGAATAAAACTGTTGAGTCCCAAAGTTCAGAATGAAAGAGACAATAAAAAATACAAATCCAACAAATGACAAACTAGTGCCCAATATCACAAAATGAACAACAAAGACAAAAAAAAAACCTGCAAATGGTGTTCCCTCACTTCCCTCCAGGACATAATCTGAAACATCAAGGTAGGAGAATAAAATCAAGGTTACAAATGCTCAAGAAAATTAATAGACCATAATAAAATCAGGAAAGTGAGAGAAAAACATAATACCAGGGAAAAAAATCCTGAATAATAATCCCCTACACTACAAAGCAGTCTCTACTACTGAGTTAAGACCAAAGCAGAGTACTTTTAAGAGACAACATGAGATAAACCAAGCGCAATGGAGTAACTAATTACCATAGAGTTTACCCATGAAAATTACTTGAATTACAATATTAAGGCATAATTTTTGCTTTTTATAAACAATGAAACCCTAAGGAAGTAGATTTGACCATAATTCAGAACAAGCAATAGCCTCCCAAGTCCCAATCCATCTATGGATGAGTCCAAGTACTAGTTTGAGACATTTCGTAAAATGCAAGATTAGTAAGTAGTAAGAATATAATTGAATTTAAATTCTACTCAATTTCAGTTTTGCATCTACAATAAATCCATCTAAATACTTCTTTTTGAAGATGTAAGATCAAAACATAATGGAACAGTAGATGATCCACCATTTTCTAATCATATCTTGCACATATAATACCAATCGAGGGGGACTTTTCCTCATAAGACTATATTATCCAAGGTTAAGATTTTAAAAAGAGATGTCGCCAAAGCAATGAAAGAGACTTTCAAAGGGGCTCACTGCAATAAACAGATGATCTTTACCAGTACAACAAAGAACTCAATTCCAGTTATTGCATGCACCATATATTTTAAGAACTTGCCAAGGTCCATTAGGGGTTGTTCCTTAACAGGCTCCAGTTTACTTACTATCTATCTAGAAGGCAATTACATCCAACCACACTAATCAAGTTTCAAGGGAAATGCAATTTCTATTGTTAAACACTAGTGGAGAGCAAACGCATTACTTACATCCTCCAGTATATGTCAACTTATCCAAGGAAAGCAATGGGAATTCGTTATTCTCAATCCATTTGAGGACATTCTAAAGCAAGTCATCAACAGGGAAACACTGGCACAGCCATGCCATATTAAAAGACACACACAATTGCAAATTCATTAAGTGAACTAAAGTTAACAAGTCAGCTCCAATAATCAATCTTTATTAGCTTGCATTATCCATAACTCCATTCTCCACAGGGTTGAGAAAAGATGTGTTCCCAATTTTGCTCCATATGCATCCAGGATTTTTGGAAGTGCATCTTATACAACATATTTCATGCCAGTTTCCAGTTGTAACCTACAATCATCTATCTAAAGACTAATCATTAATCTCGGTTTTTCTTAATAAAGATAGACAAAAATGGAAGACTCAATATTGTTACAGTGCATGTGTTCAATCAATCACAAAGCCTCCCAAACAAAAAAACTGACTCTCTTTGGAAACCAAGGATTCCAAACTAAGCTTGAAGGGAACTCTCTACCGATGCATGGAACTAGGGATGAGAAGAAAGACTTAACTGTAAGAAACCTTTCTTTGAAACCCTCCAAGACATGACATCCTCATCACCCCTTCTAAGTGCATGACCATGTAACCTGCTGAAAAAAGTTTCCACCTCTTCCATCTCCCAATCATTGTTAAGTCTTGTGAATACAAGGTTCCAATGACCCAAATTCCCGGACTGATCCCATAACTGAGCTACCCAAGCATCCCTAGAGGAGGCAAGAGAGTACAAGCTTGGCAAAGCCTCTTCCAAAGAATCCTCTCCACACCACCTATCCTTCCAAAACCGCACTCTTCTACCATCCCCCACCTTAAAAGCCACCCTTTTGCTAAACTCCATCCACCCGTTCCTAATCACCTTCCAAAGCCCCACTCCATGACTCTCCCTTGAAGCGCCAGAACACCAATGTCCTTCCTCCTCTCCAAATTTCCTTACAATCACTTGTTTCCATAAAGAATCTTGTATAGCCATAATACAATCACTTGTTTCCTCTCCACCTTAATACAATTGCTTTTACTTATCAAAAAAAAAAAATATGTGTTCAATCAATCACAGCATAGCCTTATCTAGAAAAGGTTCAGTTTCTCTAAAAGGAAAATTTAATTGAAGTAGAAAGCAATGAGATAGAGATAGATGCAACTTACGCCACTCAAGAATATCATTTGGGGAAGGGCGGGCAACCACATGGGAAACTGGTTCCTGCAAGTTCGTAGAAAGCAAAATTAAGAAATTTAACCCAAAAGAAAAACAAATCAAAAGTTCATTTCCAGAATGCATGTGCTATAACAATATAAATTAGTAGTTATTTATACAATTTAAAAGGGCATATTAAGAAGGCATACTTTACAGAGTGCTCTATATTCTTTCTGAAGGCGCTTGACACATGATTTTTCTGCCATCTCCCAGCTTTGGATGGTAGTAAGACAAAAGTTGAAAGCCTGTACTGTTCCTTTAATTCTTGGAGTGCTAAAGCTACAATGGATTGGATGATAACCTGAAGGGAAAGAATGTTATTAAGAAATGTAATTAGATATTTAAAAGTAATAAGCCTTTAAGACCTGACCCAGGTCTCAAGGGGTAGGGGGAAGGAATGGTGAAGTTCCAGGTTCCGTTCCATGAACTCAAAAAATGCCAGAAAAACAAATACTATTCTATGCAAGAAACAAAAACATCTAACAAGAAAATGGCATATCATGAAAATAGCATAGATAATACAAACAACCAAAAAAGACCCTCATTTCCATGAAATGTGGCATGCATGACACTGCAAAAGAAAAAAAATATTAAAACAAATCTCCTTGTTGCATAGTCTTGCAGCCCCATCAACAAAATTTGTATAGACAACACATCAAAGATAACATAAATTCTATGCCTAGGGATTACAAAATGTCATAACACAAGATATTAGCAATTAACTAATTCCAATTAAAGTTCAACCAGGACAGGAGGGCATTCAATCAAAACCTGGAAGAAAAAAAAAAGGCAAGATGGTAAAACATTCCCTCTGCGTGTAAATTGCAATAGCTGAAGTTATAATTGCAGTAACAAATTAGAGTTGTAAACACTAAATTTGGGACCAGATTCGTTGCTCGGGCATGCCGTAAATCACAAAAATTTCAGGTCACGAAATCATAAAAACTCAGGCAAAACCAAAATCCAAATCTTTCCTCTAGAAATTCTCAACATCCTAACTAACATAGAATGCTAGCAGACCTGGAAAACCTCCAAAGCCAATCTAGATTGAATTGATTGAGAATCATCTTACATTCAAATGATAAAATTCTCCTAAAAAGCATCCAAAAGACCGTGTTTTGACTGGCAACCTGACCATCATCCTCAATTCCAGTGACCCTAAACTCAAAACCATTGAAATTGGGAAGCAAAACGCCCAAATCAGACACCAAACAAACAAAAAATCCAAAAAAGCATGCTATTCAAAACCGAGATCCACAGAGCATTACACATGTAGTAAAAACAACCAAAAAAAAACCCAAAACTGAAAAATCAAACAGCGGAAAGCAAAGATTGGATTGATTGCAATGAGGAAAAGATTCGTCGTTACGTGAGAAGCAAAGCAAACAATCAATGAAATGGAATCAAAAGCAGAGAAAGAGGATCGAAGGGGAAGATCAAAGGCTTACCTCGATCGATTCACAGGATTTGGGGGCTCTCAGTCTCAGCCATACGATCGCTTCGGCGGTGACAATTTTTTTTTTTTCTTTTTATTTTCCTTTTATTTTTTTTTTTGGTAATAGTGTATATATAAATATTAAATAATAATAATAATAATATTAAAAAATAGTAGCGTTGAGTTCGTGAAAAGATGTGTACAACAGTACAAACGGCGAGTGGTCTTTGATAAAAACTGGCGGTTTACTCTCATACTGTAAAAGGACGAATTTGCCCTTTTGGATTCCCATTGGTAAGCTTACCCCTCTCCAAAGCAAATGTCTAGTTTTGACCTTTCGCAGTAAGAACCATTTTTATTTGGGAGTTGTATTAATCCCAACGTAAGCCTTAAATCATTAATCAAAAAATAATTTATTTTGAATGTAGGGTATGTTTGAGTTTTCATGGATTAAAGTGTTTTGTAATGCTTAAAATACTTTTTCAAGATGGAAAACACATAGATTTTATAATAAAAATGATAATATTTGGAGTTCTATTTAATTAATAATAGAAGATATTTGGAAGTTAATTAAATATTTAAATTTTTTTATCATATTTAATTAAGAAAGATACATGTGAATTGGAGTGTAAATAACGTCAATTTGGTTAATTTTTAGGAAAAAAAAAAACGAAATGAACTAATATAATCAATTTTGTATATGATAAAAACCGAACTGATTAAATTTAGAGTAAAAACTTGAATCAAACCAAAGCTTTTTAAGGTTGGTTTGATTTGGTTTGATTTTTGTGAATTAATTTCAACCTAACTTAAATGGGTTTTTTTTAATCCTTAGTTCAATTGTAGATTTTTATTTGTTTTGAACTTAAAGTTGATTAATTTGAATTTATATTAGTTCTTAAGTCTAAATTTGTTTTTAAAATAAAATAAAATCAACTTGAACTTGATATTAAAAATATGTTAAATGTATTTAACATAATATAAAAAATGACGAATTACTTTAATTGAATATAATATTTTTTAAAAATGATCAAATATCAAACAATTATATATGAGTTTTTAAAATATAGGTTTTGACAGTGAAAAGACTAGAAAATTGTAAACCAAACCGACAAGGTTCAAACCAATACAATGTTTTGCTTAGACCCCTAATTTGGAGATAAAACTTATTATCAAATATGAATTTGAAGATGACAAATCTGGTGGGCTGGGGTCTTTCTTAGGTGTCAGATAAAATATTTAATTTGTGTTTTTTCTAAAACTTGTTATTTTATTATTTTAAAATGATTCGATATTTGTTTTCTTATCATGACATAAAAAAATCAGCTAATAAGTTTAGAAGCTTAACAAACATAGTTTACTTTTGGGATAGGGCCTTCCAATAATTTGATGCCACCCTTGTGGCACTGGTATATGGTTGTTAAGTTTAGAGTTGGTTGGTACTTGGTGGGCAATGTAGAAGATGAAGTAGGGAGGACTAGAATGTGAGTATGCTCAATGGTGCCCCCAGGGCCCAGGCCCCACCCCTCAGGGTTGGAGGGTGTTTTCCAACTCATTGCGGCCCACGGGTCCTAAGTCCTAACCCAACACACTGTCCTATCAATATGTGGGTAGGGAAGAGAAGATTGAGGAGTGATTTGTCTAATTCAAACTGTTTTGACTCTTTATCTTTTACTTTTATTCAAACTCTATACTCTGCTATAATTCAAATTAATAATAAATACTAATTTAAATTAAGGATAAACATTAACTCTCCTACTTAAAAAAAAGGGTGAATTTCTTGGGATTGAATAGTATCAGAGAAGCAGGTCCTTACAGCAAAGTCTTAGGAATCAACATCTTCTAAGTCGGACTGAGTTTGAATGAGGGATAGGTGTAGGCTTGCTGTGCTGTGCATAACGACACAAGGCAAAGGCAATGGCAATGGCAAACCCTCCTCTTTTTTTATATTAAACAACTGCAGTAGGTTGACAGGCAGAAGCACCAGGACCAAAATCATAATATAAAACCCTTAATGTTGCAATCACGTGCCTAGTCACATGACCCTTCTGATACGATGGTAGTATGGTTCCAACAGGGGAGCAGTCAAAGATGCTTCACATGATCCCCCACCTGCATCACACCTCCCTTTCAAATTTTTACTAGTGACCCAGTTTGATATTACATAAATCAACACCAATGACCAACCCACCATCCTTCAATCTCTTCACAACCTCCTAAACCCATCTTCTACTTACCATGAAGGCCTGCTATCTTCTTCTTCTTCTTGCTCTTGCTGCTGCAATCCTTCCATGCCTCTGGGCCAATGGAGCCTATGCCAGGCACCTTCCCTTCCCTCCACCATCTTCTTCCCCTCTGGCTCTCAAAGATTTGCATGCAGACAACAGGTTCAAGTTCCCTTCCAAGCAGGTAGGGTCCAGCTTCAGAAGAATACCTCCAAGCACTTCCAATCCCATTCAGAACAAGTAACTTCTGTCACCAACAACTGAAATTTCAGGTCTTTCATCCATTTGCAGCTTTCCATAATTGACTCCAATGCTACATTTTTGTGCTAGGTGCAGCCCTCCATCAGATGACTGATGACTGATGACTGAAAGGGAAGCAAAACGCTGAAGATAACAAGATCGCCCCACATTTAATTTTCAGTTACATTTGCATTCATGTTTGCTACTGTAGACTGGTTTTTACTTCTCTAGTGTCCTGCAAGAGTCACATGTACTGAAATTTATAATGAATATACAACAGTTTTCAACTAATGGTTGCAAGGGAACTCACTATCCAGCCTAGACAATATAAACAAGAACAAAATTCTCTGACTAAGCTACAGTCATGCAGCTTAAGTTAAGTCATACAAAACTGGGTGATCAAGAGAGATCAAAAGCTACGTAATCCGCATTTCAGACCTTCAACTTCTTTGTAAAAGGTTTTGACAGGCCATCCTTCCGGCTCCGTTTCTTCTCCATCTTGTCAACAGATTGGGATGGCTCCTTATCCCTTGCTGCTGCAGTGGCATGCTCAATTGAACCATAATTCTTTTTCTTTTTTGATTCTTTGTTTTTTATTTTCAAGACATCTTCATCCAAAGCCTGTTTGGAAAATTTTTCACTGCCCTGTTCAGCTCCTTCTGGATGGCGCTTATGCCCAGAAACATTCAATTTAGTCACTGAAGCCAAGCACTGGTCAATCTCTTTCCTCATTGCTTTTACTGAATTTGGGTGTGATGAGTGGTAGGAAGGATCAACAAAGCTGTCAGTTTTGGATGACTGAGTTTCTTTAGAGCCAAATGTAGCATAAAAGTCTTTATAAGCAGATTCTTTTGATGATTGTTTCAGCCTCCACTGATCAGGCCGGGCAGCAAATCTGTTGCAAAAGGCAAAAGAGACCACAGATAAAGATTAACAAAAATAATAAACTGCCAAACTGCAACAAGTTTTTGATAGGCAAAAGAGCAATATATTAATAAGCCCCCAAAAAAGGCAGCACAAAGTACACAGGATGTATACTAGTGCGCAGCAAAGCAAAGAACAAGAAAAGGGCAAAAAAAATATGTATTCCCTGCCCTTTCGTGCTGCCTAACCAATCAACAAAATCAAACATAGACATGGACCTAACCTCTAAGCCCCCTTTGGTCCATTCCAAAAGGTTACACATAAAACAGGATTTAAGTTCTTGATCTGATAACTTCTATTTCACCCTTTCCAAATGATCCAACTATGAAGAAATGTTATACCACTTTGTATAACATCAGTTAAGGTATTTTGTTTTTTTGTGTGTGTGTTGGGGGGTGGAATGATTTCTGAAAATTGAACATAAAATTTTGGGAAGTTGCCACTGCAAACATATATATAAATCACTCCAACTATGGCGAATGGATGGTGCATGGTGCTACATATACCACCACCTTAACCATCGGGTTGGATGGCTGGAGTAATTGAATAGGGTAAAAAATGCATTAAATGCAAAAAAAATTTACCATCAATCACTGATTGTCACCAAACAAAGTGATAAAAGTGGTGGTGCAACTAGCATTTTCCATTGCTAATTATAATCAACTTCTCCTCATGCATTTTTTAAGCAATGCCCAGAGAAACATAAGACACTAAAGAAATTGATGCCCCACACCCGTCTCAAGAAACAGAGAATTGTGAGGAAGAATAAAAAGAGTGGATACACAAATAAAACCCAAGGTGGTTCCTAAATTGAACCACATGGAAATCTGATGTATTTATGTGCCTTATACTGGCAGGAGTAAGTGCAGTCACATTTTGATGAAACAAATCGGTGTTTTTAGTCTGTTCAATTGATTGCATTTAAAAACAAGGTTTAAAAACTCAATAATCAATAGTAGTTAAAGCTGAAGTTGATATGTAAGATTAGCAGTGATCCTTGTTCTGCAGGGCTCAAGTAACTCTTCATTTATTAAAAAACAAAAGTTTTAGAACCTAATAGTCAATAACAAGACCTTCTCTATTTGAACAATGGATGAGCAACCCTTGAGTTTGCAAGTTTCAGGCAAACACATTGTAGATCAGTTTACCAAATTCTACACTCGCACAATCAAAGTATCTAATTAGGGTATGGAAACTCAATTAAAGTTTCAGTTAGTCTAAGCATTCAGCAAACTCATCTACAACTCAAAAAAAATTTCAAACACTGTAAAGACTATGTAATTCTCAATTTAGTTGTCAGGGACACATCACTAAAGACAAAATCCAATTAGTATGCCATGAAATGATAATATACATAACCAATATATTACCTGTCAACATCTAGTCTCCTTAAGAGATGAGGGCCATGCTTAGTCTTGGAGAGCTCAGTTCGAACAGCTAACAACTCATGCATAATGGTTTCTCTCAGTGACACATTACTGGCAGTGAAGCATTTTTCAACTGTAAATGAACCTGATGGGTGCATTGCAAGCTCTCCAAAATGTCCTCGTAGCCTTCAAATAAACAAGAGACCAAAGAATAAATAAATAATGTAAAACAACATAAAATTCAAAATCCTAAGCATTTAAAAATTGTTTCTGAATAAAATTTCTAATACGAAGTCCAAACTAAAGAACTTCAAAGATCTAAAGTTTCTTATATGCAAAAAAAAGGTGCTTTCTAGACCGGAACGGTTGCCAGGCAAGAGAACACTGCTGGTCTGGCTTTCCCCGCTATAACCTTGTTTAAATTTCAAGCACAAAACTTTCGTTAACAATGGAATCAGACCACAGTCAGAGGGCAAAAATAATCAGAGCTGATAAAAAAAATTTAGCATGGTCAACTACTTCTTCCAGTGAAAACCTTGGCCATTTGCCTTAGAGATTGATGAAGGCCTAGTAAATCAGTTTTTCCTCTTGATGCCTTGCTTCTTACCCTATTTAACAATTACTTGTTGCATATATCACACCATGCTGAGAGACATAAGTGGTCAAAGCATAAAAGGGGATCCCATACAAATATCACAGCATGCTGACATACGTATGAAGTGGAATTTTAATAACTAAGCATACAAATTTTTGGTTATTCAAATTGTTTCCATGATGCATTGCAACCAAAGTTCCTCATCATAAATAAGACTTTCTGAAATAAATACAAGCTACTACTACAGCTGCATAACATACTTCACAACTAATCTCTGTTTGTGTTTCTTAGAAGCATTTGAACTTAGAAAAGCTTCAATAACACGTGCTCCCCCTGCATCTTTTGCTGCTTCAAGAACATGGTCAGTTTCCATGGATGTGATACTTGATACATAAGGCTGAATAAATCCCTGTAATACAGAAATTCATGATATGGCATACTGCTAGGAATATAACTAAAATCATAATACATTACATGTAACCGCTTAACCCAAGTAATCCAGCATCACTCTTGAAACCCCATAACAGATTGACACGAACATGAAGAATAATTGCAGTGTCAAATTTCTGGAACATTATGATCATATTTGGGAAGTAAAAATTTATAGTGTTCCTCACATAAAAACAAACTTAAGACACAAATACCAAATACGTTCCAGAAGAAAAAAATACTCGGAAATATTCAACTTAATACAAGACTCCAACAATTGATCTCTAATACTGTAATATTTTAATGGAAAGGTTAGAATGATGATATAAAGAGAAAAAAGGCCAACAACACTGAGAAGGTTACTATAACACTGTCATCAAACAAACCATCTTAATCATAGGGTAGAAACCCTGGCTATTACCAATGACAAAATGCTCAACATGAATAGACTATTTTCTTTAGTTGATTCCAGCGGAATAGAAGACTGAAATAGGAGCAACCAATAACCATAGTTTGCATGACATAGTATGTACTTTAAGTTTTTAATGGCTATAACACAACACACTGTATGCCAAAGAATATGCAGTAAACATCCAACACTCTCTGTCAACAGAACACACGATACCACAGGATGGTTGAATTCCTTTCAATTGAAAGTTTTCTTTAGATTCTCATTTCCATGGTTCCACCAAGATTCATCACCAATGCTATCACTCAAAGCTCAGCATGTTTTTTCATAATGGGAAATGAAATTTATTGTGAGAAGAAAGAAGGAAAATTTCATAACTCCTAAAACAAAAAGAAGGCATAAAAACCCTAATATAATGAGATGTCATATAATTAGCGCTACTAATAGTGTTATGGAGGAAAAAACGAATCACCCTAGGGGAAAAAACAGAAGTCATATGCAAAAGAGGTGAGAAGGTTCACATACACTCAGATATTTAAAAACTGTCTGCAAAATCAGAGAACCTAAGACATGCATCTTAACACCACGTGGCCAGGTCCAATTGGATTTATCTTCACAGCAAAAGTAGCTTTCAAGAAATAATATCCGAGGAACAATACATTTTGGAGGCTCACTGGCCGGACATACTGCAGCAGCAAGGGCCTGACAACACTGCCAACAAAAATGATGCGTAACCAAGATTTGATTAGATATATTTGGAGCAAGGGAATCAACTTCAGATTGTCAGTTTTATGAATAAAGATTGTTTTTTAACAGCTTACCAAAATAAATTTTACAATTTCATGATTGGCTTAAACTGTTTAAAAGTTTCCGAAACATTGATATTAACACAGATAAAGATGAAAGGTGCTTTGAGTCGTAAACCTTTTGTGCATGGGTATCAAGCCTTTGACTTGCTGCAAGCAGAGAAGCTATAACCCCTGACCTTCCCATTTCTAGAAGATCCTTAAACTTTGGACCAAGCTCTTCCCATATGAACTCCACCTATTGTGCAAAATGAATCAATGTGCATAAAAACTCAAAACACCACTTCAAGAAAAATGGCAATTGTAAACATAATTTACTAGCCATAAAATTAGACATCAGATTGCAAGGGGTAATGAGTGCATTAAGGATTATTCAAAAAAAAAAATGACAAAGCATTGAAGTTAGAAGTGGACTGTAAATGATTTATGACACAGCAATTGGGGCTTTCTTCACTATTCTTTAGAGATGAAGCAGTTTAATGCTGAATGTACATCTTCTTTTGGGCCTCCATTGGTTTTCATCAAAGGATCCCCCTTTTCCCTTGTTCACCATGGCTGTCAATTCCCTGCATAGGTTCTTTCTGAAGGTCGACGTTACCAAGTTACCAATCCAAGTCAAAGTTGAGTGATTGATAGAAGCCTAGAAATGATGTCATGGCTTCTCCACCACTTTTTGTAAATGATATAGTTTTTAAGAAGATATTGACAAAGTTTGGTCCATACTTAATGCTACTATTTACTAATTGGGGGTTGAACTTAAAGGTTAACGGGAGAAATTCTCAAACAGGGGCTGGCTACACTTCCATAGAGCTTAAAGAAAAGGGAGCCATATGCAATAAAAAGCTAGAACACATACTTGACCTTGACATCTTGCATGAGAAACTAACGCCTGAACAGCAAAATTTCCACAATGATGAGATGAAACCTCAAACAATGAATTCCTGAAAACTTTTGTGAATATCTCATTGTACAAGGTTTCAGGAGCCACTTCCAAAATAACCTGAAAAATGCAAATAAAACTCACTTAAATCAAAAGTTCACAAAAGGCGATATCAGAAAACAATTAGCAGGACCCCTGGCTTTTATGCTGAATCTGAATGCATAAAAGCCAGGGGTCTTCTGGCCATTTGTGTCACAAAAAAAGGTATGACTTTTTAAGTTCAATTACGCATAAATACAAACATAATTCAACCTTGTTGATGGGCCACTCACCTCCATTAGATGGCTATATGCAGTTTCTTTCATCAAATCAACAATGCTTCGCACTTCATCTATTTCTACGAAGTTTCCTTCCTTAATATTTTCCTTTTTGCAGCCAAGAAGAAGAGGAATAATATGCCACAATTCTTCATCATGTCCTGCTAGTAACTTCAAAACTGTCTGAACAATGACAAAACATCAAATGTGAAGTATCTGGTTATGGCACTGATTCACATAACTAAGATCTTATTAGGAAAAAAAAAAACAATCTGAATTATTGAAAACATGAAAGGACCACAGGTAAGGACGGTGCCTCAGATAGGGAAATAAAAAATAAAATGAAAACTTTATAACTCACCCATCCCATCCATGACAAATCAACTCGCCAAGAAAGAATATCCAAACACAACTTTCAATTTGTAAAAAAGGATTTCTCAGAAAAGGGCACTAAGCACCAAATAGGACTTCTAAGCTTCCTGAACTCAGTTAACTATTAGAAAGATATTTGACTATTCAAACTACGATCCTCCATATATTCAATACATATTTTTAAAGTACTTCTTAAGGTTAGAAAGGCCTTCTTAATCTTCCTATTTATGCAGAGCATCTTAATATGTGTGAACTTACCATACCTTGAAAATACAAATCAGTAGGTTAATTAGAGATTGGAAACTTGCCTGGAGAACCAAACTGCTGTACTGTTCAACTTGCAGGATTGCAATATCTTTTTGGGCACACTTAAACATCTCTAATACAAAAAAATTAAGCAATTCTGGTAATCCCTGTTGATGTGGTACACCATTTCCATCCAATTGAGGTGGCCTGAAATTCAACCGCTCTGCTAGAACTGTAGATGACTTTGTGGCATGGAACTCAGGAGAATCTAATGGTACTCCTTTACAAAGGCAAAGAAGACTCCGAATAACATGAGATCCATAGCAGTTACACATCACATCAACAGGATTGACTACAATCACCTGATAAGAAGAAAAGATAAAGCCAATTGATCAGATTACGTAAAACAAATCCATCAAAATTATATTAACTTCTCTAGTATTTTTTTTATTTTTTTTATTTTTGATAACAGTGGATGTCCGGTTAGTTTACGCGCACCTCGACTAATCCCACGGGGCCCTAAAGTTAACGACCAGGTAAACCTCCAGTGACCCTAAGGGGACTCGACTTAGTGACCATTGGGGAGCAAACCCAAGGCCAGACCAATCGAGCTACCCTTGAGGGTTAACTTCTCTAGTAACTATAATCTATCAAAAAAGAAAAAAAGAAATTAACTTCTCTAGTAATTATCAGCAGTTTATTTTGCCTATGAGTGCACCACGACATCCACTCTCCTAGGTAATTACTGTTGAAATTTGGCATTCAAAGTTAGGGTTTTAATTTAGGAAAGTATTTTAGGAATAAAAAAGGAGAATTCAGTTTCCTAATTTTTAGGAGAGAATCAAGCTAGATTGATATTTTCTTATTCAGTCATTTGTGTATATATATGTGTATGGTGTGTACCAATAAAATCAATAAAGGAATTCAGAAATTCTTCAATTACATTTACAAGATTCAGAAATTCCTGGCTAGAAATGTTCTTAAAATGGCACCCCACCAACTGGATATGCACTACTGGGAAATTAGTAACTATCAACGCAGAATACAGGAATCAGAAACTCAATTTTGATATATTTTAAACATTTGATACCTTGCATATCGTAGCTAGAGTCTCTTCGACAAGAGTGTAGGACTCTTTATCCTGAAGATGCAAAGATAAAGACTTGAAAGCTGTCTCGGCTACATGAGAACCGGATCGATCCATGGCAATATAAGGGAAATCCTTTGCACAGCTTTGAAGGAAACGACAAAGGTGGTCTACATCACAGCCCTCAAGGAGGGCTTGCAAAGTGTGACTTATGATATAATCAGTTGCCAGCTCTAATTCTTTCCCTCTAGCTTCTTCCAGAGCATTACCACAAATAACTAATCGTTCCTCCAAATCAACCTCATTACCCTCAATTACATTTGCAATTTCTGAGAAGTATTTTGCTGTTTCTGGATCCACCTGTTTCCTACAAGTATATTCAAGCCAAAAACATGCTTATAACATCTGGCATTGAAAATAGTCAATTGCAACAACAGAATATCCACATAGTAAGCATGCATTTTGTTCATGAAAGCTAAAAAACTACAAGAAAAAACCAATGTAGCTCATCACACAAGAGAAAGAGAATAAGAAACAGAACCTGAGACGAGAAGTTTTTGGTTCTGAGGTACTTTTGTGCTTGAAGGGCTTTTCAGGTTTCACAGTTCCATCAGGCCCCCACCCATATAAACCCTTTTGACGATGATCCCCCTCAAACTCACGATGCCCCTTTGCAGCTTTCCTTCTCGTGTCTTTCTTCCTTCTGCAATAGGAATTGTCCTCCCCAGCCATCAAGTTATCCTCAGTTAAATTATGGGTTTTGTGTCTCCTCAACGGTAAAGCTTTTGAACCAAAAGAAACCATAAGCACATCACCAGCTATTCTCTCCTATCATAAACCTATTGTGCAGTAAACAAACAAATAATACACAACCTCTACCAGGTTAGCAACACAGCTGATAATTTAAAAGGATCAATAATCCAAAACCCACATGAAATAGTCAAGGCATTCAAGGCATTAGGGAACATGAGCGACAAAAACCATTGCATTGAGTATTCTCTTCCTTTTTTTTCTCTTCTTTTCCTAGTTAAATTTTAGACACCACGAACAAACAATGAACAGCCAAAACCCAGAATCCAAATTTGCACAGAAGAAATTCCCTGGTTTCGGGTCTACAAAAAAATAACCCCAACCAAAAAAAGAATATAGATGGGATATTTCTTTATAAATAGAACTCGAACTAGCATGCATTAAAGGGAATATTGGAGGAAAAAAAAAACTCTAAACAAGCATACAGAAAATAAAGGAAAACAGAGGAAATTGTTCCGAGATGAGAAACCTAACCAAAGAGCAAAGAGAGAGCGAGTGTATGATGCTTGGAAGAGCCCTCCAGTGGAAACTGGTTCGGTATTCAGAGGAAGCCGAAGGGGGGCGGTGGCGCCTTTTGTAAATTGGAACGGTAGGGCGTGGCCCAATAGTCAATACCTGTTTCCAGAGTAGGGCCGGGCCAGCCTAGGGCTAACACTTTTTAACTTTTAAGCCTGTTGAAATATCGTATGTGTTTATTTGCACCCTTTTTAAAAAAAATAATTTTTTGTTTTTAAAAATAAAAAATAATTTTTTAATTTAAAAATTATATTTAATAAACTCTGGACATAAAATATTTCTTTTCGGGATTTACACTAAAAATAGTTGTTTTAAAATAAATTATTAAATTTAATATGTTTTCGATTATTTTTTATATAGCATTTTGAACAACAATGGAAAAGATTAAAAATACTTTGGATACTTTTAAATTACATAAAGAATAAATTAAGAAAAATGTTTTTCATTTTAATTTTTCAAATAGAATTTTGTTCCTAAAAACAAACACTGTTCTAAAAAATTGTCGGTTTTTGGATGAAATTTTGGCCTCTAGGCCCAAAGTTTGGACCCATCCCACCCCAAAATTTTTGAGTTTTGGGACAAACCCATGTTTGAACCGGCATGATCCATCTATGCTGGGTTGGGCTTGGCGGGATTTGTGCACTCAACCTGGCCCATATACTGGCCTGAGCATTGAAGGCCAAAAACTTCCATAAAACACATGCTTTACTAATAATGCCTAATCACTAAATCAAGTCTTTTTTGGGGTTTAATACACTTTAAACCTCAACCTATCCCGTGTTTTAAACTTTGCCCCTTCACATTTAAAATCCAATCACTTACCCTCCAAACTTTTTAAAGACCAACACTACACCTTTTTTGTTGGACGACTTTGAAAAAAAATGTCATGTGTTGTATACATGACTTAAGTAAGAGTAAAAATGTCATTTAAAAAAAAAAAAAACCCTAATACCTCTTCCTCCTCACTTCTTC
This sequence comes from Vitis rotundifolia, assembly GCA_030254885.1. Classification (NCBI taxonomy): domain Eukaryota; kingdom Viridiplantae; phylum Streptophyta; class Magnoliopsida; order Vitales; family Vitaceae; genus Vitis; species Vitis rotundifolia. The sequence goes on from CM058159.1 coordinate 170,429, forward strand.
TTCCTTTGAAATACTAAATCCCCAATCACCCACAAAACCAATATAGACATCGAAGAATCCTAAATCCACAAACCTAATGCAAAGATCGAAGAATTGAGATTTTGATTAAAGATATGGACTGCAACAGTAGTTTTTTTCTTTCTCTATCAATGTTTTGTTTTGCTTCAATATTTTCTTTTATAGCTTAGAGAGAATAAATTAGGCTTCCTTTTTATAGTTGAGAAAATTTCATGAAAGAAAATAAATTTTGGATGTTTAGGTGTTTATCGTTTCATTTTGTTCGGAAAGATTAGGAAAAAAAGTAAATTTTGGAAATTCAATTTTTGTTCCTCTTCCTCAAAAGCCCTAACTCCCAAAAATCTTAAAATCTTATAATTATCAATTTATTTGATTTGATTTGATTTTTGTTCTTTTTTCATAAGATGAGTTTCTTCTTGGCTCATTAATTCTATAGGAAGACGAATGAAGATGGAAGAGATTTTAGGGTTTTGGTTGTTTCAAGTGATAATTTTACCCTTGCTTATTAAATGATGTACACGAGATTTCGGTTTAGTACGTTTAAGAAGTTTTGAGGGTAGGTTGGATTTTGAACATCAAGGGGTAAAGTTAGTTTTTAAGAAGTTTGGAGGGTGAGTTGTTAGATTTTGAATGTGAAGGGACAAAGTTGGTCTTTAAGAAGTTTGGAGGGTAAGTTGTTGGATTTTGAATGTGAAAGAGCAAGCAATAGGTTGAGGGAGTAAGTTGTATTGAACCCTTTTTTTTTTTTTTTAAAAAACTACCAAAAAATTTTGTATTTGCTAAATTGTTGGGAGCTCGAGCTTGTGGTAAGAATCAAATTCCTTGTTTTTTCCTTTTAGTTTATATGTCTAAAATTAAGTTTTAAGTAGTAAAAAAAAATAAAAATTGAGTCCTTATTTTTCTATTATTAATGTATTTAGATAAATTTTATCAAGAATTTAGTGTGATTTTCAAGTTCCATATACATTGTTGATTTAGGTTAATGTTTGATTAATGCATATTGTACCTGAGGCTTGGGAAATTATGTGCAAGGGCTTACAATAAAAGATTATAAAGGGATAAGTTCGAGGTGAGTCATTCCCATTTGATTACTTAAATTAATTTCTCTTCCCATTGTAAAGAAAGTTTTAAATTAGATACAACAAGACCGGAAAATTCTTGTGCCCAACCCTAGCTCATCTTACTTATTTATTTTTATTTTATTTAAAATTTTTTAATTATGTTAAAGATAAATATTATAAAAATTGTAATTTATTTTTAAATGAATATATTCTTTTTTATTTTATGTATTAAAAATAGAAAAATAAATAAAATCATTTTTATTTAATTATATATAAAAAATTAGAAAGGGACAAAATAAAACAATACTCAAATTTAACATAGGTTTCAAAAAAAATTATCAAACCCTATCTCAATTTATTTAAGATTTTCCCAAACTCGTCTTATTAGGAAGTGAATGAGAAATATTCACCCACCTATGATGGCTAATCCCTAATTACGACTTGGACCCTTGCGAAATATAGTCTTAAGCCCCAAATTTGCACTTTAACATTAGAAAAAAGGCTTTGAGGACTAAATAACTTTCTAAAGTGTGGTTTGAATCCATTTTTACCAAGTCACAAAGGGGGGAGTGGTCATTTCATTCTACATAATTGCAAATCTAACTAAAAATATTTAGAAGTAATATGTTACAATCAAATCACAAAGTACAACATGAGATGAGATCATGAGAATGGAGCTTTAGGTCAAAATGACCCATTTATATATATAAAAGGTTTAATGATATATGAAACTTATGTTAAAATTGGTCTCTTTAGTACCACGTAAAAGTCATATCATAAAAAAAATATACATATATATATATATATATATATATATATATATATATATATATATATATATATATATATATATTTTCATAATTTTAATTAAAGTCTCAATTGACAACTGGGGCTTCATTTTTTAACTAAAATCGCAGTTGCCAATTGAGGCTTTATTTTTCAATTGAAGCCTCAATTGTTGAATAAGCTTCAATTATCAATTGAAACTTCGTTAATTTTTTTTAAACTTAAAATTTAATTAAAAACTATTAAATTATAATTTATTATTTTAGTTAAAAAAATATTTTTTAATAATAAATTATTTATATTTAAACTTAAGAACCTAGTATTACTTCAACTAACATAAATTGATAAATAGAAGAAATTATAAATGAATATTTTATTTATTAATAAATTAATAATCTTAAAATAATACATTTATACAACATATAAATAAGATATAAATTTGTATAATTTATTAATTTAAGATATTTAATTTGTTATTTTTTAAGATATTAATTTATTTGTATTATGACAAATTTATCTTTATTGAAATAATAGTATACTCTTAAGTTGTCATATATAGATTTTTTGACAAAATTAGTTAATGAAATTAATTAGAAAAAGTCTTCTACAAAATGTAATTTTTAGTAGTTTCATCAAAGTTACAAAAAATACTCATTAAACATTTATATAGTGGGGAAAAAAAAACATATATAATCTCACATGCCTCCACAATGAGAGAACGTATGTGTAACCGGTACTCTCTTCCTTTTTGGTCACTCATCTCTAATTGTAGTAGGTACTGTATATGACACATGAAAAACATCTATTTATGATGGAGTTGGAGTTGGAAATAGCGGTGGTGGTGGAGGTAGTAATTTGGGTAAACGTGGGTCACGTCTACCTTTTAGAATGGTTGGGGGTAAATCTAGCTGAGTAGATATATTAGTTTGCATATGCATATGGACAAATATAGATGACTCTAGTGATGGTAGAATTGATGTCCTAAACTCAAGTCCTAGTGGAGTAGCTAAGGAAACATCTAGGTGCAATGAAAGATGATCGATATATAGGGTAGCTGACACTGAAAGTGGATCTAAAGAGGTAGGTGACTGTACTGATAGTAGGTTTGAATAGGTAGGGGGCTGCACTAATGGTGGGTTTGAAGAAGTAAGGGGTTGCAATAGAGATAAGGGGTTATAGTGACGGTGGGTCTAAAAAGGTAGGGGGCTGAAGTGAAGGTAGGTTTCAAGAAATAAGGGGTTGTATCGATGGTGGGTCTGAAGAGGTAGGGGGTTATATTGATGGTAAGTTTGAAGAGATGGGTAATTGTACTAATCGTGGGGATAGAAAGGTACACTGATGAGGTGATGGACTAACAACTAATTTATTATTAAAGTATATATTTTTAATTTCAATAATAAATTATAATTTAATAGTTTTTAATTAAATTTTAAATTGAGAAAAAAAAACTAACTGAAGTCTTAATTGACAATTGAGATTTTAGTTAAAAAATAAAGTCTCAATTGTTAATCGAGACTTTAACTAAAATTATGAAAAAAATATAGATTTCTATGACATACCTCTTATATGGTACCAAATAGGTCAATTTAAATATAAAACCTTTTATATATATATATATATTATTATTATTATTTTTTGTATAAATGGGCCATTTTGACCCAAAACTCATCACGATGACTCCAATCCCCTCCTTCCATTGATGTACGCGGAAAAGCCTTTTCAAAATCAGTGTGGGACAAATTCAATGATGTTCAGGCGAAGATGATGGTAGTTTGTTGGCCATGTGGCAACTTGACCCCAAACCTAAAACAAAAACTATCAACTGAAAAGCATATCTTGAACCTAGGGACGTTCGTTGAATGTTACACATGCCCAATTTTAAAAGTATACTAAGGGACAGTTAGTGTCCGTATTAGTTGTACTACTTTCCATTTTAATCTGTGCAAAAGAAAATTAAAAAAAAGAAAAGAAAACGAAATATAAATACATAGTAGAATTGGATTGATGATGTTTTTGAATATATAATTGTTGCAAAGGGAATCCTACGTAAATAATTAAAATGCTCCATCCTATTTGAATTACTTTGTTTGGATTGTACAAGGTGTCGCACTGTGAATGTGAATAGAAAATTAGGCCCTGGAGAATGTACTATGACTTATCCACATTAATAAGGAGAAGATGCCCACGTTGTGGGTCGCAAATCAATTGTTTAGGCCAGCCGACACCTTTGAATACCTAAATTAATTACTTAATGTAAAAAGAAAAAAAGACCATTGAATCAATCATCACCTTGCTTTACTGGTGCAGATGGAATAAACAATGGAAAATTGATGGGCACTTGAACTCGAACTATGGCTTGTTTTTAATAGAAATAGAGAGATCACAAATGGCTTTTAAGAATAGATTATTATTTTTAAGAATAAAAGCTTAAATATGATAAATAGTTCTGGTTTCATTCTCTAGGAAGCTACTCTTTTCTATGGAAAGTTTACTGGATGTGAAGTTTTGACTCCAGAGTTTTTTTGGCCCCCCTTCCCCATGACAAGCACCCACATAATCATTCCAAATTTTGGTGGATGTTTGAAATGGAGAAAGCGAGAATCACGCAGAGATGTGCAATGTTGAAGGAAGAGACAGTGAGAATCAGGCACTGGAGAGGAGATTGAAGGAAAACGTGGGCAGAGCTCATTTGACTCTAAGAAAGCAGCCATCGACCGTGGCTTTGAAACACCTCTCCTCATTAATTCTGCAATTTGAAATTGGGTCATGGCTGGCTGGTGGTGGGTCCTCTCTCCCCCCAACTTGTAACCAAAATCCAAAAATAAATTAAAAATTGACACCCAATGAGAATAATTGGAGTGCAAGATGACTTAGATCACATAGAATCAAAGCACATGGTGTGACTTTTTTCCTCCATATATTCTACAAATTCTGTTTTGTGAAAATTTTGATATTAATAACTAAACTTTAACAAAGGTTTTTTTCTTTATTGATTCAATATTTTTTGGGGTCCAACCCCCATTTATTGATTAGACATCTCTCAATTGTGTGTCCCATCCTCACTTTAAAGGAATGCTCGAAATAACATAAGGTGGGTGTATTGTTTGTCCTGTCTTTATGTTCTTCACCAAAATCATGTATTAGTGGGGAATCTTGTTTATGTGACTGAGATATTAAAATTAATAACGTTGTCAGTTTCCGAATGGGAGGGACACTTGGTCGTTACATTGTCTTTTTCGATCTTTTCGGTTGAAATTTCAAGTTGGGTGTGTAGGTTAATAAGTTGTGAAATCGAATCACTTCTACTTACATGATGTCACATTTTTACTCCAAAAAAGATTAAGCAAACATTGGACCATTTACTTTTGCCAATCCCTTCGTAGCAAAAAATGCATATTATGTATCCCATAAACCGGATGAGAAGATCTAGGGGGCACCAAACATGTCCTTGAGCATTTACCCAAAGATGATTATATGGGTTTATGCCATAAAATCCATAAAATCCAAGAAGCCAGGTTGTGAAGTCCTCCTGTGTCTTTACCTTTATCACCTTCTTGACCATCTTATTATGTACTTCACCAACAATACCCACTATTAAATTCTCTTCAGTCCCCTAAGGATGCCTCTACCCGAATCATTATCCATGTGGGTGGGTCCCCCCCATTAATCTGTTGGTTGCCAGCTGAATTTACAGAAAAAAAAAAAAAGGAAGGTTGCCTACTGGAGGTCAGTGAGTCAATGACGTCCTCTTAAGCGTGAAAGGTTTGTCTTGCCACTTGCCTGTTTCCATGGACTAATGTCGCAAATCAAATTAACCCAATTAAATTTCTTTGAAAATTCAGTGAATTAAACTGGCAGAGATTTCAGAGAACAAGAAATAGCTCGATCTCTACTCTTTCACCTTTTGGATCTTTCCCTTTACGCTTTAAGAGAGTAGATCAGTAAGCTGATCAGCAATGGAGGTTCAGATTCAAGGCCAGTCAGTGGAAACTTCATCCTCCGTGCAGCGGCATCATTGCCACTATGAAGCCTTTGGCATTATTCAGCCTTTTGCTTTTGCTACTTTTTACCTTATGAGTTTTTTAGGATAGGGTTTGGACTATGGGGGGCATCTACATAAATCACGGAGGGTGGAGATGTGGAAGTACCTTTGTCCTGCTTACAGGCATCTCCTACGGCCCATTGACATCTCAGAATACAAAGCTAATTAAAAGGGAATTATAGTTGTTTCCATTATCGACCACAAAATCAATTCAGGTACAGCTGACTATTGTAAAGGGCATACCGCACGGTTTAATGTATCCTGCTACTTCCTATTTCTTCTAGGCTAATTTCCAGGATACAAAAAGAGTCCTGACACTTTTTCTTTTCTCCTTTGATAACGCATTGATTTTTTATTAGATACATCTTTTCACCATCATGAGTATTATTGACAGATATATGACATATCCCAATAGAAATTGTAAGGAAAAAAAATCTAAGCTATTGAATGTCTCCCATCAAATTTCAAAATTGGGTGGTTGAAAGTGTGTAATCACATTGAATAGTTGAATACAGGTATAAATCATTAACTAAAAAAAAATGCGATTAAAATATAAAAAAAATTAATATCACCTAAACGACAATTTTTTTCTATAAATACCAAATCGGTGCTATTATCATCAGACCCACATGATAAATGATGAGACCTAACTGCATGCATGAATAATTGGCATGAAGGGTGGTGAATACAAAGGATGAGGGTGGGAGTAGAAAAATTAATGATGGTGGAAACCAAAAGACAATTACTGATAAAAAACAAGATATACTACCCTCCCATTCGAATGTGTGTACTATACAGAGCTTCCCAATTTGTGAGTTCAAACTTCAAAGTAGATGGGTCTACATTTTTTAAAATTAAATATTAGAAGTGGATGGAAATGATGAAAGGTATGAAAAGGAAAGAGGAACCTCCTCTTGGGCTTTCACGTGGGCTTCTATTAAATTTAACAAAAGAAAGAATAAAAAAACAAATAAAATTTTCTTGCATCGTATTATTAAATTAAACAAAAGAAAGAATAAAAAAAAACAAGGAAAATTTTCTTGCATCGTATGGAAAAGAAAAAGAAAAAGCAAACAGGGAAAGAAAAAGAAAAAGGGAAAAGGAAAAATCCATGAAGCATCGTTGTCCTCCGTATTATTTATACCCCTTCTCCCCCTCCATTGTCTACACCATTCGCCCCAAAATCCCACAGATGCCCAGTGTAAAGCAATTCTTCACGGGAATGTCAGATTCCGGCAAGCACACTTCCATCTCCAAGAGAAACAAAAAGCTCTTATTGCTTGTCTTTTCTTCTGTGCTGCTCATTGCAGCAGTAGTTGGCATTGTCGCCGGCGTCCACTCTCGGAAGAGCTCCACCGACGATGTGGGATTGACTGCTGGACATGCGGTTCTCAAGTCTGCATGCAGCAGCACTCGGTACCCGGATTTATGCTACTCCGCCATTGCAAACGTTCCCGGAGCCAGCAACAAGGTGACCAGCCAGAAGGACGTGATCAAGGTGTCTCTTAACATCACCACTACCGCCGTTGAGCACAACTACTTCACCATTGAGAAGCTCCTGGCTTTCAAGAATCTCACCAAGCGTGAGAAGACCGCTCTCCATGATTGCCTAGAGACCATCGACGAGACGCTGGATGAGCTGCACGTGGCCATGGACGACCTGGACGAATACCCCGACAAGAAATCGCTAACCCAGCATGCGGATGACCTCAAGACCCTGATGAGCGCGGCAATGACCAACCAAGAGACGTGCCTCGACGGGTTTTCGCATGAGGACGCTGATAAGCACGTCCGCGCGGTGCTGCTCAAGGGTCAGAGGCACGTGGAGCATATGTGCAGTAACGCACTGGCCATGATCAAGAACATGACCGATACTGACATCGCCAGAGAACGTGAATCCATGAACCGGAAGCTCATGGAGGAGAGGGACGAGAGCGGGTGGCCCAAGTGGCTGTCCGCAGGGGACAGGAGGCTGTTGCAGTCGTCTTCAGTGACGCCTGATGTAGTGGTGGCGGCGGACGGGAGTGGGGATTACAAGACGGTGTCGGCAGCCGTGGCGGCCGCCCCAGAGAAGAGCAGTAAGAGATACATTATCAGAATCAAGGCGGGGGTTTACAAGGAAAACGTAGAAGTGGGCAAGAAGAAGACCAATATTATGTTCTTGGGAGATGGCCGAAGCAACACCATCATCACTGGAAGCAAAAATGTTGTAGATGGCAGCACAACCTTCAACTCTGCAACTGTTGGTAAGTTTCCTTCGTTGTCTCTTTTTCAAAATAGTCCTTCAACGCGCATATTGAGATTCATCTCTCGTACCACCCAATGGCAGCTAATTTAGAGACCATAACGATAGAACAAGCCAGAGAAAAAGACAAGGGTCCACTTGCATTGGCATCAGTCACCAAACCAACATGCGTGTGTCAGTCTATTTTTCCGCATTCCTAACAATTCCCAATGTCATTAGGTCATTAGGTCACCGGCAAGTTCACAATGATCCCCGGCTTCCGCAGCCTCTATGTCAATGCCTTCTGTTTTATATTCCATTCACATTCTGAGGGTTTGGCCAGATCCAACTTACAGTTCTGCAGAAGAAAACCATCATAACCAAGTTACCTCCATAATGACGAAAAGACCTATTGTTTGAAGAGGAGGAGATAAGTGTGATCCCCTTTGACAAATTATGGAAGTGGGGCATAATGGTGACGACACTTGTAGTCATTTGCTAGGCATTTCTAACACCTGTGCCGTTTCTATTTAGGACATGAAGGGTTATACTCTTGATGGACACACGTCAGGACCAGAGCTCCGAAATCCTCACAATTGTGGGGCTCTGAGCTCTGGTCTGTCCCCAACATTTCTATTATTATCTTCTAGCTAGTTCTATATGACTAAATCCCATTGGATAGGTGGCTCACAGCTCACGACCCTTTTGTCTGGCTCACTCTCTTTTTCCTTGTTGCATGAGTGCTAGCTGTTTCCTTTAATTACGGTCCCTTTGAAAAGGAACAAACGTTAAATGTCAAGCCATATATTTCAGTTTTGAAAAACCATCCTCCATGTTCAAAACGGAGGAGAGACGCTAGATATAGAACACCAAAATGGGAAAAGATTATAAACTAATGAGGAAAAGTAAAGAAAAACCAGCCTAGGATGGGCCAGGGTTGCTGCCTTTTTAACTGTATAACAAAAAAGAATTTGCTGACAATGGGCTACTTTATCTAATTAAGGAATGCATTCACTTCATGATGGCTAAACTACATGAGGTCAAAGTTGATCTCTCATAAAAACTTCCACTTATCCCACATTAACATCATTAATGGCTTCAAACTTAAGACAGTTAGGGCCATATGTATAAGGAAGGCACATGGGTTTCTAATTCTTTCCTGCATAATTACCTATCTCTGCATGTATCCTCATCTAGCTATAAGATTGCAAAGAAAGAATAAAAAATTTCTCTATGTGACATGTGTAGCCACTTGCTTTGGCCTTTAGATCATTAACATGAGTTGTTATTTTCATGTGGGTGCAGCTGTGGTTGGCGAAAGATTTCTAGCCCGGGACATAACCTTCCAAAACACAGCAGGGCCCTCAAAGCATCAAGCCGTTGCTCTTCGAGTTGGGTCAGACTTATCAGCATTCTACAAATGCGATATGCTGGCATACCAAGACACCCTTTATGTTCACTCCAACCGCCAATTTTACATAAATTGCCTTGTAGCAGGCACTGTTGATTTCATCTTTGGCAATGCTGCAGCTGTGTTTCAAGACTGTGATATCCATGCTCGCCGCCCCAATTCAGGCCAAAAGAACATGCTTACTGCTCAAGGCAGGACTGACCCTAACCAGAACACTGGAATTGTGATTCAGAAGTGCAGGATTGGTGCCACTTCTGACCTCCAACCTGTTATTAGCAGCTTCAAAACATACCTTGGGAGACCATGGAAGGAATACTCGAGGACTGTTGTTATGCAAACATCAATAACCAATGTGATTGACCCTGCTGGATGGCATGAATGGAGTGAGAGTTTTGCACTGAGCACATTGTATTATGGAGAGTACCAAAACACCGGGGCTGGGGCTGGAACCTCAAAGAGAGTAACATGGACGGGCTTCAAGGTGATTACTAGTGCTAGTGAGGCTCAAGGTTTCACTCCTGGGACGTTCATTGCAGGCAGTAGTTGGTTGGGCTCCACCGGCTTTCCCTATTCTCTTGGTCTGTAATTGTAAACTAGTATCCTTCTAGTGTTGGCCGAGTGTATTGAGTATGAGTTAATTTATTGAGTGATGCGTTTGGAGGTTTTTTGTCAGCTTAATTGACAATGTAATTCCTTTGGAAAAACAACAAGGCTGCATTCGAAGCTTGATTTTTTATGCTTCTCTATCAATTGGACCATAATGAGACTCATTAGTTTGTTTCATTCCTGCTGCACTAGAAAAGCTTAATGAGTTCTGGGTGCTGTGCTCTGTAGCAACCTGCCACTTCTACTCACATTTTATCATCTGGGACCCAAAAAAAATTGTACCACAAGGGAAGTATAACTGTATAACTGTAAAACAAATAGAACATTTCAGTGGGCATAACCAAAGAGAACCAGACCATAAATTCTGAAAATCCACCTAAAATATAGGAGCCCAAGCAGAGAAACAGCAACCCCATTTCAAAAACAGAGAATCCAAGAAGGATTCTTCTGCCCCTCTTGCAGAAGTGGGAAACTTGAAATCATCTCAATAATGATTAATGGGAAATCAACATAGATCAGTTCCCATGTTTTGGGCCTTGTAGGTGACCCAACACTGGTAAAACGATTCTGGGTTCTGAGAAAACTAAATAGATTGCTAAGAAAGCAATTGGGTTTTTCATGAGATGCAGGGCTCTTGGTTTTGTGTTTTTGGATGCACTGGGCGTATGAATTCGATCAGGATCTCTCATCTTGCTCAATGAGACTTTGGTTGAACAACCATTAAAATTTTCATATTGCAGGATCTCATCTTTTTCCATTGCTCAAGAAAGAACCACCTTGAGGCATTCCTAGTAGGGTCAATCATTTATCAAGTCCTTTCTCAAGTACTAATCATTTCTACTCAGAATCCTCAGTTTACCCCATCACATTACATGATTTATACAGGACAGTAGGATAGAGGATGCAGCCACTCAAGAATCTAGCCTGAAAAAATGCCCATTAAGGTCTTGTTTGACGGATATAAAACAGGAGTTATCAACAATGCTCATAAGAGGTTTAGGTAATGGACATGGTTCAACAATACTGTGAACATGGATCATGTTCTTTTGGGTCCTAAACCGTTTCTTTCCAAAAATTTCTGAAAATTTGGGGAACATCGGAAGGGCATCTGGACATATGGAACATTCGTGCGTACCACCACTTTGTTGGACGCGGTGTAGGTATGGTAATGTTTGAGTTGTAAGGGTCAAACCTAAACAAAAATTATATTGTTTCACTTCCTTTCAATCTTCTTTTCTGAAATATCTTATAATGTACAACTCATTTAACGAATGATAGTTCCACAAATCCTTGTGTTTTTTTTAAACAAAAAGGCAAATCTCAAGAGGTGTAAGAGGCGCAATTGCCGGGCACGCGTCAATGAAGTTTGGCACTTGCACATGGCCGGTTGCCCATTTGAATTAGTCCATATGAAAGGAACCCAACACCACATCAAGCTGATCTAAGCTTCAATCTACTAAAGATTAAAAACATCGGCATCCTTCTCAAAAGTTTAATTTGCCCCTTCCCCACTACGAAAATGGCTTGAAAGGAAGACAAAAGGAATGATTATGCAAAATGTGATGGTGGTAGGTGGTAACTGGTAGCTAGTAAGTGAGGTTTGGGAATTTGAAAAGTGGCTTATGAAGCTGCGAGCCTGCAAAGAACAGGGGTGGGCATTAGACTTGGGGCATGGGGAAGTTGACCTATGGTTTTGTTTAGCTGTCAAGCTGTTCAAAGATATTTTGGGCATTTGGGTATGGCAGAGAACCTTGGGCCATCGCCCGTTGCCATTTGTGTGGACATGGTTTTACAAATATACAACACTACCCCACCACACTTGCGCATGTGACCCAGTTGCCCAGTGGGGTACATTTGCCATTCCTAAATTTAATAGATAGCCAATTGTATATGGTTAAAAACAGAGTGATTTTGTCGTTTTAATGATTGATTCAACATCTCAGCGAGGAAGCATCGAAGAAACTAGAAAAATATAATGGTTTCCCTGTTATAAGCTATAATAAAAAGCCATCTCCACACATTCCAAAGCTCCCAAAACCCAATATCCTTCGTTGCAAAGCCTCTGATCTACATCTCTAGTTGCTGATATAGTACACCAAGTCTATGGATTCGATCAAATCCTTCAAGGGTTATGGCAAGGTGGACGAGCTGGAAGAGCAAGCATTTAAGCGCAAGACCCGCAAGCGCCTCATCATTCTCATTATCTCCTCAGTCGTGTTAGTGGCGGTAATCATTGGCGCGGTCGCAGGAACCTTGATCCACAAGAGCAAGTCTGAGTCCAACTCTGTCCCGGCCAGTTCCGTATCGCCGGCCACCTCCATCAAGGCTGTGTGCAGCGTCACTCGGTACCCAGATTCATGCGTCTCCAGCATCTCTTCCCTCGACACCTCCAACACCACCGACCCAGAGGAGCTCTTCAGACTCTCTCTCCGGGTCGCCATTGCTGAGCTCTCCAAGCTATCTTCCTTACCCAGGCAGCTCAGCGCCAAATCCAACGATGCCCAACTCAAGAAGGCGTTGGGAGTTTGCGAGACCGTGTTCGAAGACGCGATCGACCGGCTCAACGACTCCATCTCGTCGATGGAGGTGCGGGAGGGGGAGAAGTTATTATCCGTCTCCAAGATCGACGACATCAAGACGTGGCTCAGCGCCACCATTACCGACCAAGAAACATGCTTGGACGCTCTTGAGGAGCTCAACTCCACTCTCCTGAATGAGGTAAAAACCGCGATGCAGAACTCCACGGTCTTCGCTAGTAACAGCTTGGCCATTGCGGCTAAACTAATCGGCATCCTCCACGACTTAGACATCCAGGTTCACCGCAAACTACTGAGCTTCTCCAATTCCGATCAGTTTCCCGATTGGGTGGGGGCTGGCGAGCGGAGACTGCTCCAGGAAACAAAGCCAACCCCAGATGTGACGGTGGCGAAGGACGGCACTGGAGACTACGCGACCATAAAAGAAGCAGTGGCAATGGTGCCGAAGAAGAGTGATAAGCGATTCTTGATATACGTAAAGGAAGGCAACTACTCGGAGAACATCATTTTAGACAAGAGCAAATGGAACGTCATGATATACGGCGACGGCAAGGATAAGAGCATCGTCTCCGGCAACTTGAACTTCATTGATGGGACCCCCACCTTCGCCACAGCCACTTTCGGTACATTTTCTTTGACCTCCCTTTTGTCCTTTTCTCCACTTTCACCATTCAGTCTCCGGCGATGCCATGCTTTTTTCTTTACTTATTTGAGTATTTCTCTTAATAAAAATAGGATTAATCATATCTAAGCATGTCCGGCCTTAGATTCTATACAGTGTCTACACACTTTATCACTCTTTTTAGGTCTTGATAACTTCAATCCAGAGGTTGGAATAGTTGGTGGGTTTGAAGAGGCGCTGCTGCATTCTCATCAGTGGTTATTGTCCATGTGCTGCACCCGATGGCTTCCATTCTTCTTTTTTTTTTTTCCCTTTTCTTTTCGGACGCAGCTTGCGGTGTCTGTGTCCCATGAGTCATGTGGAACAAATCAGAATAAATAGGAGCGTTGTTGTTGGGTCCTAGTCAATAACCCCACCACCATGTTCATATCAGCATGTCCATTAACTTCTCCCGCCAAACAGGCTCAGACCCACTATGGGGTTTGTACTTGGGCGGCTGGGGCTTATCCATATATAATTTACAGCTGACTAGTCCTTTAATTTACAGCCGCTGTGGGGAAGGGGTTTATAGCAAAGAAAATGAGGTTCGAGAACACGGCAGGTGCGGTGAAGCACCAGGCGGTGGCCTTCCGCTCAGGGTCTGACATGTCCGTCTTCTACCAGTGCTCATTCGACGCCTTCCAGGACACGCTATACGCCCACTCCAACCGTCAGTTCTACCGGGAGTGCGACATCACAGGCACCATCGACTTCATCTTCGGCAACGCGGCTGTCGTCTTTCAGGCCTGCAACATCCAACCCAGGCAGCCAATGTCCAACCAATTCAACACCATCACTGCTCAGGGCAAGAAGGACCCCAATCAGAACACCGGCATTTCCATCCAAAAATGCTCCATCTCCGCTCTCAATGCTCTGACAGCACCCACGTACCTGGGCAGGCCATGGAAGGCCTACTCCACCACCATCGTCATGCAGTCAAACATCGGCTCATTCTTGAACCCAAAAGGCTGGACGGAATGGGTCACCGGCGTCGACCCTCCCAGCACCATCTTCTATGCTGAGTTTCAAAACACTGGCCCGGGAGCCACCCTTGATCAAAGAATCAAATGGGCTGGATTCATGACCAACATCACAGAGGATGAGGCAGCCAAGTTCACAGTTGGAACATTCATCCAAGGCGCCGATTGGCTGCCAGCCAGCAGCGTGTCTTTCGATGCATCTTTGTGATTCCAAACAAACTCAAAACATTTATATCAACGGGTTATCTCATCACGATAGTTTGTTGCAGATGTGAGTTGTATTATTGTTCTTCTACTGCATAGATTCATGACACTTGGTTCATTCAACATTTTTTTTGGGGATTGTACTTTATAAAATATTTGTGGGTGTTCTATTTATCTAAAAGAATCAAAGAAAAGGCAAAGATTAAAAACGCATCTTCGCTCAACCTAAGTATGGGTTTGCCAGAACATCTTCTCATTTATCTTTACCAAATTTTGAACAAATTTGATGGAAGTCACTGTCAACGTTTTTGTATGTATTGAAATGTCCAAATCTACAATAAGGGTGTTGTTTCAGAGAACTGTCACTCTTCACTTTCATTCTTAACTCATGATTGATTCTCATGACAAATGATTTTGACAAACTTTTACAGAAGCAGTTTGTCAATGTCTTACATGACAGTCAGCATGTTTATTCTTCAAAAGTAGGAAGCATAGCAAGGATTTCTAATTGGCTGGTTTTCAATTCACAAAATGTACTCAATTTGTATTCGCCAGATTTGTTATCAGGCAGATAACATGAGAGCACATATCAGTGGTTCATGGGGAGTTAAGGTGGTACTTTATAAAATTTGGTGGGAGTGCATTGACTTCAAACCATCTATAAAATTAAGGTGAATTATCCAACCATACACTAACCTAAAAAAATATATATATAAGCATTTTAAAATTTTAATTCTAACCTTTTAATTTGAGTGTGAAGTAGAGAAATAAAATAAAATCCATTCACGCGTTCTAATAATATTTTTAAATTTATTTCAAAATTACCCGCAAAAGTTTGAACAGGCTTGTTAAGCCTCTTTTGCAATTTGTAAAAATAAAAAATAAAAAAACTCACATGAATTAAATTCTAAGTTGGGCATTGAGTTGGGATGTCGAGAAATTCCGAACAAGCCCAAATTGAAAGTTTAATAGTTATAGCCAGGTAATTATTTTATCATATATTTTATATAAATAATTAAAATTTTTATTATATTATTTAAACTTCAATTTACTTTAAGAATTTAATTAATGCTCATCCAATTTATGTTATATAGATAAGAGGAAGATTAGGTTATTAAATTAAATAATAGATTTATTTCTATAAATAGTGGAATGTATACTTTTATAGGAAAGTTTCTTTTTAACCACTTAAGAGTTAATATAATAGCTCGTTCAACTTGAGTTTGATTAGAGTTTTGAGAATTTAATAATTGTACAAAAGTAATTTTGAATACAAATTTAAAAAATAAATAAAATAAATTCATTTATCCCATAATAGTAGGGATATTTTAGCCATAAACTCTGGATTAGCATCAACAAGTAAAATCCCCGACGTCCATGGTAATAAATAAAAGTGAGATGAGCTTGTATTCCGTGGCTATTCATAATTTGAAAATTTTAAATAATAATAATAATAAAATAATAAAAGAGGTGGATTGGTACTTGGCTCCACACGAGAGAATGGGAGCGGAGTTGAGGAAACGGCGCCCTCTGGTGGCTACCTGCCAAATCTGTGTGCGGGAAGAGAAGAAAAAGCCTGTAAAATTAGGTGATTTCAAAGTAAAACGTGTGCGGGTGGGCGTCGGGAGACCATCCAAATATTTGGTCGTTCTGCCCTTAGAAACGTAGAGGCCCCCTGCCTATAAAAAAGATGCGGAGATTCGTCAGCGGTGTGCTCAGTAGTTATCAGAAGCGATCTCTTTCTCATCGCTCTCTTGGTTTCTTCTCCTCCACGACTTCTCTCCCTAACTCCGATTCTCCTTCTTCTTCCTCTTCCGCCGCCATGCCTACTCCTGTTACTCTCGAAACCATCAACCCCAAGGTATGGTTTTTCTTTTTCTTTGATTATATCGCTTCTTGGGGTTCTGTTTTTGTGATTCTGCAACTGGGTTTGCTTTTTCTTCTTTAACTTCTCGTTGATTTCTTCACTGTTTTATTCGGTTTTGTTGGTTTTTGTCTCTGTTTATTCTAGATGTGTGGATGAAAATTGTTTCTTTTTTCATGTGCTGTGCTTCCCAATCTAGATTTTCTTATTTGTTTGTTTCTTTTTGGTCTGCCATTTGCTCAATGTTGTTCTATTCTAATTGGGTTTATCATTTTCCCCTCTTTCACTTTTCATGATTTCTTTAATGGCTTTCTGTTTTGGTTAAATTTGTGGGCATTTTTTTTTTTTTAATCTGCTTCCGTGGATTTGGTGCACTCCTATCATGGTTTTGATCTCTAGTACTATTTTCAAATTCAGTCTCTGGGCAAAACAAGTAGCTTTTAGCAGCTTCATTGACATCTTCTGTAGTTTCCAAATGATATTAGAAACTCTACACTTGGCATTTCTGATTTCTTAGGGGAATTTGAAGAAGGGTTGAGGAAAAGAGAAGAAAAGGGGGAAAAGGGAAAATCGTTTGAGTTTGCTTTTTTATTTTTTCCCCCCTTTCCCAGTGCTTTTCAAGATCCAAATTGCTGGAAATCATATGAAGTTTACAGAAGAGTTGATCTAGTTGTAATGAATCCCTACCTCTCAATTATTATTTTTTTTACCTCTTTTTCTTTTTTCTTTCTATTGCTAATACAAGAGGTTGGTAGATTTTATAAAGCTTGACGAATGAGAGCAATGAGTTTTGAACTTGCCCTGATTTCTCATTATTAGGCTTTCTTCTAGCATTTACAGTTGTTGTTGACCCTTATTGCTCTTGGTCCTCTTACAGGTCTTAGAATGTGAGTATGCTGTCCGGGGTGAGATTGTCACCCTTGCCCAGGTAATTAGCCTCATTCCTCACTAGCTGTTGAATGTAAAACTATTTCATGGGAATCGTATTTAAAATTTAAGTCATATATGCCTGAACACCCACCTATAAAGAGACTCAGTTGATGCAATCTGGACTTGTGTTATAGCTGTTGGTGGACCGAGGAATGGTTTACTGACATTACCATATGGATGCACATGTTGCCTAAATTCCGAAAGGCCATCATGCTTGCATTAAAAGTTGAAATTGAAACAAGGAATTGCTTGATGATTTTATGAAAGGATTTGCATACTGAATAGGAGTCATTTAATATAGTCAACCTATCCATTTCTCTGAGTGTCCTTTATTATGTTCTGTTCTCACAGCGGTTGCAGCAGGAGTTACAAGAAAAGCCAGGTTCTCTTCCTTTTGATGAGGTATGTTTTTTCTTTCAGAATTTTCATTTTGAGTGGATTTTTGCAGTATTAGGTAATATGGATTAAAAGTTAACTACTTGTTTTTGTTTGTTCCTCTTTGATGCTTTGATTAATCGGTTTTCTAGGGTACTTCTTTTTATCCATACAAAGATTACTTCTTCCAAAGCATGTTCTATAAGCAAAATGTAACAACTAACTTCGGATGAATTTCCAATTTACAAAATGGGAAAAAAATGAGGTTTTTCAAGATTGAACTTATCCATTGATCCAGCGTGCTTTAACAAACCGGCCAGTACTACTGCTAGATTTGGTCTTTCCAGTTGTATTACTATTGCCTCTTTTCAAAAAGTAAACAAAATTAACCTAAGGGATGCAGAAGAAAGTTCCTTGTACTAAAGATGGGCCTCTAATGCCACCATTTTTGCCATAAAATTTGCCTTATGTGTAGCAACCTTTCTACTTGTGAACTGTTTTTTTTCCCTGGTCTCATACAGATACTTTACTGCAACATTGGAAATCCTCAATCTCTTGGTCAACAGCCAATTACCTTTTTCCGAGAGGTGGGTTTGTGGTAACTTTATGGTATCAAATATTATTTCAGCTAGAGCAATTCCTAATCATTTTCCTCCCTGTCGTAGGTTATTGCACTATGTGATCATCCACCTATTTTGGACAAAAGTGAGACACAGGGTTTGTTCAGGTATTAAAATTTATAGCAAGTCATGTGCTCTCTGAGCTACTGTTTTCCAATCATGGATGAGTACTAAGATTTTTGTAAAGATTTTCAGTACTGCAGTTGGATGGTCCACCAAAACCATCGACTTCTTTCCAACTGAAGGATTTCTATCTTAGAGTGTCCATTCCAAATTGGAAAAGATGGTGGATGATGCCACACAACCTACAAAGCATATATTTGAAATGCTATCGTTTTTGTTAATTCAATTGCTACCTCAGGATTTCGTGGGCATTAAGGGATGTACAAAATCTTCTACATTTGAAATGTGGTTGTCCATAAACTAAAAGCATTGCAGAATGTTAATTTTATTTGTTTAAGAAAGTATAATGGATTTTATGCTCTTGACTTGACCTTCATTTAATCCTTCGTCAATTCTTCCAGTGACTTCAGTTGTACCATTGAAAGACATGTGCTTGGATGACATTAAATAACCCATATATCTACTCCTGTGGTTGTGATACTTAAATATATAGAGCCAGTCAAAAACAAAATGCAAGTTGTCTCCTGCTATGATACTCTTTTGCCTTGCAGGAGTTTTTAATGTGGCAAAGAACATTTTTGAACTTCTGTTAATCATCAGCTTCTGTGTCTTTACATTCTCCTGTTACAGTGCGGATGCCATAGAGCGAGCTTGGCAGATCCTGGATCAAATTCCTGGAAGAGCAACTGGTGCATATAGTCACAGTCAGGCAATGATTATACCCCCCTCTACCATGGGATTTTGGGAAGTTTGATGTTAATTCATTTTTTATGGTGAGATGTCATATCAATTTTATTTTATTTTTGTCCACATCAGGGTATCAAAGGATTGCGTGATACTATTGCTGCTGGAATTGAAGCTCGTGATGGTTTTCCTTCTAATCCGAATGACATTTTCTTGACTGATGGTGCAAGCCCAGCAGTAAATTTCAATTTCTGTTTTTCTTTTTCTTTTTCTTTTTCTTTTGTATCTTTTAATGACAACTAATTGAAAATTTGTGATTTTAAAATTTCAAACATAAATAAAAAATGTTTTTCTCCCTCTCTTATCAGGTCCATATGATGATGCAGTTACTGATAAGAACGAAGAAGGATGGAATTCTTTGTCCCATTCCTCAGTACCCTTTGTACTCTGCTTCAATTGTTCTACATGGTGGCACTCTTGTATGTTTGTATAATATAAGAGCAATAGCTGTAAACCCTTTTTTTTTTTTTGAAATGTGTAAATAAAAAGCACATAATAAAAGGGAGGCAACCCATGTACTTACAAAGTATGCTGGGCATGCCAAAGTTGTAAACTTAGAATCAATTCGTTTAGTTGTATTCTTTAGTTGGCTGCAACTCAAGCTTAAACTGAATTAATGACGACCCCTCATCTCCTCTTTCTTGGGAGAGTGGTCAGAGTTACATTATCCTCACCACATTTGCACTTTTTTTTTTTCCTAAGGGCTTGGATATTCTTAAGAATATAATCTTACTTTGGTTTTGCAGGTTCCTTACTATCTTGATGAAGCAACTGGGTGGGGCTTGGAGGTTTCAGAACTTCAGAAGCAATTAGAAGATGCAAAGTCGAAGGGTATCACTGTTAGGGCCTTGGTTGTAATAAATCCAGGCAACCCAACGGGGCAGGTAAGCAATAATCAGTGCTTTGATAGCTAGGTTTGCAAAGAACATGTGTTTAAATTTTCTTAAAACAGGGCTTCTTGGATGAGAAGACGGTTTACTTCTGACCTTCTATGGTTGAATTTTCTTGGGTTTTCATGTTGCAGGTCTTTCTGAGGACAACCAGCGAGACATTGTGGAATTCTGCAAGAAAGAAGGTCTTGTTCTTCTGGCAGATGAGGTAGGTTGTTTGTGTAATCTTCACCTGTATATGTACTGTAGTACTATTTAAAGACAAGTACTTCTGAAGGAAACTTGAGTCGAAGTTGTTTTTCCCCCTGCTCTTGGCTTAACCATTTATCAACATGATTTATATCACACATGTGGAGCCTTATCGAATGAGCGTAGATGTGTTTGCAAGTGTTAAATTTAGTTGACCTGTGACAATGTCCAGTGAACTTTGCACAGGTATACCAGGAAAATGTATATGTTCCTGACAAGAAGTTTCACTCGTTCAAGAAGATATCCCGATCTATGGGGTATGGCGAGGAAGATATCTCTGTAGTATCATTTCAGTCAGTCTCTAAAGGTATGTTGATCTTATCAACCAAATTGATCTAAACAAGATAGGAAATAACTGCCAGAAGAATATTGAGTTTGGATTTAATCAGCGTGTGTCTTTGCTGGCTTCAGGGTACTATGGGGAGTGTGGAAAAAGAGGAGGTTACATGGAGGTAACTGGGTTTGGCGCTGATGTGCGGGAACAGATATACAAAGTGGCATCTGTGAATCTTTGTTCTAATATCACTGGTCAAATTCTTGCAAGCCTTGTGATGAGCCCACCCAAGGTTAATTTTTTTCCCTCTATAAATTAGCAAACTCTTTGCTTCTTTTTTTTCTTTTTGTCTATTTATTTATATATTTACTTATTTACCATTTGGAGACCAAACTTACCTTGGCATGTCAGGCTCATGCTATCTTGGGCCTGTCTGGTCTCACAACTTGTTTGTTAATCCTCCATTGTATCCCCTCTTTTACATAATTTTTTGTCATGGAAGCCAGCTGTGGGAGGGAATCTCTTTTTGAAGTTTCAACTTATCTTTACCTTCCCCTTTATTTTTTTATCTTGATTTGGAACTTGATCTATAGGTCTGGAATTTTCAAGACCAGAACTTTTGAACCATTTCTCTTACTTTGAAAGTTAATATGATATTGTATTAGAACTTCAGAAGTATGAATCTCATTACTACTAGTACTTATATTATATAGCAATCTTCAAAATCTCTCTACTACTCATGATTGATTATATACAGCCTTAAAAGCAGCCTGGCTTGCTAGTTTGTTTGAATTTGTCAATATAAAATTCTAGTTTCTTGGTTCTCTTTGCCCCCCTTTATAGGCTTCAATAAGCTTACTACTACATAGCAATCTTCAAAGCTCCTAATACTATCATTGATTATGTCACAATCTTAAAAGCAGTCTGACTTGTTAGTTTGTTTGAATTTTGTCAATATTATGGTTGACAAAATCATTGATCATTTCTAGCTTTTATTTCTTTTTCAACTTATATTATGGTTGTGGGATTATTTTTAGGCTTCCTTATAATTCTTTTTCCTTATCAATCAATAAGGTATTGCTAACACATAATGTTTGTTAAGGAAGGTATAATTAATAATCCAGCTGTTGGAGTTGTGCTTGTGGGAAAATTTGGGGCAAATAATCAGAGTTACATTGGACATATGCACATGGAAACCTAGTTATGCTAAAAGTTTAATGGACTAAAGAGATGGTTTCCCAGCATCACATGACTAGCTATTTCATTCCAAACTTCAATGTTCATTAAACTTCCATTATATCATATTAAATCAAGTGGATGTTTTCAGGTTGGAGATGAATCCTATGAATCTTATTTCATGGAGAAGGACGGAATACTCTCATCCCTGGCAAGGCGTGCTAAGGTTAGTTAAATGAATTAATCTCATTCCATAAAATTAGACAAGTGAATACTGATTAAATGGAGCAGGACTGAGACCAATTGTCACACTGATTTGCCTCTTTTAGTATACAATCACTAGTTTCAGGCTGACCCAGGATGATACCTTAGTTTTATCATTTTTCCTTACCTGTTTCCTTCATGACTGCAGACACTGGAAGATGCACTCAATAGCTTGGAGGGTGTAACTTGCAACAAGGCAGAAGGAGCAATGTATCTCTTCCCCCGTATTCACCTGCCTGAGAAAGCAATTAAAGCTGCAGAAGCTGCAAAAACTGCCCCTGACGCATTTTACGCTCGCCGCCTCCTAAATGCCACTGGAATTGTTGTTGTTCCTGGATCTGGCTTCGGTCAGGTAAGTCTTGTTTGGCTTTGCATAATCTGAACTCCATCCTTGTGTACATATGTTAGCTTAGTGTGGTTGGGACTGCTAATAACTCCAATGGGAGTAAGTTCCTATTCAAACACTAGCAAATCAGGTGGTCATACACATTTGGAAAGTATTGTTGTTGCCAGCAGCTTTGCAAGTTTTGATTGATCTGTATTGTGATTCTGTGACAGGTTCCTGGGACATGGCATTTCAGGTGCACAATACTGCCTCAAGAAGATAAGATTCCGGCTGTTGTCTCCCGCCTGACAGAATTCCACAAAGGATTCATGGAGGAGTTTCGAGACTGAGCCGTGTAATCTGGGCCCTGCTTTCATAGTTCTGAATAAGGCATGGCGTTGTAAGCCATGTTCTGAAAAGGCACTTTGTGCCTCTCTTCTTTTGACCTTTTTCCTTGATGAGGATGACATGTTGGCGATACTGTTCAGTTTTCCATACAAACATGATCATGACATGAGGATGACATGATCACTCTTTTATGGTTTGAGATTTTCAAAATAATAGTTTCTAAAAATAATTTTAAATTGATTTTAGGAGTAAAATTTTATTTGAAAACTATTGAGTGGAGAGCCACCCCATCTTCACAAAAATGGTTTGTCAATGAAAAGAATGGCGTACTGGGGTCTTCTGTCCTTTTTGATTGTATCCTTGCACGGGTAATTGTTTTGCCCTAGCTCTTTCACCGCTAATATAAAGGCAAAAGCTAAGATGATTGTTTTGTAAAACTTAATACAATTTACCTTTTAGATGGTTTGTCTTTTAATTTTTTTTTTTTTACTTATACTTATATATATTTTATTGAATAAATAAAAAAGGAAAAAGTTAGTTTTGACTTTTTTTCATTCATATAAAATTATTTTATAATATATGTATTTTTTCTTAAGCTAGATAATTATTTCCTAAAATCACTCTTTTACTTGTTAGGTTAATAACATTCATCACCAACTTTTTTTAGCATGGAACCTGATTAGAGATCAATAAAATAATAAAAAAAATTTTAAGGCTAAAAATATAAAAATAAAATATTAATTTTCACTTCGTTAAACCACATTAATAGGAAATATAAATATCATAAAAGAGTTGAAAACACAGTAAGAGTCAATATTTTATTTTTAAAATTTTTAATGTTTTTTTTTATTTTAATTGTATTTAATTTTTAAGTATTTTAATCTTAATTGAGTTTTTAATTTTTAACATTTCTTACTTTATTATTAATTTTGATTAACAAAATTTTTATTCAATTTTATTAAAAAAAAAGTGGAAGATGAATGAAATTGTATAATATAGGATATATAATCATTATTAATTAGAGAATTAAGTTGTAAATATTTTTTTCAAAATAATTTGTATCTCATATTATATAATAAAAAACTTATAATATGTTTATTTGTAATATATTTTTAAATTAAAATGATAAATTATTTTTTTGATAATTTTATTTAATATTATTAAGTAAAAGTGTATTTCAAGAAATAATTAACTTAAGAAAAAAATATTATT
Source organism: Vitis rotundifolia (assembly GCA_030254885.1). Taxonomy (NCBI): domain Eukaryota; kingdom Viridiplantae; phylum Streptophyta; class Magnoliopsida; order Vitales; family Vitaceae; genus Vitis; species Vitis rotundifolia. The sequence continues at coordinate 194,353 of CM058159.1, forward strand.
TATAAAAATTAGATTCATTTTTTTTTATATTTTTTCAAATTATTAAGTCAAAATCCACTTTTCCTTATAAAAAAAGGGAAAAATATTTCATTTTTTTTGCTAAATATTAAAAATAACTTTTTGAGACAATCAATTCAAAAATCAATCTCACTTATTAATACTTAATACTTCACAAAAACAAAATAATAAAAAAACCAACTCAATAGTATTAACTATTAAGTTATAATTATAGTTTAATAAAATTAATTTCTATTTAGATTTAAAAAGGAAAAAAAAAAAAGAAGATAAAAACAAACACACACTACCTAACTAATAATAGAATTAATTGATTAAAAAGGATAAAAACATCTAAAATTCATAAAACTAACCTCCTCATTTTTTAACTTGAAGAGTAACCCATTTTAAACATAAATAATCTTCAATATTTTCATTATCCACATGTATGTTTTAAAAGAAAATGGTTACTTCTACAAGAAAAAGATGAGGACTTCTTTGTCGAAAATCAGTATTTTTTAAAATTGAAAAAAGATGATGAATTAATTTTTCAAAGTGGAAAATAATTCATCCCTTTTAATAGGTTATCCCTAATAATATGACTTAAATGCAAACATATGCCATCAATTAGCTAAACGGCAGCTCGAAGTTTTGTTAAGTTTATCGAAGATAGTCTAATCGTAAAGTGCAAGAGAATTGATCACGCCAACAACTGAAGCAGCATGGTTTGAGTACACCCCCAAAAAAAGTTTTGAGTTTCCCTCAAAATCCCAAATCAGAAACAAATAAAGATCCTCCCCATAAACTAATAAAATAGCATTGGTGTATGGATATCATGGGGAACGGATTTGAGGTCTGAGGACAACTTTTGTAGGGAGTTCTTTCATAGGCGACTGATGACAGCCTCCACCTCTGCAGGGGTGTATAAATGGTAGGTTGGAGCCACCTTCGCAATGTCCACGTTGTTAGGGGTCACCTGAAATCAAATAACACAGTTCAAGTTGCGAGTCCTCTGCAGTAAACACAAATGTTATTATTGCTTACATACAAGAATGCAGATAGCATTAAGGAAAAGCTTCTACCTTTTCTTCCATAACTTGCTTCAGAATGGAAAGAGCTATTGTTTCAGCCTCTTGAAGAGTTAGGTCCTGCAATAGGTGGGGAAAACAGCCAATTTTCCAGAAAATCATATTATTAAAAAGGATTTTGTCAACTTTAACAGTACAGAAAATATGCAAATAACTTCTAAACTTTAGCTATCACTACTACACTGAGACTAATATAGAAGATCTAAAGGGCGCTAACTGGTCAACTGCTAAAAAGGGAAAAGGGTAGTTAACAAGTATAACCATTTCAGTACTCCAAAAATTGCACATACCTGATTAAATTGCTCCTGCAGAGAACTGTCTGCACCTTCAGAACCTGATCCAATAGCTTTTGCATTACACTGCCAAAATGTTCCCGATGGATCCGTGTAGTATCTGCATCTCAATAGCTTCTCCTTTCAGCATCAAAAAGTCAGGGAGCCTTAACAAACTCAACAGACAAAGAAACATGGGATTTATTGAATTAACACACAATGGGTCCTGTGCGTTAGGAACCAGTCATATTTTATATATGACTCAGGAATTCAGTAACTCAGCATGTGCCTTAAAGTACAGCCACCTTGGGTTTTGTTGAAACAATTATCCTATCCTAAGGTTTCAAAATTAAACCATGTTGTAAGGATTCCAAATTGGTGATCAGTTGACAGCATGTACCCCATAACTATACTTGTCTTGAATTCCAGAAGTGTGAATATGATCAACGACTTGGTAAATATTTCATAGAAATGTTCCCAGCATATATTTACAAGTGCCAATGAGAGCCTATTTGTAATAAAAGAAAATACACAGTAGAGTAACTTAAGCCTATTTTATCATTACCATATATTGTATCAGATTAGCCATGTTAATCCGCAGTAAAGCAAATAACATATGTGAATAAAAAAAGAAATAAGGGGTAAAAAACAACAGCTGAGTTCTCTTTAGAGTCTCAAACAAATTAGAACTTACAAGCTGGGCCCGTTCTCATCATGACCAGCAATGAGAAGAGATACTCCAAATGGTCGAGACTGTACAGAAACAATATTAGAAACATATAAGCATAGTATCTAATACCACATATTAACAACATATCAAACCAATACCTAAAGAATCTTGTTTGCAAAAACATAATACACAACTACTTTATGGAAGTCAAGACACTGATTTTGCCTCTTTCTTAAGAATGAAGAGGTATATTGCAAAACTTGCTTATAGGGGGGGGTGGGGGTAAGGACGGAGATATATTGCAAGACTCATAGAAGCTCAATAAATATCATGACATGGAAGCAAGATCACTTGGGAAATAACAAGAAATACTTCATTGGTATTACTATCCCCAGAGAATTTAAGCAGGTAACTTCAGAATCAATCCCTTTTACTCCATATGAGGAATAAAACTTCCTAGTGACACATTTTGCTAACCCCTTTTTGGTAGGCAGGTTTGAGTATATCATACCCTTTGATTAAACCATGGGCTCATTATTGTAATCAAGCTTATTCTGCACTTCTAAGTGCCAATACACTAGATAATAATAAACCATTAACTGGTAGCAGTTTTGCATTTCCATTAACAAGTATTCCCTACTAAATACCAAATGAAAGAAAATGGAAGTTTGAATGGCAACCTCCTAAACCATATTATTAAAGTAAAACCACCAGGTTGTATGACAAGCCTGTTTGCACAGACACATCCATGCTTTAGGGGTAATGCCCTGGGGTCGAACCCAATAGCCCCAATCTTGAGAAACTTCCTAACATATGATTTTTCCATCTTCCCAAAACTAAACATGTTTATTAGTAAAAACATTAAGTTTTAGTTTCTTAATTTTTACAATTGAATTTCAAACTGTTAGTTGCACCTATGAGGATATTCATGTGTCAGCTATGGTGCATGAGGCTAATTATCTAAATACATGGCTTAGGATCATGGCATTGATAGGTTCATTTTGCACAAAGCCCACTATGAAAGCTCTTTGTTGCTTCACCCTCATCTTGATTGTTATTGACGCCTTGGTCTCTACTTCTTTATTGTGTTAGAATTTGATGACAAGATAATGCACAAACATACATCGTTGTAGATGCTGATGTTAGTCTTCTACCCACCTTAGGATGGAAACATTCATTTAGTATTGTGGATAAAAGGGTCATCCCAAGCATGTTAGGGTGTGCATCAAGAGGTCACTTTCTCACCTTCATATGTTGTCATTACTAACCCATTCTCACTTCATCATGAAGATGTTCCAAGTAGCCATCTCCTTCATCCAATAGATGGATTGCTTCAGCTTGATATCATTGCATTAACCATCACCTATACCTCCCTTGAAGTTGCTTGGTAATATAGCACCTAGATGCTTCATGCCTCCCCAAGTTGGGGGCAAGATTTAGGGAGCTTAATTAGGCTTGGTGTATCTTCATGCTAGGCTTAACCTACCCTGCCATCAAATGAATGGAATGATTTAAAGTTCTTGGTTTGATGATCAGTGTTAGAGACCCATCAGCATTAGATTGACCCAAATATCCTTGCACCTGTTTAAACTTAACCTAAAAGGAACGAGAGCCACTTAGCAAAACATGTATAGCATTTACCACATGTCCTAATGAATTACTTGAATGGACATGCGACAATATATTATTAGTATATGTACACATGACAGTACATCATTGGTTCATGAACAAATGGCACCATTTTTTTGGTCAAAAGTGTGTCATCAAGTTAGTTATTATTTAAAAATTCCCTATAAATAGGCCTCAAAGATCACAACACCTAAAGGGTTAATTTTTTTATTCTCTAAAGCACTTGCTCTCCAAAGATTATGGTTGTTTACTCCAACTCACTATTCCTCTCAATCCACTCTACATGAGACCAACCTCTCTTATAAAGAATCTAGCATAGACACTTTAATAATTCTTTTTGCCTGCCATGTACATGGTGTTTCCCATTAAAGTTGCCACAATGCTTATGCAAAATTCTTCATAAGAGATTGACTATGTGAATGGGTGAGGTGCCCCAATTCAATGAGAGAATGAAGTAAATTGAGAAAAAGAGTAGATTGAAGCAACTAGTAGTAATCTTTGGATAGAAAAATTTTAGTCTCTATAAATGGCAGCCTTTTAGGCTTTATTTATATGGAATTTTTGGATAAGAACCGACTTGATGATATAACATAGGCCAATAAGATAGTGTCAAGTATACATAGGCCAATAACATGCCACTACATTCAAGTGATTCATTCAAGAAACATGTGGTAATAACAATATATGTCCAACTAAGTGGTCCCCCTTCCTCCCAATCAAGCCAAAACGAGCTCAATAATATTTGGGTCAGTCTTGCCTTGGTAGACCTCTAACTCTAGCCACCAAACCAAGATCTTTGAACCATCCCATATACTTTTTGGTTGGAAAAGACAAACCAACCAAGCCAATTGGACTTCTAGAGCCATGCTTTTTTTACTTGGGAAGACATGAAACACCTCAATATTATGCTACCAAGTAGCTTAAGAGGAAGTATACACAATATTCAATGTGATGATACCAAGTTCAATCAGCCTTATGAATGACATAGAGACAAGTGGGGATACTCTCAAGATAAGGTAAGAAGAAGTTAGTAATATCAACTTTTGAAGGTGAGGAAGTGATCTCTAGATTGTCAATCCTAGTATGTTGGGAATGACCCTTCTTTGATATGCAATACAATGAAAATGCTTCCATCTTGAGATGGATAGGAGACTTCCCCCCTCTATCTGCCACAATCAAGCATTTACCTAAAGGTAGAGGTATCTACATGGATTGTGATAACATTCTAGCACAATAAACAAGTAAAGGCCAAAGTATCACAAAAAACGGCGTGAAGGTAAAGCAACATAAAACACCCATAAAGGGCTTCACAAGGAGGGACCCCATCAATGTATGAATGTAAGGGAAGTATTTACACAATTAGCCCTATACACCACAATGGACACATAGCATATTCTCATAGATCCGATTGGAAATGCAAATTCGAGTATCAACAAAGATATAATATGAGTAATTGATGTTTAAACTATAAGAATTTTCTCTTTTCCATAGTGTTAAGGACCACACCAACCTATAGACTATACTAGCTATGCCATACTAACTCACTCATATTTTCATGAATTTGTCCATTATGAATTGTTTTTTAACAAAACCCACCAAATGCAACATTGCCATTTTGCATGTCTTACAAACCCAAATGAGGTTTTTCAATTTCTCTTCCTTGTTTTTTCTACTATGCTTCAATATCCAACAAATGGCTCTTTCATAACCCCTTAATGTGTGTTAGGGCAATAGTTTTCAATTGTCTACTCTACATAATCACATCAAATATGGAGAAGATGGCCAACTAAGCACATAGAACCAATAATGATTCTCAAATGTGTAATTTAAATGAATATATAAGGTATGAAAAAGCAAGAACCACATCAAATAGTGACCAACAAAACTTAAGTATCCCAACAACATATTGAGCTTTCAGCACAATTGTCTAAATCAAATCAAGTGGAAAGGCTTTTGAGTAGGGATGGAAAGGTTCCAAGTTCGATTCCATACAAAAAGAAAAGGATATTTACACAAAAAAATGTTGAAATCAAAAATCACATTGAGAGAAACACAAATTCAAGAAAGGATTGTGCAATTCAAAAGTGAGATGCAAAGAAACAAGCAAGCAATGATGTTCGAGATACCCATAAATCATTTATTGACAAATAAAAGCAAGGGTTTTAAGTTGATACTTTAGAATGGTATTTTTAAAGATTGTTTTGTACAATATTATAAAGATCAGATGCAAACATGGAAGCAAAATAAATAATAGTGTCAAATATTTCACTAGATCCTCAAACAAAAAAATGACAATAGCTAATGGTATTGGAAAGGTAAAGCATTCATAACCATGGATTCTTCATCCCCTTCACCAAATCGCAGGGCAAGGTCACAAAGAGCTTGTGTAGTGGACTCAACAGTCATTGGCTCCCCATATGAAAACCTATGATTCTGTTAAAAGTACATTTAGAAATCAGTATTTCTACCCCACAAAGCAAAGGAAAATATAACATCTGCCTAAAAAAAAATGTAAAACTTATATACATGAGTATCATCAAAGTCATTACAAACGGTACCTGAGTTTCAACTCGCGCATGTTCAACAAGTGTACGAGCATCAGCAATCAATCCACTCATAGCACAACCTATATGCTCATCAATTTCCATAATTTTCTCCACACTGCTGGGCTCCTGAAAGACAATTAAAAAGAATAGGCTGTAGATGAAGTAGCATAACTTCTTTAAGAAGTTCCCTATTCACATGTCTTTAAAATTAACTAATGTGAACAATTTGAGACTTGGAAAGACTGAGAGTAAGAGAGGAAATTGCTGATAATCTATGCTAATAAGAAAACTAATGCCCCAGTTTCTCTTTTGTTCTGTCCCTCAAAACTGTTTAGTTACACAAAATGCCAAAAAGACCTGATTCCCTCAACTCTTTGAACTTCCCTTGCTTCTAACCTCTCCCAACTTCTGTCACATCACCACCACATCCGGAATCAATCAACTAATTTAGACTGCACATGCATGACATATTCCTTACATCCAGTAACTAGAAAAGAAATGTCTTTCTCAAGCTATTTTCAACAATTTTCTCTCTCCTTTCATTGGTTCCAGTCACTGGACTTCAAGAATGCAGTCAAATGATTCAAATAGCTTATCAATAATTTGACAACTCTCAAATGGGTGAGATTATCTGAAGCTAAAACGAATTCACGGTTGGCTTAACAAAAAAAGAAAATGCATAAACCAAGAGGCACAGATACCAGCAATGGGGAAGTAATGCGTTTCTCGACAGCAAGCACAACACCTTCCTTCGTCTTCAACCCAATTGCAGTTGAACCCAACTGTAATCAAAATCACAAAAACACACTCACCTACTGAAAAAAAAAAAATCAATCACGAAATTAAACAAATAAGAGAAACGAATTTCACCGTACCTTGATGGCCTCGATAGCATATTCAACCTGAAACAATCGGCCTTCTGGGGAGAAGGTATTCACACCTCTGTCGTACTCAGTCCTTCAAATCCCACCAGACCCCAAAATCAACATTTACATGAACAATAATAAGTAATGCAAAAAAAAAAAAACCCTAGATTTGGCAGTGAAAGAGTGCTCTCACCTTGTGAGAAACATTTTGTACTGTTCGGATCTGAAGAAGAAAATAGAAGAAAAGACAACCCTAAATATCAGAATGACAAATCAAAAATCAAATTCCCAAAAAAAAAAAAAAAAAACCCTAACGATCGGAATAAAATCAAGCCAAAATAACAAGAAAAATGCATTTAGAATTAGAGGTCGAGCAACTCACTGAAAAAGCTCTGTGTATAGTTTCTCTCAGTCTCTGGGTTTTTTCTTCTTGTGTTGTATGTCACTCTGCTTCTTCACAAAGGAAATAGCCTTCTTGCGAAACAAGGCAACTTCGGGTTCGGGTTTGTCTAACTTTTGGGTCGGGTCCGACTAGCAAGCCGAACCATCTCCATTTCTATGTACCACATGGGCCCAATTCCAACTGAACCAGCCCATTCACTTTCCATGCTTTGCCCGCATTCAATCCCACTTAGGCCCATTCTGGTTTTTCTTTAGCTTTTCTGGGCCACGTTTGGAACGCTCAAATGGAAGATGGAAATCAGAAATCAGTTTTATTCCTGTTGAATTTGGATTAATTTTTAAAATAGAAATAAGAATAAAAATTTCATTTCCATAAAAAATCAAATCTCATTCTCGTTAAGATTTTGATCGATCCTTTTTTTACTTGCTATTATAATTTCCGTTCCTATTCCCATGTGCATTTTATGTCATGAAAAAAAAAAAAAAGAGAGGATGATTTTTAATATTTTTAAAATTTTCAACAAAAATAAAAAATTCGTTTAAAAAAAAAAAAAGAATTTTTCTACATATTCAAACAAGGGACATACGATATTATTAAAAGGTTATCTTTTAGTATTTCTTGAAAATACATTACTAATTAGATAGTATTACTTATTTGTATCTTAATTTTATTTATTTATACTTTCATAAAACGAGGTGGATTTCATCACATGTATGAAATAATTAGGGTTAGAAAGGTAAAAAGTTTTATTGTACCCTCAAATATTATTTTTAACTTTGAAATGTTGTTTCTCGGGTTTAAGAAGCTCAATTAAATAAAATTTTAAATACTTTAAAATAAAAATAAATCAAGAGAAATGGGTATAGAAGGCTAAGAATAATATTCCTAGATGAAATCATATATTAAAATATAATAGTATTACTCACCAATAATGTGGCATTTTTTAAAATCTCTTTTGTGGGTCTCACATGTTTCTTTACTTTATTCGTCCTAAGTTATTTTATGTTGAGTTAGTCTCACTGGCTATGCTTTTATTTTCTTTTTTCTTTTCTTACACGTCTCTTCTACCTTTAATTGTGGTCCCATTTAACATGAAATAATGGATTGTGTAAATTGAAAGAGACTTGCATAACAAAGGTCTTATCTTTACTTTCTTATAGAGGCAAATTTATTGAAAATACATATTTTTTATTTAAAATAAAAAATGTCTATGGTTTTTCAAAAATAAGTCCAATAAAGGGTTTTTTTGAGTAATGTTGCACAATTTGACAAATTGTTTCTACTCATCTCCAATAAAAGGAGCATAATAATCAATTTTTGAGAAGGTAAAAGCCAAAACAATATGTATGTGACATTTAATTAATGGCATGAGTAATACCATAAGGTCGTGCTTGGTGCGAGGTAGTAAAAAATTCCTTCAATTGTCTATCTTATCATAAACAAAAAGATAAAGAAAGAAATATTATCATAAGAATCAAAGTTTTTTTTTTTTTTTTTTATTTTACATGGTATTCCGATTCACCTTCGTGCATATTCATCCTTTTATTATTATGTATAAAATAGTCTTTTGATTCATATCGGTTTGTATTCGTACCCCATTCTTAGTCCACATACCAAATGCAACCAAAAGGTTGAAAATTTAAGTCCTTGAGATTAAACAAGCATTTACAATGGATTTATTGGTGCATGTACTCTAAAACATAATCATCAATGTTCTTACATATACTCTAAAATGTCAGGCATCTTTTAGTTTTGTGAGTGATCTTTTTTATTATATGTAATTATGTTAGGCTGTGTTTGGTTCTCAAAAAATACTAAAGAAAGAAAAAAATATTAAGGAGATTAATGATTTTTTATATTTGATTGTCCTATAAAAAATATTAAAATATAATTAAAAATAATTACATACTTAGATATGTTAAAATTATTTAATCTTTATGTTAATGAGTTAAAATAAATAAAATGAGTATTAAGTAATAAATAAAATTAGTTTATTAAGTTTTAATCTATTTTTTATGTTCTTTTACTCTCTTTTTTTCTTTATATTTTCTTTCCCTTATATTTTCCGGACCAGGCATAACCTTAAGATTTGATAGATTTGATAATAAACCAAGGAAATGTAAATTTGGTTTTGGGTTAATGCATGTAACCGCAAACTCTTTTCCATGTATACATACAAAAATGCCCCGTGACTTTAAAATGGATTATCTAGCCAGTTAATGGAATATATATATATGGCCAAAAGACCTTTTTTGGGTACCTCATCTCCTTCGTATCTTATTAGTCGATCATGTTTTTCATGCATTGGTTAGATAGATTTCAGTGCTTCAAAATTTTTTCTGTATTTTTATACTGTCATCCAGAAAAAAACAACATTAGAGGGACAAGATTGCAGGCTAGATGCATCCATGGCTATTTGGATGGGGTTAGGCAAGGCAGGCCGGTTACCGTAAAGAGCACATAAGACATCAGAGTGTATCCACTGAGATATTTGGCAGTGCTTGCTCTAAAAGAATGGCTCATCCATCTGCCAAAAGGAAGAAACGCCAAGACAATAGATCCAACGCCCACATCCATAGGCCCTCCTTCACCCTACATAGTCTGCTTCTGCTACGTTTTGTTTTTGTTAAGCTCTAGCTTTCCACTGTACTCTCACAAAAGCCTACTGCCCATCAGTTCCTTGCTAAAAAGTTGATTGCTTTGTCACTTTTCTTCTACCCCCAAGTGTGGATAATGCTGAGAAATTTTGAATCTATGAACATGGGTTTTAAGTTGGCAGATAGTGAAGGCTCACATGGGCTTCAGAAATGAGACAGTTCTCAAAGATAGGAGCATGGTTCTTGCCGCTGAGGACGGGTAAAAGAAAATGGTTCTATACCTCAACTTCTTTTTTTCCCAATTATAAGAAAAAAATGTTAAAGTCTGAGTTTTCCTGGACAGATGTAAGATACAGAAATGAAATTCTTTCTGGCCTTTACTTTATTATTTAGTGATGAAGGTTGTTGCAAGGGAAGCAGCCACAGGAGCTGTGGGCAGAGAAGTTTGAGTTGTGTTGGTTCAACATCTTCTGAGCTTGCTCAGCAGCTCTTTGAATTTGCTCAGAGTGTTGCACCTGGGCTGATGCTCTCCACTCCTCTGCTTTTCTGTGTACAACTGCCATTCTCTTCATTAACTTCTCTTCAAGATTTGATCTCATCTTCTGTATTTTCACCTGAAAAATCATTAAAATGAACAGAATGTAAAATCCCAAAAATCATACTTCGTAAGTAGGCAAAAAACAAGCAGTGGCATCTTTTATTAATGATTAGTACCACCATTATCTTATTCATGAAGAATTAAAAACTAATCTCAAGGAATAGAGTCTCCCCTCTTCTAATATACCAATTTTCCAGACCTTCACATGGGCTCTACAAATACAACTGTCTTGCATGAAGGCATGGCCTTCCATGATTCTTCCTCTTAAGGAGTGAAAGCATATAATATAACAGTATATTTAGGTGAAGACACTACAAAAGAGGTGGACCAGCAAAGAAAAATAAAAGGGGAGGAGTGTCTGGGAGCAGTGGGTGGCTCGAGGAACACCCAGGCCAACGATAAACCCGACAAAATTTTCCAACTTTAGTCAACAAAATACAGCCATTTCATATGTGGGATAGCACATTTTTAGACTCGGAAGGTTTTGATTTTTAATACCAAGCCACAGCTTGGCTGCAGCTCACAGGTTCTTTCCTATCAAACCAATTTTGTAACTATAGAATTATGGCCATTAAGTTTTGTAATATCCCTACAAATGGAAAAGAAGACATGACTAATTAATTAGATATATCTTGATCTTATGCTGCTCATGAACATGAAAAATGTTAATAAGTGATGGAAGTAGGTAAAAAAGGTTCTCGTGATGGAGAACAGTACCTCAAGCTTTCTTGATTGAGCTTCTGCCTTGGCCTTCTGTAGATTCACCCAAGCTTGGATTTTTGCTTCTTCTCTTTGATACCTGCAACTCAAATCAGAATTGGTGCACGACATAAGATAGAAAACAAGAGAATTCCAAAGCTCAGGCGCCAAATTACCTAAGGCAGCACTTGGTTTTCTCCTCTTCTTCCCATGAAGCAGATTTGGCCTCTGAGATACTCTTTCTGCAGAAATTGCCTGTTTCAAAGTGTCTAAGGCTCTTTGATACCTCTTCTTCTTCCTCCTCCCTTGAACTCCAATGAGACCCAACCGAATCAAATTGTGTACCAAGCTGTAGCTTAGCCAAATGACACTCTTGCAGCTGGGAAATGTCAATGGTTGTGTTGGTGCTGTTGGAGCTCCCTAATGCCAATGGGCCTGACCTATCAGCAGGTGTGTTATGGCGGGCTGGTGAGGAGCTTTTGATGGGTGTATGACACCTTGAAACTGTGGAACTGCCAATTGGAGTCATCTCTGTGCCAATGTCTCTGTGGTGAACCTCATGAAACACTTCTGTGGCTGCATCTTTCATGGATTCATCCACTGAGTTTCCAAACAGAAACCCTTCTTTAGTTGGCTCTGAGTATCTGAAATTTGGGAAAATTGGGTCCACCCCATCTGTGAACTTATCTGCAGTAACAAATTCAAATGGGAGTCATGGTTATTAAATAGCTTTAATATTGCAATTTCCTCCCCCATCCCCACCAAAACAGCATTTGGGTAATGTACAAAAAAAGGCTTACTTTTGTAATACATGAAAAAAAAAAAAAATGATCATCTTAGAGAGGATGATGGTCCCTTTGGTTGCTGGGAAAATAGAAGAAATTAAAATTTTCAATCCGTTTGGGACCCCAGAAAGAACACATTCTTCTGAGTCAAACTTGTACTATGTTTTCTTCTTTCCTTTGCTTCCCCACAAACAAAGTTTAAATCCATTGACCATGGAAAGACCAGAAAAATAGAGTAAGGTAATGGGAAGTTAAAAAAAAAAAAAATCAAACAGCGGAGAGAAAGCAAGAGTTTTAAAAGTGGAAGACAAAAGAAGACAATGATGATAATGGTGGAGAGAAAGAAAAGGAGTTGGTGGGGCAAGTAAAGCAAAAGTGATGAAGCTTTTGAAATGAAGATCGTAACCTTTTAGAAGTACATCTGCCGAGGCTAAGACCCCATTGAAAGGTCTGGCTGAGTTATGATGGTCCAAAGCTACCGGACTTGGAAAGCCTGAAGCCACCTTTGAGACCTTTTCCTCAGTGACCCTGCACTTCTCCGCAAAGACCTCCACTTGTTGCTTCACCTCATCACATTGCTTTGAAACCTTTGAGGAATCTGAGGGTGGCTTCATGGGATGAGCAGGGGATTCATGGCAGGAGCTGCTTATCAGCCATTTCTCTGCATCATCCCATTTTGAAGGAAAGCTCTTTCTGGTGAGATTACCAACACTGAAGCTGAAAACAGGTCTGCCAGGAGTGGGAGGAGCTTCAAGCTTCCTCTGTGCCACTGAGCTCACCCCCTCCCTCCTCCTCTGAGCTGAGACATCAAGAAAACCTCTGCCCGCCTCAGCGGCATTGTTTGCCATCGGAAATGACTTGACAAACTCAGAAGTCTCCTTGAGATTGAGCTTGCAGAGTGGGTCAGGGAAGGTATCTGCAAATGGGTTGCCCTTGCTATTCCCACAGAGGCTTGTGTCCCCTTCCAATGGTGTTTCCTGAAAAAAAAAAAAAAAAAAAATCCAGAATGGATGAACAGAAAGCCACAGATAGATGGGGGGGTGGGGGGCAAAAGAAAAGAAAAGAAAAAGGAAGCATACCCCAAGAGAAGCAAACAAAGGAGGAGCTTGAATGTATCTGGGGCTGGTGAGATCCATGGTGGGGGGTGTGTGAGGTGAAAAAGGAGTAGTGAGGCAAGAGATAGAAGCTATTTGGAACCTGGGGCTGGCGGTGATGGGATTTGTATGAGATTCAGAAGAATCATATTGAAAAAAGAGTGTGGTGGCGTTGGGAAAGTGACTGAGGAGGCAGTTGAACAGGAATGCCAAACAGGGAAAAAGCATTGACTGCTAAGGAACTAAGGTCTAAAATACTGTTTGAGGAGAGGCTCACATGGAGAAGGAGCTCTCGCTTCAAAATAACACTACAGTCACGTAGTCCAATTCTCACAGAAACAAGACAAAATAGTACTTCATCAAAAGAATAGTGTGAAGGCCTTGGGAGGTGGAAAGAAAAAGCACTCATCACTCCTCACCCTCTCAGTATAAAATTATACAAACCCCTCAACCATCATTGTTTATTTTGAGTTCTTTTGGGGAAGCGAAGCTTCTTCCTTCGGTTTTTTATTCTCTCCCTTCTACCTCTCTTCTCAACTCTCTCTTTATTTTAGCCCCTCTTAGAATACGGCTTCCATGAGCATTATCACTCCAATTTTATTTACTTTATACCATTTTTACCTCATTTATTGATATCATGATATCATATATTTTTACTTATTTCATCCTACATTTTGAATAATCCAAATTCAAACTCGGGTATCCATTCAATGCCTTCATTTTTTTTTCTTTTGTTTAATACCAATTCTGCTATAGACTCAATGGCTTACCCTATATTGGTTTTCTCTGAGTTCTTTCGAACTCCTTGCCACCAATTTTGCTTATAGCGGACTAATCATGTGTATCAGGCAAATGTACAAACAGTAGATCTGGATTACACTACTCTAACATCTCTGTCTTTTGACCAATTCATTTTAGGCTGATGTTCAATAAAATAAAGTCATGATATCAGCTTAACTTGCTAATTAAACTTAAGGGTTTAAGTCATCAGATAACGATGAGACAAGGACGTCCATTTAACAAATTGATTTGGACTAAAACCCTCTTAACACATTTTTTTATTCTTCAAAATGGTGAGATTTATTCTAACACTACTTTGAAGTACTGATTCCACCTAAAAGCATAATCTATGAAATGCCCTAATAAAAATATAGCCTTGTTTGAGATACAATATCTAATTGTTTGCTGAGATTAGGCGATCTAATCTAGTTGTTAAGAGGGATTGGTACCCTTGAGCGGCAAGGTGGATGCTGTCAATTTTTATGCACCTTTCTTTGAAGAATTGACTACATATGGATCATATATCTTTTCTAGAGAACAAAAAAATGTCGATTGATTTAACAAGTATAAACTTTTGTAAATAGGTGAGAGAAAAAATTGTAATACCAATTTATCGGTATATATATATAATGTAAACACTAGTGTACAAGACCAAGAAAAAATTGAAATCATGATACAAAGTAAAAGTAAGATGGAAAGGAATAAAATGTGTAGTACAAAGTAAATAAGCCGAAGTGGACTCGGAATTCATGTGGCACCCTTTCATTGGAGACATCTTTGTTGGCATAGGGTATCATAGCCAAACTCATAGTTTGAATATTCTTGTTTGTAATATCTAATGTGTATTATGCCACTATAATAAAAAGTAACAACTATGATACACTAAGCTTTGTTGTTGTTTGTAGGGTGGAAGCTGTGGTGGGATGACACCCTCAAGAACCCCACCAGAATAGAATAATTTATCTTTTAAATGTCAAACCCAATTCTCAGTCACATGGTTCCATTGATCTTAGCCATCCACCTGGGGGCCTGCCTCCTCTTGTTAGGCCAGATTCCAATGGCTCGAAATCAAATGATGAATTTTCCTTTTTAGTATCACCTATCAGACTCACCCTTATTTCCACCCTTCTATTTTTTTTTTTTTTTTTTCCAAGAAGGATGGATCACCTTCTTTATACCCTGTCATTTTTATCTTGTGACATGAGTAAAAGTGATGACATCCAATGTCATAGCGAAAACTGATATTACCCACAATTAAAATCATTCAAACTTTCTTAGCTCATTGTTATATTTTTCATACTTGGGTCAAAAAGTTATTAACTCGACTCAAAATCATCCAGATTTTTTGAGGTGTACAGGCCTTTCTAAAAAAAAAAGACACGAAATATGCCCAATCATTCAACATGCAATACATGAAAGGCTTTGAGTAATACTGCAATAGCTTGTAACCACAGCTCAGGTGGAGTATATACATAAATATATAAAGTGGGAATAGACCCACCAACCAATTCATTCGTCAACTAGCGGATGATAGGTTTCACCACCATCAACAGTTATATCAAGACACACAAAGTCGTGGCACCAACGTACGAAAGGGCTTGGGGCAGCGACAGCATCAATGGTGTGAAGATAAGCCCCATGGGGGCCAGCCTAACCCCATATCTATAAATAATTCACCATGACAAGACTTCGCCTATCATTTCCATTCCTTCGAATTTTATATATGAATTTTTTTTTAACACTTCTATGCGATTACCCACTATTAAATTCCTGGTATTTCAGCCACAGATCCATCCGAGTCTTCTCCTTCTCCTCCTTCCTCTTCTTGTTGCACAGAATCAATGGCAGTAAGGGGTTATTCCTCCACTCAAATCCTGGTTCTAGATTCTTGTCCTATCAGGAGGCCTGTTGGTAGAATCATGGTGATGCTTGAACACAGGAGTCAAGTTTCAGTCAGGAAGATACCAGCACTTGAGATCAAATCCTCCTTCAGAAACAAGGTACTTTTTTTCTATCTAATTCTTGATACACGCACATCTTCTTTCATCAAAAACTTCGATTTAGAGAATGATTGAATGTGTGGTTGGGTTGTTTGTAACAGGTTTTTGAGGATCAGTCCAAGGGTATAGTTTGTTACAGAGATGATGAAGGGGAGATAGTCTGTGAAGGATATGATGAAGGCCCTCGTCTACACCATGAGCTTCAGAGGAAAAACTATCATCCAAGGTAATTAATGAAGAGAATTGTGAGTATTAAGATATACCCACTTCCCTAATTCTAACAAATTGTTGTGATATGTGAGTAATAGGGATGCAGAGATCATTGATCTTCTTCAACAAAACTGGCTTCAGATAGTTAAAGGGGATGAGGTCGCAGTTGGTGTGCCAGAGGACCTCAACTGGAATGGTTATAACACATACTGGTGATCAGAGACATTTCCTTCAACCATGAACTGTATGTAAAAAAGGCTTACACTTCGGTTCTTGTATTGAAATGCATCCTTTCGATTTCCACTTCACAAAGAACATTTTCCCCCTTCTCTCTCACCCCATTATTTTCTTGTTTCACTTCTCCCCCTTTAAATAAATAAAAATTGTACATGCCAACACAGTGCTTCTAACAGTTGAACCCATCTGAAATGGGGAAATTCGGAAATGGCAAGGAGAAATGTTTATATATGTGTGTGTCAGGGCTTGTATGATGAGGTGACATTTACAAATAGTCATGATACATTAGATGATGTGAAAAAACTAAAAGGTACAATGAGTGCAGTATTGTCACGATCTGCTACCTCTCGTGTTGATATCATCGGATTTTAATTTAATGGGCCTTTGCGACTGGTTTTGGAAAAGCATCTGCTTGATTAAGAGGAACTCACCCACATGCATATACAAGGTAATAGTTGTTTCAATGCTACGCAAAATATAACACTCAAAATCCCACGATTTAGGGATTAACTCTAATACCATTTATAATGAACGTTATTTATAATGAGCTACTCCCTTTCATGTAGATATCATATCTACTTAAGGTGTAATAAATCCTCATAACTTTAAAATATAACCACATAGTAAAGATGAACTTACTACATGTACTATTAAATACCTCTTCCCCAATCCGATACAGGATATCATTAGATATCTTCCATATAATTAAATTGGTTGAAGCTGAGAATTCAAAGAGAGCCATCTAAAGCAAAATAGGCTTGAGTCCATTAAGCTGAGAGCAAATAAGTAGAAGATATGCAAGTCTAATGTTCACAAAAGCTTAATCAGAAAATGAATCTACCCTCTCTTCCAAGGAAAACAGAAAAGGAATCGAGAAGGAAGGAGATTGTATTGGAAGTTGACATCAAAACTTCAAATATGAAGCACAAAGAATGCACATGGATTACATATACATATTGGAATTCTAGATACATCAAAAATATTTTTGTACAAAGATTTCGTGCAGAGGTCATCCAATATCATACCCCCAGAAGAATTCTTTGGCTTGAACAGCCTTGTTCCGCATCTTTCTAACAAATAATCTTGAATTTCTATTTTTAACAAGAATACAAATGAAACTGCTATCCAAAAGAATTGCAGTGTGGAGAAGGGGGAATATATGGAAGGAAAAAACAATGTACCACATGTACAAGCACATAATTCAAAGTAAACTAGACGGAGGTCCCACCTTGTGTGTTCTCTTCGCATAAATCGGACTGTGATTTACTTGGAATTAGAGTACCAGGTGACCATTGATCTGGGACCATCAAAAAATAGGTGGTCATGGCCTTCCTGAACCTTTTCTTGTATTGCTTGGGTGAAATTACAGTAGGAGATGAGTTCTTGGGCCCACCAAGGATGCCTGAAGACTTCACCCAAGTTTCGAGGTGCTTGTCCCATGTATACTGCCTCATGAAGTCGATGATCCCGAGAACTAGCTCATGCTTCTCCTCGTCCACCCCAACCAGTAATGAGTAATCCATCACATCAACAGACTGTAATAGCATAATGTAAAGAGACATTAAAATGGATACAAGCATTTAATCTACTTGAAAATTGGAACAGCCTACATATTGAATCTCGGGAGCAACACAATCGGTTTCAAAACTTACTGCAAGAAAAGAAGTATCATTCCAGACAGCTCTCTCCAACACCCTCTTTGCCTTGTTCCCCACAAAAATGGGAGAAGTTGGCATTGCTTCAATTAAGTTCTGATCCAGCAGAACTTTATTGTTCCCGCTAGAATCTGCATTATAGCGTGATCGAGAAGACCCTTTGAGATCATAAAGCCTCGTCACAGTCCTTTCAAACAGAAGATTCTCCATAACCAGAAGATCCATCCTTGATTCCTTCCCTCCTTTCAGATGCTTGGACGTAACCTTCCAAACATAAAGACAAGAAGAAGAGAGAGTCAGTGCAGATGGAGCTTTGGGTATAATCGACTGTTATGGAGAGGTAACCATATGAAATTTCTATAGCACAATATTCAAAATATCTATAACGAATTTAACTATAAAAAAAATGAAAAAAATTAAGATTTGTATAAAGCTATCTATTTTTGTTACAAGCATACACCTAAATACTTGCATCACTATATTGCTCAAAGTATAAAGCTATCTATTTTTGTTATAAGCATACACCTAAATACTTGCATCACTATATTGCTCAAAAGACCATCTTTGATTCTCTAAATGCAGGAGATTTTGTAGTGACAATTGAAGAACTGTATCATCCCAACACAAAACCCACTTAAACATCTGAAAAACTACCTTCATAAACATTATAGGATTTGAATTGCAACAAGGATGATGCTAATTAACCTCAACCTGTTCGACATATATGGTAGGACCGTAGGAGAGCATCCAAAACTAGTTTACAGTAGCAATCAGTATGACACAGCCAACTTAAATGAATAACCAATATTCAAAACCCAAATTATAAAGGATTGAAAATAATGTAGCTCAAATACCTCAGCTGATATTTTTATATTAAATATTAATTAGTAGATGAATTATTTACAGGAACATTCTGGCCAACTCTGAGATAACAAGCTATAATTGTCAGATTAATTACAAAATGCAGTGAAGTCACTTGTAATAAAAATCTCTAACACCCCCTAAAACACCCGCTTAATCTAAGCCAGGACCTGCATTGCCTCATAAAATAAACCCAGGCAGAGAAAAGGAAGCCAAACATGATGTAACTAGCATGACCAACCACTGAGGTGTGCGCACACCTTGCAATGGCCAACTATCATGGTTGGTGCTTCAGTAGTTAAATCAACCTGTTGTTTATAACAAAATTATACAAGTTATTTAATGCCCATAATTATTTGCTTTTCACCAGCAGTATTTTATTATTAGAAGTAATGCAGATTCTCAATAATTAATCAACAATTCCTTTGTTGGTTTCATCAATCATTATCTAGGCATTCTAACTAAAATGACCTCTTTATAAAGCAAAAAAATCCATGCTAACTTAGGAGAGGTAATCATAGTAAAGATACCAGCATTTCAATATGGGTGGTAGATCTTAGCAAACGTCAGGTTAATGTGGGCACTGACAATCTAGTCTAATTGGCATTTGAAGCCTTCAGGAAATACCTGGTAAATCCCCAGAATCTTTGCCAAGCATGTTGGACTTCCCGTGCTAATTGATTCAGATAGGTACTTGAAATATGCAGGAGCAAACTTTATAAATGATTCCAGCTCTGTCTTTGTAACCTGTTTAATGATAAACCGATCATCCAAGGATTTTGCAAAGAAGACATTGCTCTTTCCACCCTGCGCACCCCACTTCTTACAACGACAAAGGGACCTCAAGAAATCCAGCTCAGACGGGCAACAAATTCTTCTTAAGGCTTCAAACCGCTTTGCATAGTAGCAAGTCACGGTATACTTCACCTTACCAAGAGGGCTATCATCTGAAAAGAAAACTCTGGCATGCAAAGCCTTTGTGTATGAGAATGGGTCCGAAACCAGGGAGCTACGTGATCCAGACATGGATAAAAAGCTGTCATCTATTGAACTAAAAGTTTTAAAAGTTTCAGAGGCTGTTTCATCAAAAGAAAGGAATGATTGAAAATTCGCTGACTCAGAAAGTGACAAGGAATTCATAGGTTCTCCACTGTCTTTTGGCCTTTCCCACTCATCCAACAATTGGGCATGATATTGTGGTGAAACCAGTGCATAACATATAATACTTGTGGGCTCATCATCATAAACCGGAATGACGGTATCATTAACACCAACAGGGAGAAGTAGCCTAGCCCCACCTTGCAGTTCCAACTCCCGAAATGCTGAGACATAGACGGGGTTATACTCACCAAGTGTTTCAAGCTTTTGAGCACTCCCCAAAAAATTCTTGTTGAATGCTCGATAGAAGTTTAGAAAGGACATTCCTGACCAGCTGGCTGAGTCTTCAATGGTATCTTGGCCCTTGGCAGGTAACAGTGATGAAGAAGAAAGGGTTACCTTGAGCCCAGTCCGCTCTTCTGTATGGTCCTCCAACTCCAACTTTTCTGGCACAACTAATGCAGTTGAAGAATCTGCCAAGGCTAAATCAGGAAGTGCACAGGTATTATCCTTGGGTGTTCCAGTTCCTGGGTGATTTTCTCCTGTCCATTTAGCATCAAGGGTGTGTGACAAATCCTCTGCAATTGGGAACTGCCCCTCAGAGAGGGCCCTGCAAACAGATTCCAGAGGATCAGGCTGATCACAGATGTTGCTGCTTGCAGGAAGATTACCTTGGTCTTCTTCCTTATGATTTGAATCTTGAACCATGTCTGTTCCTTGATAAACAGTGTCATGCTGGCTAGATAGGCTACTAATTACCCCTCCTTGATTAGGGCCCTTATTGAGCTTTGCATCCACAAGAAGAGAGTCACAACTACTAAAGCCCTTGCCTGGCTTAATAGGCCTGTTTATGTCAATAAGCTTGTCACTAGTAGCTTGGGTTTTCTCCTCATGTTCTGAAATGGATACACTAACATTATCCACGATACTGTGTTTGTCTAAACCAGCTGCATAGATCAAGCGGTGGTCCCACATATAAGATTGAAAGAGTAGCTGCCTTCGTAGTCTATTGATTTCAAGAATATCAACAAGCGGTTGGCCCTTTTTAGCTTCCCTACTAACGGCTTTCTGGAGTGATTCCTAAAACAATGTCAAAAAAAAAAAAATTTCAATTAGAACCCAGAAAATAAAAGAGTTAGGTTTTAAATTTGGAGCATTATAAGAATTTCCAATCTTTTACATTTTTGGGTTCTAGAACATAAAATCTTCAACATACTAATAAAAATTTCAAGATATCATTTTCACTTCAAACAGGATAATGCTGATGCAAACATAAAAATATAAAACCAAAGGATTCATTAACAAAGCTATGCACTTTGAGATAACCAAATAATGTCTTGCATTCCTCATGCCAAATGAAAAACAATTGAAGATTAATCAGAAGGGTTTACAAGAAGAACAATGAACGTAATACAGAAATTATTAATAGTTGAATGATCATTATTGATTGCTTTATTTTATTGGGAGTAAATAGAATCACTGTTCAGGACGTCCGATTCATCTGAATACATCCACACGAATTTGTGTTACCTAAATATATGCATTGGTCATCATAAAGCTTCTAGCAAACAAAATTTCTGTTACCAAGGCTGGATGAAGTTTAATACAAAACCAAGAACCTCACCTCAAACTCTGCCTTCTCCTTTTGTAGCATGCCTTCTAGTTCAGCAATTTGGTGTCTTGACTCAGTAATCAACCCCATCCCATGTCCTTTCTCTGAAATTTGATGGAGAGCATTGCATACTTCAGAAAATAGTAGTTCTGCCCGGTCAACCACCTGTTTTTACAAGATAATTAGATCACTGAGGACCAGTGAGATTTCAAATGACTTCAGAAACCCAAAATCATAATCATTGCACCTCATTTGTTTCTTTTTGTATCCACTCCTGATTCTCATAGTTGAATTCAAGTTTTGCGGGAGGAAGGTAGACCGAATGAACATCAATCGATGCATAGCGAAAGCAAGCAACCATCTTCCCAAATCTGCGGATGTAAAAACAGCCAGTGAGAAGGTGAGGCAGACAGTGGGATAGCCGTGACATCAAGATTGTAACAGAGGAACAGATGGGAAATAATTCTGGGATGGATATTGTGCACATAAGTGAATGAAAAAGATAACTTTATTGCTTTTAATCATTCCCATCCAAGGTATCAACCAGATTACGAATATCCCTCATTTGGATGGACACTACAATGATACCAATTTGATTTTTTTTTTTTTCCGGGACCATCCACCAAATCTATGTGAACATACAAAACGGGAATTGATATCAACTGACAGGATTAATTAAAACAGCAGGGTTCATCTGAACTCATCCAAAAATGCCACACAAATGGCATAAGGAAATTTCCAGGATCAGCTCACAGCCATTTTTGCACAGGTCCTCCGTAGGAAACAAGAGCTCTTGATAATACTCAAGTTTATGTATTTTTTACAAGTAAAAGAAATTTGGGAGAAGAAGAAATACCCATAGAACCGAAGACAATCTCTGTGTAGGGAATGACCACAACTAGCCACCCTGCTTGCAGCTGCATGGTTTGAAAAACTGAGCTCCAAAAATTTCCCAAAAGATAAACCCCAAGCAGCATCAGACATCACTATTCTTCGGGTTGCTGGAGGAAAACCATTATTTCGTGGACACCGCAAGCACCTGTGCCACATCCAGATCTTTCCTTCCCTTTCACCTGGTAAGAGAAATTCTGGCAGTTTTTTAACAGAAATCGTGAGGGTGCCTTGTCTATGAGTATAACAATGAACATGTGCTTCTGATGGCATCTCGCAAGAACGGCACCGGAAACTCTGATAACAAAGGCTTCCTCAGTCTTACAGAATGTTACAAGTTTTTATTGAGAGAGTGAAAATGTGAGAAACAGAAAACTTACCTGATCAAATAAATGGTCTCGTAGAAACCGCCCCAAAGGTTTATCAAAGTTGCCATAGTATTTGATGCGAAAGAGATGGGACCTTTCACAGACAGTCCCCTTCCACACACACCGTGATGACAAGGAAACCAAAATGCTCTGATGGTCAGAAGGCGATGGAGGAAATTCTTCTTTTGATGATCCTGGCTCCTCATGATGGTTTTTAATATCTTGTTGCAAGGATATCATCTCTGAGGTACCTAGCTGATTTGTAACAGTTGCATCATAATAATTTTGGCCATTGTTGGCAACACCACCTTCTCCTATTGTCTCTAGAGATCCATAACCTCTAAAACTGAGATGATCATACATAAATGCTTCACCAGCATTGGTTGCAAAATCCCTCACCTCTAATGATTCTGAGGAATCCATTTTATTTTCCACAAATGCATGATAAGGAAGGATATTACTATGGTAAGAATCTGAAACTTCTTGCTT
Source organism: Vitis rotundifolia (assembly GCA_030254885.1). Classification (NCBI taxonomy): domain Eukaryota; kingdom Viridiplantae; phylum Streptophyta; class Magnoliopsida; order Vitales; family Vitaceae; genus Vitis; species Vitis rotundifolia. The sequence continues at coordinate 217,795 of CM058159.1, forward strand.
TGAAGAAGGAATGAAGGAGAAATCAGTAGAATTAATGGAGCTTGAAATAGGTTGTGTGTATTGCAAGCTGGGACCATTAGGTAAACTAGGTGATGATGCCATTTCCATTTGGAGTAATGTGGCACTCATCAGTGGAGGGACACTGTTGGATTTTTGTGCATCATCACTAGGCTGAGATTCCTGTTGCCTTTCACTAGGAAGGGCAGTAAAACCAGGTACCATTGAAATGGACCTGTCAATACTTGATGGTTTATCTGGAAGTGCCACATTTATAGGAGAATTCAATGGGAGTTCTGGAAGAGAGGCTCCTTCATCAGCAAGAAAAGACGTCTCCAGAGCCAAGTGATAGGCTGCAAAAATTCCATATTGGATTACATGCTTCACTTTCTTCAATTCATCCCTATTAGCACCCTTAAGTAAAATCTGCAATAGATAAAAAGAAAAGGGCATGATGAATTCTATGTAGAAGGTCTATCAAATCAACTTAGTTATTAGAAGGTTCAATTGCATGGTCCACTAGTAATAAATTAAAATACTTTCCACAAGCACAGGAAGTTTGAACTTACAGTACAACCCAATGGCTTTGGGCAGCCTTCAAAATACATCAATGTCTTCACCAATTTCTTCCCACCCTGTTGAGCAGTGCCATGCTCTTCCTGAAACTTTTCCACATGGAACATGTCACAGTACCCCAACTTCTGTGATGAGAGATGATCGATTGAAGGGACAATTTGAGCACCTGTGCATCGGGCTATTCGCTCCAAAAGTGGCCTCTTGATATTAAGAACAAGTGAGATGTCTTTTTCAAGAAGATAATCTTGTGCGAATCGAGAAACTGATTTCTCAACTAGAAGGACATCAGGGTGATGAGCATCTATCTTTGCAACTGCCATCTTCAAATGGTCCATTTCCTATAAAGTATGTAAACCCCATTAAAGTAAAAATCCAGTAAATAAACATATTTCTTTGCTCATGCACTAACAACCAGTAACTAAAATAAAGTATTCCAGGTCACAGAATTTATATCCCTTTTATTAACATTCCCAAGTATAAATAGCAAGCTGAACAGATAGAAAGGTAAATGATCACAACCTGTTGCAACAAAGTATCAAAACTTGACAAGAGGTTGGAAACCCGCTGGTACTCAAGAGCTCCTCCAAGGATCAACAAGCGTGGTTTCTCTATTTTTGATGTCATTCTTCGATGAGCTATATTTTTCTTACAAGCAACTCCTTTGATGACCATACTGTAAGAAAAGTAATCAAATTCTTCATCGAAGGGAAAGAAGTTGAGATATGCAACAAGAGCATCATGATGGATACTATATGAAAGATAACATGAATTATCAAAACATTTACCTCTCACAGCGCCTCCCAGAAGCCAAGCATTTCACCTTCACATATCCTCCTGGGTCCATTCCTGCACTTTTGCTCATGTCAGGCTTTAAAAGTGTAGCAGCTTCCCAGGACAATGATGTAATTATCTCCAACCAGCTCTCTCCATCATCTTCCTCACCTACAGGAAGATTCTCAACTTGCAATAGCTGAGCTACCAAAGCCCTAAAATGCCCATCAACTACGTTCTTCATAGCTTTTTTGTGCTCCTCAGTAGATCTGTCCCTATTGCGATATTCCCCACTTCCAAAACTGCTTGAAGGTTGTAAATAGCCCCACTCTCCTGTTGCATCCCCATCATCGTCATCATCAAAGAGGAGAGCTTCCCTTTCATCTTCTTCATCTTCCGGTTCAGGGGGGAGCCAGAGAAGTCCATTATTTTCAAAATCTACAGGTTCTGAGTCAACATCCTCTGCAGCATACAAAGAGGAAGGTGCTTCGCACTCATCTCCAATATCATGTTCATCTTCCCTTTTCCCCACCTCTTGGTTTCCTTCCAAACCCTGTGAATCACAACTATGGTGCAATGGAGAGCTGCTCAAACTTTTTGTGTTGGAATCTTCTCCATCAGGATGAACTTTATGTGAACTATAGTCATTATCAATCTCATCAAAGTCAACTTGACTATAGAAATCATTGGCCTGAGGAAAATGGCTTGTTCCAGAATCTAAGCGATAAACACCATATTCATCATCCTCATCATCACTCCTGATACCGGAGAACAAGAAAGCAACAAGTACTCAATAATCAGTAAACAACTGCTAAAGACATGGTACAAACACTAGTAAACCTAGCAATGTCCTATTCTAACATGCAATGAAAACCACATCCCTCATGGTTTGCCCATTGATCCAGCCCATCCGATCAGTGGACTTAATTTAAAATACATTAAATTGTGAATTGAAACAACACCTACTGCTTCAAACTGCCAACAAATCATAAAGCTCAATAAAATAGGTTATACATATTACCATAGTATAGTTGTCTTCCAGGTTGGAGATGAATACCTGCCTATTCAATATGTGCAAAAATAAGCAAATGAATACATGCATATTCTATATGTGCAAAAACAAGCAACTCTGAGTGGGAAGGTTCTTCATGGGGATAAGAGGAAGTTATTATGATGTAAAGATCATAAAAGAAAGCAAATACGAGGAGAATGTGGAGCAGACCAGGAGGAAGCTTGGGAGGGAGAAAAGAGTACTTTCATTTTGACTTAATAATAAACAAGACCTTAAGAAACCAGAAAAAGAAAAGGCTCAGATTTTTCTGATCGTGTGCTTTTGAATAATGCCCTGGAGCACTATATAGCCAGTTTAGCCAGTGCAAGAGCCTCAGCAAGCAGTCTGAGCGCAAGTGCAGTACCATGACAGGCTATAGGAGCAATCAAATAACATGCGCAAACTGTCCCTCAAATACCAGTAGAGAATTCTTGTCCTTCTCAAGGAGGATGGGAATGTCTGCACCACATTAAAAGGAATGGGGCATATTGTTACCTTAGTGACATTTTATTGCGGCAACATGCCAAAGACCTTGAGTCATTATATCATAGTGCTAGTGTCAATGGGATTCAATGGACAGCCAGTAAATCTGTACAGTGCATCTTAAACTCTTAACATGCCATAAATGAGAAGCACTGTGGATCATTTGTCTGGAAGATATGGAAAATATTAGCTTTCTACCTCAGGAAGGCCAGGCGCACCTTTAGTTTAACAGATCAAGTTATGCCTTCCACTTGGATTCCACATGTCAGTTTATAGGTGCCATGGGATCCATTAAGCACAGGTCATCTTTGTCCAGTTCTAAAACATGTTGCAAAACTTTCAGAATACCAATTATATTGAATAAATTATAGTTTTTTTTTTGGTTTTGGATAGGCAGGAAAAAAAACTCTTAAGCAAAAAAATTAGAGTTTGCTAAACAAGCAAAATATTCTGGAGTGAACAAGAGGAAAAATAAACAAGATGGGAGATGACATTAAACCTGTTCATGCAATATCCAAATTGATTTGGAGACGGGTCCCCCATGCTTGCAATGGGATTGTTGCTCCTTGTGGATGCGACCATGTCTATGCCTTGCCTATCTATGCTTGTTTCTGTTAGTGCTGATTGACGTGGGCTGAGACTTGAATTGTAAGGAACACGTTGATAAGGTCCAACTGGGTATGGCATTGAACCAAGTGTAATGCAACTACTGTTAGCGGTTTCAGTAGATTTAGGGCTAACCACACTTGTTGCTGATGATGGAGTACTGAAATCCAGGCCAGGAACCTGGATCCCATTATCAAGAGTGGTGCCCTGCTCCCATTGCTTGAAACAGAAATTACAGACCCGAATCTTCTCACACTCTTCCCTAGGAATCCTTAGATCATAAGAGGGTGCAGGAACTGAGTTTGTTGTACACCAGGCACAGAACACCCGTCCACAGTGTCGACAATGGTGTCTACGGTTAAGTATTGTAAACTGTGAATCACAATCGTAGCATACCCTACAGCTATGATCAGGCATCCAAAAGTCCCTTGACACATTAGCTGGTTCAGCCCGCCAAGGGATCCAGGATTTCACAATGCCAACTATATCAGAGAATGTCTTGTCCGGGGCATCCATTGACAAGTAATCCTCCTGCCCCACTCATTCTGAAATGCTCATTTGCCACTCTTAAGACCAAATCCCAGAAAATGAAAAGTAACACCAACAAGAAACAAATTAAAACCCCTGAATTATAACCGATTGCACATATAACTCCAAATGCAAGTCCAGAACAAATTGCCAATCAGAAAAACTCAAATGATCAAGACCCATCAACCATAGTCCTAAATTCTTGAAGCTGCCACACAGAAGCCCTTAATCCAATCCTTACTTCTACTCCGAAACCCTATTTCAGAAGATTATTCAAACTCTAAACTGCAAATCATAGGGTTAGTGTTTCCACGATGCCTCCAAATGAATTGTTGAAGGTAAACAACAGCCTGCCCCAATCACGAAATCAATTAATATAGCACAAAAAGAAATGAAATTAATCAAAATCATTTTAAAAACCTTACAGCTGGACCACCACAACGCATCATGAAATTAAAACACGGTTCCTTTAAGCACCCAACTCAGACCCATCCGCCACAAATTACTCTCACGCGGAATTGATCAATTTCCATTCATTACAAAAATAAAATAAATAAATAATAAATAAAAAAAAAAAAAAAAAAAACTATTTTTTCGGCAACGAGATCAATCCAAACACCCCAACAAATCTTCAAATTGCAGAAACAATCAAACCTAATACATATCATGATTTCCTCAGGACCCCCATTCAAATTCAGATTAATTCACGCGTCAAATGAAAGAAAACGAAACAAATTCAGGAGGGAAACGGGTAATTTGACCCAGAATTACCTTGAATCAGAATTCAACATGGCAATCAGATCTTCGAGGCAGCCATGCGATCATAACCCTTGAAAACCCTTGACGCCCAGAATCGGATTCCTTCTCTATTCCCAAAGAATCGATTGAATGATCGGAAACATTGATGAATCAAAGATGCCCACCAACACCTGCAATTCCCAATTCCCAATTCCCAATATTTTCCTTTTACGGTGAACACGATTACAATACACAATACACCCAAAAAAATTAATAATAATAATAATAATAATAAGGGAAAATTTTATCAGATTAATTCAATTTTTGTTTTCGTTTTTTTCTATTATTGCTCTGTCTGATTTGTTGTTCTTACTCGGCGGCTTTTCTTCGTTTTTTCTGAGGCAGATGAGAGAGAAAAAGGCCTCTTGAATACAACGTGAATGCCTTTAAACCAAAATTCTTCCGTTCTTTTTTTCAAAAAATAAATAAATTTTCCATCATTTTCTGCTTTTTCGATTATTTATTAATTTTAATTGTTTATATTATAGTTCCATTTTAATGGGGAATTAATATCTCATCTATGATACGACCATACGAGTCCACCCCTCTTTTCTCCCCCCTATTTTTAACCGAGTTTTCTCAAAAAAAAAAAAAAACAATACCAAAAGTGAAATCATTCCCATCATATCAATTATACACTTTATGTCTCATATTTTATGCCAAAGTTTGATTTTATTGTCTTATACTCTGACTATATATTTTTTTTATACCTTAATTGTATTTATTTCTTTTATATATTTATGTTCCGTACAACAATATATATTTTATTATAAATTTTAAAGACTCCAATTACATGCTTTGACAAAGTCATTATCCAATCTTATTTAGACACGGCATAAACTAAAATTCTAACTAAAACTAAAAAAATATAATCAAAATATATGAAATGAATGAAAAATATGATCTAGATTTTTTTTTTTTTAAATGGGGGAGAACTTGGTCTCAAGGTTTGTACATTGAATTTGCTTTGTTGTACCATCTGGATAAGGATAGTGGAAGAAAATGATCTCCACTTTTTTCAGAATCTTATAAGATTTGACATGATGTGAAATGAAGTAGGGAACTGATTATTTGCTTGTTAGAAATTTCTACAGTGAGGGTTTGGTTTTAGGCTTTTAGGTGAGCAACAGCCTACAGCTAGTTGGTAAAAGTGAGGCCTGTTGAACAGTTCTTTGATTCATAAATCATAACTAACTTTGAAAGCATGTTTTTTAAAATAAATTTAAAGTTTTTTTAATTATTTTATTTAGGGTATTCCAAAAATAAAATAAAAAAACCAATTGATATTAATTTTAACAACTATATTTAGAAACCATTTTTTTGGATCCATCTCCTCATGGTACTCCAATGCAATGAAAATATGACAAATTTGCAGAAGCTGCACTCCATTTAACTTTCTGCCATTATTACTTTAAATAGCAGTGGACAGTTATGTGACTATCACAACTCACTGCCATAATTAGGAGTTACCAGATGATGTGATATTTCCCATTACTTTCATATTTTTTCTTTGCTGAAACTGGACTCTCATTAACCAAAGCAGAGTGTAGTTTACTGTCCAAGCTTCCACAAAAACCTCATTGATGCTGCTCTAGTCTCTCTGCACATGAACAAGTCATATTAGGGTCCCAAACACATTACTGTCATAATAGATTTGGACTTTTCACTCATGATGCTTTTCCATTGCATGTATATGACCCTGGAATCAATTTGCTAATGCAATTAGATGGGCCTTCTGCAGAAGTTTCAGATAGCTGTGTACAAGTTAATGTTTCTGCTAGAAGTATACCACAAGGATTCTTGGATCTAGAGCTAACAAATTCTACAAGGAGGGTTATCTGTCTAGCCCCACCAGGGATACTTTTGACCCTGCAAAGATGAATTATATAGCGAACTTCAAATCGGATTATATCTGAAGTAGGCTTCTCTTAATTGTCTTTTGGACAACGGGTGATTGTGATGTGAGGTTTGTTATACGGAGGATGCAGATGCAAATAACAGAAAGTAACTTCAAGAACTCCTTGTGCGTTGGAATCTTGCTTCAAGGCTTTCTTGGCATATAACATGCAATGTAGCTTACAACCCTTTGCTCCATAATTCCTCATATGAGGGCTTTCTTGGTATTAGATCATGTCTAGACTGGGGAAGACACTACACCAGCCAATTTCTTTCTAGGCAACTATTCATTGAAAGCAATGATACAACAGGAATTCTCCCACACTTCCATGAAAAATATGCTAGAATTGGTCAAAAGAAAGTGTCCATTTGCAACTTGCATTCACCAGAAGCACCCACCCAACAACTAATCCATACCCCACCATTTATTTTCTTCTTTTCCACCCAAAAAAGAAAAAAAAAATAGAAAAGAAAGAAAAAGAAAGCATCAAAGGGTTTGCTAGACTTGACCAAATGGATTGCCCACAACATACTTCCAAAACTAGTCCAACTGGCAATGGCACAGAGATATAACCCTCCAAATAAAAAACACATTTAACAAAAGAAAAAAACCCTAAGACCCAGAGAAGTCAATGGTACAAGAATTCCAAGTTTGATCTATCCATGGAGGCGGTTTGTATCTTCAAACTCAACCTATATCCAAAGACAATCCAGTGAATCCACCCAAAAATTTTCGATACCAAATGGATAATGAAGGCTACCCCTGCATTTCTCTTTGATTTTTCTGGCATTTGAATGAGAAACAAAAGGAACTGACACTGAAAAGGGTACATCAAACAAGAGGTTAAATGTAGAGCACTATCAATCTCACTGCTCAAACTCCAGCAGTCAAGAGCTGGTTTTGTGCCCCACGGTTTCAATATATGCAGCTGTCTCAACTTACTGCCTGGCAATACTTAAGCCAACCAGCTCGGCTAGCTGCAATCAACCAAACCCACAAAAGAAAATAACATTTAGCTATCACCCCATTACCCAACTGACCTTGCCATGGCAAAATTTCTAGGTATGCCTCAACTTCAACAACCCATTAAGAAAACTTCACCCAAAAGCACCCCATTTCAGGAGATGTCTTCTGTTGACTAAAGGGTGGCTGCTACATCTGTAGAATGCGAAATCACCCTTTATCCTAGACATTTTCTACGGTTTTTGCGCCTCTGGGCATATCATTGAGTCTAGGGTTTTACTTATAAGGCATGGACTCGGAGCCCCACATCCAAAAAGGGCCCAATGGCTTTTTTGGCATGCGGCCCAAGTGAATGAAATAGAGCTAGTACCAGTACAATTGGCTAAATAATAACATAATGTCATTCTCAGATCACTTGGGTCAGCTTTGGGCTTTTGTTCAAGAAGAAAGTATGTATCAGGGAAAAAAAAAATTGTAAATTCTGATACACCTTCCAAAAATATCCACCCAATATTGACGGGCATGGCAAAAAATCTTCTAAAAGCAAATGGGAATTAGTCCCTTCTAATAGCATCAACCATTTCAGAGAAAGGAATAGAAACTATAGAATAGTTTCAGCCACAGAGTCATGTGCAGTAAATCAAAATGGAAAAATAAATAAGAGGGAAAAAATAAAAGTGGTAGCAATAAAAAAAGAGATGTCGGCCAACCTACCATCCCTCTCACTGGACAATGGGTGATGCTTATCCAGACCCTAAAAAAAGAGAAAGGTTCCAAAGGGCCATAATATCAAACTATTATATATATTAGTGGAGCTGCAGCAGAAATCTTAGAAGGGGATCAAACATTCTGTCTTCTCCAAATTCATGGCCAATCATCTCCAATGACAAGTTATTCAATACAGTGACAACTGAAGTTTACAAAGAAAGTTACATTAAACAAATCAAGGGTCCGTCATCCTTCAAGGTTTCCAGCTCAATAATACCCACAAGGGTCATCCAGACCCCAAAGCATATAATCTAATAACATGAATGTAACAATCAATGCAGAATCTTCATTTTCATCATGCTAATCTTTCTCATTCATTTGATGTCTCTGTTGTTCATATTCTAACCATTTATGTAAGAAGACTTACTGTTTGGAGTCTGCACTGACTCCTACCATTTGTTGCTTCCTTTATTCTTATTACTCTTTCAGTACTCCTCGACGGCAAAATTCCATTAGATACTCCATTGTTAAAGTACCAAAAACCCGAAAAATCAAATTCAACATGACCCAATGAGGAAGAATGTTAATTGCACCAATTCATAAGAAGACTATCAATAAGGATTGATTGAGATAATTGTATAATCAAAGAAAGCAAACACTTTTTCTTTATATAGAATACCCTATCATTTGCCTTTTATCTTTTTGTTACCATTGTTTAATCTCTAAGAAAAAGTCAAGAAACTAGACTAGGAATTTAATTGTAACTTAGCAAGTTTCTCTTGTCATGTTCTTGGAATATCCCATCTGCATTCATGAACAAGTATATTATATATATAGGTCTATAGGTGATGGCATAAGACTAGACATCTAGGAAGAACAGTAACTAGGGTTTTATACCTTAGTTTTGGTTTCATACTCAATTTTTTAGTCTTTATCTGGTTGACAAGATTATACTGCATGTTTATTTCTGAGCCATTTAAAACCTCTAGCTAGCCTGAGCTGCTAAATGAACAAATCCAACTCTTTCAGACTTCCTTGAAATGGCTATGGTTCATCCTCAATCACTGCTTTCTTCTGCTCACTGCTACTTCACTTCCAAACAAGAAGTTTTTACTATATGGATGAAGTCTCTAGTACTGCATGGAAAAGGATGCACTGTGTTTGATTCAAACGGGGGAATCGTGTATCGTGTTGATAACTATGACCGCAAATGTAGCAATGAAGTTTACCTTATGGATTTCAGAGGCAAAGTTCTCTACACCATACTGAGAAAGGTAAGCAATACATATATGTATAAATCTTTGGTTCGTAAATTGAACTAAGTTCTTTATGCAGAGATTTAAATTTTTCTGTTGCTGGGAGGGCTACTGTGCTGCTAAAGAGATTAAGCAAGGTAAGCCAGGGTTCCGGGTTAGATCGAAAACATTTGGAATTCCAATAGGAGGTTCTCCATTTAAGGCGGTTGTGGGGTTGGATAAAAATCAACCATGTCAGATTCAGATAGAGAAGAGGACTAGTAGCAATTCAACATGCAAGATAGTAGATGAATTTGGGTTGCTTGTTGCAGAGGTGAGATGGTCTATACATCTTCATGTTTTTAGGTGGATTAAACTCATTACTATTATAGTATATATAGATATAACTAGTTTTATATATCATCATGCTTTGTGAGCAGGTAAAGAGAAAAACATCAAAGTGTGGAGTTGTGTTGGGAGATGATGTTTTGACAATGGTGGTGGAGCCTTATATTGATCACTCTCTCGTCATGGGACTTCTTGTTGTATATGGTCTTATCAACCACAAAATGTGACTCCACATATATGTATCCAGCTCCTCTTATAAATACTCTCCTCTCCCCAAACTTGGAGAGTACTGATTGTGTTTTGTGTTTTGTGGTTGATCATAATTTTGTTGAATTCTTGAGGGTAAGGACTTTGAATTTATAGCAACCTAGTGAGTATGAGATGTCAAACCAAGGAGAGAATTGAAGGGAGTTAAGGCTAGTTGAGAAGGTTAATAGGTAAGGTGGTGAAGTTGTGGAGGTCTTAGTGGAAGATATGATTGGAAGGAAAAGGAAATAATAAAGGGTGAATTGTAAAATACCAAGATTAAGCATTAGCTAGGAGAGATGGATGTGTCATCAATGATCTCACCTAAGGGTGAAAGCAAATGAAATCTTATTTGTGAGTGTACTTTGGAAGGTTTAATTAGTTTTGAAAACCTTTTAATTTAAAATATTTTACAAAACAAATACTTGTTTAAGGCATATTTTCTCGTTCTCTATGAAAACTCTTTTTCACTTTCTACCAAGAGATTTTGACTTTATTAAATTAAGTTGAATGTAAACAAATCGGAGAAGATCAAACGTATTTAAGCATTTCATGTTTCAAAGTATACAACAAATTAAAGTGATTTAATCCCTAAGCAATATTTGATTAAGTATTTAACAAGAAACATCTAGGCAAGAATGTAGAGAAAAGGTAATAGATGTGGAAAAAGTATACATGCATGGAATGAAAACATATAAACACTAAAGCGAAGAAATTGAAGCTAATGCATTATATCCATGAAGATTGCATCAAATGGATCTTCTCCTTGCTAGAGAGCCTATAATTACGAATGTGGTTTTAAAACTCTTGTATGGATGCAACTTTAACTATTTACTACTTACAACCCAAAAAATTACAAAGAAAAAATACGGAACCTGTCCAATAATGCTTAAAGGGACATATAAAGGAAATTGTTCTATGTCAACAAATATCATACTAATATTTAATGGCAGAGCTAAAAAGGAAACTTAAGGAAACATGATATGAAATTTATTTCAAAGGGGCAGAACAATATATAAATGTTAGTATAACCTAATGGTAATTGCTTATTTTTACTTAAAATCTTAGGTTAAGGGATCAAGTCTCATCTCCTATATATATTTTTTTTCAAAATTTCAAGGGGTTATTTGCCGCTACTAGGCACAAGTTGGGCTTTGCCCCTACATATATTTTAATATTACTCATCAAATTTTATATAAAATTTAAATTGATAATAATTTAAAAGAAAAAAGGGTGCTATTTAAGCTTTATATCCAATCATATTATTCAAAGATTTTTTTATATGGGTCATTAAGGAGAAATTCGATATGATATATTACATGAGAGGACCAATTCAAGCAAGATTTGGCCATGATATCAGTGAATTTGGGCTCTGGGGCCTTGTATGAGGTTTGGGCTTTATTGGAGGGCCCACTGGCGGTATTATAATTAAGGCACTCATTATTTTAATAGTATGAATATCTCTAAAATTGGTGGAAGAAAACGACGACGTTTTTGCCTGTGATGACCATAAAACGACATCGTATGGGGATCCTCCAAAATAATTATAATCCTAATTGCTTTCTCTTTCATTCCGAATAATCAAAATTTTGAGAGGAAAAAAGGAGAGAGAGAGAGATTATTGATGTGGTGGAGATCGGCTTCTTTCATTCTCGACAAGGGTCTAAACGACGAAGTGCAGGACGAGAGCGAGAGCCTCCGCGTCTCCCCATCCAACACCTCCATGGCCGACACTCTCCAAAACCCTAACCCTAAGATTTCAGCCTACTACCAGACCAGAGCGGCTCACCACGGCGTCGTCACCAGCGACTGGCTCGCCCAAGCTCAGGCCGCCGTCGGCCGCCACCCCGACGACCTCCCGCCCCCCAAGGTCGAAGATTCCGGCAAGCCTTTTAGCGTCATCGATGAGTTCAATAGCTGGCGGAAGCAGCCCGATTTGGCCGAGGCGGTGGCCGCGATTCGCGCTTTGGCGTCGGTGATTCGGTCCAGCCAGGCTACCACCATGATGGAACTGGAGATTGAGCTCAAGAAGGCTTCCGATTCTCTTAAGGTGAGCGCTTTCTACCGAAATGCAGGGGAATTCCTTGTTTGCGTTCGTAGCTGGGCGTCAATTTTGCGTTTTTAATCATCTTTATTGATAATTGAAATTCTTATTTCATATGAATACATGATGCATTATATTTCGAAAATTTTGTTGCTAGTATTTTCATTTTTGGAGAACAAGGACCTTTGTGTTACCTAACTCAGGAAAAGCGGCTTGATTTTATTATGAATTTCGAATTGTATAGATTTGGTTAAAACTATAGGGTTCCTCTGCTGCTTCAACAATGTGGAGGAGTAGATTTAAATATGGATGGGTTTTATAAATGGAACTCGAGGTTTATGCTACAGACAATGTCATTGTGGTGCTAAAAAGCCTTCAAGCAAGTCTGGGTAGATTACAAGGAGGATCATGGACTGGTGAGCTGTGAAATGGATATTGACAGGGGCACAATCCAGTTTGGGGGAAAGGTCCAAGAGAACCAATCAAATCACACCAATATAAATTGTGTTGGTTTCGGCTTTTAATGACAAAATGTTTTTGTATGATTTTGCATAAATTTGTTTGATTTATATGATTGGTTTTTATTAAGCTGGCTGCAAATAAGTAACAGGCTCACAAAAAATTTCTGAGCAGGGTGAGTGTTCCAAGTGATTAGGTGGATACCTGATTACATGTCTAACCAAATTGGAGTCATCATGGGAAGCAAAAATGTTTAGTTTTAGAGGTCAACTAACCTTGATTAGTTAAATGATGGTTCTCTCTTGAAAGGATGGTGATTTTGCTGGCATCAAGTCATCTTTAGGTTGGTTGAAGAAGTTAAGAATAGAGTAAAGACATCAGCATTTTGCATTCCATGTATCTTTCAATTGAAATGGTTAATGTTATTGTGCATTCCAGTCATGGGACACAACCTCCATCTCTTTGACGGCTGGCTGCGATCTGTTCATGCGATATGTGACAAGAACTTCCGCTTTAGAATATGAGAACTTTAATTCAGCTAAATCTCGTTTGATTGAGCGTGCAGAAAGGTTTGGAGAGATATCTTATAAGGTATTATTTTTTTGCCCTTATTCCATGGTAATAATTGTTTCGCTATTGTGTCATTTTGCAATTATCCCCAAAGCAAATATTCAAATTAATCACAAAAACCTTTGAACTTACCCCTTATATTGACAGGCGCGCAGAATCATTGCAATGCTTGGTCAAGATTTTATATTTGATGGTTGTACCATTTTGGTGCATGGTTTCTCTAGAGTTGTCTTGGAAGTTCTGAAGACAGCAGCACAGAATAAGAAACTCTTTCGAGTTTTCTGCACAGGTTTCTTTCTTAACACCCTGTTTTTTATTTGAATGTTTCCATAGTTGTATTAAAATCAAATCAAAGCCATCAATGAACAAAAGATACTTCCATTTGGCATATGCAGTTTGCTATACGTCCATTTCAAGGTATCACCCCACATTGCGTTGGAAATTAGCATGATGTCGATAAATTATATTGTATATCATTTGTTGACAATCAAAAGCATGGGGAAGTTGTTCTGAGACAATGCATGTTTGTCTGAAGCTCATCACTTACAGATACATTATCCATGTTCAACTGGTGTAGAATCTAGATTGGGTAGTACGTCCACCATAGAATTCAAATTCACTTGCTGTAAAATGCAGAGGGAAGGCCGGACAGGACAGGACTACGACTATCCAATGAAATGGCAAAGCTTGATGTTCCTGTGAAGCTCCTAATAGACTCAGCAGTGGCATATACTATGGATGAGGTTGACATGGTATTTGTTGGGGCTGATGGGGTAGTTGAAAGTGGAGGTATAATTAACATGATGGGGACATACCAAATCGCATTGGTGGCTCACAGCATGAACAAACCAGTTTATGTTGCTGCTGAAAGCTACAAGGTATGTTGAAAGAAAAAACATACCTTCTGCAATAGTGTGGTAGAGGAATCATCGGCTACTGATTTTACTTCCACTTGACAAATCATCACATACTTTGCTTTGCAGTTTGCTCGTCTCTATCCATTGGACCAGAAAGACATGGCCCCCGCCCTACGCCCCATTGATTTTGGGGTTCCCATCCCTTCAAAGGTTGAGGTTGAAACATCTGCGCGGGATTATACACCTCCTCAGTATCTCACATTACTCTTTACAGATCTGGGTGTTCTCACCCCATCTGTGGTTAGTGATGAACTCATTCAGCTATACTTATAGTCACTTGTGGATCTAATTCTGTTTGATTTTGTTAAATAGGATCTGGTCGCCCCCACCTGATGGTTTTCTGATAGAAGACGTATGGAAGGGCAACACTGTATTCAATGCACAAAAGTGCAAATTGGGTTAAAGTTAACTTTAGTATAACTAGTTTGATAAATTTTTGTTCACTGCTTTTCAGTCATGAAAAATGTGGTTTGCTTCTACCTGTTTGTGGCTGTCTTTAGAGCCAATGGACTGCTTTAGGAGTCAAGGCAGTAGATTGATTCTCGAATTCACCCACTTGCATTGCAGTTTGATTCCAATGCAATTTGGCTATGACCTCCCTGTCTTGATGTGCTTCTCTTGATGATTATAAAGGGTTGGCAGTTGGCATCAAATCCCTATCAATCAATTTCTCTTTACTGATGTATCAAATTGCTAGGTGGTTGACCATAAGAGTGGAAGCCTTCCCCTCCCCAAGTATATATATATTTTTTTATCCTTGCTTTTGCTTCCTCCTAAGATTTGTGGTAGAAGATGACTGAACTCCTTGTGGGACTAGAAAGTGTATGTTAATACATTGAATGGATTCCTCTAGGAAAAGAAGGAAAGAAACCATGGGCTAGAAAAAGGAGCGCCATCCATAAGTCTAATGATTCCTCAACAAGTCTAAGAAACTTGCTCTCACATAGGTCAACACGAATCAGAATTTGGCCTTCCAGTTGCTGATGGTCTAAGCTTGCAAAATCTGATTTAGAGTGAACTTGAAAAGTCACTGATTGTTTTTCCTCATGGGTCACTGCCACTGCCTCTACATCAAACTATACCCTAGAAAGTGATGAGAAAAAGGGTCATTCTGTGGTCTGAATGGTATTGATCCTTGTCTCATTTCTTTAATAATCTTATTCATCCATTTAGATTTTAACTACACTTATTAGCCATGTTCACATTATAAATTTAGTATTTTAGAAATTAAAAAAAATAAAAATTATGGGTTTATTTGATAACAGTTTTGTAAAATAGCTCTTAAAAATGATTTTTAAAAACAAAATCGATTATAGGTTGGAGGTTCACGTGATCCGTGATCGTAGTCAAAATATTTGTGAGTTCATAAATATACTAGAATGGGTAACTGAAGTTTTAACAAGTTTAGGAAATCTTGGGGCATGTATGGGAACTTTTCCAAAATAAGTTTTCTCCATTTTCCGCTTACTTATAATGAAAATTTTCTTAAAATATTATATGTATTTTTTTTATTGTTTCTCCAGATGATTTACAAAAACATTCAAGAATACGCTACAAAATAGAAAAAACTATTTTCAGTAAACATTTTATGAAATATAAGTTAGAAAATTATTTTTTTACTCTAAAAAAACTGTTTTAAAAGATAATTTTCAAATAAAATCTAATGGAGGAAGTCTATTTAATAATATTTTTGAAAACAATTATGGTAAAAATGGTCTCAATATTTTCAAAAACAACTATCATAAAAATTCTATTTATGTAGTTATTTTTCATGAAGGTATTATTTATTTATATATAGAATGCAAAAATTCTCAAAATACTTTTCAATTATTTCTGACACTAATTTATTTACCCTGTTGATTTGTTATATTAAAACTAAAATAGAATTTTATCAAACAGAGGAACTTTTTAAACAATAGTTTTCGATCCAGTTGAGTTGTTTTTTTATTCAAAAATTTATTTTCAAATTATTAAATAATTTATATATATAATTTTAATATGATTCGACCCAAATTAAAAAGTTATTGATACATATAATAAGAGAGTAAGAATCTCTTTCATTACGGATAACTTGAAGGCTTTGCAAACAACGGGCGGCGCCAAGCCAAATATTCTGAGCAGAAAAGGAAAGATTAAAAGTGAGAATGAAGAAGTGTAAATCTTTGATTTGTTTGGGTTCACCGCCGAAAAAACTAATTAAATTGGAATATGTGCTTGCAACCTTACCCAGTTAAGAAACTGGGGAATCGCTGGCCACCTCATCTGCCACTGGGTTCGTCCCCCTTTCGTTAACTTAGGTATGAATAGGATCCTCATCAAACAAAAAGATGGTAAGGACCTGCGTGTACATATTGTTTGCTCTAGGCATGAAAAAACATAGACAAGAAACAGCAAGAAAATTCATAGCTTAATGATAGATATATTGTAATATTGATCTTAACTTTGATAATGTATAGATATAGAAGTGGTTGTAGCTAGCCTTAATCTGTAATTAAGAAGCAGAAGCAGAAGCATAATCAAGAAGATTTTAAGACTTGAATCCCCCATTAAAATGGAGGCCTCCTAGGGAGGAACTTCTCTCTCAGTGCCTCCAAGTCGGTATCATCAAAGTGAGCCTCAGGAATCCAGTTACCAGTCTTAGGGTCTTTCATCCAGACGCTCTCCTTCTGCTGCACTGCAGGTTCGGTCTTTGAATCCAAAGTGGTAGTCGAATCCATCGCCTTCCTCACCGCTGAAGCTGCTGGCTGCACTTCTGCAGTCTCTGCTGCAACTGCAAACGACCTCCGACTGCAGAAAAGGAGAAAGCCCTTAATGGGGACCTTTGCCATGACCATAATAGGTAGGTATATAGAAGAAGTGTCTTGTCAATTAGAGTACTTGAAATGAAACATCCTTCTTTTCGTCTAATTAGAACATAAATCCTTAGTGGGTTTTATGTATTTTCTTTATTAATATTCTTTTTCGTGATTTTTCAGAACAGAACTTAACTCAGATGAGGTTCCCACTTCCTTGTTGTATGTGCATCATCTCTGTGTGTATACATGGAAAAGCATAAAGGAAGCTTAGGGATTTTATTATACACATAATATCTCAGTAGTATATATATGGTTGAATCACAACCCAAAAAAGATTGATCTAGTCGGAGCTGACACACAGGTCTTCAGAATATGGCATCACATACCCACTCCAACACTGGTTTATTCACTGACGATAACCATTTAATTCTATGGCTTTGCTAATATTTCTTATCTTATCTCTATCATATGCAGTCATTCTTTAAGAAAGCTTATGAAATACAACTTCCTAGCTAAGACTTTCTCTCAAATGAATATTAATGTCTTCTTTAATTTAGGGCTAAAACCTAGAAATCAAGATGTGTGGAAAGAAAAAGTTTTTTTTTTTTTTTTAATTTAAATTTTCAATAAAAAGAATTCTATATGAAGTTTCATAGGATATAAAAGAACCTTTCGCCTAGCTTTTAAACATATGGAAAAGCGAAATAAAATGCCCTTAAAAGGCTTAGGCTTTTCCAAAAAGCATGTATAGTAATAATAATAATAATAATAGCTAATCTTTACGTTAAAATTAATTATAAATTTTTAAATTAAAAAAGATATCCAATTTTATTGGAAAGTATCTTAAATTCTATTTTCAGTAATTAATATTATTTTAATAGGATATATTGATGTGAGAGACTTTCCTATTATTACAAAGGAAACATCCTATATTAGGTTATTCACATTTTCCTAATATGATATTTCCCTATTCTCAAGGAACGTTTCGTGGAGGATATTCTTTTAAAAATATATCTCTAGCCCACAATTAGTTTTTTATATAAAATATAACTATGAAATTAGAAATGTAAGGCTAGGATTAGAATCTTTCCATAGATATAGGCTTAATTAGACCACCTAAGTTATTACTAGATAAACTTTTTACAAGATTGAAGATTTTTTTTTTTTGCAACCTGACCAGTTAAGAACTGGGAATCCTTGACCCCCTCATCTGCAACTGGGTTCGTCCCCTTTCCACTCATCAGTAACTATGTATGAAGATGATCATCAAAGAAAAGGATTGGTATATATGGCAACTTATACTAAATAAAGTGAACCCTGTTGCCATTCCCATTACCACCATGAAAAAACTTGAGACAAGAAATAGAAAGAAAACTTATATCTTAATGGTGGATATATCCCGATATTTATCTTAACTTTGACAATATATATGCATATGGATAGATAGATAGATAGATATTGAGGTGGTTTTAGCCTTAATTTGTAACTAACCACCAGCCTAGAAGTAGTAGGAGACTTGAATCCTCCGTTAAAATGGAGGCCTCCCAGGGAGGAACTTCTCTCTGAGTGCCACCACGTCGGTATCATCAAAGTGAGCCTCAGGAATCCAGTTACCAGTCTTGGGGTCTTTCATCCAGAAGCTCTCCTTCTGCTTTGCTGCAGCTTCGGTCTTTGAATCCGAAGTAGTAGTCGAATCCATCGCCTTCCTCACCGCTGAAGCTGCTGGCTGCACTACTGCGGTCTCTGCTGCAGCTGCATATGACCTCCTATTGCAGAAAAGAAGAAAGCTCTTAATGGGAACCTTTGCCATGTTGAAGAGAAAGAGAAGAGAATTATGCAGATAGGGAAAGGGAGAGAGGTAGGCGTATAGAAGAAGGGTTTTGCGATTTGTGTTGATGGGTTTATGCCTAGACAAGGGGCTTTTATAAGCTCAGACGTCAGGCCTTAGACCTTGGATGTGGTATATTAGAGTTTTGATGGGTTTAGGAAATCCTTAATTAATTATATCTCAGTAGTATATGGTTGAATAACGGCCCAAAAAGGATTGGTCTAGACTCTAGTTGGAGCTGACACGAAGGTCTTGAGAATATGGCATCACATTCCCACACGCCAAAGGGTAGATTTTTATTTTAATTAAATTTTTCAAAAAGTTAAAATTATCTTAATTGATACTTAATAGTAGTTTTGAAATACAATTCCCAAGATAATTGCCAGTATTTAAGAATGTGTGGGAAGATAAGGTTTTAAAAAAATATATATATACAAGAAAAATATAATAATAATAATAGATATTTTTCTAATAAAATATATTCAAATAAGAAATTTTATTATTATTAGAAAGCAAGTGTGTGATTAAGTAAAATATGTTCACGTCAAAGTCTTTCCTATTTTTATAAATAAAATATCTTAACGTAAAATCTTCTTTTAAAAATAGTTATTTTTAATAATTATACACTTAATTTTCTTTTATAATTATACTATTAGTTTCCTAATTAGAATATAATTAACTATATAATTAGAAATATATGAAAAAAGAGCAGTTTTTTTATAATTATTTTGTTAAACTATGTGTAATTGATGGGATATAATGTGAAATCTAAAAATAAATGTTATAACATATTTTATCTTCTAATGGGTGATTGAATAGAATAAATTCTAATAATATTTATCCTATCCAAGCACTATTCTCAATAAAAGTAGAGATAGGACAAGTGGTTATAAAATATATCATATATTATTTTTTTTATATCATTTTACATAAAATATATTAATCTTAAGCTAATACACATAATATATTTCATGTATTATATTTTTTTCTTTATATTAGTTATTTTGAAAAATAAAAATATATTATTATAAAATTAAATTTATGATTAAAAAAAAAACCTAAACAAATATTTATAAAATATATTATAAAACAACATTCTGTATATATTATTTTTTATTTATTTTATAAATTAATCTAAGTAAAATATAACATATCTTATTAGATATATTTTTTAAAAAATATTATGTCCACTAGTTTAACGCCTGACAATCTCATGTCTTATTAAAAATCATATTCTAAAATATATATTT
The DNA here is from genome assembly GCA_030254885.1 of Vitis rotundifolia. Taxonomy (NCBI): domain Eukaryota; kingdom Viridiplantae; phylum Streptophyta; class Magnoliopsida; order Vitales; family Vitaceae; genus Vitis; species Vitis rotundifolia. The sequence goes on from CM058159.1 coordinate 237,865, forward strand.
TTATTTATAATATCTTAAAATATACATATTTTATTTTATCATATTTTGCCAATCAAATAAATTATAAATATACATAGAAATTTTTTTTTACTCGTTCCTATTGTAATTAGAGTTTTAAGATTTGAGAGTTTTAGAATTATAATAATTTCAATAATAGTCTATATAACTTTAGATGAAACCATATGAATTGACATGTGCTTGGTTTGTTTTTTGTCTTTGTTTTCTTATTTTATTCTCTTTATTATCATTCTTTATTCTAATTTTTCACAAGTTTGATTTTATTATATTATAATTTATTACAATAATTTGTACTCAAATGATAAATTTTTTATTCCACGTACCTATGTGCTTTTATGTGATAAGGTTACTACCAGCTAAAAATGTTGACATATTCTTTTACTTTTGACAAAATGGAAGATATTTTTGCGTCAGTAGGATATTTTATACAATTAATGATCACATTTTGACTATTATTCTTTTTGTCTCACTTGCCCTTTCTCATTATAAGAATAATTTTGATATTTTTTTCTCATTTTTTCCCTTGCTTGCTGGCAGATTCTTCATGATCAACTCTTTACTTTCTTTCACACCTAGGTGCCTTGGCTTTGCTAATTTAAAGATGTTTTTTCACTCCTTAGAAATTAGAAACTTCATTTTCTCATTTTGACTCTCTCCAAGGCTAAACTTTAAAGTTGTATAAATAATTAAATATTATATCAATTTTGAATTATTTATTCTTACAATTTTAAAACGTGTTTATATAATTTATTAAAATGTATATTTTATATGAAAGGCTTTGCAGGTCACCATATTAGGGTGCCGTAGCCTCAAAATGTGATCCTTTCTAGCTAATGGTTGACAATGGAAAAACCAATTATTCTACAATTTGATCAAGAATATCAATATTTTATAATTGCCACCTTCCTTGTTATCTTTAGATCATGCTTGCCAAGGATCAACAAGATTAAACAAACTTTGGGTATAAGATAAAATAATGATAGGGGCCACAAATGTAGGGAATTAGAATAGGTGGGGGTGGGGTGTTTTTGCTTGGAATCATCATCTTCAAGATGCCTCACTTTGAAGATGGATCATCTTTCACAAGGAGCTGTCATGATTTATACACATATATGCATATGGTGATGTATTATGGGAATCAAGTTGCTCGTGTCACTGCCTATGACATAGGTCTACATTTATGCTTGACTAAATTTTCTAAAATTCACTAATTAATCAAATTGGAATATGTGGTTGCAACTTGGTCCGTTAATATCATGCGAATCCTTGGCCATCTCACTTTATTCATATGCAGCTACACTCGACCTCGTGTCTTTTTCATTTATGGTAAACTAGTTTATAACAAATGCATTCCTTTTTTTTTTTTTTTTTTTGAAGCTTTCAACACCCATTGACAAATTGTATAGTTTTTTAGATATATAGTTTGAAAATAAGATGGTTTTTGAAAACAAATATAAGTTGTTTCAAGAATGGAGAAAATTATTTTTGATATTTAAGTTTTCTAGCATAATTTTATTTATGGAAGCCAAAAAAAACTGTTTTTAAAAATAGACATGTTTTCAGTGACTATTGCAATGGCAACCATGCAAATGCGGGAGCATATATGTGGCCATCTTTCCTTTTGGTTGGTATGTCATTGTCTTTGGAAAATGGAGATTCTATTAAAAGATTGAGGGAACAATACACTAGTGCCCCATCTTTCTATTCACGCAAAGCATCTTTTCCAAACACACCCTTTTAGCTGTGGAGAAATTGAAAAGTGCACACCCATCATCATCATCATCCAAAGATTACCCCATTTAGAATCTATACTAATGAAATTCACTATGTATTTCATGGGTTTTAGGGTTTTATCATCGATATGGAAAATCTTGAGAAATATAGAGATTCTTTGGCTCTGTTTTGGGAGATTTTTTAAAATGGCTCCTAAAAAGTGATTTTTTGGAAAATTGATTTATGATATTCTGTAAAATAAACGTTTATTTAAAAACCTAAATTATTATTAACATATTTTTTTATGCCTCTTGTTTTATTTTTTGTACTTTGTTTTTAATTATTTTTCATATATAATTATTTTTAAAAACAATTCTTAGAAAATAAATAAAAACAATTAAAATCAATTAAAAAGATATTTTTAAAAATACCATTTTTTTGTTTTTACAAACAAAAAATTGATTTTTGTTTTTTTTTTATTGTAAATATATACATATATGTATTATTTATTTTGAAAAATATAAAATTATTCTTAAAAGACAATTGCTAAACATGACATTTATTTTTCTCGTTTTTATCTCATCTTTGAGTTGTGATATCGTGACATTTAGTTGTTTTACAAGTCCTATTGAGTTAAACAATTCATACCATTTGAGTGAAAGTTATAATATAACTTTTAACAAACACCTTATACACACAAAAGTATATAAGAGTCATAAAAATGTCAACCCCTTCAAGAAAATATTAGACCCATGACCCTTCACGAAGAATGATGCATCACAAAGAATATATCTCTTCTTCATTAAAAGTAGGTTATTAGTAATATTCAATAATAAAGTTTAAAGCTCCCTATCCTAATTTATTGAACCAAATTATGATATATCGGTTTCTTATTAGTTTTGTAAAAATGATAGGGAATAAATAAATAAAATTAATGTGAAAAACAATAATATTAAGACACAAAGGAATAAAAAAAAAAAGTTAAAAAGTATAAAAATGAAACAAAGATACAAAAGGAGACATGAAATTAAGATGGTATAAGATACATAAAGTTTTAAGATGTAAGTTATACATGTCAGTTCACCTTATTAATGATAACAAGATAGCTACTGATCTTTTCTTCTCGGGGTCAACCAGTAAGTTAATATGATTAGGCACTTGTAACAAACCTTCAATTCTTTCCTCAACACTCAAACTCCAAAAATGGGTACAACCCAACCAGAGGGGCACTGGTCACTTTAAGCCATGATTAGCAAGACACATGCTTAGGTCATTAGGGCATTCCCAGCATAAAGACTTGGAGGGTTGTTCACCAGTCACATCTCATATTTTATTCAGTATTTGCTTCCTGTTTCCACGTTTTCCTTGTTTCACTTCCACCCAAAGAGAACCCACGGTTTTTGGTTGTGATCCATGTAAAAGGGCTAATCGCCCCCACCATTTTCAACTCTGTAAAGTTTATAAAAATGGGAAAGTTGCAGCACGTTTGATTGAGCATCTGAACCGCCTATGTTTTTTCAACTTTTTCCCCTCATCTCTCTTACCATTCCCATTTCCCATCATCACTCTCTGTGGGGTATGTAAACATTAAATTGGAATTTCACCACGTGATAGTGATGCCACCTGCTTTTCTCTCCCTTTAAAATGGCATTATTGGTGTATGTGACCATGTGTACTCCAGGGCTTCCCTTTCTCTCCATATATTTATCCCTTTCCTCACTGCAAACCCTCATCTCCTTTCTCCATCTCCACCTCCACACAAGAACAACTATGAGCCCCTTAAATGTGGAAGAAGAGGGCCAAGAGGGCAAGAGGAGACCCAACTTCCCAGGCCATGAAAGCTTCAAGAGGAGCTCAGTTGATCCTGTTGGGTTGAGAATCCTTACACAGTTCTCACATGGCGAATCCAACCTTGTCCTTAAATCTGCATGCAGGTTGAGGGTTCCAACCCCTCCTCCACCCAGTGGCGCCTCTCCTGAGAGTTGCTTTCTCAAGTCATGTTATCTCTGCAACAAGGAGTTAACCCCTGATAAAGACATATACATGAGGTAATTATCAACTATTTATATCCCTATCTCCCAAAAATTCAGAATTTGAGGAAATGATTTTATTTGTTCTCCTTGGTGAGCTTCAAAGCTATGAAATCAAAGCTTTAGTCCTCCTCCTCATGGTTCTTTGTACATGTCAAATTAATATTGCAGGGGTGATGAAGGCTTTTGCAGTGTAGAGTGCAGGAACAGACAGATAGTAATGGATGAAACGAATGAGATGAAGACTTCAACCAAGAACATTCTAGCATCTTTCCGGCATTGCCGCTCTGCTGGTGGGTGTGAGACCTGTGTGCTCCTAGAGGACCTTCGGCGGCGAAGGAAGCCAATCTCTCGCCATAAAAATCAAGCATTAGTCTCATAGTTAACACCCATTTTCCTGGGTTTCTTTTTTCAGACCAGGAAGATTGTGTGGAAGGTAGACAAATAGGAGGTGGAAGAAATGAGTGAGGGCAGTTGAAATATCTTTGTAGCATTAATTGTATTACGTGTGATCACATAATGAAGATGAATTTGAAGCCACATTTTTTTGGTTTCCCTATCCATTTCAAGATAGGTATTGCTTATAGTTATAGGCCATAACAGGAGACTCCACACATCATTTTGAAATGGTTACACCGTTAATTAATATCATTTTGGAAAATACATTCAAAACTCTTCCAAAATTCATCAAATTGACCCTCTTGAAGTTTTCCAATGGACTCTCCTCGATTGACCGTCCAATCACAGTACTTTCCTTTTCCATATAACCATGCTTTGGGCTTTGAAACGGAAATTAATAAATTTAAGAAAACATGGAACTTCTCTACATTAAAACATAATACAAAATTACTAACACAAACGTTTGAATTATCATGTGGAAGTTGAAGGAAAAAGACTAAACAAAGAATAACATGTGGTCCTCACAATCAAATTTCTGCAATTAAATGTTTTGGGTCGTTAGTGGAGAAGACGGTTTGGTACTTTTTATTTATTTATTTTAAATATCTGTACTTTTTCCCATGTTCAGAATGTGAAAATCATATCATGAATATCAATTTTAGAAGCAAAATTTAATCACTTTCAGAGAATAATCCATGAAGAAAACATATGGGGTTTAGCTTTTCCTTGTTATTTTACTTTAGATGATGGAGTAATCTAGTACTGTATCATCATGTTAATCACAACCCATGATAGATAACAATGAAACCATTTTCCATTAAGGAAAAAAAAAAAAATCTCCTGAAAAATCCAAATCCTGGAATTCAGTTTCCTTGGGAAAAAAATGGAAGAGAGGGAGGGAGCAGTAAAGTATTGTCACTGAAAAGTCTTCAGAAGTACAGAGGAACGAGAATGGAAGGAGGGGAACATGTAAAGGAAAAATGAAAGAAAAAAAAAAGAGCGTTTTGTTTTTGTTTTGGGATTTTATGATGATTGATTTATCTTTTGGAGCACGACAACAGTATAACGTTTTCTATATCCGAATCTTGTGGGCACCCATTCAAACTTCGTAAAAAGTCTTCTTGTTATGAATATTAGCTCTCATTATTGATTCAATTTTATTAATATACTCGTACATTTTCTACCCCTATTTGGATTTATATATTGGGTTTGTTTTTCAAATATGTTTTTGTTGCTTTTATCAGATCGTCAAAAGGCTTTTAATTATAATCTCTACTTTTCTTTCTTTCGATGTATTGGTTTGTTTGACCTGAGGTTGGATATGTGGGTATGTATTTGTCACTGCACCAAAACTGACAACTTTATTTGACAATTGAGAATATAATTTTATTTTATTTTAATTTTTTTTTTTTTTTTTGGGCGTAGTTGATTTTTGTGTTGATATCGTGGATAGTTTGAGATAAATAGAGAGATTCTTCTTATTCAGAGGGGTTTTTTTTTTTTTTTTTTTCTTTTTAATTTTTTTTTTGGGTTTTGTGATTTTTAATGCCTTAGGGTTTCCTTTTGTTACTTTACTCCTATTTCGAGTGTCTCCTGTTTGTGATTTAGAAGCTACACGCCAAGTTTTCCACATACGGGTCGTCGGATTTTCTTGGTTTTCTCATCTGGGTTGCTGGAATTTCTCTATTTCCTCACAAGGGTTGGTAAGTTTTCATGGCTTTCTCTTCTGGGTCTTCAATTTTTCATGTTTACTTTTCTGGTTCTTGATTTCCCCATATTTGTTGATCTGGGTAGGGTGATTTTTCCTGATTTCGGCTGTTTTTGAGTTTGATTTTCCAGGATGTTCTCATCCCTTTTGATTCCTGTCCGAAAGTGGGGTTTTTTGGATTCTGGATTTGCAGTTGGTGCTTTCATGGAATTGATTGAGTTCTAGGGCAGGTTTTGAGGATTGGTTTAATTTCTTCGGGAGATTAGTTTCTTTCCTTTCAACGTTTGGTAGTATGGGGCTTTTGCCCGGTTTTTAATTCAGTGGATGTGGAATCAGGTTTTTGGGTTCTAACTCTTCTGGGAGGACCTTCTGCAAAAGGAAGTTTAATGTCCTTTCTGATTTCCGGGGACACACCATAAGTAAAGATGTTGCATACTCAAGGAATTTCAAATCACACTTGTGGTCTCCTTGCAGTCACATGTGGGAAAACTTCTGAATGTAAACAGGAGCATGAAACGTCGAATGATCGACCAAGATACCCTTTTCCTGACTTTGTTTCTTTGGGGCGATTGGAGGTGCAAAATCTGTCTTCATTCTCTTGTGCAGTTTAAATGGAAAATGTATCACTCATATTGTATTTCCCTGGATGTGTCATTGTTCTGCTAGTTTTAATCTAATTGTTTCTATGATGGTCCCTAAGGCTATTGACCACTCTCTCAATCTCTATGTACAGGTTCAAATGCTGACCAGTCCGAGTCCTGATGAGTTTCGTAGAGTTTTTGAATCAGTTCAGCCAAATTTTGTGTACTTTCAAGGAGAACAACTTCAGAATGATGAAGTTGGGTCTCTAGTATGGGGAGGTGTTGAGTTGTCCAGTGCAGAAGATATATGTGGGCTCTTTGGTACCAAATTGCCAACCACTGTATGTGATATATCTCTTCTTAACTTGTTAAGTGCAATGTGGGTGTGTGGTTTTTGTTTATGATGCATCACAACTAGTTTTCTCATTCAGTCTGGTTTACTTTCAAATGTTTGTGCAGGTTTATCTTGAGATCCCAAATGGAGAAAAATTGGCAGAGGCACTTCACTCTAAGGTAATTATGATCTCAATGGTTTATACTCATGTCTTTCAGGTGGTTATCATAAATGATTTGGATGGCCATTTGAATTGGATTTTGGTTTTGGGATTTGAGTGCTCAAAGCTTGCATTATCGTTTTTAAATATCTTCCCTTTATGGAAAAAAAGGTCGAATCAAGATATTTCATCATTGCAGGGAATCCCATATGTGATATATTGGAAGAATGCATTTTCTTGTTATGCTGCTTGCCATTTTCGTAATGCATTATTTTCAGTGGTACAGAGGTATGTTGTTATTTACTTGTAAGTATATTAGCAAACTGACTCCTCACCCTGTCATGGAGTAGTATTCAATTCCATTTTATCACTAGAATGTATCATAGGAAAGAATTGCAATGATCAGATTGTTTTATGTGTATTGCAAAAAGTAGGGCACAACCCAAGTACATGAGGAGTATATAGAGAGCACCACAACAAAAATGATTAGCCAAACCTGTCCCTATGCTTGTCTATGAAATCTGAATAAGTGACATTATCGAACCCATCTACTTATGAAACCAAGCAAATAAAGATTGAATAAATGAAAATGTCAAATGCCATGCTGGAATTCATTAATTGGGTGTTGAAGATACATGAATAATATTGCTGGGTCATTGACTGTATAACCTCTTGATGAACAAACATGTCAAAATGCATATACAGGGGCAAGGTTGAATTATCCATTCTTGAGCTACTCTATAGTTGTAGAAAATAAATAAAAATGAAAATACTGATGTCGTGTAGCTGACCTAATGTGATAATGCGCAATGCCTATAAATATGCTGGAACACCAGAATTTGTGGTTTGGCAGTGCACCTATATCCACAAAAGAGAAGGAATCAGATCTACTACCAAATAATGATGTAGGATACAAAAGCTCTCAACCTCTCTATTCTCAAACCAGGAATCCCAATACTTCAATACAACCACAATCACACTGTGGGATTATATTTCTATCCAACCTGGATGACTAGATTATCCAATGGGCCTATCATCCCTCCTGACTTCTGAAAGTCCCATTGGACTCAAAATATAAGAGATCTATCAGGACAAGTAAAGTTATACAAAAAATAATTCTCAGTTTGAATCTTGGTAAACCAACCTTTTCATATTCATTAAGCTGCCTGTTTTCAACCTGTTTGCTAAATGGGGAATGAGGACATCTGTCGGCTACTTTTACTTCTTGTCTTTTTATTGAGAAGACAAACAGAAGTGTTTTAACAAATTCATAGTCATGTGTTTTCTCTTTTATTGATTGCAGCTCATCTACTCATACATGGGATGCTTTCCAACTTGCATATGCATCCTTTAGACTTTACTGTGTTCGCAATAACCATGTCCTTCCAGCCAACAGCCACAAAGTTAGTGGTAAGTTGGGTCCACGCCTTCTTGGGGACCCTGCAACAATTGATGTTCCACCTCCTGAGGTAGATGCTGGGGAAGATGAAGAAGGCTCTCTGGGCACTCTTCCTGCTATAAAGATATATGATGATGATGTGGGCATTAGGTTTCTTGTTTGCGGAGAGCCATGCATGTTGGTACGTTGGAAAGAATATCTATTTTCTTGTGTTTGTGCACCTGCAACTCATGTATGCATCTGTTAATTCATCTCATATATTATGGCTTATAGACTGATTTTATTTTTTATTTTTTCAGGATTCATGCTTATTAGAATCTTTAGAAGATGGTGTCAATGCCCTCTTGAGCATTGAAGTGAGTATGATGAAAAACTTGATTGCATTTATATCTTAAATTTAATCAACCTTGTCTTTGATTTGTTATACACCCCCATATATAGTGGAGGATGAACTCATGCCTTGCCCTCCAGTGGAACGACATTTTTCATACAGATGGTTGTCTTTGATGAAAAAAGCAAGGGCAACTGTGGATCAATGTCCTTGTATTCTTTCCTTTCTCTATTTTTTCTTTCTTCCATTCTCTCCTGCAAGGAGCAATTTCAAAGTACGAGATATTTGGTTTTTGTTTTTCTTTTGCCTTTCTTTCCCCTTAAACCACAGCATGTGCTGCTTACCCATGTGGAGTTATCCTTAGCCTGGATTTCTGTAAGAGGTTTCTCATTTTTTCTTTCATTTTCTTGTCTGTCTCAGATACGCGGGAGCAAACTTCATAACAGAGTTAGGTATATTACAACTTGGAACCTAATAGTTTACATAAGAAGTATTTATATAATTTTCAAAATCAGTTAGATTTTTATTATCCTTTGCATAGCATTTCTTATCAACTTGAGATTAGCACCATATCTTAATAGGGGAGGAGAGAATACATATGCTTTTTCTCATAAGGGAACCTATGTGTATATATATTAGTGTTTTACCATGTGTACTTTTATTACTTTTGGTTTTTTGGTGTTCTAGTAATCTATCATTTAAGTATTAATATTTTAAAGTCATTCTACTTTACAGATCTTCTAACGAGTGTATGTAGGCTTGAACTAACTTGAGTTTGTTAATGCCATTGTAATGTGGTTCAGTGCCCCTCCACCACCTCTTCAGGCAGGGACATTTTCTCGTGGTGTTGTGACCATGCGATGTGATTTATCAACCTGTAGTTCAGCTCATATCTCGCTTCTGGTCTCAGGTAGTGCACAAACTTGCTTTGATGATCAGGTAATAAAGAATTACTTCTGTCTTGGGTTGTGGTATTGTTCTTGGTGGATAGTTATTGATAACCTTTTCATTTTTAGCTCTTGGAGAATAATATAAAGAAGGAAGTCACTGAACAGAGCCAACTAGTTCATGCACTGCCATACTCTGAGGGAAACAAGCCACCTTTGTCTGAACCTCGGAGGTCTGCTTCAATTGCTTGTGGGGCAGCAGTATTTGAAGTTTGTGCCAAAGTTCCTGCTTGGGCTTCGCAGGTTTGTTTATGTCTATTCCTGTCTACCCCTTTTTGGATTCTCTAAATTATGTTGTTTGGATTCTCTGTTTTCTAGAATATTTTTACAAGTTTACTTGTGATGGTTGCACTTCATTTGGAATATGAACATGTTCCTCCTGCTGTACCATATGTCCATTGTATCGTACTTTACTTTTTTGGATGTTTAATTGGTGGTCCAAATCTGGATGGATTTGGATTTAAAGCTGCAAGAATGTTGTTAATCAAGAAGTGCTTTAAACAAAAATCAGTATGGTGTAAAGGCTTGGAAAAAGATCCAGAATGTTGGATGGTCTGATGACTGTAGTTAATTGATATTTCTTTCCTCCGTGTTAGTAACCTTCCCTCCCAATGTGTAATGGATCATAAAGTACCGTTTTTCCCTGAACTTAATTTGAGTTTTGATTAGGTGGTTTGCATTTTCAGGTTCTGAGGCAGCTCGCTCCAGATGTTTCCTATCGTAGTTTAGTTGCACTTGGCATTGCTAGCATTCAAGGATTGGCTGTTGCTTCTTTTGAGAAAGATGATGCCGATCGCCTTCTTTTCTTCTGTACAAGGCAGGGTAAATATATCCATCCTAACAATTTTACTCCCAGCAGGCTTCCAAGCTGGTTGAAACCACCTCCTCCTAGTAGAAAGAGAGTTGAACCATCCCAGGACACAAGTCCTGGACATCATAATGGTCTCATGTTTGCAAATCAAGCTGCTTCTAGAAGGATAGACAAAGAAGACAAAAAAACTGGATTAGTGAATGGTGTGACCATGCCTCTACTACCTGCTCGGCAGAGACTGAAAGTTGCTGCAATGAGGCCTATTCCTCATATTCGTCACCATAAAATGCTGCCCTTTTCTGGAATTTCTGAGGCAGATGGGCATGATGGAGGCCAAGTTAAGACTAACTTGTCAGTGGCCCCCCCTACGAAGCATAGTATTGTAGGATCAACTTCTGCAATGCATCGAAAATCATTTTCAAGCTCATATCAAGCAAAGCAGATAATTTCCTTGAATCCCCTGCCTTTGAAGAAACATGGTTGTGGCAGAAGCCCTATACGGGTTTGCTCTGAGGTAAGTTTTATCATACTCAAACCTATGAAGGTCTTGAACAACGCTTTCCATTACCAGGGATAAGTTTTGGTGTCAAATCTTGTTTTCTCAGAAATTTGACATGTCTGTTCTTGTGCATTAACTTAACAAAAAACGTTATGCTCAACGATTTTCCACTGCCAAATTGCATAAATTTGGGTGTTAGATCTGGTTATTCTCAGAAATTTGAGACATCTGTTTTTGCATGTTACGAAGAAAATATAAACTCTTCTATTCTTCCACATTGCAATATTTTGGTGTTGTAAATTTTGTTAGAGATCTGTCTTTGAGACTCGATAGGGACAACAAAAAAGGGTTACCTATCAAAGTAAAGGAAATTTGTGGGAGATGTGCCTTCCATTGGCAAACTCATCCATTATTCAAAAAAATTGGTTCATCTCTTACTTTTAACAAGGACATTAGAATTAAAAATTCCCAAACCTTCCACACTCAAACATGGCAATCTTATACTTGGATATAAGATATTCATTCTCTAGTTAGGATCCCTGTGAACCAAAAGCTTCCCAAATCTCTACATCCACAGTGTAGCCTCTAGAGACATTATCTCACTTGTCCCCTCTTGATCTAAAATATACATTCAGTTGTTCCTAAGATATTGCCTTATCTAACAAGGAAGCACTAATAAATGAAATACTCCATGCAATATTTTCTGCCAAAAGAAATTCTTTTCAATTCACTGTTAAACCAAAAATTGAATTTGAGATACTTTCTAATACAATATAATGCACTTTTGAACCCTTCAAATCATTTGATCATATAGACCATTGGCAGTTGGCATTAGAACACCTGACTCCTACATCCCATCTGATACTCAATTTCAGTTCATTGTATGATGTTCTGCAGGAGGAGTTTCTAAAGGATGTGATGCAGTTTTTAATCCTTCGTGGACACACTCGTCTCATTCCTCAAGGAGGACTTGCCGAGTTCCCTGATGCTATTCTCAATGCAAAGCGTCTTGACCTCTATAACTTGTATAGGGAGGTGAGGTTTTTGACAACTCTTTGGCTAGTAGCTGCTAATTGTTTACTTGAAGAACTTCAAATGGGCAATTGTTTTATACTGTTCTTTTTGCATATCAAATTGTATGGGAATTTTGTTATTGAAAGGATGGATTCTTTCTTAGGTGGTTTCAAGAGGTGGCTTTCATGTTGGCAATGGCATCAACTGGAAAGGACAGGTGTTCTCCAAGATGCGCAATCACACGGTCACTAACCGAATGACTGTATGCCCTAACCTCTTACTTATGCTGCACTCTCTTTTTGAATTTTGAGATATTTCCTACAGTCATATTCTTTAAAAATGAGTTTAGGTAAGGTCAGTCAAATCCCCTTTTGTGCCAAAAATTTTCCAAAGTTCAGGGGGGGGCACTAGCCCCCTCGGACATTTTTGTGGCTCCATCTCTGGGTAGGGTTTCAAGTTATGAGGGGACTCCAGATACTCAGGTATGGTTGGTGTTTCAAGTCTCTGGGATGCTAAACAACCTGAGCCTGATGATGTTTATTAATGATTTTATCTATTTTTGTAGTTTAGTCCAATACAATTGTTCCAGTAGAAATTTTCATTTCTTTTGATAAAAGCTTTTGATATATGAATGTCAAAACAGCAACCCCATACGTCAAGTAGTACTCAAAAGGAGAAGGGGGGTCTTGGTATTAGGAGGATGGGGGTCCTGAACAAGGTCTTATTGGGCAAGTGGATTTGGAGATTTGCTGTTGAGAAGGATGTCTTGTGGAAGAAGGTGATCGGGGTGAAGCATGGGTTGGAGGGCTGTGGTTGGAATTCTAAGGAAGCTCGGGGGCCCTTTGGAGTGGGAGTTTGGAAGGGGATATTGAAGGAGAAGAGCTGGTGTTGGAATAATATGAAGTTCAAGGTGGGGAGGGGGACAAAGATCATGTTCTGGACTGATCATTGGTGCGGCAACGAAGCGCTGTCCCAAGCGTTTCCCCAGATTTTTGCCTTAGCAGTGTGCAGAAATGAGCTGGTGAATGATGTGTGGGACCCTAGGCTGGGCCATGGAGGGTGGAGTCTCAGATTGGCTAGAGATTCTAATGACTGGGAGCTGGTGTTAATAGAAGACTTGCTCTTTTTGCTAAGGGACATCAGGGTAACCCCGGAGGAGGACTCAGTGCTTTGGAAAGGAGGGGATTCTGCCAGTTTTCGGATTCGGGAGGCTTACAATCTGCTGGCAGCCCCTAATCCTCTTGTTTTTCCGGGAAAAAATATTTGGGTGGATTCGGTCCCAACCAAAGTGGTTTTTTTTTGCGTGGGAGGCTACTTGGGAAAAAATCCTTACGTTGGATAGGCTGCAAATGCGTGGGTGGTAGCTTCCAAACTGTTGTTTTTTGTGTGGTTGTGAAGAGGAAAATGTAAATCACATTCTTTTACACTGTACAGTGGCTAGGACCCTTTGGGATATTGCATTTGCCTTATTTGGGGTTCAGTGGGTGCTTCCAGAGAAGGTCAAAGAGGCTTTGTTCTGTTGGCGGGGCCCTTTTGTGGGTAAAAAAAGGAAGAAGATTTGGAAGACCATTCCGTTATGTATTTTTTGGACGGTGTGGAAGGAAAGAAATAGGTTAGCTTTTAGAAGGGGTCTCTTGGCTATTCAGACTCTTAAGAATTCTTTTGTATGTAGTCTGTGGAGTTGGGCTAAGTTGTATAGGGGAGAGGAGTCCTCTTCACTTCTAGGCTTCTTGGAGTGGGTAGCGGTCCCTTAAGGGCTGGTGCGGTGTTCCTGTTTTTGTTTCTTTGGCCTTGCGGCTGCTTTGTATACTTCCTGTATGCGGTGCGGCCTTTCGGCCTTCTTTAATATATTTCTTGCTCTCGCTTATAAAAAAAAAAAAGCAGTACCATGAATTTGGCATTTGCTTCTCCAAGACTAACTGTACCTTAAACTTAGGTAAATTTAACAATGTATGAACTACATAAGCCTATGTGGTTTAGGTTGTCCTGAGTGTGAGCAAAAATGTGTCAGTACTTCACTTGATTGGGAGAAAAAACGGGTACAGGAACTAATGGAAGTGAGAAAAATTCAAAGATGGCAAGTTAGAGATTGAAATGTTTAACTTATCGCCGTCTTTTGTTTGGTGTGATGATTTGAGTTGCACTTCGGAGAATTTAAAAAAGAACTGGAAGTACTATGGTGGAGCAGTTGTGGGAATTGGGTTGGTTGCACAAGTCCTCTCTCTTTAATCAGTTTAGAGGTTTGGAGTCCATGCTTCATTAATGAATAGATTGAAACCTACACCTTACTGTAATTTTATTTTTCAGGGCTGCAGGCCCTGGTTACATGCTTGCCAATATGGAAACTTGGATTTCATTTTGTATTATGTAAAGATAGCATGTTCAATAGTACTTTTAGGGTATTCAACTATGAATCTATTCATGAAGTTGGTAAAACGGTATTTCTGTCTATAGTATTGCTGAAATGTGTGGACTTGGAGGATTCAATGGTAAATTTCATATGTTAATGCTTGGATTCTTAAAGCTCTAACTGTTATTTATAAGGAATCGGGAATTTAGCATGTTTTCATTTGGTTATTTGAACCAGGGTGTCGGGAATACACTGAAGAGACATTATGAAACTTACCTTTTAGAATATGAATTGGCACATGACGATGTAGATGGAGAGTGCTGCTTGTTGTGTCACAGGTTCATACCTTTTTTCATCTCATTATTCCTACTCAAACTTTATTCTGTGTGTCAAATTAATGTTTTACTGACAATGGAATGTGCTACCTGTTACCAGTAGTGCAGCAGGGGATTGGGTGAACTGTGGCATTTGTGGTGAGTGGGCCCACTTTGGCTGTGATAGAAGGCAGGGCCTTGGTGCCTTCAAGGTATGAGATTATAGCTCCACAAGGGCCTCTTGGTTGTGAAAGTAATAAGAAGTCCATAGCTTTTGGATTTGATAAAATTTGATTATCCCATGACTTGCATGGCCAATATAGCAGTTTGGATGCATCTTAATTTTGTCTTATTTCTTTCTCATATTTATTTTTTATGACAAATGTAACCTTTTTTCCTTTTGAAATTGCAGGATTATGCAAAAACAGATGGGCTAGAATACATTTGTCCACAATGCAGTGTTACAAATTTTAAGAAGAAAGCAAATAAAGCCCCAAATGGTTTCTCCTGAGGTTTAGCAGTATCATGACTAGTGTGATCTATATCTCTGTTAGATTTAATTTTCTCACATTTTACACATGAGAAAATTTGTTAATCTGTTCAGCCACTCCGGTTGGCATGTATTATTAAGTTCCCATCATTTTGCATTAGAGTTGGTTCACAAAATGGGAAGCAAGAGATCAGTAACACAGAAACAATGTGGAGAAATGAAGTTCCCAGGCTTTTTTTTTTTTCATTTTTCCTTTTTTTTTTTTTCTCTTGGGGTAGAGGTGAGGGTTTGAGAGGAGAGGTCAGTTTTCAAGGGAGCGGGGAGAGGAGGAATGGAATGCCCTTATCAAGGTCCTTGTTAGACATTTCTCCAAATAGACATTTATAGCTGATGTAGTTTAATGAAAGTTAATTATTGGAAAATATTTTACTTGTTTTGTCATATGTATTCATCTGTAGTTCAAAAACTCATCTGCAAGAAGCATTCACCTGAATCATCCACCAAGGCAATTTCATACTGTGATGCAACCATCTATGTTCAGTGGTGTAGAGTGGTAAGCTTATCTCTCAATTGTAATTCTCAGTACAAGAATCTATTGTTTGATTGGATATTTGTGTATTCCATCTCAGGAAGCCCTTGATAAAAGCTGTCTGAATGTGGATTAATTTTGGGATTTTCACTCTTTTCAGATATCTTGTGGTCCTCTTCTTCTCTGTATCATCCCTGTATCCTCCACCTTTAACTCATGGAAAATGACAAGCATCCTCCTTCATTGCATGTACTGTGTTGTTGGCAGCATTATAACTCTGTACCATGTTGGGTTTCTCTTGCTGTTTTCTCATCCATTGCTATGTCCAGAAATTTACACAGTATATACTTCTCTGCTGTCACTCAACTTATGGTGTTTTTGTACAAATAGCTAGAAGCAATTCATTCTGGTTGTCATTGATTATTCTTTTTCTACATTGTAAATCCACACATCGAACTTGCATTGGTTATCAAATTATTCTGTGTTACTAGACTTCATGCTTAACTACACAACAAACTGAAACCAGAGAGTGATTAAAGGAAGCAATTGTAGTCATGGGTCTCATTTAGATACATTGCTTTCCATTGAAAAGCCAGGAAACGACAAAGGTGGACCGATGGGTGGGTGGGGGCTTTGTTACCATATCATTTCATTACTCTTCCCATACAATCCAAATGGTTTCCTGGAAAGACAGGTGCTTTCTTTAGCATGTCACCTCTTCATTGCTTTTTAAAGACTAGGATTTGTCTAAAGTTTACTAAAGATAAGACCATAGTAATTGAGTAAAGGAGAGGATCATCAAGAAGATGGTAGATGGTAAAGAACCTTCTTTTCTCATGAACCCTTAAACCACGTTTCCTTTTTGTTCTATCATAAAGTGTATAAAGCCTTAAGCAACATACCCTTTAAAAAGCCAGCTTAAGAGATTGGCACATGAGAAAAGTGTACCGTTTTCTCAAATCTGAAAGGTTTTGCTTTCATTTAAAACCAAACCCATTACCCCATGCGCCCCCCCCCCCCTCTCTCTCTCTCTCTCTCTCTCTCTCTACTTGTAATAATGAGACTACGCCCAATAATTGCATGTGAACTGTACTGACCCCACCTCTCTTCCTTCCCCCTCTGCAACCCATTTTTAATCTTCTTCAGCTGTGCCATGGGGCCTCATGTCCATGCCTTCACTCTGTCCTCCTCTCTTCGATTTTTTTTATTTCCATCTTGTTTTACCCTTTCACCAGGACGGTCGTGACACTTAAATGCCCATTTGTACTGTAGTCTTTCTCAATGGTAAAAGTCAGAGGGGAGGGCTCTAAGACCCCAGTCTGTCCATTTTAAATTCAAAGTCATAGCATCTTTCTAGCATCACAAACCCAAGAAGTCGGAGCCCTGCATGGAGAATTTGTCTCTCTTCAAGGGTCCCCCCCACCATTGATGCTGATTGATATTTGCATGATGTGAAACTAAAAGAGGATTAAAGTCTCACAAGAAGACCACCATCACCCCAATTCAAACAACCCCAAGATTGAATCATGGCCAGCTAGCTGTTGTTTCTACTCCATGACCCACCACCATTTTGCCCTCCAAAGTCACAATGATGATACTGGATGATTGACAACTGTCCTAAGCCATGCGCAGAAGCACCATTGAGCCAGTCCAACTCACAAATCCAACACCAGAAATCAGCCATTTTGGGCACAATGTTCATTACCTAGTTGGTAGACTTGCTTATAGTGAGTATTGATTGATTGTCTGTACACAATCTAAGTTTTGAATTGTGAATCAGCCACATGCCCTTTATGGAAACAACCTGCAGGCATTGATGGGTAGTCCACCTTTGGTAGATATAGATATCCTTCACTCTTCCAATTTTCGGCCACATGTATGTATCTACCATATTGATTAATAAATGCAGCCTTTCTAGTAGGAAAACCTAAATGGCTGACGGAGAAATCAAAATTTGGTATCATGAAATGGGTCGATTCTTTTATCAAATACAATATCTTGTAAACAAAAAAGTAATTGAAAAACTAGGATAATTTATGAGGGAAGGAGGAAAGGAGGAAATCATCAAAATATTAAGAAATTATTTAGTGAAGTTTTTAAAAACATCTTCAAGAACAAGATTTTTATTTGAAAATTCAAATATGGAAATAAAAATAGTTGAAATTAGAAAACTATTCTGTGTTTTAATAAACAAATAATGAGATCAATCTAGTGCCTCAAATGAAGTCCAATTTACTCAAAATCATCCAAAATGAACTACCCCACATGGGTGAAGGTGAAGCCACCTAACATTCCTGTCTCCTTCAATTAAGGGCCAACTTCCTAATATTTCCATGGATATCAATAGGATACAGCAGTAAATATTCTCATTACCATGGATACTTAGAAAGGAGACAAGGCAATATAACCACAACAAGCCAAAAAATTATCAGTCCAACATGTGAGACCCCAGTAACACCCACCACAAAAATCACCATTACCCAATTCTAATTGCTACTATAATAACCCCATTATCACTACAAATCTATTCAACAAAACCTTACAATAAATTAAACCCTAATGAGAAAACAAATATATATGGTAATAATAGTAGAGATATTTTAGTATATAAAGTGGGATTGGAATGGAATGGATTGGGTTGGATTGGATTGGATTATTGGGGAATGTCCCTGACCCTGACTTTAACAAATGGGTGCATGAAAAACCGTGTTGTTTTAATACTTGGGCCCCACGTGTGTAAGAAGGGGGCGGTGATTCTCCTAGAATGAGGCGCATGGTAGCATGGTGGGTGTATGAATCAGGTGGGTGTTGTTAAGCTGTTAACACGTGGGGGTGATTCTTCTTCTTGAGAGAGGCTTCGGGATGACCACAAAAGTCCAGACTCCAACCCAACATGCACAGAATCCTGTAGGGCCCCAAGGGCCAAAGCTGTTTCTATGGGTTTTTATTTTAATATTATGTCACGATTCTCAATTCAAAAACAATATAAAAGCATAGGTTTTAGGAGTATAGTTCCAAATTTTGTAGTCTACATATATATATACAATAAGGTCTAAGTATGTTGACCATGGTTTTTATTCGTTCTCCCCCCCCCCCTGAACTGAATGAACATAGATTCATTCTACTAATATATATGATTTTAGCTCCACCATGAGGATAGACTTAAAAATTTCCAAAAGAAATTAGGGTATCAATTAGCTTAAAATTTTCCAAATGAAATTAGTATCTCAAGTAACCATAAATGTCAAATAAAAATTTGAACTTCAAGGCAAAACATCTATACATGTTTAAGTGGTCCTTGTGAGTGTCATATTCATCCTACCATCTAAGATGACGCAGGGCATGTGACATGCTCATCCCCTAGGTGATGTGATGCAATTGCAAATTTGCAATCAATTCTTCTAGGGATCATTTCCTTATAAATGTGAGATATCACATAGCATCTAATGTAATGCTTGTAAGGAATACAAGATTGCATATTCATTTGAATAGAGATATTATTGGTTCTACGTCTAGATTGGCTCACTTTTTATTCTTATGCCCAAAATGAGCCCCATGCAAGCGCAATGTATTGATGGGGCCTCGATATGATTTATAATGATTCCTTTCCGCCCCCTATAACATCAAACCCAATAAACCCTCAGTTTAAAAATATATATATATATATACATTCATGGTTTACACATAACATGATCATGGACTTTCAAAGGCATGGTGAAAAAATTCACTCCATCTTGCGAATATAATATCATATGAAGATCATGGCTTCTTATATATGTTTTGATCAAGGATCGACACTGATATCACGTTGTAAGGGCTACATACTCATCTTCTGTTCCATGTGGAATAGAAAATGATGGAAAGGAATCGGTGTGGGGCAAAGAAGAAGAAAGTGAGATAAGTCCATGGTTGAAAAGAAGCTAAAATAACGTCAATTCAATTTTGAAAAACAGGGGAGGGAGAGATTTAAAATAAAGCTTAATTGCACTGCTGCTCCTGCTCCCACTGTAGCCACACATGTCTCCCTCTTCCCTTTAAAGCCTCAGCTCTCCCCCTCTCCACCTCCCTCTAAGTTCTAATGGCCATCTCTCCACTTCTCTTCCTCTCCTTCTTCTTCTTCTCATTTCTCCCATTCCTTCCTTTCTATTCAACTTCAGCCTCAGCCTCAGCTCTTCATAAGACTTACATCGTCTTCGTCCAACACGACGCCAAGCCCTCTGTTTTCCCAACCCACAAGCACTGGTACGACTCGTCCCTCAGATCCCTATCCTCCACCATTCAAACCACGTCTCATTCTGAAACTAGTAGGATTCTCCACACCTACGAGACTGTGTTTCATGGGTTTTCTGCAAAGCTATCTCCTTTGGAGGCTGACCAGCTCCAAAAGGTGTCTGGTATTGTTGGGGTTATTCCTGAGCAGGTCAGGGAATTGCAGACCACTAGGTCTCCTCAGTTTCTGGGGTTGAAGACGACGGATAGTGCTGGGTTGTTGAAGGAGTCTGATTTTGGGTCCGATCTGGTGATCGGAGTTATTGATACTGGGATCTGGCCGGAGAGGCAGAGTTTCAATGACAGAGATTTGGGTCCAGTTCCGGCGAAGTGGAAGGGGGAGTGTGTGGGTGGGAAGGATTTTCCGGCTAGTTCGTGTAACCGGAAGTTGATCGGAGCGAGGTTCTTTTGTGGTGGGTACGAGGCTACCAATGGGAAGATGAACGAAACGTTGGAGTACCGTTCGCCGCGGGACTCCGACGGCCACGGCACCCACACTGCGTCGATCGCCGCCGGGAGGTACGTGTTTCCGGCCTCCACCCTCGGCTACGCTCGTGGCGTCGCGGCGGGGATGGCTCCCAAAGCCCGCCTCGCCGCTTACAAGGTTTGCTGGAATGCTGGCTGCTACGACTCCGACATTCTCGCTGCGTTCGACGCCGCCGTCGCCGACGGAGCCGATGTCGTGTCCCTTAGCGTTGGTGGCGTCGTAGTCCCCTACTACCTCGATACTATCGCCATCGCCGCCTTCGGAGCTTCCGACCACGGAGTGTTCGTTTCCGCCTCCGCCGGCAATGGAGGCCCCGGCGGCCTCACCGTCACTAATATCGCACCCTGGGTCACAACCGTCGGCGCCGGGACAATGGATCGTGATTTCCCCGCCAATGTAAAGCTCGGAAACGGAAAGTTGATTCCGGGCGTAAGCGTCTATGGCGGACCTGGGTTGGCCCCTGGGCGGCTCTATCCTCTGATATACGCTGGAAGTGTAGGTGGCGATGGATACTCATCATCACTCTGCTTGGAAGGATCCTTAGATCCCAGTTTCGTAAAAGGAAAAATCGTATTATGTGACAGAGGAATCAATTCAAGAGCTACCAAAGGTGAAGTTGTGAGAAAAGCTGGTGGAATTGGAATGATACTCGCTAATGGGGTGTTTGACGGCGAAGGCCTGGTGGCTGACTGCCATGTCTTGCCGGCCACCTCTGTCGGAGCATCCGAAGGTGATGAGATTCGGAAGTATATCACAGTGGCTTCCAAATCCAAGTCACCGCCCACCGCCACCATAATTTTTCGGGGAACCAGGCTAGGGGTCCGTCCAGCCCCTGTCGTGGCCTCATTCTCCGCCCGTGGCCCCAATCCAGAGTCACCGGAGATACTCAAGCCCGATGTCATTGCTCCGGGGCTGAACATCCTCGCAGCCTGGCCCGACCGAGTTGGCCCATCTGGGATTCCGTCAGACAAGCGCAGAACAGAGTTTAACATACTCTCTGGTACATCAATGGCGTGCCCACATGTATCTGGTCTAGCTGCATTGCTGAAGGCTGCCCACCTAGATTGGAGCCCGGCAGCAATTAGATCAGCCTTGATGACAACCGCATACACAGAAGATAACCGGGGCGAGACAATGTTGGATGAAGCCACAGGGAATACCTCAACTGTAATGGATTTTGGAGCAGGCCATGTTCATCCTCAAAAGGCCATGGACCCTGGCCTAATCTATGACTTAACCTCCTATGATTACATCGACTTCCTCTGTAACTCAAATTACACTGTCACCAACATTCAGATGATCACCAGGAAGATGGCGGATTGCAGCAAGGCAAGGAAGGCCGGCCATGTTGGGAACTTGAATTATCCATCCATGTCTGCTGTTTTCCAGCAATATGGAAAGCACAAGTTCTCGACTCATTTCATACGAACAGTGACCAATGTTGGGGACCCCAATTCAGCATACCAAGTGACAGTGAAGCCCCCCACTGGAACACTGGTGACTGTACAGCCAGAGAAGCTTGTGTTCAGGAGGTTGGGGCAGAAGCTGAACTTCCTGGTGAGGGTGGAAGCCATGGCAGTTAAGCTCTCACCAGGAAGCACTAGTATAAAGAGTGGCTCTATAGTATGGGCAGATGGGAAGCACACTGTCACTAGTCCCATAGTTGTGACGCTGCAGCAACCTCTGTAGTTAGAGTTTTGGGTTTTGGAGTTTAGGAATTTTCGTTTCCTTCTTATAGGATTATTAATTAATTATCTCTCCCTATGTATAAGTAAACGTTTTCTATATCAGAAAGCGAGTGGAGTAAGAAAAATGTTTGAAGAAATGTTGTGTGTTGAGAAGCCAAGAGCAATGAAAAAACTGCTTTTGTTACTTTAAAAAAATTTCCATCTTGGGGCTGAATCTTTTGAACTTACCATAATTTGTTTAAGACATGTTTGGGCAAGTGCTTGTGGGGAGGGAGGATGGTGTTTTTTGTGGTGTAGTTTTGAAGTCACAGGATCTGCGTATGTATGCTAAATGCCTAGCAACAAAGCCACCATGATAATGACAATTATTAAGACAAAAATCATGTGTGTGTACATGGGCTTTATTAGCTTTTCCCCTGTTTCTTTTTGTATTTAGTGCGTGTACTCTGTTGTGTGTCTTTCAGAGACAGGAGGCTTGCATTTGGAGTATTCAAGACACTTGTTGATTAGTTGGCGATATGAATTTCACCAAGATTGAGCTGAACCCCAGATTGAATTCAGAAACTGGGTTTTAACTTTTAATAGCCAAATGAAGAACTCGGTTCAGGTTCGGGTTCGATTACTTGCAGATGGAGCAGAAATGAAGTAACGAATCTTTCCCGCTTTTGACATACAAGGCCCTCACAGTTGGAACTTTCTCTATCTGACATGAGATATTTCCATCACTCCATATAGACACAACTTCTGCCCCACATTGTGTCTCATGGGACTACGGAGTCCCTCTGGACACTCGTACTCTCGTATTGGGTCAGAGCCAATGGCCCAACACAACTTCATCAGAGCCAACAGAACTTCGTCCTCACATTGTGTCTCATGGGATTTCGGAGTCCCTCTGAGCACTCATACTCTCGTATTGGGTCAAAGCCAATGGCCCAACACAACTTCATCAGAGCTAACAGAACTTCTTCCTCACATTGTGTCTCGTGGGATTACGGAGTCCCTTTCAGCACTCATACTCTCGTATTGGGTCAAAGCCAATACAACTTCATCAGAGCCAACACAACTTCTTCCTCACATTGTGTCTCATAGGATTATGGAGTCCCTCCAAGCACTCAGTCACATACTAGGTCAAGAATTGGTTCTGATACTATTTATAATCACCATTATCATAATTAATGTCAACTTTTGTGAGAAAGGCGATGCATGCACCAGCTTAATTACAACAACTTAGCTGGAAAAAGGACCCACTGATTTACAGCTGTGGCCTATAATTATGGGGTTTCATCCAATTACTGCACCTGCTTTGTTTCTTCTGACATGTCTCTTTCTCTTCCTGTTGCAGCAGACTACGCCCTTCAACCCACCATGACCTCTGGAAAGAACTCTGGCCTTCAATATCCAGTTTAGTTGGAGAGGCCCAACCCCACTGAAAATGGGCCTAAGCTTACCTGGCTTAGGCTTCACATGGGCTTGTATGTATTAGTATTGGTCTCATCCTAGCCACCCTCTCACTCAATCCAAAGCCACCAGCCCAGACAACCGATGGCCCAAGGACTGATTTTGATGACACCAAAGGGCTCAAAATAGGGAGGTGATGAGGTCACCATCTGGGGAGCCTACCAACAATGTCATCAAACTCATCACCATCTCCACCTCTCGGTCCCGAACACAACCCGAGTTGCCCTTTGAAAATGCTATGGTATCAAATAAGTACTGCATCAACCCACAATCTAAACCGTTAAATAAATATACAAAGAAATGAAATCTAAATATAAACAAATATGACCTAGACATAAAACAGTCAGACCATTAATAAGATACAAAGTAACGAGACCCTTTGACCGACCCACGGCTTTGAATTTTAAACCTTAGATGTTGAGTCGCATACAAGGCGCAGCCAGGGCCTAGAGACATGTCCGGCAGCAGATGAACCCGACAAGGGTGGCTCATGGATAAGCCAAGAATACAGAGTGTTGGAAGATAAAATATATCAAGTGGGCCGACATGTTGCAATCACTTAGGTTAATAAAAGATAAACAAAACTTGTCGACACCATACACCCATTTATGCGATTAGCCGCAAGAATAATAGTAAATGACAGCATGATTTTGGTACGGTGTAATTCACATGGTACCACCATATGTGTTGGATGGAAAAAAAGGAACCCAACTGGCCCCAAATGGGCCAAATCCTCAATGTTATGCCGTCTCCCGGGTTCACCCTTGGCTCTAAATTCATCTCTTCCATGTTGTAGTACCTTTGCGGTAAGATCGTCGGTGATAAACGTGTTATAATTAAAAAATTTAGAATATGTTTAATAATGTTTCTTAACAATGTTCTAAAAAAATAGATTAGCAATATGTCCTCTCAAGGGGTGATCGCTCTTATCTCTAAATTCATCCTCATGTTATTTGTTTATCAATATTTCAAACAATTCTTAGAAATAGTTCATAGTTATTTTCAAGAACAAAACTTTGTTTGGAATTTCAAACATGAAAATACAATTTTCTCAATATATGTTTCATGAAAAATATTTTACATCTATACATCATGTAAAAGTTCTTGTAATATTCTCTATATTTTCAAGTATTACTCAAATCACTTTATAAAAACAATTAACGGTACTTCAAATTTGTTTTTAAAAGTAGTCGATTTTTAAAACAAAACTTTCTATCAAAGTCTATAAAATTTATTTTTTTCAATTAGAAAATTGTTTGTGTTCTATAGAACAAAACAACGATCTTCAGACCTAGTTTCCAAATAAACCCTTATAATTTTAGAAAATTACACGATATCAAAAGCATATCATATCAAGGTTTTAAAATATCTAGTTGAACTTTAATATATGATTTCTCATGGATGAGATCCATATCCTAATCATATTCTTATATTCCTATTCTTTTTTTTTTTTAAATCCACTCATACATTCCTTGTACTACAACAATATTATTGTTCGTAATCAAATTTTTTTCATCATTTATTTATATTTTTAATGTCCCTAATCACAATTTTTTTCACATGGGATATTTAACCCCACCCATAATTTTGGTAACTTTGATAGGTAGATGAGTACCCAACACATGGGTCAAGGGTGGTGGGAATTTATTAATTTGGGTTGGGTGCATAGTGATGAGGAGGCTGGCACCCACTTGCCCACTTGGTTTTGACCATGGGCCTCAACCCACACGTTTTACCCTTTTTTTTCTCTTTTGGGAAGAATATATTTTAATATTTTAATAAAGTGAAGCGTGTGCGGCACGAGCCCTTTGTCTTCTTGGACCGTCTTGGGATCAAACTATTAATTTCACATAAAAGGATAAAACTCACCCTAATCACAATCACGCCCATCATTTCACATAGATATAAATTAAGTCAATTTGTCTTATTGGTTCATATAATAATTAACAATTCTTATATTAAAGTAAACGTCTTATCATTAGAAAAAAATTACTATTATTACTTATTTTATCATTTTTAATACCAGAACGATCTATCCCGTACGATTTTTATCAACCTAATATCTAAATATGCTCGAAACTTCTCTATTTACTTATCATCCATCTACATCATTAATCATAAACCCATTCTTCGTCAAGACGACTCGGTTCATTGATCAAGGACATATATTTCATCACATTTCCTTTAAGAACCTATAAAATCAATATACGTGTAAAGACACATCAATCTCATAATCTAACAAATGATGCACGGCATCTTCTCACGGAGTTCAATTTCATCATGTCCATATTAAGAACAACAGGACCTTAGATATAAGTCTTCTACGGGAACTTTCATTCAAAGCTTGTATGGATACAAAAACTTGTCCAAAAACGATGTGGGATAAGAAGTAGGGCTGAAGGGAGGGGATGGGTTAAACCTAGAAAGAAATGGCAAATGGCCGAAGATGGGATATCAGCATAAGGAATAGTGAGACAAGGGAAGGTTTTGGAAGGTAGCCAAAGTGGAAAATAATGGAAGAGGGTTGGGAATTGGACGCAAGCAGATGAGGTGAAAGCGTGTGGCCTTGTCACATTACCAACAGTCTTCTACACACTCTAATACACAAAATTACAAATAAACAAAAAAGACTAGGTATAGCCGTCTAGGCACCCTAAAGTTGTAGGGCTCCAAGCCCCACCATTCAGTTTCATTTCACGTGTCATTAGCCTAGAGGCCCTCTTTTTGTGGGTCCATCTCCTACTTTCCTTTTTTTTTAATTTTTGGGTTTTTGTCGTCTTCGCTTCTCTCTCTAGATATTCCTCATTTACGGTAGATGCCAGTGCATGCACCTCCTCACTTCTCAAATTTTCATTTGCCAATTATAGCCCTTGCTGTCAAAAACTAGGACAGCTGCGTTGAATCATTTGTCTTTGCCTTCTTCCCAGGTTACCCCTCTCCCTTTCTTCTATTCACCAAATTGCCACCACCCGTAAAAACCTTTTTTTATAGAATTTAGGAAATATGAAAAATAATTTCTCGTTTATTCTATCTTTGTACTATAATACATAATTTTTTTCACTCTTTGAGGTTGGATTGAAAATTCTTTTTGTTTAATTTAATAAAATATTTTTGTCTTCATCAAATAATTTGACTTATAAAAGGGTTTAAACCTTAAATTCAAGAAAAGCATTGTTTTTCCTATTTAACTTATATTAAAATATATTATTATTTCAAAAATTATAACTTTCACTTTAATTTTTAGTTACTCATTTCTAAACTTAGAAATCAAATAAAATGTTATTTGTAAGTGAAATCAGTTTTAACTTATATTGAAATTTATTTCCATTTTTAAATTATGACTTTAACTTTAATCCATTGTCCAACCCAACTAAGGGAATTAAGGCAGGTCACCTTCATCTTAATCCCATGTTATTATTTAAATTAATTTCTATAGTAAGGTGGGTTAGCCCAAGAGGGGAAATTTCTCATATCCATAGCTCCAAAAATTAATTATATTAAAAAATAGATATATTTTATAAATAAATAAATTTTATAATTCACTTTTACGAAAAATATTTTTCTTATTTTACATGTGATAAAAAAGAGAAAAGTGAAAAAATAAAATCATTTTTATATTTATTTTATAATATTTATAATTGGAGAGAGACAATAATAAAAGATAATACCTAAACTTGAGATGATTAAAAAAAAAAAGAAATTTAAACTCACCTCTAACCCCGATTAGTATTATCACAAACTCGTGGTACAAGAAATAAAAATACGAGTAATTTGAAAAATAGAAAACACTCGTCCTATTATCATCCCTAGATTATTAGGCTTCGATTGTAGAAATGGGATAGGATATTGCCACCCCGTTACATCCATCGTCATTACAAGCAATGATCCTCATCACCTTTGTCTCTACTCATGTATTGAAGTGGAATAAACTTCAAGTTTGATAGCAGAAAATGCGGGAAAAGTCCAGAGAAGAATTTGGATTTGGTGTCTGTGACTTGAATTGAAGCAAAGGGTGTTTAGTGTATAGGCATGATGACGATTGATAAGAATGGGTTGTAGTGTTTTGGACTAATGAGTCTATGAGGACGGAGAAGCAGCTGAATTCAAGAAAAGTTAGGCGATTCAACATGCTTTTTTATCTAAGTCAAAGTAGGTGAATCCATCTATTCTATGAAAGATTAGGTAAACCACCTCATCTCATGTGAAACATTTAGAATTTGATCTCCACACATTTCTCTAGTTTTGCCTTCAAACTCCATCCTTAGGTGTACACATGGATACATGTTCACCTGTCAAAATTTTTAGGAGTCCACCTTTGAAGTTGAAGCAAAATGCCTCATTCCACAAACAAAATTATGTTCCGTTTAAAACTTTGTCACATGTATTTTCTAACTAAAAACTTTATTTTTGCTTTGAAAAGTAAAAAATTGTTTTCATGAAAAATTTTAAAATCGGTCTTTTACTTTTAATACAGATGTTGTTTGCTTTGAATTAATTGACTCTCACACTTTTAAAATGTATTTACAAAAGACCTTATTTGAGAGTAATTCTTTTCTGTAGAACATATTTTAAAAAGAATAATTTAATATTTGAATATAAGAAAAAAAAATACTTTTGTAACATTTTAAAAGAAATGTCTAATAATCACTTTTAGTAATTTTCTAATTTATTTTAAAAATGATTGTTAAACATTTTATTTGAATAATAATAATAAAAAAAAAAGAACGCTTCTGATGATTTCAAAATTACTTTTAAATAAGTTCTAAAGTAAATAAAACTTCCCTATTTATAATTTTAAAAGACGTGCTTTAAGTGCACCTAGGCTCAAGGTGCCACCACTCCCAAGTTATAGTACTTGCTTGCCAAGATAAGCGCCTTATTGAAAAAATGTGCATTGTTAGCTTTACTCTTCCTTAGTAAATACTTTTATATTTTAAATTTCTAATTATATACTGAACTGTATATAATTTCATTACTTTTTTATTGAATGCTTATTTTGAATGTTTCGAATATTAAATTTTTTATTGATCGGATTAGATTTTAAATCATATTTTATAAAATTGATATGTATTATAGGTCGCATTTCACTTCACTTAGGTACACACATTGTGCTGCGCCTTGCGCTTAAGCTATAGGAGACTTTTGTGTCTTGGGTGCACTTTACGCCTTTTAAAACTATGTCTCTATTGTTTTCACATATGGGATGAACGCTTCTTATAAATGACAAAAACTTTTACCCGTAGCTGATTTGAAGTATACTTGTTTTACATAATATCATTAATAACAAATTATTAATTAAACCTAAGTTTGAGAGCCTACCATACCCATTTATTGACTAAACTAGAAGCAAGAATTTTCATAATTAGAAATCCATTGAGAGATGAAATGGGATACAATCGTCAGCAATGATGGCTGAAGAAGCCATTTGTTTCAATTTTGAAGGCAATATGCTTTAGGGTTGGAAACTTCTCCAACCAAGATGAGACCTTCCAAAAGTTTGTCTCAACATTTTCATAGCATAAAATCAGGAATATTCAAACAAATCCCCCTCGTTTGGCCGCCAGGAAAATAAAATTTTCTGCACACTAATCTCCTGCCAATAATACCTTGAAGTGCTTTTAGTCAAAAAACACACTTTGAACAGAGCTTGATGAATTAAATTGATTAACAACTCTGACCACCTTGTTTTTAGGGTTTAATTCAACACATCTGAAATTTCCTATTTATTACAAATAAATAAAAATCAGCAACTCATTAGTCATTACATGATTGAGCGAAATATATATTGCGCCTTTCACTATTTCCTTCAAAATAAAATGAAAAAAAAAAAAAAAAAACTAAGTCCCCAAAAAAAAAAAAAAAAAAAAGAATAATAATAATAAAAATAAATAATTCCACATAGAATATTTTTTCCACTTTTGAAGGCCACCAAGGCCATGTGTGATTTCTAAAAGGTAAAGAAAATAAAAAACAAGCTTGTACGGAAAGAAATGATTAAAAAGTATAATTTTTTTTTTCTTTTTTTTTTTTTTTAAGGTGAGAAAAATGGAGGGCATGAAAATTAAGGGGAGAAAAAAATGCATGATTAAAAGATGTATTTTTCCCCAAACTTTATTCTTATTTCTATAAGAAAGACAAGGGCCAAAATATTTTAATATTTTCTTTTATTTTTGCCTTAATTTTTTATTACATTTTTTAATTACACTTAATATAAGAAAATTAATTTCCTTTTAACTTTATCTTTATAAAAATTATTTTCTTCTTTTTTTTAACCTTTTTTTTAATTACTTACAAACATAATAAAATCCCATAAGAAAATTAATTTCCTTTTAACTTTTATCTTTATAAAAAATATTTTTCTTCTCTTTTTTATCTTTTTTTTTTTAATTACTTACAAACATAATAAAATCCCAATTGTTTTTTTCTTTAATAATTTAATAGCAAGTTTGATTCCCAAAAAATTTGAAAGAAACAAAATGATGAGTAAAATATAAATAAAATAAACTAAAAAAACAAGAAATTTATAAAAAATTTCCCCCTTAGTAGTTTCTAAAAAATTGGAGGAAAAAATAATTAATTTTTTTAATAAAAAAAATACTTTTACTTTCTCATTTTTATCCAAGGAAAATGGGGGAATCTTTTAACATTTTTTCTTATTTCTTCTTTAATATTTTTTTTTGGCTACACCTATTTTATGGCAACCAAATAAACATATGAAGAGAAATATAGTTTCCTTGTATTTTTTTTTTTCCTTTCTTTCTACCTATTCCCAACAATCACACCTAATCTTAATAAATAGGGATGAGGGATAGATTTGGGAGAAGTCACCTCAACCTAGTTTATAATGAAAAAATCTAAACAAAACAAACAAAACAAGGTAAGTATGGGAAATTTGTAATTGAGACAAGGGTGAAAATGGGTTTTTACATAGGATGAAGTTATGATGAGGTGTCTACTCCTAGATAAGAAATTATTTTTATTATATGGGATATTAAAAGAAATTTCAAGACACTCTCCTAATCTATTTATCTTCATCTTAAACTTACGTATTAAATACGAATGTGTCGTGTTGTCTCCACATTAAACAACCAAACATAGTCTTAAGAATTTGTTTTTTAACGTAAGAAAAGGGCAAACGACTTGGGAGTTGGAAAAATTTAAATTATTTCACCTCAAAGGCAAAAAGATTTTCATCCAACAAACCGACTGCTGGTAAATTAGAATTGGAGGTAGGGGTAATGTGGTAAAACCATAGCACAGCTACTCTGATATAAAAGCCCTAACCTTTTGTTTGGAACTCATTTTTCGGAAGAAAAACCCTGAAAATTCTCTCTTTTTTCGCTTCCAATTTCGAAATCGCTTTCCATTTCTCAGCTTTCGAGCCCTCATAATCTCTCCCACAATCTGTGAGAAACCATGTGTGGTGGTGCCATCATCTCCGACTTCATTCCGGCGAGCCGCTGCCGCCGGGTCACCGAGGACTACTTCCCCGCCCTCAAAAAACCCGCCTCCGGCAACCACTGTGCCAAGTCCCTGTGGTCCGAAGCCGTCGAGGACGATGACGACGGCGACTTCGAGGCCGATTTTCTGGGTTTCAAGGATGACTCCGACGACGAGGAGGAGGACATCAAGCCTTCCGCTTTCTCCGCTGCGAAGCCACGTGGTAATTTCGCCCTGCCCATCATCGTTCATTTCCTTATAGGGTTTCAGCTTTTTGTGATTAAGAAAATTAGTTTTGAGGTTTATCATTGTTTCATCTCCTGGAAATGCGTCTGATTTTTGCGGGACTTTGTTGTTTCTATGGAATTGTTTTTTGTAAAAATAGAAAGTAATCAGTTTCTTGGAAAAGAAAAAAAAGAAGGGAAAAATTATGAGAGTGGAGCTTCTTAGAAATTTAATTTTTTTCAATGGGTGAAAATTTATTCTTTTGTGTCTTTTTTTTTTTTGGAGAAGCAAACAAAGTTCTCCATTTATTTTGATGGCTAAATATTGCTATGTTGTTTGTTTTCTTTCTTGTTTTTGTTTTCCCAACTGATTAATGATTCTTTTTCATTCTCTCTTAAAGTGTTAAAGGTGAGATTTGTTTGTTGAATCAGTGCCTTGCTTAACTAAAGCTTAGATTTTTTTCGTCTTGGATCGCTTTTTTTGTCATTTAACAGTTTAATTTTGTCTGAGATGGGAAGTAGAAACTCTGTGAGAAATGCTTTTGAATCTTTTGCAGATCTAGCTTTTATCTCAAAGAGTTCTGAGTATTGGGTTTGTTTTCCCTTAGTTCTAGAAATTTTAGATTGAATACTTTCCATTGTTGTAGTTAACGGTTGCCAATTTCTTTTGATGCTTCTGTTGCTTCTACTATGTGATAATTATGTTAAATAAATTGATAGAAGATAAAAGTCCCTTTTCAATTGATGAGCCAAGTTAGGTGAAGGTAGGAGCAATCGATCATCCAAACTGTAACTGCTCTGAGAAATATCGATCGGAGAGTTTCATATTATTGGTGAATATATGGAAAACATTTAATTATATATTTTTTTTCTTGGCATCTGTCATGTTAGTTTCTGTACTCGTGGTTTGATTTTCTTTGGTGAAGATCCTAATAACCATTTTCCAATAAAAAAACTACTTAAAAAGTATTTTCCTTTATATTTCTATTTTCCACTTGGTATCTTTGATTGGATTTCAACTGATAAATGTTGGCTATTTCATGATTTTCTTTTCTGATGTATGTTTGTTTAAGAAATATCTGTTTTCCCCTTTGATTTGGTGAAGGCTATACAACTACAAAATCTGTGGAATTTAATGGGCAAGCTGAAAAATCTGCAAAGAGAAAGAGGAAGAATCAGTATAGAGGAATCCGACAACGCCCTTGGGGAAAATGGGCTGCAGAGATCCGTGATCCAAGAAAGGGGGTTCGAGTTTGGCTTGGGACTTTCAACACTGCTGAAGAAGCTGCAAGAGCTTATGATGCTGAGGCTCGGAGGATCCGAGGCAAGAAAGCAAAAGTTAATTTTCCTGATGAAACTCCTTTGACTGCTCCAAAGCGCACCATCAAGGCAAATGCTCAAAAGCTAATTCCAAAGGGTAGCCCTAACTCTTCCCATTCGAACCTGAACCAGAGTTTTAATTTCATGAACAACTCTGATCAGGAATACTATAGTAGTTTTATGGATGAGAAACCGCCAACCAATCAATATGGGTATCCAGATTCCTTCCCTGCCAATGGCGAAGTTGGACTAAAATCACTTGCCCCATCTGAGAATGCTCGCACGTATTTTAATTCAGACCAAGGAAGTAACTCTTTTGATTGTTCTGACTTTGGATGGGGAGAGCAGGGAGCAAAGACCCCAGAAATCTCATCGGTTCTTTCAGCTACCCCTGAAGGTGATGAATCCCAATTTATTGAAGATGCTAACCCAAAGAAGAAACTGAAGTCTAACTCTCAGAATGCAGTTCCTGTTGAAGAAAATACTCCAAATGGGCTTTCTGAGGATCTCTCAGCTTTTGAGTCCCAGATGAAGTACTTTCAGATCCCATATATTGAGGGAAACTGGGAAGCTTCAATGGATGCCTTATTCAGCGGGGATGCTGCTCAGGATGGTGGAAACCCAATGGACCTTTGGAGCTTTGATGATCTGCCTCCTATGGTGGGGGGAGTTTTCTGAGCAAATGTTTCCCTTGCTAGCTGGTCTTCTGTAAATAAAGCTACATGTTAGTAAATTTCACCCTACCATTAACTTATTAATGATTTTCTGTCTCTCATTCCTTGCTTTATTTGGATGCTTCTTTGCTTCTTAAAAATAGGTCTTCTTTCTCATCTTTTCTGTTTTCAGGAATGGTTGTTGCCAGTGTTGCAGTTTGAGTTCACGGTTGGACATGCATAAGGCTTGGCTGAAGAGTGTTTTCTTAGGTAGCTATTGTTATATGGGGAGTAAATAGGTATTTAGGTATCTTTTACTTTCAAGACTTTGAATTGTCACTTTGAATTTTATGTCTGTATCTTGAAGATTTTATGGGTTGGAAGACTGAAACCTGATAAAATACCACCTTTGCTGTTTGTTTCAAACATGGTCACTACTTTCTTAGGGCTGTCAGTCCATGGATATGTTTATATATCTGTATTGTGATTTTTATTTTTTATTTTTGATTTTCTTTTTAAAGCTTTGTTTGAATGGCATAAGTGCCACAGCTAGATTGCTTTGAAAGAGCTTTGAATGCTTCTATCCCAATTTTGTCACATCTTGTTGACCACCACGGCAAATGTTTGAATTGAGTGTTTGCTTTGCATGCATAGGTATTGGAAATGTAGTAATCATCGTATAGGTTGTTTACTTTATTAACTCCATAATATTTTGTTGGTTCCAATACTTCTATCTACCCACTTCACCTTGTCTAAGAATCCTTTTTCGAGATCATCTTCTGGTGTATGTTTTGGTTGTGTAATTCTTTTCTTGGTACAACATTGGTTGTTATGGTTGTTTGGTTTATACTCTTTCTTCACAAGTCCTAGTTGCCCAATTTGTGGGGGAATGCAGGGAGCATATTAGAGGTTTGTTTGGATCTTGAAAAGTACGAGAGGAAATAAAGGCGTTGAAAACATCCGGAGGAATGAATTACTCTCAATTAGTGCTTGGTATTTTCTTTTCTTCCTGTCATCCTTTAACAGCCAAGCTGATCCTTGTAAACCATAACTTGCTCACTCTCTCTCCTGCTTGGAGAGGTGAATAATTCAGTAATTGTAACTTGAGTTAGGTGCATCAAACGATCGTTAAAAGGACCAGCACAATTTTGTTGTGGAATTGGAGTAAAAGTGGCTCGCTGTTATAGCTCTGTAGTCCCTTATTTTTGCTTTGTTTCTCTTCTTGCGAAAGAGAGGTGAGGAGAAATTTCTTCATGGATATAGATCCCCTTCTTTTTTGTTATCTAAGTGGAAAGGGTAACGAGGTGTAGCATAACCAACACTAGCACATCAGAACTCTGCCTGCTGGATGTGGTCCTCCCCGGCATGCCACCATCAAGGCAATTTTCACAGCCACAATTAACCCCCACTGCCACCAATCCACTATGCCTGCAGCCTCCATTATTTCTGACCCCTAGCAATCAGTCACAAAGGACCTTCTAGTCCTGGTCACTGGTGGCATTGAAATCTGCAGCCATGGACCATTGGTGAGTTTGAACAAACATTGGTTATTGAATACAGTGTTAGCAATGCAAGGCTTCAACAGGTGGTAATGATGCTGGAGAGGTTAAAAAAGTCAGGACACATGATGAAGATTGAAAGCTATGGTGATGTAGGTGAAAGTGCTAGTGTTTTGGTGGTGGAGGTTGCCAAGTGAGTGGCATAGCTGATGGAAATGGTGGTTGTTACTGATGCATACTGCTTTTCTACTGATAGTTGCAATATATGATTCTATCTAGGTTTTCAAACCCCTCATTTATGCTTTGCCATACCGACCAGCCATTCATAACCATTCTACTTTTACTTTTCCTGCCTTCCAGATTATTCAGGCATACATTTAATCTGCACATTTTTTATTTCTTTCACCTGTCCTCATCACTCTTGTATTTATTGGTTCCTTCAATCTTTTACCATATGAAGTGGGTTTTGCACATGATGGCCCCCACCGCATTCGACACTTGCTTTTTTGTGGGTTTTGCATTAATTTCAAAATTAGCACAATTTACTGAAAAAGAAAAGAAGAAATATGTATATATATATATATATATATATATATATATATATATATATATTACCTAATGTATTGTAGTCTAAAAGTGAGATTTTCTTAGGGACAAACCCATGTGTCAATGTTGGAGGCTTGAAAAAAATGGTGTTTGGATTTGATGCTTAAGGTGAGTGTCGGCCCTGGGATAGTGGTTAAACCCTAGGGGTGATTAGTAGAATCATGACTTGAATATCGATTAATGGGAGATGTCAAATCCCAAGATCTCGATCACATGTTAGTTGAGAATGCTGTCACACGTGGTGGAGGGTGGTGGGGTTAGTTGAAGGGTGAAGGGCGGTTGAGGTGTGAGGACTCTCCAAAAATGATGAGAGGTGAGGTGAGGTGAGGTGGAGGTGGGGGCCAATTTTTATTTCTTGGAGATCACAACACCTAGTTTCATGAGCCCCTGCTACTCTTTCTACTGTTTTTGTGCAAATGGACAAGGACGAGGACAACCAACATCATCTTCGATTCATCAAACTGCATAAAGGCATCCTCGTGATCTTTGTTGTCACAGAGACAGAACAGAAGGCAGCAGCGGCAGCAGCGCCTGTGCCCACTGCCACGGGAGACTCCCCCACCCCCATACCACATGCCCCAAATCCATGATTACCATGTGATTCGATCTTATTATGGGGTTGTTAAAGAGGCACATAGGCCCTGAGTCCAAGGCACAATGACTCCCAAGTTGTCGTGGCCTTTCTAAATTGAACATATTTGATGATATATGAGCATATAACAAATATTGTACATGCATCTTTAAGTTGTATTTCACTTTGTTTAAGTGCGTGTCATATGCCTAGGCACAAGGCCTTTTTTTCCGCCTTTGAGTGGTCTTGCGCCTTTCTTAACTACATAACCTCTTTCCTCTGCCTTTTTCCCTTTTTATCCTCCCCTTTTATTGACATTGTTGTTGGAGTGAAGGAGAGAGTAACCCACTTTGCCACTCAACGTCTCATTCTTAAATTTGGTCATACCAAACCCTTTTGAATTAGGGATGATGGACATTTGATCTCGTTATCAAACCCTATATAATCGACTTGGAATTGAGCAAAGGCTATAATGATATTGTCGTACTCATTATGATCAAATTTTTGACTACATGTCAATCAACCACCTTTGATTTAGATCTATCTAACCCATTCACTAAAAGATTCCAAGATACCAAATTCGAAATCTATATAGTTGAAATTTGTGATCAAATTTGACCCATTGAATAAAGGCAAAGAACGATGTTTAATTTCAATTTTGTAGCACTCGCTTTTTCTCTCTCACATAGCAACTGAAGGGATACTGTTCCACTTTTATGTTAGAAGCAAACAGTTTCTACACGTTATAATTCCAGTTTTAAGGAAGATAATCACAAAAATTTGAAAGCAGTGTCAATGACCAAGAATTTGGTGTGTTATGAACGAATTCATAGAGTGGAGGCCTAAACTTGAAAGCGACCTGTCTATAGCTTGGGTTGGATCCAAGCCACCCAGGAGAGGTCCACACTCAACCCCATCAACTTTCAGATAAATGGTGGGCCTAGATCAAATATTTTCATCATCAATCCCATGTCTATCAGCACAATGAGTGCCCTCAACACAAAGCAAACCCCATCATCGACCCCAATTATAGAGGACCCACTAATCTGAAACAAATTTGAAGGCCCAACCCCATGTATTGGTGCTTGATAAGATATAGGCCCAGGACACAGGGATGGCAGTACCAGCCTCCCTGGCCAACTTGCCTGAAATGTTAAGAATGATGAGACCATCAACTTTTATGAGTTGGTTAGCTAATGTAAAAATTAATGAACAAATTACAGAAGATCAAGATCATGCCCTGATTTTAGAGGAAATCAGTTTTCCATAATCTATGATACTAATAGGGAAGAGATGGAAGCTATAGGGACTTTAAACAATCATGACCCTGGTGCCTCTTGGAAGTATGCTGATCAGGGCTCAAGCAATCTTTGCTACCAGTTCCTGTTAGTCTGAGCAGAGTATGAAGACTCTGGGCAGACATTAGAATGGCGAGAAAACACAGACCTCAACTCAACTGAGCTTAACACAAATTAACAATGTAATACCAATCATAATGAATTGATCAAAGATCTTATTGTATGGAATATATGCCAAAACTTGAGTATTTCCCTTTGAAGAAGTCATCCCTTTCTAACAATAGAAAGGTTTGGGAATTGGGAGTTACTCCTAGCAAGGAAGGAATAAGAAAGGGCTTCAATCAGAGGATAACATCGTATTCCTTCTTCCTAGGGAAGTAGTGCCATGTACTAATAAAAAAACTAAACAGAAGAACAGTTAAATTACTTAGGCTAATTAAACTCCAAGATGAAGAGCTGCAATGGCTGTTCCAACACATGATTCAAATTGTTTGTCTTTACAACTCCACCATGCATATTCTTTCAAGAGATGCTGTTTCTTTTTTCTCATCATCCTTCTTTCCATGGCCATGATGGTGGGTGTTGCTATATTGACCATTGTCTTCATCTTGAAGCCCCAAAAGCCTGTATTCTCCCTCCAAACAATGAGTTTGGAGTCCTATAAGCTAGACGTATATTCAGGTTCAACCCTTTTTATTTCATCTGTTATTTCATTAACTTTAAATGCTCAAAATCCTAACAAGGTTGGCATAGGTTTTAGCCCTTCAAGACTTGATATCCTCTACAAGGGACTTCCCATAGGAGTAATACATGTTCCTGGATTCTACCTGCCTGCTCACAGTTATAATGTGCTTGTGAAAAACCGGGTTTTGTTTCCCTGTGTGAATGTTAGTCAAATCATTTCTGAGGTTTCAAGGCAAACATTGATTCAGATGAGAATACTAGGTGACATTGGAGCTCACGTGCGGGTGTTTCATATAACCCTACCGAAAATCAAGGTCTGTCTTGCATCTTCTTTTGTCAAGATGAAGCTCTACTCTTTAGCAGCCATGAAAGTAAACCTTTTATCGTGAAAGAAGTAAAGCTATGAACGCAATGCCCTTTCCTGCTTCCCTGCTTCATCTAGTCTGAAATTGTCTTGCTACATTAGTCTGAAATATATAAAGAGCTTATTTGGGAACGACTTTAGGAAGTGTTTATAATCTTTTTAGCACTTGAAATTTCGAGTGCTAAAAAGGTTAGAAAAGCTTTCTAGAATCATTACCAAATGGATTCTAAAGCTTATATGATAGGATTTTACTTTGAAAATTTGTTCTTGTGTTTCCCATTTGTGTAGCTTGCCCTGGACTGCAACATTAATATTGATTATCAAAAGCTCACATTCAAGAATGAATTGTATGCCATGGCAGTAGCACAAAATCTCAACGTACGTCCTCGCTTATCGCTCTTGTTTGTCCTCTTTTCCCTTATTTTGGTAGTTGTTTAAATGTTTTACATATCTGTTTATCTATTTATGTATCCATATTTGTCGTCTACTTTTCCTTTTCAGGCAGCATTTCCTTCTAACTTCCAAACCTTCTCCAAGAACTGTTCAGTAGCCTTCTTAATATAAACATGCACTATTGAGAAATATAATGTATCATTTTGATTGTTAACAGAGGTTTTGTTCTCTTATCGCATCCCTTTCCCATTGGAAGTATAGCTATTCTAGTTTAATCAACATGCCAAAGTCCAAATGGCTAGAGTTTTTGTTTCATGTGGAACTTCTCCGTTTGTAGATTTCTTAGGACTATGGTTATTTTTTATCCCTGAAAGTATTAAGAAAAAAAAAAATATTAAGGAAAATGATTTTCTAATATTTGATCATAATATGATTTTCTCTCAAAATTTTCGAGAGCATATATGTAAACTTTAAATGAGGGTTATATTCATTAATTCTCGATAAGCCTTGGTCTCATAAGGTTAGGAATGTTTTCTGTTTCTTTCAAAATTACTCGCTTTTATTTAAGGGTGGGTAGAAGAAAACCCTTCTATCATATTTTTTTCATCTTCATCTAAACCTCGCAGGATCATCGCTTTATAAATTTTGGGTACAAACCCTTCTCTAAAAAAAAAAAAAATTCAAAAACCCTCTGCATTGACCAAAAACTATAAATAAATACTTGATTGGCTAGGTGGGCATTCTAGATAAAATGAGTACTTTTGAACCATTCTACCACTTTTTTTTAACTTAATCAATGATCTAAGTCAATAGTTCATGTGCAGCATGCATTAATAAAAAACACCCAAATCAGCTTTTCTGAAATAGATCTACCTCATCACAAGTGATGACCATTTAACTAACTTCAACTTGCAACTGCATTTAAGGCGGGAAAAAGCTATGCTCTGGGTCAGTCAAAGATGAATACAACTACACATATTTTTCTTTTTCACACCACATTAAAAGGGTTAAGAGAATTAAAAAAAAGGCTTCACATGTGGAAACAGCAATAATGTTGCTGACAGGAGATGCATGAAGGACTGCCAAGGACCCAATCAGAAGTTGCCACATTGATGATACTAAAAATAAATTGATAGTGGTTATGCCACATATAGCAAATAAAATTTGACCTTCTCGAATCTTTTGTTGGCGTCCAGTTAACAGTGACTCTGACAAGCTCCTTTCCCCAAAACCTCATCACCCATCTCATTTACTTCCCCAATTTCCATCTTAATTTTATGTTTTTTAAGTGCCTCAAACTCGATTCAAACTTAACCCTACCCATGAATTTTGATGTGTTGAGTAATGGTGGATCTACAATGTATATCAAGCTGATATGGGTTAGAACAAATGGATAGTTTGAAATTGAGACTTCCCGTAAAACAAGGCTCTGATACACAAGTTTAGGGTTAATGTACAATTATTTTGTCTGAATTTGAATTTAGACTGCTAATTCATGGACAATTAATGGAGTTCCAAAGCAGGGATGATCATATATTTGTGTGGATAGTTTGGTCATTTCAATAGTAGCAACAATGAGGTTGGTACATTTATGGGTCAATTATAAGTAAGGTATGATGATGAGAAAGACTAAGGTGAAGAAGTCTTAGCCATGGCCAGGCTGATCAGCTCCCTCTCCTGCATCTTGATTCCAACTATACTTCTCTTCCCAACAAGCTGTCTCAGCAAAACCCAGAACCCAGAAAGCCAAGCAGCAGAAGCATCAGCAGCCTTGTTCATATTTGGAGACTCTTTCTTTGACTCTGGAAACAACAATTACATCAACACCACAACACTTGACCAAGCAAATTTCTGGCCTTATGGAGAGACCTACTTCAAGTTCCCAACAGGGAGATTCTCTGACGGCCGTCTTATATCAGACTTTATTGGTGAGATTTGGAAGCCGTTTGTTCAGTTATCTGCTATGCAAATTCACTTGGCTTATAGGCCAACTAGGCCTTTTTATCTCTTCCACTTACTATTCCTTTTTTATCTGTCACTTTCTTTGTAGCACAATATGCAAAGCTGCCCATGATTCCTCCCTTTCTCCAACCGGGTGTTCATCAATTTTACTATGGAGTGAACTTTGCATCTGCTGGAGCAGGAGCTCTTGTCGAAACGTTTCAAGGGGCGGTACGTAAATTCTACAGTAGATATCAACAAAATATGCTTTGTTACTGCTGTTTTAGATAATGTGAATGTACATGATCAATCATATTTTGCATACTGTCTTGCTTTTGAGATTACCTGGGGTTGAGATGAGAGAGTGTTGGAAGTCCATTTGCTTCCAAAATGACAAAGTCAATGGCTGAAACCACCTTTTTTTTGGTGAGTTTTGACAAGTCTTGTAGCTCACATGGGGTAGGGGCCAGTTGAGGGGAGAGAGAAACACGGCTCCAAGCTGTATGTAGATATGATTTGTGAATACTCAACCCCTGAAAAGGTAAAGGGAAATGATAAACTTTTCAAATTGTTTTGTTCAAAGTTCAAACTGCTTATTTTATAGATAAGCTGCTAGAAAATCTAGCATGACTCCAAAAAAAAAAAGGGTAGATTGGCAGTTATGGACTTTTAGCAGAGTGTAAAGACAATTTGAAATAGACATGAATCTACCAGAGATCATTCTTAGAAAAGAAAATGATTCAAGTTAGGCGTTTACAAAACCTACTCACTTCCATGGTAAGGGATTACTTGAATTGTGAATCTTCTTGAAACTTACTAGAAGGTGGTGTGATTAATTTTCAGGTAATCGATCTCAAAACACAGCTAAAGTACTATAACGAGGTAGTGATTTGGCTGAGACACAAGCTGGGCAATTTTGAAGCAAAGATGAGACTATCAAGAGCTGTGTATTTGTTTAGCATTGGGAGCAACGATTACATGAGCCCGTTCTTGACTAATTCTACAATACTAGACTCCTACTCTGAATCAGAATATGTCGGTATGGTGATTGGCAACTTGACAACCGTTATCAAAGTAAGCATCACTCCTATTTTCAGCTTCTTCAACAATTACTTTAGGATAAATCACTGAGACCTCAACTTAGGCATTTGAAACTAGCACTTTTAAGGACAGTGCTTTCATCTTCATGAGATCAAATGTGGTTAATTTATTAATGCCCATGCTTCGAATTATTGTTAATTTGGCAGAAAATATATAGTAGAGGAGGCAGGAAATTCGGGTTTCTCAACTTGCCACCATTGGGTTGTTTTCCAGGCCTCAGAGTACTCAAACCAGATAAGAATGGTAGCTGCTTAGAGAAAGCCTCAATGCTAGCAAAGTTACATAACAGAGCTCTCTCCAAACTTCTTGTAAAATTAGAAAACCAGTTACTCGGATTCAAGTACTCATACTATGACTTAAACAGCAATCTCAAACAAAGAATGAATCGCCCTGCTAAATATGGTACATATTACATACATGTCATAGCAATTATCATTTCAGGTTTGTTACTGCTGATCATTAACTGAAGTTTGCTTTGTTGAATGGGGAAAATGCTGGTGTCACAAAGGTTTCAAGGAAGGCAAAACAGCATGCTGTGGGACGGGCCAGTTTCGGGGAGTATTCAGCTGTGGAGGAAGAAGAATAGTGAAGGAATTTCAGTTGTGTGAGAACCCAAGTGAATATGTATTTTGGGACTCTTTCCATCTCACTGAGAAGCTATACAAGCAATTAGCTGATGAAATGTGGAGTGGAACTCCCTACTCTGATGTTAGGCCTTACAGTCTCAAAAACCTATTCTTCCCAAGAGTATAGCTTTTTCAATATTTATAGCTACTGTTATAGAAATTGGAATAAAACAAAAAACAGAAGCAATTTCACTGATTTTTTTTCCTGCTAATAAATCAATGAAACCCAATTTCCATGTTCTTCAGGATGGAAAAATTGTACCTGTGCTATGTAGATTCTCAGTATAGTAGAGCTGAT
The DNA here is from genome assembly GCA_030254885.1 of Vitis rotundifolia. NCBI lineage: Eukaryota > Viridiplantae > Streptophyta > Magnoliopsida > Vitales > Vitaceae > Vitis > Vitis rotundifolia. The sequence goes on from CM058159.1 coordinate 280,412, forward strand.
CTCTGTTTCCAGCTGAATCAGAAAAATGTTCAATCAAATAATTACTCTGGTAGCTGCAGTGAGAAACAAATTAAAATTGAAACCCTAATAGAACAATATTACATCATCTTGACCCAAAACAAACACAGAAAAATGAAAATTTTTATTACCAGATAAGAACAAAATTCAGAAAAGTTATGGCTGAACTGACTCTGGTTTTATTGACCATTTGGTGAACTGATAAAAGATTTTTATCAGGTGGGAATGTATATAAAAGTTGGAACAAGGGAGAAAGATTACAGTAAATGAACCAGACATCAAATGGCAAGATTCAGCAAATCTATTTTTAGTTCAATCAAATAGGTGTTCTGCTTGCAGCAATGAGAAACAAATTAAAACTAACTTTACGTAACAATATTGGTCCATCTTGACCAAAAATATACACACAAGAAAAAGAAAATTCTTGATTACCAAATAAGAACAATGAAAAAACGTCATGGCTGAGCATATTCTGACTGCCAAAGTCATGATCAGACATAATTCAATCTCTGCATATTGGTCAATGGCACTGCTAGTTCAACAAAAAAGAAAACTTGTTCACTATTTGATGTACCTTTCAAAATTGTCTTCACAGTAGGGAGAATGATTACAGAAAGTGAATCAGACATTAAATGGCAAGTCTAAGCTTTCATATAATCTATTTGTCGGTTGTTTGTTATGTATTATCATCCCAACCAGCAGCCAGCGCCAAAAGCATGCTGCACTTTCCATCTTTGGTGATTCATTTTTTGATGCTGGAAATAATAACTTTATCAATACCACCACTGACTATCAGGCAAATTTCTGGCTATATGGGGAAACCTTCTTTGGACCCCACTGGAAGAGTTTCCGATGGCTGCATGATCCCTGATTTTATAGGTGAAAGGACTAGTTTTAGTATGTTGTTTTCTTTTGCATCTGAATAAGCTGTTGCCCTCCTGACTTTTGTTGGTTTGCTTCAGCTGAGCATGTAAAACTCCCATTCATTCCACCATATCTACAACCTGGTAATGATCAATTTTCTTATGGGGCAAATTTCGCGTCTGCTGGAGCTGGAGCCCTGGATGAGATTAATCAAGGATTGGTATGTCATCTCTTGAAAAGGGATTACAATAACCTAAGGAGTTGGTACTTGGTGCTGCAGGCACTAATGGCCTTGAAATCTAATTGGGCTAACCCAGCTCAGTTGATTATGTCACTCCATATTCAAATCCATACTCTTGATCACAACCCATTTCATGTTTAGGCTTGCTTATTAATAACAGGCTGAAATAATTGCATCTAAACTAATTTGACATAACTTTTTCGGCTAACATGGCTTTGCACTTTTTTATTTACTTGTACAGCGACAAACATTTTCGTCTTGAGAACATGGTTTTATACCATTTTCAGGTGATAAGCCTAAACACTCAACTAAGCTATTTCAAGAATGTGGAGAAACAGTTTAGGCAAAGGCTAGGTGATGAGGCTGCCAAGAAAGTGTTGTTTGAAGCAGTGTAGTTGATCAGCATTGGCACCAATGACTGCCTGAGACCCTTCTTCAGAGACTCCACTGTGTTTCAGTCCTACTCTCAGAAACAATACATAAATATGGTGATCGGCAATTTGACAGAAGTCATCAAAGTAATATAGCATCTTTTGTCTTTGAAACCATTTTTTCTACTTAATATGCTAGAGAATGTTCTTTTTTACATTAAAAACAGTTTTATTTTTCTATGTTTTCTATGCTGCCTTCATCTTCATATTATGTGCTTTTCCCTGTGGCTCAATTGCACTTCTGTTCTAACTCACCTTTTGTGTTGATGGTGCTAAGGTTTCAAGGAAGGGAAGAAAACATGTTGCGGTTCGGGTCCCTACAGGGGCCTTTTGAGTTGTGGAGGGAAGAGAACACTAAAAGAGTATGAGTTATGCAGCAATGTAAGCGAATATGTGTTCTTTGATTCAGCTCATTCTACCGACAAGGCCAACCAGCAAATGGCTGAGTTAATGTGGAAGGGAACTGGCAATGTCACAGGACCCTACAATTTGAAAGCGTTATTCGGACATAGTCAAGAATAGATAAAGAGTAAATAATTTCAGACATCTTCCTGACACTCATATTTTCCAATGAATAAATTATCAGTCCAATTCATTTGTACTTCGTATTTTCAAACGCCTGATAAATGTACTCAATACTGTGTTTCTTCGGAATGAAGGTTTAGTTCAGACAACTGGACCGGAAGTAGTTTCCAACTAATAAATTTAGCTTCTTGCTACTTCTATGAAATAATTTCTCTGCTTGCAGAAATATGAAGTAGATTAAAATTGAAACCTTATTACAAGAATATGGAAATCCGAAGGAAATACATTTGTGTTACAAGTACAATTGTATTATAGTTGTATCACAGCTAGGATATAGTTGTACTTCAGCTATTATAGTTGTATTTCCTATTCTAAGTTTAATTTCCTGATTTTATGTGAGACTTTCTCTCTTAAAATTATGGATTAGATTTTTTTTCTAAAGAAGATAGCCTTAGCCATTCATGTATAAATATCAATACTATAATCATTTTGAAAAAAAAAAAAAAAGAAGTATTTTTTCTCTCTAAAATTTCTTCATGGTATCAGAGAGCATATTCTGCACCATTCAATCTCCTCCATAACCAAATACAGAATGACCACCAAAAAGGACTCCTCAACCGCAGAAGTCACCTCCACTCAAGAAGTTCCTATTCCGAGCAACAATGGAGGATCAGATGGTACTGCTTTTCTCATTACTAGACACAAATGGAATGGGTAAAACTATCTTCAATAGTCTCATGCAATCATGATGTTCATATGCTGTAGAAAGAAGGATGACTACCTCATTGGTGCAATGCCTCAACCTACGAAAGAAGGCTCAAAATTCAAAGGATGTAAGGTTGAGAATAATATGGTTATGTCTTAGTTAATTAACTCGACGAATAATGACATAAAGGAAAATTTTATACTCTATAAAACAACTGAAGAAATCTAGGAAGCAATAAAGGAGATTTATTCTGATATGGAAGACACAACAAAGACATTTGAAATAGAAGGGATCCTCTATGAAACAAAACTACAAATTTTTATTAGGGTTGAATAAAAATCTAGATGAAGTTCGATGCAAAATATTGGGAACTAAACTTTTACCCAACATCTGAGAAGTTGCCTTGAAAGTGCGCCGAGAATAAAGTAAAAAGAAAGTCATGTTGAGACCACAAACCAACCAACCTGTCACCTAGGGTTTAGCCCTAGCAGCTCGTGGTCCTCCTTATCCTTCTAATGGCAACTGAGCAAAAAAAAAAAAAAAAAAATGAGACCTTGGTGGGGAAAACTAAGTCACATGAAGGACATGTGCTGAAAAATCCATGGGAAACCAGCAAATTGGAAGCCGTTAGGTTCTCAAAATGATAGATAAAGTTAAGGACACTATGTCACCATTAAGAACAACCTAGCACCACCTAATTCTAGTATGTTCAACAAAAAGCAATTGGAATTGTTGCAAAAAATGTTCAACTAATCCTAATGGGGGGCAAATTTCTCCAATTCTATCATCATGTCCAAATCCTTAGTTCAAAAAGGTAATTTTCTTACTACCCTAAAAGTAAAAAAAGAAAATTTGAGTCCTTAAATTGTTGACTCAAGAGCTTCTGATCACATGACAGGAGATGCTACAAATTTTTAAAATTATACACCTTGTTATGGGGATTATATAGTTTGTATAATTGATAGTTCTCTCTCAAAGGTAGCTGGTATAGGTTTTGTTGTCATCTCTATGAACCTAACTCTTGACTCTATTCTTTTTGTTTCGAACTTAGATTGCAATTTGTTGTCCATTAGTAAATTCACTTAGGAAAAGAACTATGTTACTAATTTTTTTCCTAAACTATTGTGTTTTTTATCAGGATTTGAATTCAAGGAAGATGATTGACAAGGCTAAGGTGTGTTCGAGACTCTATATCTTAAAGGTGGCTGATTATATTGAAAGACAACCTCAACCAACAATTGGTGAAAAACGGTATTTTTTTTTGTTTTTAGCTCTAACAAAGATAGTGATGTTATGTTGTGGCATTATCGTCTAGGACATCCTAATTTCATGTATCTCAAAAAACTCTTTCCATTATTATTCACTAAAAGTTCAAATGTTTTTCAATGTAAAATTTGTTAATTATCCAAGCATGTTTGTAAGTCCTATCCAATTCAACCATTCAAATCATCTCGTCATTTTTCCATGATACATAGTGATGTTTAGGGCTCATCTAAGATAAAGACCATAACATGGACTAGATAGTTTGTGTCCTTTGTAGGTAATCATATTAGAATTTTTTGGATATTCCTAATGAAGAGAAATCAAAAGTGAGTCAAATTTTCAAAAAAATTTATAACATGATTCAAACCCAATTCCATGTCAAAATACAAGTGTTGAAAACTAGACAATGTTATAGATTTTTTCAATTCTATTGAGAGAAATTCTTATTAAGAAAAAGAATAGTTCATCAAAGTTCTTGCGCATTGATACTCCTCAGCAAAATGAGATAGCTGAGAGAAAGAATAGACACTTATTAGAAGTTACAAGGGCCCTTATGTTCTCCTCCCATGTCCTAAAGAATTTTTGTGGAGAAATTGTACTTACTATAATCGATCTCATCAATAGAATGTCTTCCCATGTCTTGAGTTTCCAAACATCATGCAAAGTCTTTCTCAAATCATACCCTAGGACTCGACTCATCTCCTCCATGAAAGTGTTTGGTTGCTTAGCCTTTGTTCGCATTCCCCAACAACATCAAAGTAAGCTTGAACCCAAGACTACTAAGTGTATTTTCCTACGAACTCTCCAGATCAGAAGGTATATGATTGTTCATCTCCCATCACAAAAAAGTTCTACACCTCCATGGATGTGACATTCTTTGAAAATCAACCTTATTACTCCAAAACTAACATTCAAAGGGATAATATAATTCAAGAATACTAGTTTTGAAAAACAAAAATCATGACTAAACTGCAAACACTTAAGTTTATTATAGTTCACAACTTTAATCCTATCTTTCTTACTCTAAGTTTCCTGCTCCAAACTATTGAATCCGTAGACATTAAGTCGAGTACTCCTCTTTGCCCAAACTAATCTCAAACTATTAATAACAGTGAATTCATTATCTACTCAAGGAAAAAGAAGTCTTAAGAAGATATAGAGTAACAAACACATCCCAAGTTAGTACATGAAACTAAACTGAATTCAGTCCCAAAAGAGACACACTCAAGTAAGATTGATTATAATCCTAATGAGCTAGAAGATGATGGACTCAATTTACCAATTGCCAAAAGGAAATGAGTAAGATCTTACGTAAGTCATCCAATTTATAACTTTATCTCCTACAAGAGTTTGTCACCAAGTTATTGGGTTTTTGCTACCAATCTTACGATATTTGGATTCCCAACAATATCCAAGAAGCCTACAAATACTTGAATGGAAGTCAACCATTGAGGAAGAGATTTGAGCTCTTAAAAAGAATAGGACATGAGAACTTGTTGAACTTTCAGAAAGAAAAAATCCAATCAAGAGTAAGTGGATTTTCACAATCAAGTACAAAGCAAATGGGAATGTGGATTGATACAAAGCTTGACTAGTTGCTAAGGACTTACGCAATTCTATGGAATTGACTACCAAGAAACCCTTGCTCCAATTGCCAAATTGAACGCAATTTGTGTTTTGTTGTCATTAACTAATTGCCCTTTTCATCAAATGGACATAAAGAATGTCTTCCTCAATGGTAACTTAGTAAAATAAGTGTACATGGAAATTCCTTCATGTCTTAAGACTAAGACAAACATTAACAAAGTCTGCAAACTAAAAAAATCCTTGTATGGTCTCAAGCAATCTCCTCGAACTTGGTTTGATCATTTTACCAAAAATATAAAGAGGTTTAGTTACTCTCAGTGTCAATCTAATCACATGCTGCTATTTGTAAAACACACAACTGAAGGAAAAACTGTCATTATCATCGTTTATGTAGATAACATAATTCTGACTGGAGATCATAAGGAAAAAATAAGCAAAACTCAAGAGTTTCTTGCTCATGAGTATGAAATTAAAGACCTAGGAAATCTCGAATATTTTATTGGGATGGAAATTACTAGATCAAAAAGGGGTATTGCAGTCTCCCAACGTATGTTCTAAACTTACTAAAGAGACTAGGATGCTTGGTTCTAAACCTATAGCACACCTATGGACTACATTACTAAACTAAGAATTGTTGAAAGAAGTGTTCTAGTGGATAAAGGGAGATATCAAAGACTTGTGAGGAAACTCATTTATCTTTCTCACATAAGACCAAATATTGTCTTTTCAGTCAGCATGATTAGCGAATTCATGAACAATCCAACTAAGGAACATATGAAAGTTATGTATCGTATTTTAAGATATTTCGAAGTGACTCTAAGAGAGGGACTCTATTTCAAAAGAACACAGAAGACAAACATTGAAAATTTTCAAATGCAAACTAGGTTGGCTCCATAACTAACCGAAGATCAACCTCAGATATTACACCTATGTATAGGGGAATTTGGTTACTTGGCGAAGCAAGAAATAGTCTATTGTAGCTTAGATTAGAGCGTAAATATAATTTAGAGTTATGACACATGGAATCTATGAAGGAATGTGGTTAAAGAGACTCCTAAATGAGTTAAAAATTCTAGTTGAAGATTCTATGAAGATGTTTTGTGACAATCAAGCTGCTATAAGTATTGCTAAAAATCTGGTTCATCATGATTAAGTGAAGCATGTGAAAATAAATCACCATTTTATCAAGGAGAAGATAGAAGAATGAACAATTTTATTGGTTTACTCTCCAATAGCTCTCTAGACAATAGACATCCTTACGAAGGCACTTTCTAGAACCAACTTTGAAGACTTAAGATCCAAGTTAGGAATGATCAACAATTACAATCTAGCTTGAAGGGAGTGTGGAAATCTGGAATGTACATTTGTGTGCATAGTCGTGTTACAACTACAACTATGTCATAGTTGTGTTATAGTTGTATCACAATTGTGTCGCAATTATGATATGGTTGTACTTCAGTTGATATATTTGTATTTTCTATTCTAAGTTTATTTCTTGATTTTATGAGCGACTTTCTCTCCTAAAACTCAAGATTAGATTTTTTTTTTCTAAGGAAGATGGTCTTAGTCATTCATATATATATATTGATACAATAATCAGTTTGAAAAGAAGAAAAGAAAAAAAAAAGATTTTTTCTCCCTAAAATTTCTTCAAAAAAAAAAACATCATGCATGGATGCAGCAACCCTTAGTGCTAAAGTCATCATAGCATCGTCTTGGTACACAACTTGTTGCCCAAGTTTCCTTACGATGTAACATGAAGTCCATATTGTACCAACCGATGTAACATCCTTCAATGTTTGAATAAAAATAGTATATTGACCATTTGATATTATACTGATCAATATCTTCATTGCTTGGCTATATGTTGTAATTGAATAAGGGAGAAAGATTACAGAATACAGAAAGTGAAGGAGATTTCAGATGGCAAGTTTAAGCTTCCAAATAATCCATGTCTTGGTCTTCTGTGCTTGCATTCTCATCCCAACCAGCAGTCAGAGCCATCCCCACCAGCCCGAAAAGCATGTTGCACTTTTCATCTTTGGGGATTCATTTTTTGATGCTGGAAACAATATTTACATCAACACCACTACTGATTATCAGAGAAATTTCTGGCCATATGGGGAAACCTTTTTCGACTACCCCACTGGGAGAGCTTCTGATGGCCGCTTGGTCCCTGATTTTATTGGTAAAAGAGTTGTGTTGTATGCTGTTATCAAAGCATCTGACTTAAATCTGTTGCCCTGATGACCCTTGTTTCTTTGCTGCAGCTGAGTATGCAAAACTCCCATTCCTTCCACCATATCTACAGCCTGGTAATAATCAATTTACTTATGGGTCAAACTTTGCATCTGGGGGAGCCGGTGCTTTGGATCAGACTAATCTAGGATTGGTATGCCATCTCTTGAAATCTAAATGGGATAGTCTAGCTCATTTCCATTACTGACCAAGCAACTCAACCATTTTTTTAGTTGATTATGTGTAGTGTTTGTTTGGCACAAGATGGATTAAATGTGAACGATCGTGTAGATAACATGTCTTGTAACATTTTCAGGTGATAAACCTCAACACACAGCTAACCTATTTCAAGGATGTGGAGAAACTGTTGAGGCAGAAGCTAGGTGATGAAGCTGCCAAGAAAATGCTGTTTGAAGCTGTTTACTTGATCAGCATCGGATCAAATGACTACTTGAGTCCCTTCTTATGGAACTCCACTGTGCTTCAGTCCTACTCTCACGAACAATACATTCATATGGTGATCGGCAATTTGACTGTAGGAATCAAAGTAATAGTAATAGCATCTTTTGTCTTAAAAACAGTTTCATTTTTCTATGTTCTGTCCTTATGATTTGTCTATGTTTCAGGAAATATATAAGAAAGGAGGAAGGAAGTTTGGGCTTCTTGATGTGGGGCCATTAGGCTGTGTGCCAATTATGAAAGAAATCAAACTCCAACAGGGAGGCATGGGGTGCATAGAAGAAGCCACAGAGCTAGCAAAACTACACAACATAGCTCTCTCCAAGGTCCTGCAGGAACTAGAGAGCAAGTTGAAAGGATTCAAATATTCAATTTCCAATTTCTATACTTTTCTTGAGGAAAGAATGAACAACCCTTCAAAATATGGTATGCTATCGCCCTCTTCATATTATATGCTTTTCCCTGTGGCCAAATTGCACCTCTGTCATAACTCACCTTCTGTATTGCTTCTGCAAAGGTTTCAAAGAAGGGAAGATAGCATGTTGTGGTTCGGGTCCCTTCAGAGGACTTTCGAGCTGTGGGGGGAAGAGTAGTATAAAGGAGTATGAGTTATGCAGCAATGTGAGTGAATACGTGTTCTTTGATTCAGTTCATCCTACAGACAGGGCCTGCCAGCAGATAGCTGAGCTAATTTGGAGTGGAACTCGCAACATTACAGGACCCTACAATTTGAAAGCACTATTTGTTTGATTGAGCTTATATGTTCAAATGCCTAATAAATGAGCTCAACATGTGCCTAATAAATGAGCTCAACATGTCAAGTGCTGTGCTATTCTATTTTACGACTCAGAAAATTACTTTTGCCAATAAAAATTGAAGTCTTAATGTAAAGAAAACTTCACGGCTGAACAAAACCCTACCTATGGTTTTCAAAGCCATCAATCAGATATAAAGTTCAAGAGGCATGGTCTTGGTAAACATCTTATTCCCCAAGTTTCATTACAATTTTCAATATGAAATGCAGGAATCTTTGAATATTAATCCATATCAGTAGTTGAATGGTAATAAGATGTTGACCATTTGATATCATACTAATCAAAATCTTTATCACATGGCTGTATATAAAAGTTGGAACAAAGAGAAAGATTACAGAGACTGAATTAGGCTTCAAATGGCAAGGTTAAGCTTCCACACTATCCATGTCTTGGTCTTCTGTGCTTACCTACTCATCTCAACCAGTAGACAGAGTCTTCCCCACCAGCCCAAAAAGGATGCTACAATTTTCATCTTTGGGGATTCACTTTATGATGCTGGAAACAATAACTACATCAGCACCACCACTGATTATCAGGCAAATTTCTGGCCATATGGGGAAACATTTTTTGGCTACCCCACTGGGAGATTTTGGATGGCCGCTTGATCCCTGATTTTATTGGTAAGAGGGTAGTGCAGTTTGTTGTTGTCTTTAGCATCTGAGCTAATCTGCTGCCCAGCTGATGCTTGTTGCTTTGCTGCAGCTGAGTATGCAAAACTCCCACTCCTTCCACCATATCTACAACCTGGTAAGGAGCAACTTACTTAGGGGGCAAACTTTGCATCTGCTGGAGCTGGAGCTCTAAACGAGATTCATCAAGGATCGGTATATGACCTCTTGAAAATGGACTAGAATCACCGAAGGAATTGGTACTTGGTGCTGCAGACACCGATGGGCATGAAGTCTAATTGGGAATGCCCAGCTCATTTGTGTTGTTATAGTTGATTGTATCACTCCTTATGCCTGTACAGCAGACATTATCAGGTTGACAGAACGGTCTTCTTCCATTTTCAGGTGATAAATCTTAACACACAGCTAAGCTATTTTGTGAAGGCAAAGAAACAGTTGAGGCAGAAGCTTGGTGATGAAGCCACCAAGAAAATGCTGCGTGAAGCTGTTTACTTGATCAGCATTGGAAGCAATGACTACTTGAGCCCCCTCCTCTCAAACTCCTCTGTGTTTCAGTCCTACTCCTATAAGAAACAATACATACATATGGTGATTGGCAATTTGACAGTTGTAATCAAAGTAATAGCATCTTTTTTATTAACAACAGGTTGTTTTATTTTACTTCTTCTATGATTGGCCCCTATTGTTTTTCTTTGTTTCAGGAAATATATAAGCAAGGGGAAGGAAATTTGGTTTTGTTAACTCGGCACCATTAGGCTGTACACCTGTAATGGAAGCAATAAAACTAGGAGGCAACGGGGAGTACATGGAAGAAGCAACAATGCTAGCAAGACTACACAACAGAGCTTTCTCCAAGGTCCTGCAGAAGCTAGAGAGCAGGTTAAAAGGATTCAAATATTCAATTTCCAATTTCTATACTCTCCTTGAGGAAAGAATGGACAACCCTTCAAAATATGGTATGCTGCCCTCATCTTCGTATTATATGCCAGTCCCTGTGGCCCAATCGCACCTCTGTTCTAACTCCCCTTTTGTGTTTAATGCTGCAAAGATTTCAAAGAAGGGAAGACAGTATGTTGTGGTTGGGGTCCCTACAGTGGTAGACTTAGCTGTGGAGGGAGGAGAACAATAAAAGAGTATGAGTTATGCAGCAACGTAAGCAAATGTCTTCTTTGACTCAGCTCATTCAACTGACAGAGCCAACCAGCAATAGGCCAAGTTAATGTGGTGTGGAACTCGCAACCAAGATGAAAATATCGGTAGTTACGAATATATCTATAAATCTAAAAATCAAATTTATCTCTAGTAAATCTAAAAATCAAAAGGGCCACCCACTCCTCTGCACTCGGGCATCATGAAGCCCTTTTCTGAAGTTGCCCTCCAGACGAGAGAATCCCTAAAAAGGCCCTATTTTCCTCTGCCACTCTCAATCCTCGCAGGTACTAATCTAATCATGTTTTTTTTTTTTTTTTTTTGCAACCCCGGTTTGATTCCCAAGAAAATCCATCCCCATTCAATTTCCGGGAAAATTCATCCTCGTTTGATTTCCGAGAAAATCCATGCAAAAGCCCCAAGGAAAACCAAAAAAATTGCTTTTTTTTGGCTCCCTGTGTTTTCTGGATCTGTTCTAGGGGTCTCTATGCTTTTGTAGTCCAACATTACAGGACCCTACAATTTGAAAGAACTATTTGATTGAACTATGTTTAAGCACTTTGCTGACACTCGTATGTACCTCTTATTTTCAAATACTTAATAAATGTGCTCAATGTTTTCTTTCAACTGTTGTTCACCTTCTTAGTTTTTTTCTTTCCTGATAATGATCAAAACACCTGCTAGATCTCTACCTAACATAAAACTCTTGAGGAAGAGTAACAACCATGCTTGCTGCATCAGGAAACAGATTAAAATTGAAACCTTAAGAGAAAAATATTAGGCCATCTTGACCCCAAAAGAATGAAATTTTTTACTCCCAAAGTCATCATCAGATAAGGTTGGTTAACAATATAATATGAATTGAAAATTGTTCAGATTGATTCCTTCAAACCACTGCTAGTTTATTAAAAGAATTTCTGGACCATTTGATATTAACACTGATGAAAATGTTTGGCTATGAACAAAAGTAACAACCAAGGAGAAAGACAACAGAAAGTGAGACAGCCTTCAAATGGAAAGTTCAGGCATTTCCATAATCCATGCCTTGCTCTTCTGTTCATGCCTACTCATTCCATCAAGAGGCCTGAGTCATCCCCACCAGACCCAGAAGCATGTGGCATTTTTCGTATTTGGGGATTCACTTTTTGATGCTGGAAACAATAAGTACATCAACATCACTGATCAACGGGCAAATTTCTGGCCATATGGCGAAACCTTCTTTGGGCACCCCACTGGGAGATTTTCAGATGGCCGCCTGATCCCTGATTTTATAGGTAAAAATTATGCAGTGTATTGTTTTCTCAAGCATCTGAGTTGATTTGGTGTCCGGATGACCCTTGTTTCAGTGCTGCAGCTGAGTATGCAAAACTCCCATTCCTTCCACCATATCTACAACCTGGTAGTAATCAACTTACTTATGGGGCAAACTTTGCATTTGCTGGAGCTGGTGCTCTAGATGAGACTAATCACGGAAAGGTATGTAATCTCTTGAAACTGGATTAGAATTACCTGAAGTGTTAGTGCCTGGTCCTGCAGGCATGTATTGGGATAACTGGCTCATCTTCATAAGTAGATTCTCAGAATCTCAGTCCATATTCAAATGCAAAGTCCTAGTTAGTATTCATGTTTGATGGCATGGTCTAGTACTATTTTCAGGTGATAAACCTTAATACACAGCTCACCTATTTTAAGAACATGGAGAAACTGTTGAGGCAGAAGCTAGGTGATGAAGCTGCAAAGAAAATTCTATTAGAAGCTGTTTACTTGATTAGCATTGGAAGCAATGACTACTTGCGCCCTTACTTCACAAACTCAAGTGTGCTTCAGTCCTACCCTCAGAAGCTAAACCGGCATATGGTGATTGGAAATTTGACAGTTGTAATCAAAGTAATAGCATCCTTTATCTTTGAAACCATTTTTTCTACTTGATATACTAGAGAACAGTGGTTTTGGCATACTCTTATTATGTGTCTGTTTTTCAGGAAATATACAGAGAAGGGAGGAAGGAAACTTGGGGTTCTTAGCTTGGGGCCATTAGGTTGCATACCAGCCATGAAAGCAATCAAGAAACCAGGAACTGATGAGTGTATAGAAGAAGCCTCAGAGCAAGCAAAACTACACAACAAAGCTCTGTCCAAGGTTCTGCAGAAGCTAGAGAGCAAGTTAAAAGGATTCAAATACTCGATGTTTGATTTCTATACCACTCTTGAGGACAGAATGGACAACCCTTCAAAATATGGTATGATTTCATCATCTTTATATTACATGCTTTTCTCTGTTCCCTAATTGCACCCTTGTTCTAACTCACCTTTTGTGTTGGTGCTGCAAAGGTTTCAAAGAGGGGAAGACAGCATGCTGTGGCTCAGGTCCCTACAGGGCTCTTGTTAGCTGTGGGGGGAAGGGAACAATGAAAGAGTATGAGTTATGCAGCAATGTAAGGGAATATGTGTTCTTTGACGGAGGTCATCCTACTGACAAGGCCAACCAGGAAATGGCCAAGTTAATGTGGAGTGGAACTCACAACATTACAGGACCCTACAATTTGAAAGAACTATTTGCTTGGACTATGTTATAGCATTTTGCTCGCATTCACAATATGTACCTCATATTTTTGAATACCTGATAAATGTGCTCAATGTTTGGTTTCTTCTGAATGGAAGATCGTTTTAGGCAATTGCATTGGAGGTTGTTTCCCAACTTGTTTTCGCCTTTCTAAAGAAAATGAGATTGCCTAACACCATTATAGTTGTCATTTCTGATTAATTGTGGGTATAATTAATGCATAGCTCAGATATCACTTGTTTTATAGAATGAATCCCTAATACCGTTTGTTATGCAGGCAAAAAGTTCAATGCTAACATATTAGTGCAAGAACAAAAGATAAAATCAATCCTTATGTAAATGAGGATTTTGGTTTTATTTCTTGAAGAGTATTAGCGTCAACCCCAAAACTCCTCAAGTATTACTATGCATCATCTTTGGGTCAAAGGTGCTTTCTTAAATTAAAAAATAAAAAATAAATTAAAAAGACATAAGAATTTAGGGAAATTTGTGTAATCATACACTAAGGGGCAAAATTTTGCCTTTTAGAAATTTTACTTTTTACTTTTTAATTTCAGTGGATTTTGAGGAAAATAAATGACATTTCATACACTGTAATACTGATGTTGAAGCCCTTCCAAAACTACCCTCCTACACTTTGACATCTCTCCTAGTTTGATAAGTTGCTTGGAAAAGCCACATAAGTAAGGTCCAAATTAGTTGTCCACTTATGCCAATAACATGGCTCATTTCCGGCCAACTAGACACTCCACGTGGATTGATTTTTTTAAAAATATTTACCCCCAAATGTCTTCTTCTGTCTTCAACCAAGCCCTAGTACTAAAAACTCATGTTCTTTCTTCTTCGTTCACAGGCATAACCCATCACAGGGCAAAAGGATCCATAAAAAATCTGGTAAGTTCTCAAATCGCAATAACCCATCAACCCCAAACGAACCTCCAAACTTGATCTCTTATTTTGTTTCTCTTCCAACACCATAAGGAAGACGACATCGTCATTTTCCCACCAAACATCAATCTGAAAATAAAAGTCCAAGTATGAACTCCCTAACAAAGGCCAGGTAAACAAAAAAACTCATTTCCTTCTTCTCATTTCAGCACTGACAGTCATTTTTCTCCTTACTGTACTTCTTATTTTGCTTTTACATTGAAGAAGGAGAAAGAAAGCAAGTGAGAGAACGATTGAATGAAGAATAAAAATATTGTAGTTGTATTTAGCTTTTAAAGCAAGGGTTTTTTCAGGTGATATATGTATTTTATTAAATTTTGTAATAACTTTATATTTTGATTTGTCATTTTGATTCTTTGATATTTGAATAATGTCATAGTTATGTGATTTGTGCAATTTTGTGATTTAACTTGATTACATTGCATATTTCTACATGTTCAATGTTTCTTAATATTGTATCTAAATTTATATTTTAATTTATTTAGGGTTTATTTGAAATGAAATATAGTTTAAAATTTGATAAATGATGGAAAAATGATATGGTGGCAAGCTATATTGATTTTGTTTTATTTTCTGAATTGTTATGTTTGTGTTGTATGTGGTTGTTGGGAAGAATATGAAAAAGAGAAGAAAAATATGACTATTACATGAGAAGGGAATACAATTTTTAGGAATGTTCAAACAATTTATTGTTTAATGTTGTTTATATGAGATTCGAGATGTTTTGTTGTTTAATGTTGTTTATATGAGATTCAAAAATGAGTAATTTGAGTGATTTTTATAGTTGTTAATTAGTGAATCTAATGTATGGGAAAAGAACTCATGTTTAGTCATGAGTAGATGAGTATAAATTTTAAAAATGATTGGGAGTAAAGTTTAAATAAATTTCTTCATAAAAGTTTTGAATTTGTAATGAATGAGGGTTGAATTGAAGAAGAAAATAAAACAAATGTAATAAAGTGAACATGAATTTATGTGGCAATTAGGGAAATAGTAGTGGAGTCTTAGGTTCAAATTTGATGGTCACAGCCACAAATATGAAATTTGTTTTGTTTATATGTGTAGTGGTCATAGTAGGGATCTACCTTTGGATGAAGGGGCTGCCCGTAATTCAGTTAATGACATTTGGATGAAATTATTGTTTTCGTAAGAGGTTGCAGTAAGTGAATTAAAGGCTAACCCATTTATTTGAAGGTAGGCCCTTACTTATAAACATTGTTGTGGTTTAATTTAGGCAATGGAGAAAATAAAGGCTGACCCATTTGTTTGGAGGTAGGCCTTTAATTGTAAATATTGTTGTGGTTTAATCTGGGCAGTGGGCAAAATAAAGGCTGACCCATTTGTTTGGAGGTAGACCCTTAATTGTAAACATTGTTATGGTTTAATCTAGGCAGTGGACAAAATAAAGGAAGACCCGTAATTTGAGGGGTTGGCCCAAAGACAGTGACATTAGCACTATTTGGCTTGAAGAGTTACCAAAACAATGGTTGACCCATGAATTGAGAGGTTCACTCTCTAACTTATATAACATAACAAATTACTATCAAATAAAATAGAATAATTGCATTACTTAATGTTAAGTATACACTATGCATGTCTATATTTACACCATTAATTGTAGACCATGAAATGTAAATGAAGCTCGTTTGTAAAGTTTCAAAGATGAACAATGTATTAATACATGATAGTCATAGGCGTGATAATCAGTTTTGTTATAAATAAGTTGGTTTAGGTAGTGTTATTAAGAAATTAGTTAATTATTTCAGCTTAACTAAATGTTCATGCTTCTAAACAAGGGCTGCACATGATCGAATAGCATTTAAATGAATCCAAGTAATATAATTTATTATTATCTGCACATTGGAGGAGAGCTAATAAAAGATGAACATGACAATGTGGAATATATGGGTTGGAGACGAGAGGATCTAAGTTTAGAACGATCAATGACATATAATGATTTTGTTTCAAGGATTTGTGGAAAAATGAACATCAATATAGTGGGACCAACATTTTCATATACTCTCCTGTTTGACTTACATGCACTTCAACCATTGCAAAATGATGAAAACTTGACAAACATGTTTCAATTTAGTTACCAATTTGCACGTGTATATATATGTTTATCATCAACAGTTGAAGACGATGAAAACACCCCTTCATTTGTACATCCAGAATGAACAGGTGAATGTTGTGGATGATTTGTATCAAATGGTGCACCACTTTCATTAACATGTTCATGACAATTCGATGGTTGACCTTCATTGGTGCGATAGTGTGAAGAGGTAAAACGAGTCCTCAACACATTCATGTCCCGATTGTATGATGCAATAAGGCTATTAAGATGACTTTGTGCATCGATGATTTGATGTTGTGTTGCCTCCATGCGAGCACAAATAACCTAAGTCAAACATAATGAAGAACATTAAATGACATATATTTAAACTGAGACTTAATATAAGCTACTATTCATAGTCATTAGGTATGAAGGATTACATCAAAGTTTTCAATCTCATTTGGGTCATCAATTGTAGGAGCCTTATTTTTTCTTGTTTCATCTTGCTCCGCTAATGTGCTAACCAACTATCATTGCAAAACATGTAAATTGTCATCCTAATAATGTAATTACAATGGTAATCAACTATTTTAATATAACTAAAAGCTAATTCTACCTCAACTTTGCCAAATCCTCCAAGCATTTCCAACTCCAACTTTATGCGTTGCTTGACCAAAAAATTGTTCCATGCAGCAATGCGAGGAGTAGTAAGTTCCACATACATGGCTGGAAAATTAGATATTGAAAAGTAGAATATCTGTTGCATTATATAAGACATAATTAGTGGTAACATCATAGCCAACATAGTGTATAATCATTATTAAATATCTAATACTTGAACATATAGACAAAAAGTTACCTGTAGAAACATCAAACACCCTTTAATCCAAACACTTTCCTTCCTCCTATGTTCATGTATAGCTTGAATCAAAAATTCTAAGACAAATTCTCCCCAATTTATGTTCCCAAGTAATTGCTCTCGAGGTGTATACCATAACGAGTGACTACCTTCCAAACGAGATGTGGGTGCCAATAAGGTTGCACACGCGAAAATCAAGAAGACCCGCTTAAATTCCTCAATATCATCGATGTCAACCATCATTGACTCTATATCCTGCAAACTCGGCATTTGACTACCTTTAACAGTTCCCTTGTCAACAATTAACTTCCTTCCACTATGTGGAATGCCCATCGTGATCCCCACATCATGACATGTCAAAGAGATCTTCTTACCCCCAAATAACTCGAGTTGGGAATAAGCAATGTTTGTGTTTTTTATCAACCAAAAGCATAAATCTAAATTAACCTCCTTACAACCTAATTGCAATAGCCCACCAAAACCAAGATCTCTTATTACATCCTTCTTCACTTCTGAGAGCAAATGGATTCCAGAGAGGAATCTACGGCCAGAACAACGACACCGTCTGTTCATAGTATCACTGCATTAAACAACCATAATTCATTAATAAATTAATCAAATATTAAAGACATGGGAACGTCAATATAGTATTCCTATATACATTCATCATAATTATTACACAAATATAACATATATTAAGAAAGAAATGGGAAACATTTTGTTTACATCATGTAAATGAAAATCATTGAGATCAGTTTCCCCCAACCTCTCAATAATATGGTTATCAATAAGGGTGAACTTATTATATATATGGTCACTCACTATGATACCTATTGCCCAAATAAAAACACACTATGCATTTCAATGGCTAAGCCAATTAAACAAACGATATGCCTCAAATTTACGTACTCATCTAACCAAATTAATATAGTTTACAGTATTATAATTTAAAAATAACAGTCAAAGGTAAAAACTAATGAGTAATAAAGTGGAAACCAAATCAAAAAAGAAAATCTTTTTATTCATTATTTATAATTATTAAATGTCTTGGATATAATTTCTTAAATTTATTATTAAAATTATAAAGTAGTAGTAAATTTTGTATAGCATTGAAAAGATTATATATAAATTAAAATATAATATTTTTTTTTATATTGATAAATAAAAATCATATTATTTTAAATGTTTAAAACAATGTTTTAAAAACAAAGTCCATGAAATGGGAACAACTTAAAAGGTCCATTCTCAATTTATATTAAATAACAAATTAATTTATATAAAATATTTTCTTTAAGATTTAATTTCTAAAATTTTATTAAAAATATGTGGTAACAAATTTTTCATTAATTTATTTAAATAATTAAAATTATTAATAATTTATCTTATCATATTAATTTTAATTTATAAAATATCACTTATAAAAACTGAAAATTTGATTTAACCAAAATAAAGATGGATAATTAATAATTATTTATATAGAGGAAGGAAAATTGTTCTTATGATTTGTTTCCTTTTTATTTATCTCTACTAAATCTAAAAAACAAAAGCGCCACCCACTTCTCTCACTCGGGCATCAAGCCCTTTTCTGAATTTGCTCTCCAGGCGAGACAATCCCGCAAAAATCTAATCATGTTTTTATTTTATTTTTTCGACCCCCGTTTGATTCCCAAGAAAATCCATCCTTCGATTTCCTGGAAAATTCATCCTCGTTTGATTTCCGAGAAAATACATGCAATACTCCCAACGAAAACCAAAAAAATTGCTTTTTTTTTTTTTGTGCTGTGTTTTCTGGATCTGTTCTAGAGGTCTCTTTGCTTTTGTGCCATTGGATTTAAATTCCACGAACCCTAAATCCACGATTTTTGAGTCAGGCTGAAAAACACACCTTTGCCTGCAAATCATGATCAGATTACCAAATAACATCGGTAAATTTCCCGGATTTTGTATCCTGTGCGCTGGCTGGACTGGTAGGAAATATCGGGAAATTTTCGGGAAATCGTAAAAAATGCCGATAAATACTGAAATATCGCCGCTATTTTTAAAAAATTAGTGACGAATATTGTGTCAGAGTCGGCTGATAAGCGATATTTCTCCGAAATATCACCGAAATTTTTCGACATTTTCAATCCTTGGTCTCAAGTAACAGTTACAGAAATGAGGAAGGCTAGATCCGATCTCAACAAGCAACGATATGAACCCAAATAAACTCATAAACTCATTACATTCGTACCTGCGAAAGCTCCTCTCAGCTCGGGCCACGTCTCTCTGTTTTCACTGCCAGCTCCCCTCGCAAATTGTGGCTGTGAAAGAAGGTGAAATAATCTGGGTTTTTGGAGTTAGGGTTTGGTTCAAGAGACAAGAAGGGATTTGGGGTTTGGTTCAAGAGAGAAGAACGGATTTTGGGGTTTGGTTCGGTTGAAGAGAGAAGAAGGGATTTGGGGGGTTTGGTTCAAGAGAGAAGAAGGGATCGGGTTTTTGGAGTTAGGATTTGGTTCAAGAGACATGAAAGGGATTTGGGGTTTGGTTTGGTTCAAGAGAGAAGAAGGGATTTTGGTGGTTTGGTTCAAGACTGATGATGAGATTTCGGGTAAATCTCATTATTTATTTTGTTGTTACTATTCATTTTGTTGTTATATTTTAGTAAATATTTTTTAAAAAATCAATCATGTGGAATGTCTAGTTGACGGGTGACAGGTAAATGAGTCATGTAATTGGTTTAGATGAATAATTAATTTGAACAAGCCACTTATCCAATTAAGAGATATATCAAAGTGTAGGAAGGTATTTTTGGAAGGATCTCAATATCACTATTATAGTGTATAAAATGTGATTTATTTTTCCTAAAATTCACTGAATAAACATAAAACGTAAAGTTTTTAAAAGGCAAAATTTTACCCTTTTCAAATTTCCCATTTTAAGTAGGTCTTCAAATAAGTTGTTATATTTCTTCAGTTGAAGTCTTCAAAACTTAAATTAAAATATTGAAGTCTCTAATTTGAAAATCTTCACATCTTCAACTTAAAAATCTTCAAATCTTCAGTCTTCCAAACCTCCCAAAATTTGATGATGGCAAATTTGATATGTTACATATGTAATTATTAATACGTGGCATCATTGGGATATCAAGTTTGCTGAACGACCAAATGGGTATCTCCTGCTTTCAGGCATGGTTGGAAGACAATCATCAAAATATGTCCCTACAGTTGAGTTATCCAGATTAATCAATATGTTATTTTTCTTAAAAACGCTTCCTAATATTTGAAACCATGTCCTTGTAAAAATTAGGTGTTTTGTAAATTTTAAAAATTTAAAGTTAAAGATCAGAAGAAGCACTGGAAATGATTCCTCAACAATCACTTTGTTTTTTTTATCATATAACACATTATCAAAGCCCCTTTTTGGGTGATTTTTCTTAAAAACAGAAATAATGAAAACACTTCTTAAAAGCGTTTTACACTAAAAACGATTTCCCTTTCCAACTAATAAATCAATGGACCATCTAAAGGTTGCAGGCAACCTTTGTTTGTGAGGCCTCAAGCCTTAAAGAATGGAACACAGCTCATGACGTTTGAACAAGTCACATCCCACGGAATTTAGCAAACTATTATAATGATGAAACAAATATATAATAATGATTTCTTTTTGAACTCAACCAATTCTTCAATTTAAAAATCAAGATTGAAACATTATTGTATAGCAATATTGATTCATCTTGTCTGCTATATAATATAAAGACCATATGTATAACAACTGAAAGTACGGATAACAGATAAAGCAAAGCAGGCTGAAAATGGCAAGTTTCAGCAGCTTCCACATGATCCATGTCTTGCTGATCTTCTCTTCATGCCTACTCATCCCAACCAGCTGCCAGAGTCACCCCCACCAACCTCAGAACCATGTGGCCTTTTTCATCTTTGGGGATTCACTTTTGGATCCTGGGAACAATAACTACATCAACACTACAACTGAAGATCAGGCAAACTTCAGGCCATATGGGGAAACCTTCTTTAAGTACCCTACTGGGAGGTTTTCCGATGGCCGGCTCATCCCTGATTTTATTGGTGAGAGATTGTGGTATGTGTTGTTTTCTTTTACCATCAGAGTTAGTTAACTCTTGCCCAGCTGACATTTTATGCCTTGCTGCAGCTGAGTATGCAAAGCTCCCACTTATTCCTCCATATCTGCAGCCTGGTAATCATCAATTTACTTATGGGGCCAACTTTGCATCTGGTGGGGCTGGTGCTTTGGATGAGATTAGTCAAGGACTGGTATGCGAAATCTCTTGAAAAGGAATTAGAGTGAACTAAAGAGTTGGTATTTATTGATCATGGCGGCATGGTCTTATACCATCTTTTCAGGTCGTAAACCTCAACACACAGCTAAGGTATTTCAAGAAGGTGGAGAAACACTTGAGGCAGAAGCTAGGTGATGAAGAATCCAAGAAACTGCTGCTTGAAGCTGTCTACTTGATCAGCATTGGAGGCAATGACTACATAAGCCCCTTGTTCAGGAACTACAGTGTGTTTCAGATCTACTCTCATAGGCAGTACCTAGACATGGTGATGGGCAATTTGACGGTTGTAATCCAAGTAAAACGATCCTTACTCTTTCTTGACATTAATCAGGTTGCTGCTACTTTCTTTCTATACTTCTCCTTGTTTTTCATTTCTCAGGAGATATATCAGAAAGGAGGAAGGAAATTTGGGTTCGTGAACATGGGGCCATTGGGCTGTCTACCAGCCATTAAAGCAATCAAACTCCAACAAGGAGGCACTGGTGAGTGCTTGGAAGAAGCCACGGTGCTAGTTAAACTACACAACAGAGTTCTTCCTGAGGTCCTCCAGAAGCTAGAGAGCAAGTTAAAGGGATTCAAGTATTCAATATTTGATTTCTATGCTACTGCTAAGGAAAGAATGGACACAACCCTTCAAAATATGGTATGCTAATAGCCTTCTTCATATTTGTATGCTTCTGGGATATGGCCAAAATGCACCTCTGCTCTAATCCACCTTCTCAATTCATGTTGCCAAGGTTTCAAATAAGCGAAGATAGCATGCTGCGGTTCGGGTCCCTACAGGGGTCTGTGCAGCTGTGGAGGGATGAGAGGAACAAAAGAGTATGAGCTATGCAGCAATGTCAGTGAATACATGTTCTTCGATTCGTTTCATCCTACTGACAGGGTCTACCAGCAGCTGGCTGAATTAGTATGGAGTGGAACTCACAATGTGATAAAACCATACAATTTGAAATTAGGCAAAACTCAAGAGTTTCTTGCTCATGAGTTTGAAATTAAAGACCTAAGGAATCTCAAATATTTTATTAGGATGGAAATTACTAGATCAAAAATGGGTATTGCAGTCTCCCAATGTATGTTCTAAACTTACTAAAGGAGACTGAATGCTTGGTTCTAAACCTATAGGCACACCTATGGACTACATTACTAAACTAAGAATTGTTGAAATAAGTGCTTCAGTAGATAAAGGGAGATATCAAAGACTTGTGAGGAAACTCATTTATCTTTCTCACATAAGACCAAATATTGTCTTTTCAGTCAGCATGATTAGCGAATTCATGAACAATCCAACTAAGGAACATATAAAGTTATGTATCGTATTTTAAGATATTTCAAAATGACTCTAAGAGAGGGACTCCATTTCAAAAGAACACAGAAGACAAACATTGAAAATTTTCAAATGCAAACTAGGTTGGCTCCATAACTAACCGAAGATCAACCTTAGGATATTGCACCTATGTATGGGGGAATTTAGTTACTTGACGAAACAAGAAATAGTATGTTGTAGCTCAAATTAGGGCATAAATATAATTTAGAGTTACGACACATGGAATCTATGAAGGAATGTGGTTAAAGAGACTCCTAAATGAGTTAAAAATTCTAGTAAAGATGTTTTGTGACAATCAAGCTGCTATAAGTATTGCTAAAATTCCGGTTCATCATGATTAAGTGAAGCATGTGAAAATAAATCACCATTTTATCAAGGAGAAGATAGAAGAATGAACAATTTTATTGGTTTACTCTCGAATAGCTCTCTAGACAATAGACATCCTTACCAAGGCACTTTCTAGAACCAACTTTGAAGACTTAAGATCCAAGTTGGGAATGACCAACAATTACAATCTATCCTGAAGAGGAGTGTGGAAATCTAGAATGTGCATTTGTGTGCACAGTTGTGTTATAACTACAACTATGTTGTAATTGTGTTATAGTTGTATCACAGTTGTGTCACAATTATGATATAGTTGTACTTTAGTTGATATATTTGTAATTTCTATTCTAAGTTTATTTCTTGATTTTATGAGCGACTTTCTCTCCTAAAATTCAAGATTAGATTTTTTTTTTTAAGGAAGATGGTCTTAGTCATTCATATATAAATATTGATATAATAATCAGTTTGAAAAGAAGAAAAGAAAAAAAAATATTTTTTCTCCCTAAAATTTCTTCAAAAAAAAAATCATGGATGCAGCAACCCTTAGTGCTAAAGTCATCATAGCATCGTCTTGGTACACAACTTGTTGCCCAAGTTTCCTTACGATGTAACATGAAGTCCATATTGTACTAGCCGATGTAACATCATCAGTGTTTGAATAAAAATAGTATATTGACCATTTGATATTATACTGATCAATATCTTCATTGCTTGGCTATATATTTTAATTGAATAAGGGAGAAAGATTACAGAATACAGAAAGTGAAGGAGATTTCAAATGGCAAGTTTAAGCTTCCAAATAATCCATGTCTTGGTCTTCTGTGCTTGCATTCTCATCCCAACCAGCAGTCAGAGCCATCCCCACCAGCCCGAAAAGCATGCTGCACTTTTCATCTTTGGGGATTCATTTTTTGATGCTGGAAACAATATTTACATCAACACCACTACTGATTATCAGAGAAATTTCTGGCCATATGGAGAAACCTTTTTCGACTACCCCACTGGGAGAGCTTCTGATGGCCGCTTGATCCCTGATTTTATTGGTAAATCTGTTGCCCAGATGACCCTTGTTTCTTTGCTGCAGCTGAGTATGCAAAACTCCCATTCCTTCCGCCATATCTACAGCCTGGTAATAATCAATTTACTTATGGGTCAAACTTTGCATCTGGGGGAGCCCGGTGCTTTGGATCAGACTAATCAAGGATTGGTATGCCATCTCTTGAAATCTAAATGGCATAGTCTAGCTCATTTCCATTACTGACCAAGCAACTCAACCATTTTTTTAGTTGATTATGTGAAGTGTTTGCTTGGCACGAGATGGATAATGTGAACGATCATGTAGATAACATGTCTTGTAACATTTTCAGGTGATAAACCTCAACACACAGCTAACCTATTTCAAGGATGTGGAGAAACTGTTAAGGCAGAAGCTAGGTGATGAAGCTGCCAAGAAAATGCTGTTTGAAGCTGTTTACTTGATAAGCATCGGATCCAATGACTACTTGAGTCCCTTCTTATGGAACTCCACTGTGCTTCAGTCCTACTCTCACGAACAATACATTCATATGGTGATCGGCAATTTGACTGTAGTAATCAAAGTAATAGTAATAGCATCTTTTGTCTTAAAAACAGTTTCATTTTTCTATGTTCTGTCCTTATGATTTGTCTATGTTTCAGGAAATATATAAGAAAGGAGGAAGGAAGTTTGGGCTTCTTGATGTGGGGCCATTAGGCTGTGTGCCAATTATGAAAGAAATCAAACTCCAACAGGGAGGCATGGGGTGCATAGAAGAAGCCACAGAGCTAGCAAAACTACACAACATAGCTCTCTCCAAGGTCCTGCAGGAACTAGAGAGCAAGTTGAAAGGATTCAAATATTCAATTTCCAATTTCTATACTTTTCTTGAGGAAAGAATGAACAACCCTTCAAAATATGGTATGCTATCGCCCTCTTCATATTATATGCTTTTCCCTGTGGCCAAATTGCACCTCTGTCATAACTCACCTTCTGTATTGTTTCTGCGAAGGTTTCAAAGAAGGGAAGATAGCATGTTGTGGTTCGGGTCCCTTCAGAGGACTTTCGAGCTGTGGGGGGAAGAGTAGTATAAAGGAGTATGAGTTATGCAGCAATGTTAGCGAATACGTGTTCTTTGATTCAGTTCATCCTACAGACAGGGCTTACCAGCAGATAGCTGAGCTAATTTGGAGTGGAACTCGCAACATTACAGGACCCTACAATTTGAAAGCACTATTTTTTGATTGAGCTTATATGTTCAAATGCCTAATAAATGAGCTCAACATGTGCATAATAAATGAGCTCAACATGTCAAGTGCTGTACTATTCTATTTTACGACTGCCAATAAAAATTGAAGTCTTAATGTAAAAAGAACTTCACGGCTGAACAAAACCCTACCTATGGTTTTCAAAGCCATCATCAGATATAAAGTTCAAGAGGCATGGTCTTGGTAAACATCTTATTCCCCAAGTTTCATTACAATTTTCAATATGAAATGCAGGAATCTTTGAATATTAATCCATCAGTAGTTGAATGGTAATAAGATGTTGATCATTTGATATCATACTAATCAAACTCTTTTTCATATGGCTGTATATAAAAGTTGGAACAAAGAGAAAGATTACAGAGACTGAATTAGGCTTCAAATGGCAAGTTTAAGCTTCCACACTATCAATGTCTTGGTCTTCTGTGCTTACCTACTCATCTCAACCAGTAGCCAGAGTCTTCCCCACCAGCCCAAAAAGCATGCTACAATTTTCATCTTTGGGGATTCACTTTATGATGCTGGAAACAATAACTACATCAACACCGCCACTGATTATCAGGCAAATTTCTGGCCATATGGGGCAACCTTTTTTGGCTACCCCACTGGGAGATTATTGGATGGCCGCTTGAACCCTGATTTTATTGGTAAGAGGGTAGTGCAGTTTGTTGTCGTCTTTAGCATCTGAGTTAATCTGTTGCCCAGCTGATGCTTGTTGCTTTGCTGCAGCTGAGTATGCAAAACTCCCACTCCTTCCACCATATCTACAACCTGGTAAGGAGCAACTTACTTAGGGGGCAAACTTTGCATCTGCTGGAGCTGGAGCTCTAAACGAGATTCATCAAGGATCGGTATATGACCTCTTGAAAATGGACTAGAATCACCTAAAGAATTGGTACTTGGTGCTGCAGACACCGATAGGCATGAAGTCTAATTGGGTATGCCCAGCTCATTTGTGTTGTTATAGTTGATTGTATCACTCCATATGCCTGTACAGCAGACATTATCAGGTTGACAGAATGGTCTTCTTCCATTTTCAGGTGATAAATCTTAACACACAGCTAAGCTATTTTGTGAAGGCAAAGAAACAGTTGAGGCAGAAGCTTGGTGATGAAGCCACCAAGAAAATGCTGTCTGAAGCTGTTTACTTGATCAGCATTGGAAGCAATGACTACTTGAGCCCCCTCCTCTCAAACTCCTCTGTGTTTCAGTCCTACTCCTATAAGAAACAATACATACATATGGTGATTGGCAATTTGACAGTTGTAATCAAAGTAATAGCATCTTTTTATTAACAACAGATTGTTTTATTTTACTTCTTCTATGATTGGCCCCTATTGTTTTTCTCTGTTTCAGGAAATATATAAGCAAGGGGGAAGGAAATTTGGTTTTGTTAACTCGGCACCATTAGGCTGTACACCTGTAATGCAAGCAATAAAACTAGGAGGCAACGGGGAGTACATGGAAGAAGCAACAATGCTAGCAAGACTACACAACAGAGCTTTCTCCAAGGTCCTGCAGAAGCCAGAGAGCAAGCTAAAAGGATTCAAATATTCAATTTCCAATTTCTATACTCTCCTTGAGGAAAGAATGGACAACCCTTCAAAATATGGTATGCTGCCCTCATCTTCGTATTATATGCCAGTCCCTGTGGCCCAATTGCACCTCTGTTCTAACTCCCCTTTTGTGTTTAATGCTGCAAAGATTTCAAAGAAGGGAAGGCAGCATGTTGTGGTTGGGGTCCCTACAGGGGTCTTCTTAGCTGTGGAGGGAAGAGAACAATAAAAGAGTATTGAGTTATGCAGCAACGTAAGCAAATGTCTTCTTTGATTCAGCTCATTCAACTGACAGGGCCAACCAGCAAAAGGCCAAGTTAATGTGGAGTGGAACTCGCAACCAAGATGAAAATATAGGTAATTACGAATATATCTGTAAATCTAAAAATCAAATTTATCTCTATTAAATCTAAAAATCAAAATGGCCACCCACTCCTCTCACTCGGGCATCATGAAGCCCTTTCCTGAAGTTGCCCTCCAGACGAGAGAATCCCTAAAAAGGCCCTATTTTCCTCTGCCACTCTCAATCCTAGCAGGTACTAATCTAATCATGTTATTATTATTTTTTTTTTTTGCAACCCCGGTTTGATTCCCAAGAAAATCCATCCCCCATTTGATTTCCGGGAAAATTCATCCCCGTTTGATTTCCGAGAAAATCCATGCAAAAGCCCCAAGGAAAACCAAAAAAATTGCTTTTTTTTTTTGCTCCCTGTGTTTTCTGGATCTGTTCTAGAGGTCTCTTTGCTTTTGTAGTCGCAACATCACAGGACCCTACAATTTGAAAGAACTATTTGATTGAACTATGTTTCAGCACTTTGCTCACACTCGTATGTACCTCTTATTTTCAAATACTTAATAAATGTGCTCAATGTTTTCTTTCTTCTGAATGAAAGTTTTTTTGACGGTCATTGGGTTGGAAGTTTCTTCCAACTATTGTTCACCTTCTTATTTTTTTCTTTCCTGATAATGATCAAAACACCTGCTAGATCTCTAGCTAACATAAAACTCTTAAGGAAGAGTAACAACCATGCTTGCTGCATCAGGAAACAGATTAAAATTGAAACCTTAATAAAAAAATATTAGGCCATCTTGACCCCAAAAGAATGAAATTTTTTACTCCCTAAGTCATCATCAGATAAGGTTGGTTAACAATATAATATGAATTGAAAATTGTTCAGATTGATTCCTTCAAACCACTGCTAGTTTATTAAAAGAATTTCTGGACCATTTGATATTAACACTGATGAAAATGTTTGGCTATGAACAAAAGTAACAACCAGGGAGAAAGATAACAGAAAGTGAGACAGCCTTCAAATGAAAAGTTCAGGTATTTCCATAATCCATGCCTTGGTCTTCTGTGCATGCCTACTCATTCCATCAAGAGGCCTGAGTCATCCCCACCAGACCCAGAAGCATGTGGCATTTTTCATCTTTGGGGATTCACTTTTTGATGCTGGAAACAATAAGTACATCAACACCACTGATCAACGGGCAAATTTCTGGCCATATGGCGAAACCTTCTTTGGGCATCCCACTGGGAGATTTTCAGATGGCCGCCTGATCCCTGATTTTATAGGTAAAAATTATGCAGTGTATTGTTTTCTCAAGTATCTGAGTTGATTTGGTGTCCAGCTGACCCTTGTTTCTGTGCTGCAGCTGAGTATGCAAAACTCCCATTCCTTCCACCATATCTACAACCTGGTAGTAATCAACTTACGTATGGGGCAAACTTTGCATTTGCTGGAGCTGGTGCTCTAGATGAGACTTATCAAGGAAAGGTATGTAATCTCTTGAAAATGGATTAGAATTACCTAAAGTGTTAGTGCCTGGTCCTGCAGGCATGTATTGGGATAACTGGCTCATCTCCATAAGTAGATTCTCAGAATCTCAGTCCATATTCAAATGCAAAGTCCTAGTTAGTATTCATGTTTGATGGCATGATCTATTACTATTTTCAGGTGATAAACCTTAATACACAGCTGACCTATTTTAAGAACATGGAGAAACTGTTGAGGCAGAAGCTAGGTGATGAAGCTGCAAAGAAAATTCTATTAGAAGCTGTTTACTTGATTAGCATTGGAACCAATGACTACTTGAGCCCTTACTTCACAAACTCAAGTGTGCTTCAGTCCTACCCTCAGAAGCTATACCGGCATATGGTGATTGGGAATTTGACAGTTGTAATCAAAGTAATAGCATCCTTTATCTTTGAAACCATTTTTTCTACTTGATATACTAGAGAACAGTGGTTTTGGCATACTCTTATTATGTGTCTGTTTTTCAGGAAATATACGAGCAGGGGGGAAGGAAACTTGGGGTTCTTAGCTTGGGGCCATTAGGTTGCATACCAGCCATGAAAGCAATCAAGAAACCAGGAACTGGTGAGTGTATAGAAGAAGCCTCAGAGCAAGCAAAACTACACAACAAAGCTCTGTCCAAGGTTCTGCAGAAGCTAGAGAGCAAGTTAAAAGGATTCAAATACTCGATGTTTGATTTCTATACCACTTTTGAGGACAGAATGAACAACCCTTCAAAATATGGTATGATTTCATCATCTTTATATTACTTGCTTTTCTCTGTTCCCTAATTGCACCCTTGTTCTAACTCACCTTTTGTGTTGATGCTGCAAAGGTTTCAAAGAGGGGAAGACAGCATGCTGTGGCTCAGGTCCCTACAGGGCTCTTGTTAGCTGTGGGGGGGAGGGAACAATGAAAGAGTATGAGTTATGCGGCAATGTAAGGGAATATGTGTTCTTTGATGGAGGTCATCCTAC
The DNA here is from genome assembly GCA_030254885.1 of Vitis rotundifolia. Lineage (NCBI taxonomy): Eukaryota > Viridiplantae > Streptophyta > Magnoliopsida > Vitales > Vitaceae > Vitis > Vitis rotundifolia. The sequence goes on from CM058159.1 coordinate 310,313, forward strand.
TGACAAGGCCAACCAGGAAATGGCCAAGTTAATGTGGAGTGGAACTCACAACATTACAGGACCCTACAATTTGAAAGAACTATTTGCTTGAACTATGTTATAGCATTTTGCTCGCATTCATAATATGTGCCTCATATTTTTGAATACCTGATAAATTTGCTCAATGTTTGGTTTCTTCTGAATGGAAGTTCTGTTGAGGCAATTGCATTGGAGGTTGTTTCCCAACTTGTTTTCGCCTTTCTAAAGAAAATGAGATGCCTAACACCATTATAGTTGTCATTTCTGATTAATTGTGGGTATAATTAATGCATAGCTCAGATATCACTTGTTGTATAGAATGAATCCCTGATACCGTTTGTTATGCAGGCAAAAAGTTCATTGCTAACATATTAGTGCAAGAACACGAAGATAAAATCAATCCTTATGTAAATGAGGATTTTGGTTTTATTTCTTGAAGAGTATCAGTGCCAACCCCAAAACTCCTCAAGTATTATTATGCATCATTTTTGGGTCAAAGGTGCTTTCTTAAAATAAAAAAATAAAAAATAAAAAGACATAAGAATTTTTAGTAGGTCTTCAAATAAGTTGTTATATTTCTTCAGTTGAAGTCTTCAAAACTTAAATTAAAATATTGAAGTCTCCAATTTGAAAATCTTCAAATCTTCAGTCTTCCAAACCTCCCAAAATTTGATGATGGCAAATTTGATATGTTACATATGTAATTATTAATACGTGGCATCATTGGGATATCAAGTTTGTTGAACGACCAAATGGGGATCTCCTGTTTTCAGGCATGGTTGGAAGACAATCATCAAAATATGTCCCTACAGTTGAGTTATCCAGATAAATCAAATATGTTATTTTTCTTTAGAATAAGGCATCACTCTGTCAACTGTCTTTTGGTGGCACAGGATACAAAGCTGCCATATTTGAAACCTCATCTACAACTTGGATTTACTGATAAAGCCAATTTTGCATCCATCCGACTTGATTTGGGTTCTTTTCAAAAGCTTATCAAGGAATGGTAGGTGACCTTATGCATTAAATATTAGTTTTCAAAATAGAATCCCGGATCAGGCTGATATGTAAGAGCCTATTTCACAGCGATTTTAAGAGTTAAAAACGCTTCCTAATGCTTGAAATCATGTCCTTGTAAAAATTAGGTGTTTTGTAAATTTTAAAAATTTACGGTTAAAGATCAGAAGAAGCACTGGAAATGATTCCTCAACAATCACTTAGTTTTTTTCCCTTTTTTAGGTGATTTTTCTTAAAAACAGAAATAATGAAAACACTTCTTAAAAGCGTTTTACACTAAAAACGATTTCCCTTTCCAACTAATAAATCAATGGACCATCTAAAGGTTGCAGGCAACCTTTGTTTGTGAGGCCTCAAGCGTTAAAGAATGGAACACAGCTCATGACATTTGAACAAGTCACATACCATGGAATTTAGCAAACTATTATAATGATGAAACAAATATATAATAATGATTTCTTTTTGAACTCAACCAATTCTTCAATTTAAAAATCAAGATTGAAACATTATTGTATAGCAATATTGATTCATCTTGTCTGCTATATAATATAAAGACCATATGTATAACAACTGAAAATAAGGATAACAGATAAAGCAAAGCAGGCTGAAAATGGCAAGTTTCAGCAGCTTCCACATGATCCATGTCTTGCTGATCTTCTCTTCATGCCTGCTCATCCCAACCAGCAGCCAGAGTCACCCCCACCAACCTCAGAACCATGTGGCCTTTTTCATCTTTGGGGATTCACTTTTGGATCCTGGGAACAATAACTACATCAACACTACAACTGAAGATCAGGCAAACTTCAGGCCATATGGGGAAACCTTCTTTAAGTACCCTACTGGGAGGTTTTCCGATGGCCGGCTCATCCCTGATTTTATTGGTGAGAGATTGTGGTATGTGTTGTTTTCTTTTACTATCAGAATTAGTTAACTCTTGCCCAGCTGACCTTTTATGCCTTGCTGCAGCTGAGTATGCAAAGCTCCCACTTATTCCTCCATATCTGCAGCCTGGTAATCATCAATTTACTTATGGGGCCAACTTTGCATCTGGTGGGGCTGGTGCTTTGGATGAGATTAATCAAGGACTGGTATGCGAAATCTCTTGAAAAGGAATTAGAATGAACTAAAGAGTTGGTATTTATTGATCATGGCGGCATGGTCTTATACCATTTTTTCAGGTGGTAAACCTCAACACACAGCTAAGGTATTTCAAGAAGGTGGAGAAACACTTGAGGCAGAAGCTAGGTGATGAAGAATCCAAGAAACTGCTGCTTGAAGCTGTCTACTTGATCAGCATTGGAGGCAATGACTACATAAGCCCCTTGTTCAGGAACTACAGTGTGTTTCAGATCTACTCTCATAGGCAGTACCTAGACATGGTGATGGGCAATTTGACTGTTGTAATCCAAGTAAAACGATCCTTACTCTTTCTTGACATTAAAATCAGGTTGCTGCTACTTTCTTTCTATACTTGTCCTTGTTGTTTTTCATTTCTCAGGAGATATATCAGAAAGGAGGAAGGAAATTTGGGTTCGTGAACATGGGGCCATTGGGCTGTCTACCAGCCATGAAAGCAATCAAACTCCAACAAGGAGGCACTGTTGAGTGCTTGGAAGAAGCCACGGTGCTAGTTAAACTACACAACAGAGTTCTTCCTGAGGTCCTCCAGAAGCTAGAGAGCAAGTTAAAGGGATTCAAGTATTCAATATTTGATTTCTATACTACTGCTAAGGAAAGAATGGACAACCCTTCAAAATATGGTATGCTAATAGCCTTCTTCATATTTGTATGCTTCTGGGATATGGCCAAAATGCACCTCTGCTCTAATCCACCTTCTCAATTCATGTTGCCAAGGTTTCAAAGAAGCGAAGATAGCATGCTGTGGTTCGGGTCCCTACAGGGGTCTGTACAGCTGTGGAGGGATGAGAGGAACAAAAGAGTATGAGCTATGCAGCAATGTCAGTGAATACATGTTCTTCGATTCATTTCATCCTACTGACAGGGTCTACCAGCAGCTGGCCGAATTAGTATGGAGTGGAACTCACAATGTGATAAAACCATACAATTTGAAACAATTGTTTGGACATAGTCAGGAAGAGATACCATGTGACCAATTTGAGCATCTTCCTTACACTAGCAATGTGCCATAGAACAACTGAGCCCCATAAGTATTTCATTTTTCTCAATCTGTTCAGCATCGTTCACCTAGTAAAGGGGCTCAATGTTTGGTGTCTTCTGAATGAAGGTCTTGTTTGGGTAATTCAATAATTGTTGTTTGAAGATTTATAGGACTCTGCTCCAAATCTTGATCAATTCTCTGCTTTGATCAAGATTTGAATTTGAACTGTCCTACATATCTTTTTGTGAGAGATTTGTCATTTGAAATAACTTCTCAATGGAGGAAGAGTAGGAATGTGTACTTCAACAATTGGAGCAAGCAGAATAATATGAGTTTCATCATATCTCATCATCAGATATCCAAGGATTTGCTGTACTAGTACACCTATGGAAACCCCATGTTTGAGTTTCTTTTTGCTGATAGTTGAGTCTATTCAGGTTGCCTTTATGGTAGGGAAACCTCTATAAATCTTCAGTATTTTTTTATTGTGACTGCCCCCATTATATGCCAAAGAATCCTCTCCTTTTTTTATAACAACACCTTTCACTTTTTCTTTCATCAAACAATCATTTTGATGTGCACAATCATTCATTTTGATGAAGAGTGGCAATTAATGTTGGTGGGTCATGTTCCTATCGTGTCAAAACTCAAGTACTCGACTTAATAGATCAATTCAAACACAACACGAATAATTATTAGATTAAAAGAATGAACTCAAACAATGCTTAATTATTAAACAAGTTACATAACATGACACATGTATAACCCATTTAATAATCGAGTCAAGTTGATCTTATTTAAGTTGATATGATGAACCTTACATGTTTATGATGTAAAATAGATCTTTTTATTCAAAATCAAATTTTTAGTAAATCAAACATGGATTAATAATAAGTTAAAGGTTATAATTAACTTATTAAATAAGTCTATTTTGGATTATGCAAGTTGACCCAAAAACAAGTAAAATTTATTAAATGGGTAATGCAAGTCAATATGAATTTCACTCAAATACAAATATACTCAATTCAAACTCATAAAAAACGTGTCAGATTCAAAGCACAAATCGTATCAAACTTTACCACCAAAGCCCATAATTCATCTCAAAACCAACGGTGTACTCTCATCACAGCTCTGGTCCACATCTCTGGAACACCGTGTATTGACTAATCCAATTGCCTTCTGTATTTTCACACCAAGCAGACCATCAGCCTGGCACTGGTCATGGGGCCACTCCAAGCCCCACAAGGACTCACGCCCATATGGGAAGAGTGCCAAAACTACTTGAAAAAATTGGCTCTGGACTTACAACTTATAAATAGCCAATGTTTTGCTCTCAACAACACAAGAAAACATACACAGAGAAGACAGCATCAGCTTCAACATGGCAAGCTCCACCTTCCACTTATGTTTCCTGACCATCTTTGTTAGCCTGCTCATCCCAGCCATCTGCCATGGTCACTCCCAGAAGCCCAAAAAACATGTGCCATTGTTCGTCTTTGGCGATTCCCTCTTTGATCCTGGCAACAATATCTACCTCAACAGTAGCCACAAGGAGGCATCAGCTTTCTGGCCATATGGGGAAACCTTCTTCAAGCATCCTACCGGCAGACTTTCTGATGGCCGTTTAGTCCCTGATTTTATCGGTAAGACTGGTAACAAAGTGTGATGGCCATATATTAGCATCACCCAACTAACCCTTGTAGATTTGTTGCAGCTGAGTTTATGAAGCTGCCATTGCTTCCACCATATCTACAACCTGGTGCACATAGATTTACTGATGGGGCCAACTTTGCTTCTGGTGGAGCAGGTGTTCTTGCTGACACTCATCCTGGAACAGTAAGTGATCTTTCCATTCTTTAATCTGAGTTATGATTATGGAACCCCACAAAGGTTCTGACATTTTCCTTTTCTTTGAAGTCTTGATTAGGGGCATTATCATTCAATGTGCTGCATTTTCTCTGTTTGATCTTCAGATAAGTCTCCCACTGCAGCTGAGCTATTTCAAGAATGTGGTGAAGCAATTGAAACAGAAGCTAGGTAATGCGAAGACCGAGAAGCTACTGATGGGAGCTGTTTACTTGTTCAGCATTGGTGGCAATGACTATGGTGTCTTTCAAATGAATTACCCCAATGCTTCTCTATCCCACCAGAGAGAATATGTCGGAATGGTGATTCAAAATTTGACATCTGTCCTTGAAGTAAGAACATCCTTTTTTGAGAAGTGATGACTGTTCTTTTCCTTACTGTAAGGCTTGTAGATTGGACACTGAATCATGCTTTTTCTTCTTCTTCTTCTCCTTGCAGGAAGTCCATCAAATTGGAGGTAGAAAAATTGCATTTCAGAATGCAGGCCCTTTCGGTTGTCTACCTTTAACACGAGCTGGGACAAGGAATGGCGCCTGCGCTGAAGAACCCTCAGCAATGGCAAAACTACACAACACAGCTCTAGCCAATGTCCTGAAGAAGTTACAGACTCGCCTAACAGGATTCAAATATTCAATTTTTGATTACTACAATTCACTTGGTGAAAGAATAAACAACCCTTCAAAGTATGGTAAGTGATGAACACAGAACACAGGTCTAGCCATTCACCATCGCTGTCTAATGCTTATTGTAATTAATGTGGTGTGAAGGTTTCAAGGAAGGCAAAAGGGCATGCTGTGGAAGTGGGGCATACAGGGAAAGCAACTGTGGGGGGCAAGGAGGAACCACAAAGTTTGAAGTGTGTAGCATTCCTGGTGACTATGTCTGGTTTGATGGTGGCCACACCACAGAAAGGGCCAATAGGCAATTGGCTGAGCTGCTGTGGAATGGAACTCCTAATTGCACGGCACCCATCAATCTGAAGCAGCTGTTTGAACATATGTGATTGTAGTAGTAGATCATCATATAATCCTTAGAGATTCCTAGTACTTTTTCTGCTTCTGCTTCTGCTTCTTGAGATGATTTCAGAGGTGTTCCTGATTGATGATCACTAGTCAATAGACTATAAGTTTTCACCTATCCAGATTGACAGTTTTTCTAAGATGAACTGCAAATTCATCTCAGACCATGAATACATAAATCATCCAAAAACAAGTTCCAACTTCCAACAGCAAACCCAAAAGAAATATTTGATTATTAGTTCAATTCATCCATGGGGAGAGATCAAATTCAAGAACAGTGAACCCCAAGTGAATAGATAACAAATTCATTTCCCATGTAGACATGATCTCCTTATCATGACCCATGACTTCATATAGTTCACTTCATCCATGGGGAGAGATCAAATTCAAGAACAATGAACTCCAAGGGAATAGAAATCAAATCCATTTCCCATATTGACATGATCTCCTTATCATGACCAATGAGTTCATAATGACTAAATTTCATATATAAATGTATTTAAATTTATATTTATATTAAACCCCACATCAAATAAAAGAAAAAATTCATAATTTTATATATGTATAAATTCCTCTTTTAACTATATCGACATATTATAAAATCATAAGGACCTATCGAACCTAGATCTAATAGATTGAAAATGAATCATTATAAAAGGGTATCAATGCTATCAGAGCCCATGCGCGTACATTACCTACTAAATCGATTCAATCTCCTCTGCCTTATGCCACTAAACAAGCTGACATGCAAAGCCATTTTCTGTTCAAGCTGACATCCAAAGTCATTTTCTATTTAACACAGAGATGAGAGGCCACAGTCACACTTGTTTACACACGTGACCTTATTATCCCAATGCAAGTTGTCGGCCAGTACCGCTGCTGAGGCCCCCACATTTGCCCACACCAAATGGCATTTTTCTTCTTCCTCTATTGACTGAGGCGTCCAGATCTTGAAGTGCCTCGGCCCCTCCAAAGAAAAGAAATTATGAATTGCTTTGTCTTTATCTTTAAGAGATGCTCCATCATGAATTATATATTGGAGATGCTGACATAAAAGAAAAGAACAGATGAATGCCCATCTTTTTGTCGTTTCAGATATGCTCCTTCAAGAGTTAGACATTGAAGATCCTCCTTCAAAATTTAGATATTGCATGTTAAGGGGTTGTTTCCTAATTGTTTTTAAGAACAATTTTTAAAGACGTTGCTACGAGAAAAACGAGAATAATTAAAAAAAAAAAAAATAAGAACATGTATTTACGTGAAAAATACTAAATGAAAAAAATTATGAGTTAAAGAAAAAGAAAATTCACTATATAAAAAATTGATACAAAAAAAACTATTACTACAAAACCCAAATAAAATATTTTTCTTTCACTATCAACTCAATCCCTTTATAATCATCACAAACTTTTCAAAAAAATCCATAATTTTTCTTTATCAAACTAGTCGTTCCGGGAACTTTTCATGTCGAACTAAAAAATAATTGAATCACCAAATTCTAACCGTCAATAAAATATTTATAAATATATATAATATTTTTACGGAGAAAAAAACAAGGAAAACTGTGTACTTATAATCTTTCATTAGTAAGACTCCGACATCTCATCGAAAATCAAACAACGTCCGAGGAAGAAGAGCAACGTTTCTTATAATATTGGACGTCACACAATCTCAATCGACATCTCATGATTTAACCAACAATCCTTTCCTTCAACATAACGTTCTAGCTAGATCTGGATGTGAAACTTGGTAGGAGGACTAGACTCAAGTCACCTCTCTGCTTTACTATACATGATAAGGCAGAGAAGATATGTGAAAACAAGTGTTTGCATCTGAATGGACTCCTACCCAAACCTCATCTGTTGAGAAAAGGAAAAAAGCCTTAGAAGATTGCTCTAAGCATTGAGTGAATGAGCCTCAAAATGTGCAGTGATCCCATCCGGAGATAACGAATGCAGCGCATCATGCGCTCCCATCACCCCCACCGGCCACATCTCTTCAACAGCTAGTGCGTCTTGACTAGGGGAATTTTCTTTCATGTTTTCACACCAAGGCCCACACGGCTCACACCCATGTGAAAACAGTGACAAGTCCGATGTTCTGGGCCTTTCAACATACATCATCCCTGATAAATACTAAATAGCCAATGTGTTGAGCTCAAGAGCACAAGAAAACATAGTTAGGAGGCATATAGCATCAAGGTCATCATGAGAAGCCTGAGTTTCCACTTTTGTGTGTTGATCATCTTTGGAAGCCTCCTCATCCCGGCCATCTGCCATGGTCATGACTCCCACTTCCAGAAGCCCCATAAACATGTGCCATTGTTCGTCTTTGGTGATTCTCTCTTCGACCCAGGCAACAATTTGTACCTTAACACTAGCCACAAGGAGGCATCAGCTTACTGGCCATATGGGGAAACCTTCTTCAAGCGGCCTACTGGCAGGCTTTCTGATGGCCGTTTGGTCCCTGATTTTATAGGTAAGATACCAGTAGTCAGTGCCAAAAAGAGTGATGCTAACAGCCATATATTAAGATCACCCAACTGACCCTTGTAGCTTTATTGCAGCGGAGTTCATGGAGCTTCCACTGACCACAGCATATCTGCAACCTGGCACACATAGATTCACCCATGGATCCAACTTTGCTTCTGGTGGAGCAGGTGTTCTTGCTGATACTCATCCTGGAACAGTAAGTGATCTTTCCATTCTTCAATCTAACTAATCAAACCCCACAGAAGTTCTTAGATTTTTCTTTTGTTTTCAGTTCACTGACAGCTTAATTGTGCTTGTTTGATCTTCAGATAAGTCTCCCACTGCAGCTGAGCTATTTCAAGAATGTGGTGAAGCAATTGAAACAGGAGCTAGGTGAAGTGAAGACCAAGAAGCTACTGATGAGAGCTGTCTACTTGTTCAGCATTGGTGGCAACGACTACTTCGACTTCTCCACGAAAAATCAGAATGCTTCTCGATCCTCCCAGACACAATTTGTTGGAATGGTGATTCGCAATTTGACAAATGCCCTTGAAGTATGGACATCTTTTTCTTTTCTTCCACCTAGAGTAAGGCTAGTAGATTAATAAATTCGACTGTTGATCCATATTTTTGCGTTGGTCTTGTTGCAGGAAATATATCAAATTGGAGGTAGAAAAATTGCATTTCAGAATGTAGGGCCTCTGGGTTGTATACCTGCAAATAGAGCAAAAACCGGAAATGGTGCCTGCGCTGAAGAAGCCTCTGCAATGGCAAAAGTGCATAATGCAGCTCTTGCCAATGTCCTCAAGAACTTGCAGACACGCCTACCCGGATTCAAATACTCGATCTTTGATTACTACAACACACTCAGTGATAAAATAAACCACCCTTCAAAATATGGTAAGTATAATGCTCAGCTTTGCCATTGATCAGCATTGTGTATTGCTTATTGTGATTATTGTGGTATGAAGGTTTCAAAGAAGGCAAAAGTGCATGCTGTGGAAGTGGGGCATACAGGGCAAGTAACTGTGGAGGACAAGGTTTTGGAGGAACAACAACAAAGTTTGAATTGTGTAGCATTCCTGGAGACTATGTCTGGTTTGATGGTGGGCACACCACTGAAAGGGCTAATAGGCAATTGGCTGAGCTACTGTGGAATGGAACTCCCAATTGCACAGCACCTCACAATATCAAGCAGCTCTTTGAACACATGGAGTAGGAGATTTAGATCATATTACCTATAGAGATCCCTAGTACTTTTTTGTTGCTAGATATTTAGCTACTGGAGATGGTCTTGGAGGTTTTTTCTGTTTTATGATGTACTGTGTATCACATGTTAGATTTCTCTATTTTAATAAATAAATACTCTTTTATGTGGAGCCTACAAAACAGAGTTAAGTGTCTTTAAGATCTCAGACATTACATGTATACATCATGGGCACCCTTTGACAGTGATCTTGAAAAACATTTGTGCAACTCTTGCGAGGTATCCAATAATCTCACTTCAAGAGAATGATTGCTCAAGAAATGAACCCAATAAGAAGGTTAGAACTATTATAAACCTCAGGGATGAAAAAAAAAAAGATCCTGGGATAAGTGTGTAAGTTTCCACTGTAAGTCACATTGTTAATCTATTAATTTTCAAATGAGATGAGATGTGGAATCATCTACAAAATGTATATGTACATGTGATCACACCAACTAAGACCTGTTTTTGTAAGGACCCACTCCTAATTGTATAGATATTGTTTTCTTTGACCCCAAAGACTTCTCATTGCTTTAAAACGCATTTACAAAACTAAAAAAAGTTCATACATAATTTTATTAGCCCAATCCCACATACTCCTCAAAAAATATATAATTTTTCTTTATCACATAAGCTGTACCACAAACTTTTCAAGTCGAACTAAAAAAAATTTGAATCGCCAAATTCTAATAGACATAAAATATTTTAAGAATTCTTATTATATAAATAAATATATAATAAAATTATAGAGAAAAAACAAGGAAAACTGATTACTTATAATCTTTGATTAGTAAGACTTCCGACATCTCATCGAAAATCAATCCGACATCCGAGGAAGAAGAGCAACATTTTTTATGATATTCAACGTCACACAATCTCAATCGACATCTCATGATTTAACCAACAATCCTTTCCTCCAACATAACGTTCTAGCTAGATCTGGATGTGAAACTTGGTAGGAGGACTAGACTCAAGTCACCTCTCTGCTTTACTATACATGATAAGACAGAAGATATGTGAAAACAAGTGTTTGCATTTGAATTGTCCTATGACTCCTACCCATACCTCATCTGTCGACAAAAGGAAAAAAGCCTTAGAAGATTGCTCTAAGCATTGAATGAATGAGCCTCAAAATGTGCAGTGGTCCATCCGGAGATAAAGAATGCAGAGCATCATGCGCTCCCATCACCCCCAACGGCCCACATCTCTTCAGCAGCTAGCGCGTCTTTGACTAGGGGAATTTTCTTTCATGTTTTCACACCAAGGCCCACACGGCTCACACTTATCTGAAAACAGTGACAGAGTCTGAGGTTCTGGGCCTTTCAACATACATCATCCCTGATAAATAGCCAATGTGTTAGGCTCAAGAGCACAAGAAAACAGAGTTAGGAGGCATATAGCATCAAGGTCATCATGAGAAGCCTGAGTTTCCAGTTTTGTGTATTGATCATCTTTGGAAGCCTCCTCATCCCAGCCTTCTGCCATGGTCATGACTCCCACTCCCAGAAGCCCCATAAACATGTGCCATTGTTCGTCTTTGGTGATTCTCTCTTCGACCCAGGCAACAATTTGTACCTTAACACTAGCCACAAGGAGGCATCAGCTTACTGGCCATATGGGGAAACCTTCTTCAAGCGGCCTACTTGTTGAGGCCTCGCGTCCCTGTGATCCAAGTTGTTGCCAGGTGGGCGCACGATCTCAACCACTATTGAGTTCTTGTTCAGTTGTGCCTGCAAAAGATGCCCGGACAGAGTGTCCGGACACACCCTCCGATGGTTTTGTCAGTCATAGTTAGGGAGAAGAAGAGGAGTTTAGCACAGTCGGTATTTTACTAGGTATTGCCAACTTACCTTCTTCCTTGTGTGAAGGTCTATATATATGGTAGCAGAGGTTCTCTCTCCTCCTTTAATGATGGAAGACTTTTTGGTTCGTCATGATGCCCCTAGTTGGTGGCAGGGACATCCTCGCCCTACAGGCGGCTGTCAGAGATCGTGGGATGTGACCAGCCATCACTTCCGTCTTTTCACTCTGCAAGCGTTGGAATGTGGCCTGTGAGAGGACGTTATAATGACGTATTGGGGGCATGCTTTCCTTGGTCAACAGTCCAAGCACTTATATCCGGATGGAGTATGGCGGTGGCCCGGATGTGTATATCCGGATGGAGTATGGTGGTGGCCCGGATGTGTCGCCTGCGGGTGCCGCGTGCCTTTCTCTGAGGGAGTCCGGATGGGAGGACCGCGCCATGTGTACAATTGGGAGGATCCGGATGGACTTCATCCGGATAGAGATGTATGGCACGTGTTATCAGGGGGAGGGGTCCCTACAATGCCCCCCTTTTTAATTTGCCTATTTCGTCCGGGCGAGAATAGGTAAGTTAAAAAAGAAGTGACTGCTCGTTTCCGTAAACTGAGGCCTGCTCGTTCCCTCATTGGGCCACGTGTGCGCGAGGGCGAAGTGGCAGAGGAGCATTTATGACGAGCCGTTGTCTTGGGAAGTTTCAAGGCGGCGTGTCGTTTCGGTGATAGTGTAGTTGGGCGATTGGAATCCCAAGAGATTGTCTCTCATTTAAATAGTGGATTGAAGCTTTCTTTTTGCACTTTGCGACCATTATTGTTTTTCTTCTCAGCTATTTGCGTATCTCCATTTGCGAGCGAGTTTCTAAAGTCTCTGCTGTCAAGGTTCGCGCAGTGACGGTGTTGTGTGCCTCGGAGTTCGTCCTCTTTTCCCATTCTTGCTTCGGTACGTTTCTCATTTGTTGTCTTCTATCGCTTGCCTTGGCTTTGTTGTAGCTTGTAGTTTTGCTTGGGGAAGATGCTCTTGACTGGGGATTAATACCAGTTTCTAGGGTTTTTTCTGGATGTGGTTTGGATTGCAGTTGTCTGACTGTTGGTATTCCTTCATGCAGGTTCTGCTTCAGCGTATCCTTGAAAATGTCTGCGAGTCAGGAAGTTACTTCACCGTCCCCGGCCGGAGATGCTCAGGCGGAAAAATCTACTGAAAAACTGAACGTGAAAGAGTTTCGCGAGCGCTTCTGCATTCCTAATGGAGTGCACATTGAGCTTGTGGACGGAGAGGCTGTATCTACCGAGGAGGCTGACGACGGGTCTATCTTTTTTACTAAGGAGCAGTTTAATGCTGGGCTCCGGTTCCCCCTTCCGTCCATGTTCAAGGAGTTTCTTCATTTCACACAAATTCCGCCTTCTTACCTTCATCCGAACATGGTCCGGGTGTTGATGGGGTGCAGCATTCTAAGCATGCTGTTTGAGCTGGACCTGACGCTATTGGAGGTCCTCTTTATCTACTCGATCAAGAAGGCGAAGAATGACATCTTCAGCTTCGTTGCTAGCCTGCCATCCCTGCAGCTGGTGACTAGCCTTCCGGATTCAAATAAACGGGCTGCCCAGGGAAGCGTGCTCGTCAAGGGCGTATGGGCGGGCTTGACGGCTCATCCGGATATTCCCTTTACTCCAAACTGCTCATTGGAGATCCCAGGTAGGCGCAAGTTATTCCTTGTCCGTTTCTGTTTACGAATTAGATCAGTGTTTATCAAGCAGCTAATATGTTCTGCTTTCCGGGTGCAGGTAAGGAGCGAAGGGGGAAGCTCGTGGACTGGGTGGAGAAGGCCTCTTTTGACCGGTTGAAGAGGCTTTTTGAGATTTCAGTGATTGAGAGGAGCTGTGACAAACTTCTCTCCGCGCAGAATCTCAGCGCTGTCATCCGAGAGCCTCAGCCGTTTGTCCTCAACATACTACCGAGGCGGCTGCCTAAGAAAGCGGTATCCGGAGAACACTTTGTTCTTCAGGACCTCCCGCTCTTTGAGGGGGCGCAAAAGGCAGACGCTCAGGCACGAAAAGCCCGTTTGGAGGAGCGGGAGGAAAAAAGGAAAGAGGGAAAGCTGCGCAAGGCTCCCGGACAGAAACGCGCCGCATCCACCTCTGCTGCTGGTGCCCCAGCGAAGAAGAAGAGAAAAACCCTTGCTAAGGGGAAGGCAGTAAGGCTTCCGACCCCTGAAAAGGAAGCAGTGACACCACCTGTGACGTTCACAAAAGAGGTGGTAATAAGAACGCCGGATCCCCTCCCTTTGCCGTCCGTCTCAAGCGGCTCCGGGCGCCTCGCATGTTTACATGGATCCGGACCGTCCGTTCCGGCGGCTAGACGGCTGCTCCTTTTGGCTGATGAGGCGGACTCTGTGAACCAGCCTGGCACTCCCCAGCCGGAGGCAGATGCAGCCGGGGCCTCTTTTGCTGAGGTGCTGCCTCAGGTAGAAGAGGCGGCCGTTGAAGGGCCGGGTGTGCCCCCTTGTGAGCAAAGCTGCCTCGCCATTGTACCAGTGAAGGGGCCTGCTACAAGGAGGTCTCGTCCGGCTCGGGACTTAAAGGCTGGGCTCTTTGGGCGGATTCAGGATCGCCTTTTGGAGACCATTGAAGTCAGCTGCTCGTCCGTCCGGGAAGATCATCCGGAGGGTAGCGAGACGGAGATGGTAGAAGGGATCCTGCCTGCTCCGGTTGTAGTGCTGGATGGGGACTCAGCCGAGGAGGTCCAGGCGGCCGTGCACGACGGGGCCCCGGATCCGGGGGAGGAGTCAGTCCCGTCCGTCTCATCAGGGGGGGGTCCTGTTGATGATGCAGCTTTCGTCCCCGCTAGCACTTCTGGCTATGCGGAGTTGGAAGAAATGCTAAAACGGATTCCACCCGGCTCCACTGTAGCCGTGCCCTCAGCAAAGATGTTTGAATCGGCGGAGACGGTATAGACTTTCTTCCTTATGCTAGTTTGTCTTTTGTATGGCTGGTAACTGACTTTGCTTGATGTTTTGTTTGTAGCTGGTGAGCGGAATCCGTGGCATGGTTCAACAACACGATCTTTTTATGGACCTGCTGCGGGCTTCTGACCACATGAAGGCTTTTGTCTCTCAGCGCATAAAGAGCGAGGAGCAACTGCGTTTGAGACTGGAACAGGCCGAAGCCAGCCTATCCGCCACCCGGAGAGCTTTTGAGGAAAATGCTGAGGCACTAGAGAAGTGTCATGAGGATAACGAAGCTCTCCGGATGGATCTTGCTGAGGCGAGGAGCCGGGAGGAGTCCATAGACGTCCGTTTGCACGAGGCGGAGGGTGAGATGGACCAGCTGAGGGGGGAGGTAAGGCATCTCCGGACCGAGGTGTCGATTGAAAAGAAACAAAGAGAGGATCTTCAGTTGCGTTTGACAGCTCAAAAGGAAGAGTTGGAGACTGAGTTTGCTGCGCAAAGGGAGGAACTTGAAGCGGACTACCAAAAGCAAGTGGATGAAATGTTCTTCTTTGGCTACCGCTGCTGTATGAAGAAACATGGTATCAAACGGGACGTCCCTTCAATTCCCCCTGGTGAGGAGGACAAACTGCGCGGCAAACCCAGCCAATGAGGGCTTTTCTTTTTGTAACAATTTTTTACTGTAATTCCTCTTTGTACTTGTGTGGTCCGGAGAGTTCTTGTATGTACTTTGGCAAAAATCAATAAAACATACATATTTACAATCGTTGTGTTTCTATTCTTGCTTTCATTGGTAATACTGCCTTAGATTAGATATATTCCATGGTCGGGGTAATGGGGTTCCGTCTGGCTTCTGTAAATGATATGCTCCATTTTCGTTTGCCTTAGACACAATATAAGGACCTTCCCAATTGGCTTGGAACTTGCCTGCTCCTGCTTCAGCAGTATTTTCAAAAACTTTTCTAAGTACCAGCGTACCATTTTTAAGGCGTCTGGGTCTCACTTTGCGATTGTAGTGGGCGGCTGCTCTTTGCTGATAGTCAGCCATCCGAATAGATGCTGTTTCTCTTGTTTCGTCCGCCCAGTCCAAGTTTCGTCCTATCTCCGTGTTTGAGTCACTCTGCTGTTCCGCTTCAGTTCGGATAGTAGGTAGCCCTATTTCAGTGGGAATGACAGCGTCCATTCCGTATGCGAGAGCGAAGGGAGTGTTGCCTGTTGGACGTCCGGGTGTAGTTCGATACGCCCAGAGGACGCCGGGTAGCTCGTCTACCCACTTGCCTTTTGCTTGCTCAAGCCTCTTTTTTAAGGCGGCCATCAGGGTCTTGTTTGTGGCCTCTGCTTGCCCGTTACTTTGAGGATAACGTGGTGTGGAATATGAATTCCGGATGTTTAGTTCCGAGCAGAAATTCTGAAAGACTTTGCTATCAAACTGTGGACCATTGTCGGCTATTATGGTTTGGGGAATTCCAAAGCGGCAGATGATGTTCTTCCACACGAATTTGGTGACATCTTTGTCCTTGATACTAGGGTATGCTTCAGCTTCCACCCATTTGGTGAAATAATCTGTGGCGACGAGAAGGAATTTTTTCTGGGCAGCCGCAGCTGGTAGGGGTCCTACTATGTCCATGCCCCATTGCGCGAAAGGCCAGGGGCCGGAAATGGGTTTCAACGTCTCCGAGGGTACGTGCGGAATGGGAGCATGCCTTTGACACTTGTCGCATTTTTTGACATAAGCTGCCGCATCCTTTTTCATTGTGGGCCAATAATATCCTTGTGAATGGGCCCGATGTGCTAGGGATCGTCCGCCAGTATGATTCCCACATATTCCTTCATGTAACTCAGCCAATACGTATAGAACTTCAGAGTTATTTAGGCATCTAAGGTAGGGGCCAGTAAAGGATCGCTTGTATAAGTGCCCCCCAATCAGGGTGAAGCGGGCAGCTTGCACCCGGACCTTGTGTGCCTGCTTGGGTTCTTGGGGAAGAACGCCTGTTTGGAGATATTCGATGATGACTTCCATCCATCCTTTGTCGTCCGGTTGCTTCGCCTCTATTGTATTACAAGTGGAGGTTTCTGCCACTGAGGGGACGGATTGTAGATACACAGGCAATAATATGGCTTCTTTGATGGGGATAGAAGCAGCTATGCCGGCTAAGGCGTCTGCGCGACCATTTTCAGTCCGGCTAATTTTTTCAATCGTCCACTCGGTGAAGCGCTGCAAGGTGTCTCTTACCTTGGCTAAATATCGCGCCATCCTCTCATCTTTAGCTTCGTATTCGTTTTGGACGTGCCTCACAACAAGTTGGGAGTCACTATAGATTCGGAGTCTAGAGACGGATAGAGCTAGGGCGAGGTCCAATCCGGATAGGATGGCCTCATATTCTGCTTCATTGTTGGAGGCTAGGAACCCCAATCGGACGGCTTGCTCCAGATGATCTCCTGTTGGTGATTGCAGTAGGAGCCCTACTCCGGATCCGGATGATCGGGAGGCTCCATCGACCTGCAAAGTCCACCATTCCTTTTTACTTTGATCTTCATGCTGGACGGGCTTTCGGGAATATTCGAGCACGAAGTCAGCCATCACTTGGCCTTTCATGGATAGCCTGGGTTGGAATTCGATTCCAAATTCGCTCAACTCTATGGCCCATTGGAGCATTCTTCCTGTCAGGTCCGGTTTGTGTAGTATGTTGCGAAGGGGTTGATCGGTTAGTACGACCACGGGGTGGGCCTGGAAGTAAGGGCGGAGCTTCTGGGCGGCGCTTCGAAGTGACAGGGCTGTTAGTTCCACCTTTGAATATCTTGTTTCCACGTCCGCCAATGCTCTGCTAACATAGTAAATAGGCTTTTGTTCCTTGGGTGAGGGACAGCGGAATAGAGCCGCACTGACCGCCCATTCTGATACAGCTAAGTACATGTACAATTTTTCTCCAGAGAGGGGGCTGCTTAGAACGGGTGGTTGCATGAGGGAGTGTTTGATTTTCTCAAAGGCATTTTGGCAGTTATCCGTCCACCCGTGCGCCCCAGCTTTTCGTATTGCCAGAAAGAAGGGTTGTAGTTGATCAGTGAAGCGTGCTATAAAGCGTCCTAGCGCGACAAGTTTGCCTGTGAGGCGCTGTAGTTCCTTTTTACTTCTGGGGGGTGGTGTTTCCATGACTGCTTTTACTTGGTCCGGGCTAACCTCGATCCCCCTTTGGCTGACCATGAAGCCTAGGAATCTGCCAGAGCTTATGCCGAAGGCGCATTTAGAAGGGTTCAGCTTCATGCCATACCTCCTTAAGAGGTGGAAGACTTCCTGTAAGTGGAGGGTATGCTCCTCGCGTGTTTTGCTTTTGACAACAATGTCATCAATGTATACCTCTACTGTGCGGCCGATCAGAGGCTTGAAGATCTTTGTCATCAACCTTTGATAAGTGGCGCCTGCGTTTTTGAGGCCAAATGGCATGACTTTGTAGCAATAAAGTCCGTGTGGTGTTATGAAGGCCGTTTTTTCTTCGTCGGCTGGGAACATGGGAATTTGGTGATATCCGGAGAAGGCGTCTAAGAAGGAGAGCATCCCTTGTCCAGCGGTGGAGTCCACAATTTGATCTATGCGCGGCAGGGGAAAACTGTCTTTTGGGCATGCCTTATTGAGGTTGGTGTAGTCGACGCATACCCGCCATTTGCCTTCTTTTTTGGGTACCACTACCACATTTGCTAACCAGTCTGGATATTCCACCTCTCTGATGAATCCGGCTTCTAGCAGCTTGTCCATCTCGTTCCGGATAATGTTTTGTCTATCAGGGTGAAAGCGTCTAACCCTCTGCCGGACGGGTCTTGCTGTTGGAAAGACGTTAAGCTTATGAGAGGCGATGGAGGGGTGAATCCCTTTCATATCAGAATGCGCCCATGCGAAAACGTCATGGTTCTGTCGGAGGGCGTCTTGGATCTTTTGGGTTTCTTCAAGTGTAAGGAGGGAACTGACATGAGTGAGGTGAGTGTTCTCTTTCGAGATTTGGATTGCTTGTAAGGGATCTGCTACCGGGGGATCTTTGTCCTCCGGACACAGTGATTGCTATTGATCTGGTATATGAGTGGGCTCCGGGAGGGTCTGGTCCTCCTGACTGGTCCCAGCTTCTCTTGCTATCTGATAGCATTGGCGAGCGGCTAGCTGGCTGCCATACAAGTCAATTTGCCCATCTTCAGTAAGAAAGCTTACTATCTGATGGTAGGTGGAGGGGATGGCCTTCATATGATGCAGCCATGTTCGTCCCAAGATAACATTAAAAGGTGATAAATCTTGTACCACTGAAAACTGAACGTTGAGAGTGACTGGGCCAGCTTGAACTGGCAGCACAATGTCTCCTAAAGAAATAGTTGACGCCCCGTTGAACCCGGACAAGACTCGCCCAGGGTTTTCGAGGCCCACTGGATTGTGTCCCATGTGGCTTACCACCGACGCTTGCATCAGGTCGGCTGAGCTGCCTGGGTCAATTAAGATGCGTCTTACATCAAATTTGCCCCTTCCTAAGGATAGAATGAGGGCATCGCGGTGTGGCCGCAATATCCGTGTGGGGTCTGCCGGTGGGAAGACGATTGTCCCGTCTATGGGGCGAGGGCCCCCCCTCATTATCCCAGGTCGGATGGAATTGATACGTTCGCGCACCGTTGCTTCCCTCAATAATTTCTGTCTCCTTCGTTTGGAGCTGTGCTCCTCATCCGACGGGCCCCCGTTAATGTAGTTAATGACGGCTTTGGGGGCCGCTGGAGCTGCAGTGGTTTCAGAGTTATGATTTCGGGAAGTATCTCCTCCTCCGGTGTCTGAGCGGAGGTATTGCTTCAGATGTCCTGCCTTTATGAGCCTTTCCACCAGATACTGGAGGCTTCTGCATGTTTCCGTCGTATGGCCATGCTCCTTGTGGTAGGAACATTTTTTAGTACGATCCCTTCTGGATGGATCTGTTTCGAGGGGTCTGGGCCACCTAAAACCGGTCATACCTTGGATAGTTGGGAGAAGTTTCTCATAAGATATGGAAAGGGGTGTGAGGGGTGGCATCTCCGGGCGATCCGGCCTTTCCTGCCTTCGATCGGATGGCCTTGGCCTGTCCGGATGTTTGGTACTTCTCTCCGTACTGTTTTTGGATACCCGCCCGGCAACTAAGACTTGTTGCTGGGTGGCTGCTCGTACGTCATCTTCGAGCATTGAATATTTGTTGGCACGCCGGAATAAGTCATCCATCGTCGTGGGAGGTTTTTTAGCGAGTGATTCAAAAAACGGGGTGCCCGGGCAGATGCTTCGTTTGAAGATTTGTAAGATAGCATCCATGCTGCAGGCCTCCACCTGCAAGACGGCCTGACCGAACCGCCTCACAAACTCCCTCAAGGACTCATTGTCCTTCATTTTTATGTTCTGCAGAGTGCTGATGTTCTGCTTATGCCGAGCGGAGCATAGATATTGTCCCACGAAGACTTCCGACAGGTCCCTGAAATTATCAACGGAGTTGGGAGGTAGGCGGTGAAACCATGAAAGTGCTTGTCCCTGCAAGCTGGCGGGGAACACTTTGCATAGTAGCGCGTCGTTGCCTATATCGAGAGTCATGAGCTGTCGATAATGCATGATATGATCGAAGGGGTCGCTGGACCCATCGTACGTGGAAAATTTGGGCACAAGGAATCCCCTTGGGGGTTCGTAATGAATGATATGAGAACAAAAGGGGGTGGAGAGCATGTCGTCCAGCCTTTTGCTGATGGAGCCTATGGGTGGCTCGCCTGGGGGATTTCTCCCAGCTTGTCGTGGCGCTTGGCGCGGAGGAACGCTCTGCACCATAGGGGCGACCAAAGGGTCATGGTGCAGAGGGACGTTCTGTGGCATAGGGGTGACCACAGGATCATGGTACACTCCCCAAGTGGTGGCTATTGGCGGGCTTGGCCTGCCAGGCTCCTGAGGACCCAGTCTCGCGCGCATCGCACCCGACAACTGGGATTTTTTGTCGCGCTGTCTCTTAGACGAGAAGCGAGTGGAGTCCGAGCTTTCTTCGCGGGGAGCTCGGGGCATGGGTGTGTGTGGTTCGTGTTGTTCAACGTTGCGTGCTTCAGGGATTGGTCCTGCGGTTCCGGGGTACACCGACTCTGGGTGATGCCTTGAGTTGGCTACTTGGCCTTCTGAATGTTGGCGACGGGGAGGTCCCGTCGATGATGCCTGAATACGCAATATTGCGTTCTCCTCTCTTAACCTTGTCGTCTCTTGGAGGAGAGCTTGCAGTTGTCGCTCGCTCGCTAGCTGCCTTCTTTCGATGGCTTCGCGCCACTCAGAGTTATCTTCCTCTCTAACAGATGAATGGGTTCTAGAAGGTGTGGCCATCTTTGCCGGTAACTGAATCAGCGAAGAATTTTCCCACAGACGGCGCCAATGTTGAGGCCTCGCGTCCCTGTGATCCAAGTTGTTGCCAGGTGGGCGCACGATCTCAACCACTATTGAGTTCTTGTTCAGTTGTGCCTGCAAAAGATGCCCGGACAGAGTGTCCGGACACACCCTCCGATGGTTTTGTCAGTCATAGTTAGGGAGAAGAAGAGGAGTTTAGCACAGTCGGTATTTTACTAGGTATTGCCAACTTACCTTCTTCCTTGTGTGAAGGTCTATATATATGGTAGCAGAGGTTCTCTCTCCTCCTTTAATGATGGAAGACTTTTTGGTTCGTCATGATGCCCCTAGTTGGTGGCAGGGACATCCTCGCCCTACAGGCGGCTGTCAGAGATCGTGGGATGTGACCAGCCATCACTTCCGTCTTTTCACTCTGCAAGCGTTGGAATGTGGCCTGTGAGAGGACGTTATAATGACGTATTGGGGGCATGCTTTCCTTGGTCAACAGTCCAAGCACTTATATCCGGATGGAGTATGGCGGTGGCCCGGATGTGTATATCCGGATGGAGTATGGTGGTGGCCCGGATGTGTCGCCTGCGGGTGCCGCGTGCCTTTCTCTGAGGGAGTCCGGATGGGAGGACCGCGCCATGTGTACAATTGGGAGGATCCGGATGGACTTCATCCGGATAGAGATGTATGGCACGTGTTATCAGGGGGAGGGGTCCCTACACTACTGGCAGGCTTTCTGATGGCCGTTTAGTCCCTGATTTTATAGGTAAGATACCAGTAGTCAGTGCCAAAAAGAGTGATGCTAACAGCCATATATTAAGATCACCCAACTGACCCTTGTAGCTTTATTGCAGCGGAGTTCATGGAGCTTCCACTGACCACAGCATATCTGCAACCTGGCACACATAGATTCACCCATGGATCCAACTTTGCTTCTGGTGGAGCAGGTGTTCTTGCTGATACTCATCCTGGAACAGTAAGTGATCTTTCCATTCTTCAATCTGACTAATCAAACCTCACAAAAGTTCAATTGCTTAATTGTGCTTGTTTGATCTTCAGATAAGTCTCCCACTGCAGCTGAGCTATTTCAAGAATGTGGTGAAGCAATTGAAACAGAAGCTAGGTGAAGTGAAGACCAAGAAGCTACTGATGAGAGCTGTCTACTTGTTCAGCATTGGTGGCAACGACTACTTCGGCTACTCCATGAAAAATCAGAATGCTTCCCAATCCTCCCAGACACAATTTGTTGGAATGGTGATTCGCAATTTGACAAATGCCCTTGAAGTATGGACATCTTTTTCTTTTCTTCCACCTAGAGTAAGGCTAGTAGATTAATAAATTAGACTGTTGATCCATATTTTTGCGTTGGTCTTATTGCAGGAAATATATCAAATTGGAGGTAGAAAAATTGCATTTCAGAATGTAGGGCCTCTGGGCTGTGTACCTACAAATAGAGCAAAAACCGGAAATGGTGCCTGCGCTGAAGAAGCCTCTGCAATGGCAAAAATGCATAATGCAGCTCTTGCCAATGTCCTCAAGAACTTGCAGACCCGCCTACCCGGATTCAAATACTCGATCTTTGATTACTACAACACACTCAGTGACAAAATAAACCACCCTTCAAAATATGGTAAGTATAATGCTCAGCTTTGCCATTGATCAGCATTGTGTATTGCTTATTGTGATTATTGTGGTATGAAGGTTTCAAAGAAGGCAAAAGTGCATGCTGTGGGAGTGGGGCATACAGGGCAAGTAACTGTGGAGGACAAGGTTTTGGAGGAACAACAACAAAGTTTGAATTGTGTAGCATTCCTGGAGACTATGTCTGGTTTGATGGTGGGCACACCACTGAAAGGGCTAATAGGCAATTGGCTGAGCTACTGTGGAATGGAACTCCCAATTGCACAGCACCTCACAATATCAAGCAGCTCTTTGGACACATGGAGTAGGAGTTTAGATCATATGACATATAGAGATTCCTAGTACTTTTTTGTTGCTAGATATTTAGCTACTGGAGATGGTCTTGGAGGTTTTTTCTGTTTTATGATGTACTGTGTATCATACATTAGATTTCTCTATTTTAATAAATAATTACTCTTTTATGTGGAGCCTACAAAACAGAGTTAAGTGTCTTTAAGATCTCAGACATTACATGTATACATCATGGGCACCCTTTGACAGTGATCTTGAAAACATTTGTGCAACTCTTGCAAGGTATCCAATAATCTCACTTCAAGAGAATGATTGCTCAAGAAATGAACCCAATAAGAAGGTTAGAACTATTATAAACCTCAAGGATGAAAAAAAAAAGATCCTGGGACAAGTGTGTAAGTTTCCACTGTAAGTCTCATTGTTAATCTATTAATTTTCGAATGAGATGAGATGTGGAATCATCTACAAAATGTACATGTACATGTGATCACACCAACTAAGACCTGTTTTTGTAAGGACCCACTCCTAATTATATAGGTGCATTGTTTGCTTTGACCCCAAAGGCTTCTCATAACTCTAAAACACATCTACATAACTAAGAAAAGTTCATACATATATAGCATCAGAAACCTTTTTCTTTATCCAATATAAAATATTACAATCACCCTCCATCTAGACACAATGTTCTCGTTATGTCCCATGAGATTAGAAATTGACTCTAATATCATTTTGTGGTGACTCACTCTCAATCATGTAAATATTATCCGTTTTGTATATAAGGAGTCCTCGTGACTTTAAAACACATTCGTATAATTAAGAAAAACTCATACATATATAATGTTAGAAAACTTTTACCCTATTTAATGTGGGATATCAAGCCCTGTTGTTCTAATTTGTTCTCAAACTCTTTTAAGTGTACATTTTATGAGCTGTGTGGGCACATGGTGATTGGGACACTTTCCATAATTTCAAATGCATGCATTTTCTGATCATGCAAGAAAATCAGAAGAGTGGCACCCCAAATCTTAAACTGCTGACTCAAGAGAATGAAATTAACATCAATTGAATAATTATCATCTTTATCTTTTGAAGATTCCTTTCTAGTGTCTTTTTAAAATGAGAAAATTGCTCTAGTAATGGCAAAGTTCTTGCTTCATGCAACTGATAAATCTATGGTGGTCAATTGTAATGCAATTTTGCAGTTTAGTTGCCATGGACATTGACCCAGTATTTATCAACATGGGATAAAGGCTTTACACTGGTGGAAGGAGCCTTTGGGATATATACTGATAAGTGTCCAAAACAGTGGTGTAAGCCTATGATGCTAATACACCATACGTGAGGATTCATAAGACTAGACTCATGTCCACTCTATGCTTAATTTTCATCTGTAAAAGGAAGTATTTGAATTCGAATTGTCCAATCCTATTTGTCTTTTTACAAGAGATTTATTTGATGGGTACTCTACTTCATGTGTGACAGAAATGAGAGCAGAGAATTTCCTTTACTTATATCATATGCTCCCCTCTGTACTTGGGTTATGTCCTTTTTTGTTTGGCATTTTCAATTTTATGTTCATCTTTTGAGTTGGGTATAATATCGAATAACCCATTTAGGTGATGAATTAGGTCACATTATATGTAAATTTTAATTTCTTCAATTTATATTGATTAAGTTATACCTCAAAAACTCCTCAATGGAAGACAATTGAGAATTTGCAACTACAAATTAAGAAATTAGCAACCTTTTGTCTATATAAATTTGTTGGGTGTAATAATCATATTTATTCCCTTTGATTCAATTAATTATTAAGTCAGAGGCTTCAACCCATTTCAACACCTTCGATTAATAAATTGTATTTTAAAACATTTTTGAAAAAATATATACAATTTAATTACCTTTTAAAACGTTACACAAATTATAATTACATCAAATAGGTTATAATTATTACCATATGATATAAGTTTATAGTCGTAACAAATGTCATTGTTAAGACAGATTAAGATGTAATTAAAATTGGTTACACATATATATCAACTTATTTCCAATTTGACAAGATTAATTAAACGATTGCTGTTTAGGTTGATAATTTACTTACAATACTCTAATCTCGACACGGCAAGTCACTGACCCTGCTAATGTTATAAATAACTAGGCAGTGTGTTGATCAGCCCAGCAACAAAGAGAAAGAGAGTGATCAGAAGATTGGTATCAACTTCAATTTCATCATGGCAAGCTTGAGCTTCCATTTCTGTGTGTTAATGGTGATGTTTGCAGGCCTAATCAGCCCGCCCATCTGCCATGCCCGCTTCCAAGAGCCCAAGAAGCATGTCCCCCTGTTCATCCTGGGGGATTCACTCTTTGATCCTGGCAACAATCTCTACTTGAACACCACCCCAGAATCCTCGGCTTTCTGGCCGTATGGAGAAACCTTCTTCAAGCGGGCTACTGGGAGATTTTCTGATGGTCGCCTAGTCCCGGATTTTATCGGTAAGATGGATATATCGTATAATCATATGTATTAAAACCTTCTTCAAACTGATTCTTGTAGCTTCACTGCAGCTGAGTATATGAATCTGCCAACAATACCTCCCTACTTACAACCCGGTCCGCAGCGATTCATTGATGGGTCCAACTTTGCTTCAGCAGGAGCAGGTGTTCTACCTGAAACAAATTTTGAAGTGGTATATAAGTGATCCTTTTTCACATTGAAGCTTCTTACATAGCTACAATTTAACCATGCAATGAGGGTTGGAGTTGTGTAATGAGACACCCGTGTTGTTTCTAGTGGGCTCCAATAATTTTAAAACTTTTTCCCAAGGTGGGATATCATAATCACACCATCATATATAGCAAACTTTTTCTCAATGTGTGTTAATCGGCCTAACGATTTTAAAACTTTTTCCTAATATAAGATATTATAATCACTCCATCATATATAGCACTAACTTTTTGTTGATGTGAGATATTGTACTTAGTTTTCACGTAAACATAATGTCCTCGTTATATCCCACTAATTTGTAAGGTCAAACATATCTTTTATAAGACTGAACAAACTCTTATATCAAGGTGTGGAATGGACCAAAAGATCCTGATAACTTTAAAATACATCTATATGGTTAAAAAGGTAGCACAAAGAACTTTTTTCATTATCCAATTGAGATATCACATTGTGCTTCCTTTGCAGATAAGTCTTCCACAGCAGCTAAGGTATTTTAAGGGTATGGTCAAGGTCTTGAAGCATCAGCTAGATGATGCGGAAGCCAAGAAGCTGCTTAAGAGAGCTGTTTACTTGTTTAGCATCGGTGGCAATGACTACTTACACTTCTACGATGAAAACACTAATGCTTCTCAATCAGAGAAGAGAGAATATGTTGGAATCGTTATTGGAAATTTGACAATTGCCCTCAAAGTAGGGACATGTTTTCCTTGTTTTTCCACTACTTGTGACCCTACTTTCGGGCTAGATGATTACTTTTTGTATTTTTTTTGCAGGAAATATATGGACTTGGAGGTAGAAAGATTGCATTTCAGAATGCAGGGCTTCTGGGTTGTTTACCCTCCTCGAGATCCGGCGCCAAAAATGGTGCCTGCGCTGAAGAACCCTCGGCATTGGCACGACTACACAACATGGCTCTTGCCAAAGCCCTCAAGGAACTAGAGAGCAGCTTGCCAGGATTCAAATATGCAATTTTCGACTACTACAAAGCCATTAGCCAAAGAACGGACAACCCTTCGAATATGGTAGATTTTGACTTCTGCATAAATATTTTCTTCAATCTATGCTATATGGTTTTCAATATAATTGTGATATCTCACGTAAAATAAAGAAAAAGGTTTTTAGTAGCTTCAACCCAGAATCAACAACATCTACAAAATTAGGAATATTTCGTTATAAATAGTATAAGAGTCGATTCTGGACCCAATACAAAAGTTTGTTTGACAATTCGCATCATAAGAAATGTTTGTTTGTTTGAGCATAAATATAATATTTACATGATTCGAAGAGATTAGATACAATAATTGTGACATATTGTTTTGTGACTGTTGTGAAGGTTTCAAGAAGCAAAAACTGCATGCTGTGGAAGTGGACCGTACCGGGCGAGTAACTGTGGAGGAGAAAGAGGAAGAAAAAAGTTTGAGCTGTGTAGGATTCCTGGTGACTATCTCTGGTTTGATGGTGGACACGGCACTGAAAGGGCCAACCGGCAGTTGGCCGAGCTACTGTGGGGGGGAGGCCCTAGCAGCACAGCACCTCGCAATCTGAAGCAACTGGTTGAACTTGAAATTATGTAGAAGAAGATCTCATCATCATATACCCCATAAAGCTATCCCTACTATTTTTAATCCAGTACTAGTAGGCGTTTCTGATTCATGATGTGCTGCAGATGCAATGCAACTCTAAACCGCACAACACCTCATGATCTTAGGCCATTTATGCAATGAATGATGCACTGCAGATCATTCTGTATTAGATTTCGCTGGTTCTTATATATAGAATGATCAGCTCTCTTGCGATATGGAATCTTGGTTGGATCGAATGTTGACCTTCTTATCTAAAACCCAATTAATATATGTTACGGCATTTACCATCACACACCATGAACAGTTCTAAAAGTTATTATTTTCCTTCAAGCCATAACCAATTGATTATCATCCATAAGGATAGCCATAACCAATTGATTATCATCCAAAAGGATAAGCCACATCTTCAAATCTTTAAATAAGAAACACTTGGAGATGATAAAGTATAAAATAGTTTTTAATTCCAAAAAATTAAAAATAGTTTTTTATTTCTAAAAAAAATTTAAAAAAAAAATGATATTTTGAGATAACATTTATTAATGGTTTTTATTTGCTTTCACTAATTTTTCTAGAATTGTTTTTAAAAAATTATTTTATAACTATAAAAAAATAATTAAAAATAAAATATTATATAAATATATTTAAAAATATAAAAAATGGGTTAAAAACATTTCTTGTTCAAAAACAAATTTTTATTTTACAAAACATTATAAAACCATTCTCAAAAATTATTTTCAAAAATTATTTTTAAAACTTATTTTTTAAAACTATTTTCGTAAACACTTCATAAATAAACTCTTAATCTCAAAACATATTATTTTTAATAAATTTGAGGTATTTTGAGTTATTTTTATAAAGTATTTTAAGTAATAATTGGAAAATATGAAAAACACTTTAAAAAAAATTTGTATTTTATAAAAGTGTACATTACGTTAATGAAGAATAAACCCAAAAAAAATCACTTTATTCTTAAGAACTTATTTTGTAAAATTGTTCCAAAAAAGGATAACCAAACAGAACTTAATCCCCAAATTCTATTAGCTTCTACCTGTTCAATTTCTTCTAGTGTTTCCACCTACCATTCCCACCTCAACAACAAAAGAGAAAGAGGAGAGAAACTTCCATTGATTTTAGTTTAATTTACACACGTTTTAATTGAATTTGTAATGGACCAATGGTGTTGTCACATGTCTACTGATCGAGTGGTTGCCTGCATCTGCAACCTGCAACTTTAATCAACAATGGGCCCCTTCATTAACTTTATCTTGAGAAATGCCCCTTCTCAATTTTGCTCCGCTCTGTCAAGTCACCATCTTCATTTGCTCTCGCCCTTTGGCTATCATGACTTGAAAACACGTATCCAATAACAATCTGAAAATATGTGCCAACCTCCAATTAACTGGCTGTGGTGTAAGCCAACAGCAAGTCAGCAACCTCCTCCACCCTCTTTATGTTTTCAAAATAAACCTTAGCCTTCCCAGAACACCCACTCTCAAATGTGTCTTTGTGGTGTCAAGACGACTATGTAGACACAGGCTCGAGATGGATGTGACATGCATTAGATTTTAATGAATTGGAAGGCATTAAGTTACGAGAGTGGTACCTTTCAAAGTCTAAATCTGAATTGCTTAACATTTATCCATGTCGAAGTCTTAATCTTAATTGCTTAACATGTATCAATATCGGGTTACCGTAACGGTCCCTACAAAATATATTTTTATATTATAATTAAATCCTAAGAATATATTTGATTCTTGAAAATAAAAATCAAATATGAGAAAATTATTTTTTTAATATTTTTTATCTTAATATTTTTCAGGAATCAAACATATCCTACATATTAATAGAGTTCATAAAAATTCCAATAGCACTTCACGTCATCACATCTAAGCATGTAATTTAAACTAAGCCTCCAACGCGCCAGACAATCACTACCTTGATAGTAGAAGCCAATCACGTGAAACCATAACTCTAAGCCTTGCACGAGCAGAAAGAAAGTAGGAAACAACAGTACTCAATAAAGTGCTGCAGTGAAAACAAAACCATCTCGACAAATGGGTTCTATGCTTGTATCCGCTAGCCCTCTCATCGTAAGGTTTTCTGATACCTAAGCCGATGACCAGGAAGTCCACCGATACCAAACGATTCTGCAATCAATTCCATTTGTTTTACTTGACGTTGATTTCTGTTGCTGCACTGCAGGTGCCTTTTCTCTTGTTGCACTGCATGCATGTGATTTTGAGGAGAGAGAAGAGAGCCAACTTTGTGGGCTTTCCAATGCACTGGCAGGCCATTGGCGTATGCTTTCTGAAACTTAGGCACATGGGCTAGCTGCATCCAAAGCTGGGCTCATGTGAAGCTACATGCCACATTCTTATCCGGAACGTTACACCCTGAAGCTGACATTAATTTCTTAGAACTTTATCATATGATTGTATATCATATCTCTGTCTTTAGCATATGGTTAATTGGCGGTTAGGTACTGATATTTCGTGTCCTGTTCGCCCAACTCCTATATTATATTTGTTGTTTTCATCTAATTTCCATGTCTGCTTTACCTTCTCAAGTTATATAAATATATAAATCAACCTGATGTAAGACTTCTAGAATCATATTAATAAATTGGGAAACAAACATGTGAGTTCATAAATTTTTTTCTTTTATAGTAGATAATGTGATTAGATTTTAAGTCATGCCTACGATATTAGTAAGACTCGTGTCACGTTAATTTATCGATTTGGCTAAAAAAATTTAAGAGTAGAATTTTTAATATAAAAAAAAAAAAACAGTTCTTAAAAAATAACTTTTAATAATAGTTTTTAAATATTTTTTATTTTTTTAATAATAAAATTTTATTTGAAAACTCAAATATGAGAAACAGTTTTTTTTAATTTAATTATTTTTCGAATTTCACAAATGAGAAACAAATTTCTCAATTCATTCTCAAAGTACCCACTTATGCAAAATGCAAAATATATATATATATTTGAATTTTTAAATAAAATTTTATTTTTAAAAATTGTTTCCTTGCTATATATATATAAAGTTTCCATGATAAGAACAAATGAAATGGAAAGAGGCAAAGAATAAAGAGAGGCAGCTCAACCTCAACCCACTTTGAAGATGCTGATGATTCCCATCTTATCTCTTCACCACGTGGCTAGGGTTTCCATCTGAAGTTTCTCTCAAGTTCCTCCACTACATTGGGTGCGGTTCGGTTCTCAAATAATTATGATATTGACACCATAAAATTAAGATCCATATCCATTATTGATGGGTCTATTCATAGGCCCTACTCATTTTTCATTTTTCTTTTGACCTATTTCCTTTAAATTGATATCTATATATAATATAATATAAATCCTACGTCACATGTTTCATCTACAAATAAATATTAAATTTGTAGGCTACCTAGCCTGCTCCACATATTTTTTCTAGGTTAAAAAAAGACCCAAAAGAAATTACAAATTGCAAGTCTACTAACAAGTCAAAATTTTAATATATATATATATATATATATATATATATATATATATATATATATATATTAAATAAATGATAAATTTTTATTTAAGAGGGCTCATAATTCAGAGTGTAAATATAAAAAGTAGAAAAATATGAGATATTTTATAAATTTAATAATTATATTTTGTTCTATCTTTTATAACATTTTTAATAATATAATAAAAAGATTCTTTTAATCCGTGAATGTAGTTAAAACCTCGTGTATATTTGTATTGATTATTTTATTTTTGTACTATTAATATAATATCATTGATATCAAAATTTTCGCTGATGCAACAATAATCACTATAATTTTAGGTGATCAGAATTGACATTGACTGATCTATCGAGATTGGTCGAAAAAAATAATCACATGGATGAAGAATATCCTACTCATAAAACTTACTTTTGCTTATTTTTATTCCTTATATGAATGATTGATTGAGCAATGACATAATATATATATATATATATTAATAAATTATTTATAAACACTCTAGGTTTGATTTCGTATAAATTTGAAATATAGTCTTTCATTTGATGATGGTTACAAATCTTTCGTGTTTCCATTCTTCACTACTTCAATTCCATTGGTGGTATAAATATAGTTATAAGGTAGAAAAAAATATTTAAAAAAATGGAAAAAAATTTTGAAAGAAAAAAAAAAAAAGATACGAAATGCATAATTTACCTTTTTATTTTACATTAATATATATATTAAATACTAAAGTTAGATGCGGACATGAAGAATCCAAGATGTTACCCAACAAAAGATGATTACAATCATTTACAAAAGCTTAGGGAAAAAAAGAATAATATATTCTCTTAAAAAGCCTTCTTTGACATTTCCTCTCTCTCTAGTCCCTCCCCCTCTCTCTCTCTCTCTCTCTCCTCCCCCACCCCCACTTTCGTCGCCGCACGTTCTCAATTATTGGCCCCTTCTCTCTCTCTCTCTCTCTCTCTCGCCCTCTTTCAAAAACCACATACTTGCAAGAAATGCCAAACTCTACTTGTGTCTTTTCTCAGACTCTTCCTCTACCTCATCCCCAGGGTCCTGTTTGTTAACCATCTCAAAAATAGTATTTTGGTTTTAAGAAAGGAAAAAAAAAAAAAAAAAGTGTTTTGCGATTGGAATATAGAAAAAAATCATAAAAATAAAAAATAAAATGCTTTCTGAAACATACTTTAATTATTTTGAATTGCTTCTACTTATTTTTCAAAGAACTATTTTTTTACATAAAAAAAGGAATAAATATGAAGAATAATTGCAAATTGATATTACTAAACTAATTAATTAAATTGATAGTTTTACATGGTATTGGGGTGTTTTTGGTTTTAAAAGATTTGAATTTATTTCATAACTATTTTAAAAAATAATTTTAAAAAATAGTTTTTGAAAATTATTTTCTAATATTTTGTAAAACAAAAAACTCTATTTGATAACTTGAAATATTTTAAATCTATGTTTATATTTAATGCTTTATTTTTTAATTATTCTACATATTTTTATAATTATATATTTTTTCATAAAAATAATAAAAAAAGTATTTCTCAAAACACCATATTTTATACTTTTAAGAATAATAGAAAATAGTTTTTTAATTGTCAATTATATTTTTCCTATTCTTTTAATTTTAGAAACCAAAAAATTATTCTCGAAAATAATCAACAAACAAACACTTGGTTATTTAGATATCAAAGTTTTTATTTCCAAAAGATCAAGGTACATCGAGGTTTATATGAATTACTATTTTCCATATATCACATGAAATTTGGGATGATTTTGAAAAATGTAACTTGGAGTTATTTTTTTATTTGGAATAAAAATGTAACTTTAAATTGCAGCATCTTCACTAAATTAAGAGTGTTTTCAAGAATTATGGTTTTAAAGTTGGAAGAGGTTGTTAATATTTGATAATACCTTTTTTAAAAAAGTAAAATTATTTCATTTTTTTCTCAAATTCGTCAAAAACCAAACATATCCTTAATATCTATCGAGAATATTCCCTATTTTTTATTTTTAAAATTTAAAAATATTGATAATTTTTATATAAAATACAAAAACTCTCAAAAATGTATATCCAAAAAGTAATAGTTTTCAAAATCATTTAACAAAATTGAGATATAAAAAAAAATTACTAATCTAAAAAGGAGGTTTGAACTGTTTTTAATAAAATCTTTTATAATACAAAAAATAATTTTATAAAAAAATAAATAAATTTAAATGATTTTATTTATATTTTTGTATGTCTAATTTCAATAAAAATAACTTAAAATGACGATTTTTATTTCAGGATTTATCGATGAAATATCAAAAATATTTCGTGCATCAGTATAAGTAGGTCAATATTATATTTATTAGTTTTTTATTGATAAACTATTACTAAATATTTTAAATATATATTTTTTATTTTTTATATGTCTTATTATAAAGACACTGTTTTAATTTATGTTTATATATTATTTAATTATTCACAAAAACATTTCCGACCAAAATATTACAAACAAAAGGGTTGTTGGCTAATAGCGTTTTTTTTTTCCCTATAATTACCCCTCAAAGGCCTAGAATTTCCAATTATAATTTTTTAATATTTTTAAATATGTTGGCATTTAGTGGAAGACTTGCCAACATATCTCTCTCGGATTCTCTCTCTTGTAATTTGTCCATGTTCTTCCTCTTCCTATTCATCGTCATTCGTCAGCCACCGCACCTTCAACACGTGTCGTCGCTGTCGGCTGAAGGGAACGAGATACCGCGTTAATTTCACGTGATAGAGATGGAAACGTCTCAATTCTGCCACGTCAACTCCTGAGCTGTTTCCAGCTACGCCCAAGATCTGGCCACGTTGATCCGGTCAGCCTCCCACCACCCATGTCTCCCCCCCTCTCCACCCTCCGATCAAACCACCTCCTCATTTTTCTCTTTTTTTTTTTTTTTTTTCCTAATTTTAAATTTTAATAAACAACCCCTCACCCCCTCCCCTCCCCCTCCCCACCCCCACCCCCAAGTCTTCCATAGGATTTGGTGGGTGGGTGCCGGGTGGTTGTGTTTTGTTTTCTTTTAATCATCTTTTTTTCTCCTCTACTATTATTGTTGCTCTCTCCCCCTATATTAATGCCTTTTTGTACTTTTTTTGTAGCCCCCTTTCTTCCACTTTCACATTTCTAAACTATGTGCAAAGTCTCCATCATTCTAGATTGTTGTGTTACCTTTTTTTTCTTTGTCACAATCCTTTTTTTCATCAAAAGTTTTGGGTTGTTTTCTTATAATA
This sequence comes from Vitis rotundifolia, assembly GCA_030254885.1. Classification (NCBI taxonomy): domain Eukaryota; kingdom Viridiplantae; phylum Streptophyta; class Magnoliopsida; order Vitales; family Vitaceae; genus Vitis; species Vitis rotundifolia. The sequence goes on from CM058159.1 coordinate 344,172, forward strand.
AATTCATACACCCAAAAAATAGTAATTTCACAATCCCATCTTTTTCATGCATTACCTTTATATTTCACTACTAATAGTAACAAGCTATATTATTTATCAAATGGGTCTATAATCTAAGGCTATGCTTTCTCCCATGGGCAATAATGGGACATAATCCTTTTTGTATTTTTTTTAAAATTTTAAATAGCATATTACAAAATATTCACAAAAAATAGTACTTTTAGACACAATTTTATTTACAAAAAATTGAAAAATGCATTCAGAGTTATAAATTTTTTAAAACAGGTGCAATTGTTAATAATGACCTATCGCATAGCCCTATTTCACCTATAAATTTAAATTATTGGTTAGCAAGTCAACATTGCAATGAATTATAACCCTAATAATTCGACATAAGATCCTTCAAAATTATATAACCTCACTTTATCTTTCTTCTATATCGTACTATCCATTCCACCTGTCGATCTGATTTGATCTAAACTTTTATGATTGTCTAACTAACTTATGATAAGTAATCCTTAAATATAAAAAATAACCTCGGAAGATTACAATTGACTTAGTGCAACACTTGTCATTGTTTTAACTAATTATTTACCATTTTCAAACATGACTTTCACATTATTTATAGTCATACCCAAGTGCCAATTAAAGTAGATTCTTCTTTATGATAAATTATTAGCTAATAAAGGTGAATATATTTCTTTATCTCAAATGCCTTTGGGCATCAATAAATAAAAGCACTATAGTATTTAATATGGTGCTAAGAATATCACTTTACCCATAAAAGTTAAAACTCGTAATAGGAAGATATATGTAATAAATTTTTTAAAATTGCTCAAAATAGGAGAGGCTTTAAAGAAAGGTAATAAAAGATTTTTTTACTCGAATATAATTTTTCCTTTCCTTATTATTTTTCTTATAATTTTCATAACCTAAATCAAACGTTAAAGGTATATTTCATTCTCAAAAAGTATTAAGTAAGGGGAAAAAAATATTTAATTAAGGGAAAAATGTTCAAAAATATTAAGAGATTTTATTCGTTATTTTTCTTAAATAAAGGTGAAAAAATAATCCTCAATAATTTATTTTACTTTCTTCTAACCTTTCAATGCACAAACTTTTCCTTTCTTTATCATTTTTCATCTTGGTTTATTTCCTTCAAATTTTCCGGGAACCAAATATCATCATTCACCTCATTATACTAAATAAACAACCAATAAGCTTAAATTAAAAATAAAATTGCTACCTTATTAAAAAAAAAAGAAAAATAAAGACCACTGCATGATGACAATACGAGGAATCAAGAATTAGATATAAAACAACGAGATCATTTAAAAGTTACAAAATAATAAAACCGTTTTTAGTATGATTAACAAATACTACTTTGTTAATCATAATATTTTCAAGTTGCTCTTTGTAATTTGATTTCAAATTCAAGACTATAATTTTATGATAAATATGTCTAATTATATTTTCAAATTTTAACTATACATTTAAAATCACAAAGTAAAAATGGAATGTTTAAATCTTATAGGTGGGATGCATCAAATATCATCAAACAAAGTGGTTGTGCCCACCTTATTTTCAACCTTACATAAAAAGAGAAAAAAATCTTAATTTCGAATATTTCTGTATTCCTTTTTAAAAATAAATAAATAAATATAAATAGCTAAATTGGAAAAATTATAAAAATAAGATTAAAAATGGAAAGCCAACCAAGACCCATCAAGGAAATTCACTAACGTAAGGTATATTAGAATATTCGCATGATCATAGTGAGATCATTTCATTATTTTTATTTCTTTCCAAATTTTTAATATCGGTTTCCCCTGTAACCAAAATCAGCCCCTCAACTCTATCAAAATTGCAAAAGAACCCCACCTTCAAATACCGCAATAAAAAGCCCTCTTGACCGTTTAACCTTCAAAAGGTAAATACAAAATTTTAAAATACTTAATTATCCGTTATGAACCCATATTTTTTAATATAATTTATCAAAACCAGCCACGTATGTGTATGAGAATTCAAAAATAACCCCACTTTCAAATGCCCTGTAACAAAATTTTACATTCGAATTAAATTCATTAATTTACGAAGAGGGTCTCATACATATAAAAATTAAAATTTAAGCTCACATTCAAGTACCATAATTAAAAGATTTTCCACGGGATTTAGAAGATTTTTTCGAACATTAGTTTGTAATTTTAAGAATTAAATTTATAAAAAATTGAGCTATTTACCTATATAAAACTTAGAAAATAACTTTAACCTAAGTTTGGAAAACCTATTAATTAATAAATCTTGGACCGTCAACAACGTTTGAAGATCAAACACAATTTTTAAAAAGCCGAAGTTAAAAACTACGGCGGATAAACATCTGATTATTTTTTGGCGAGTCAAGCGAGTCGAAGAGGGGTGACTCGTTCGAGTCAGGGAGAAAGTGGGAAATAGAATAAAAATGGAGACAAAAATAGGAGTTTTATTTTTTTGAAAATAAAATAAAGAAGTAAACGAAGCCAAGAAAGAAAAATCGATTTTTGCCCTGTTGGGGTTTTTGTGTGGATGCAGTCGCCGGAGCAGTGCCTTTCTGGCTTCTCATGATCTAAAGCCCTCCTCCTCCTCCTCCTCCTCCTCCTCCTCCTCTTTTTATTTTCTCTCTGTAGCCTCATCAAAACGCTTCGTTTCGACCTTCTCCTTCCTCAGCCTTCCACCGCCATATCTGCCGGTTCGATCTCCGCCACAATTTTCCGTAAAGTTGCTTTCTTTCATTGTTATTCTTGAAGCCCCGTTATGATTTTCTGATTTCTGAGCTTTCGAGAGTTTGTTTGTGAATCTCATTACAACTTTATGCGTGTACATCTGTGTTGGTGTCTGCGTATAGATTAAGCTTCGGAGCTTCCATGCAGTGAAGGAGCTTCGGAAGATTTGCTGTATTTGGAGCGTCAACGCGTAATCTAGGTTTGGGAGGTGACAACGCCTGCGATCTCTTCGTGTTGTATGTTCATCTGAGTATTCCCGGGCTCGAGGCTCGGGATCCGAACTGTGGCATCAGAAATGGAGCAGCGCACTTGGATCGAACCCGAACCCGGCCCCAACAGTGGCTATTTGCAGAAATTCAGGCTTTACGAGACTCGCGCGGTATACATATGTGTTTTTTGCTGGATCGGTATTGAATATGCTTGTTTGATCTCTGTGAATTTATTCATGATATTACTCGAGCTGTTATGCTTATTTGATTTTCGTTTTGTTTTTATTTTAATTGTTTTTGTCTTCAGTTTGTGTGTGGTTTTGTATTTTGCATTGTGCTTTCTTTTCTTCTCTTCAATAAGCATTCATTATCCTTGGAAGTGTTTGTTTTTGAGCGAAGTTCGTGATTCTGCTTTAAGGAGATGAATTGTTTGCATTGACTGCATTGGAGCTGTTACAGGTCGAGGTCGCCGTAACATATGCTGTGCACATATATTGAATGAATGGTGGGCTGTTCTTGCTTAGGTCTTTTTTTTTTTCCTGAGCTTTTCTTAAGGGATTTTGTAGATTGGGGGTTTTGACTTTGTCCGAGTTTTTAGGTTTTGACTTTGGATTTTAGTGCTTTTTTATTGTCTATTATTGCTATTTTTTTTCTTAAGATTGCATTCCTTCATGCAACGGTGGCTTAGGATATCTGCGATTATTGATGCTGATCCACTGATCAGCGTTTTTCTTGGAATTTCCAGTTCATTCAGCCTACTTTTGAGGGATTGCTGTGAAAAGTGATTTTATCTTAGATTTTTCTAATTCTTCACTTTTTTGTTCATCAAATCACTTCAACGTGTCTCCTCTGGGCATTGTAAGAAATTCCTAGAACTTTTAAAAAGTATTAAGTTGTTTGTATTTACCTTCAATTAATAAACCTGACCCCACATTTTCTGGTTTAAGTGATAACAATTCATGTATAATTTTACTTAAAAAATATCTCATTAGAAGATCTATCATGAATAACAGCCATTATAATTAGTTAGATTTTGAATGCCTTTCGATATTTTCTAAACCAGTCCCAAATTTTATTCAATTATTGGCATTTCGCTTATGGTTTTTAAGTTCATTTCAATGCTGTTACTGCTTCAGAATTTTAAAAATACTCTTACTGGGTACTGCAGATTAATTTTTGAGAAAGAATCATTCACAAAATCTGACATTTTTTTGTTTATCTCTTGGATAATTTCCAACCAAGGAGCAACAATAAAATGCAACTTGTGGTTATAATTTTGAATTTTTAAAATACTAACTTCCCAACTCTTGGAACCCTTCAATTTGTTACATGATCTTCCTACATGCATGCTTCTCAGCATTTGACTGATTTTAGGCCTATCATCTGTTAACTCACCATGGCCATCATGCATCAATACTCCTTTTTTACCTTTCTTTTGTTCTTGTAGCACCTTCACTTCAAATGGATTTCTCTTCTTACCACTGCAGTGTTGGTCTTTGCTTCACATGGTTAAGTCATCCAAGATTTTTTTGCTCATATCATTCGTTGGTGCTCCCTCCAGCATCTCTCAAATGCATGCACTTAGTATTCTGTTTTGTCATGCCATTAATGATTCAGCGTCCTCATTTGATTAAGCCCGTTTTCTGCATATTTCTTGACTGATTAATGTCTGCATAAAGACAACTTGCCTCATAATTGTCTTGTAGTTGTCCTTTTATGATCTATAAACATTTTACTTGTTGGGAGGGCATCCTAATCTAAACTATTGACAGCAGCCATCCTTAGGGAAGATGGATCTAAGATTATGAAATTGGTCAGGGAATGGCTCCAAGAAATTAAAACTTTGGTGTTTAAGTTTGAATAGTGATGCAGATTAGTAATTGATGTAAAAAATGAATAATAGATGGGTATTCTTTTAAATGGTGACTAGGGGTAGCATTCAATGCTGAGCTTTGGGAAAGTATTTTAAATTTTCAGTTATGACACATGGCTGGTTAATCAAATTTTGGAGTTATGCAGGCATGGGTATAGGATGGGGACAAAATTTGCTTTAAAATTTTGGAATTTGGAAATTAGTTGCAATTTGGATGGGTAACTCAAATTAATGAGGAAATTAGTCTTTCCTTTGTTGGCTGAAAGTTAGGAAGTTCCTACCAAGTTAAATTTAGGCTAAATAAAAATTTTCCTGTCTATAGGGGAATTAAAAATCATGGCCTGAATATATATTCTGCATGTATTGTTTCATTTAAGAGCCTAGCTGGTCTCAAAGCCATTTTTTAACAGTTACCCCTGAGCTGTTAACCATGACTAAAGGTTGTACCAATCTGGGCTTGGACCATCATAGTACCACGATGTTTCTGCTTGTCCTGGCCCATTGCCCCTTATGCATGGTGGGTCTCGATACGATTTTGATACTGGCATGGCCCAATTTTGAATGCTTCTTCATTTGCTTTCTTTTTATCACCACAAGGGGATTGATGAGATTCTTGCAATCTAAAGTACCACTGATGTTGATAAGTGAACAATAGGGTGAAATATTCATCTTGAGTTGACAAAAAGAGAAAATAGTGATCTTGAGTTCAAGTGATAAATGTAAATACTGTTCTAAAGTATGATATCAAGGTTAGCAGGGTTGTAATATGATTAAGAGATATGAACGTGATTTCAATGTTAGAAACTCAAAATTCTTCTTTGGGGGGGTCTGCGCTAAAATGACTTGAACAAGGTTTGAGAACTATTCCTCAACCCAGTTCAAATTTGGGAACATATGTTCTGGCCTTGTTTGGTAGGTGTGGTACAGTTGGCTACCTGTTTAATCTCATTAATTATATCTGTTCTTTTAAGTGCAAACGGATTTATACTTGTACATATAAACCACACTAGAAAGAGAATTCTATATCTGGACTATGGTTGGTTAGAACTCCTTATCCTGAGTGTCAATTATTGAATTTCACCTTCTATCTCATAATTCCTTTGTGATATTTATATATCTTTTTTCTATGCAACAGAACTTCTATATAATAGGAAGAGACAAGAACAGAACCTGTTGGAGATTGTTAAAGATTGACAGACTAGAGCCCTCTGATTTGAACATACTTGAAGATTCTACAATATACTCTGAAATTGAATGCTGTGACCTGCTAAAGCGAATAAATGAAGGAAACAAGTCAACGGGTGGACTCAAATTTGTGACTACTTGTTATGGAATTGTTGGTATGCTATCTGCAACATTTTCCACCTAAACCAAATCTTATTTTGTTATCTTTGGGACTCATGGTGTTTTCTTCTGATTTTAGGGTTCATCAAATTTTTGGGACCTTACTACATGCTGCTTATAACAAAAAGAAGGAAGATCGGTGCAATATGTGGTCATACCATTTATGCTATTACAAAGAGCGAGATGATTCCAATTCCACATTCTACTGTGCGGTCCAATATGGCTTATTCTAAAAATGAGAACAGGTCTTTTGTCCATTCTGCATGTAAATGTAAAATGCCATTGGTACTTCTATGGAGACCTAAGAGTATAGCATTCAGAATAGCACATTGTCCCTATGTATTAGATGAGAATTGTGTTTTGGTTGGGTTGTTTTATCTTAATTTCAATTTAATATTTTTGGACAAATAATGTGATTTTTGAGTGTCTTCCTTTAATTGTAGACAAGTTCTCACTCTGGAGGTAATCTCTGTATTATTGTTGTGAGTACACACTTATTTGCTTCAACCTGGTCCCACATTCCTTATAGTTTGTCTTATGTTGAAGGTGGACAAAAGAATGCATCTGTCAAATTTCTAAATTAAGGAAAATATTAAATGTCACTTGTATTACTACCTCTTCAGTTCATTTCATCTCATAGAGGCCATTGCCAGTTCATTTCCTTCAAATATACAGGGGCAAACTTCATTGCTGTTGTGATGTTAATATAACATATTGAATGAGGCAAGGTATTATCAGGGTTTTTGGGGGGAAATCATTTCTTTTTTCTTTTCTTCTTTTTTTCTCTTGTGGAAATTTGTAATTTGATCTAATGCTTCATTGTTCTTGCATTTTCTTTTCATCAATTTATTGGATGTGTATTAACGTGTTTTGCCTTTTTTGATGACATAGATACAAGAAGCTCCTATGCACAGTGGATCTCACAAAGGACTTCTTTTTCAGCTACTCCTATCATGTCATGCGTAGTCTTCAAAGGAACTTACGTGAAAATGAAACAGGACAGTCCCTCTATGAAACAATGTTCGTTTGGAATGAGTTCCTAACTCATGGGATTCGAAATCACCTGAAAAATACACTCTGGACAGTTGCATTAGTATACGGTTTCTTTAAACAGGTATGAGGTGGTTTGGATGTACTTCTTGTAAGTGTTTAAAGTTATTTGAATTATATAAACTAAAGGTAGCTGAATAAAAGATGTATAATTCATAGTGGTTTTCTACTTTTCCTTGATCTTTATACCTTTGTAGTAGATCTGCTGTAAAGAGTCAGACTGCAATACTGGAACATCATATTGGAACAACTTTCCTTAATTTTTTCCTAGTTTTAATGTAGGGTACACATTTTCAACAGGTGAATTTTATAATTAAAATGGGTATATTTTCTGTTACTTTTCTTCTATAGGAAATTACTCTCTTGGAAATTATCTTTTGGAATTATCAAGGTTATTAGCTTGTTAGATCTTATTGTAAAGTTGGTAGCAACTGAATTCTTTGATTAGTTGAATCGGCTGGTGTGGAAGATAATTCTGATTGTTCAGTAACTGTGCAGGCTTGCAGCCTTCTCATTTTCTGATATTGATGGACACTTGTTGCACATAACTATGTTCTTACTGCAATGTTGAAGTTTGATGTGGTAATGATATGCTAATGCTTTGTATGCCAGGTCAAACTTTCAGTATCTGGCAGGGACTTCAAGTTGACACTTATTGCCAGACGATCACGTCATTATGCTGGCACAAGGTCTGAACACTTTTGAATGATAAACTTCCTTCTTCCTTATCTATCATAAAAAAAAAAAAAAAACAATAAACCTCCTTACTTGGGTTATATAAATGGTTGAAACTCTATTCCTTTAATAATGTGTCAGATACTTTATTCAAATCTTCACAACTGATTGCTGTTCATGCCCTCCTACAATTACAAGGGATCAGGAGACATCACATGGAGGACTCAAAAGCAGTCTTGCTAATTTTAATTCGACTCATGACCCTAAGTTTCGATAGACATAGTCTCTTTCTAGATGTTCCAAGGGCCATAGTATTTGACATGAGAACTCTCATAGATGGTTCTCTGGTTGATGAATTTTAAAAACACTGCATATTTGTTGCACATATAAGATGAAGAATCCCATAGTCTCTAGAATCATACACATGCTTTTTTTTTTTCCTGTTCATTCTGTGGTTCTTAAAGCTATCATTGCTCACATTTTCTTTCCCCCCTCTTTTCTGCTATAGATATTTAAAAAGAGGTGTGAACGAGAAGGGCCGAGTGGCTAATGATGTTGAGACAGAACAGATTGTGTTTGAAGATGTTCCTGAAGGTTGCCCAGTGCAAATAAGCTCTGTTGTGCAGAACCGGGGTTCCATCCCCCTTTTCTGGTCCCAGGAAACCTCGAGATTGAATATTAAACCCGACATCATCTGTATGTTTTGGGCACACTAAATTGTTGTGATAAATCGATGACATCTTACTTGTTTTCTCTTTCTTTTTTAGTTGACTCCTCTTTCTGTTTTCAGTATCAAAAAAGGACGTGAATTATCAAGCCACAAGGCTTCACTTTGAAAATCTTGTTAAAAGATATGGAAATCCAATAATTATCTTGAATTTGATTAAGGTTGGTATTTCTGCACCTTTTGAGGGGGCAATTCTTATTTTTGGCTCTAGATCAATATTTTGATTTTCTTGTATGACAACTCTACCAATCCTCTGATGTAGTCTTCCTTCAATCTTCTTTTGCTTCTATTTGTTATAATGGTTGTTGATAAACAGACACGTGAGAAAAAGCCCCGAGAAACCATTCTTCGTGCAGAGTTTGCAAATGCTATTAAACTTATAAATAAAGATTTAGCTGAGGAGAATCACCTAAAGTTCCTTCACTGGGATCTAAATAAACACTCTAGAAAGTACGTTAACTTCTCCTTTTTATCTTTAATCCTTGTTTATATTATTTAATTACTGTTAACATGAATAGAACTGTTTTATTTTTTATTTTTTAACTTCTCCTTTTTATCTCTTATCCCTTTTTACATCATTTAAGTACTGTTATCATGAATGTTCTTTTTTTTTTTTTTTTTCTTCAGCAAAGCTACCAATGTTTTGGTACTTCTAGGCAAAGTGGCCGCTTATGCATTGAACTTAACTGGAATCTTCTACGTTCAAGTGACACCGCCCTTAAGGCCTGGACTATTGCTAAATGAACCTTTTTTTGAGTAAGTTAGCAAGCTGCTTCGATCTTATGGCATTCTTGTCATGTCTTCTATTGCATATATCTCTCTATTTTTGACTTCTAAGCTTGATCTATGATGTTCCTCTCTTACTATTCAAAGTGATTGAGGTTGAGAATGTTCTCAATGACACTCCCCCAATCATCCCATCATGGTTAACCTTGTATATCTAGCTCAACCTCTAATTGCATTACAAAGATATTGAAATTAAGATTGCACATAGCCCCGTTTTTATGCTCTATCAAAAAAATAAAAATAAAAATAAAAATCTAAAAGGTTTCTTTTGTAATTCCTCTTAAGCCTAAAAATTTGAATTTGGTCCAGTGAATTGTTGCTTTATGATGGAAAAGTGGTGCACTTTTGTCTTGAGATAAAAGTGTTCCCCCAGATTGGCTTAAATCTTGTTGAGTAGGTCTCCTTCTAATTAATATTCTGCTAACTAATAATTTTTTATATCTAATAGTAACTGAGGAACCCTCATGGTCCTAAATCTTGTTGAATAGGTCTCCTTCTCATGACTAGTGTAATATGACCTTATACCAATTTATTTTCAGGTTTTTCTGTTTATTGCTTGATCTGATCTTTTTAGCGAAATTTTTGTCAGAGCATTCCATATATTATTAGATATGTTAACCTTATTTGTATAAGGAAACATGTGAAAATATATTAGACCTGAAGAAAGTATACAAGGATAGCAAGCACATGCACACATGTATGGATATATATATGTGTATATATATACACACAGAGCCACAAGCATTAGACATGTAAATTCATCAAAAGTATAATTTGCATGTTAAGAACCACATAACCATATTCATTTTAGGAGCAAAATGATTTGTATGAGTTTCTCAAAATAAAATGCCATCGTACTAGTTATTTTAGTATGACAATTTCTTTTTTATGGATTGACATTTTGAATTAATTATTTTGGGTTCTCTTAATACACATGTCTACAGATTATATTGTTGAAAAACTTATAATTAATGTACAATGTATGGGATAATACTTTTGGAAAATTGAAAATCTAGTTACTTAGAAATAATATTCTCTAATACTTAATAAAGGGCCCAGTGGATTGTAATCTTGAAATCAGTAGTCCTTTGGGACCAATAGCATGTTTAGAATCTTTTTCTGGGTCTTGTTGCAATTATTCAATTCCACTTTTTCTTGCACTAAGTATTAACATTGCTGCCAATGCAACTGTGGTTCAGGAAAAATGTTTGTGGTGAGTGGTCTCTGAACTCCTCTTGCAATAAAATTGAGGATGCTGATAATTTGGAGAAGGACATCAGCAATTGTAGCAGTAACTCGAGTGGTGACTGTTCTGTAAAGAATCTTTCTTATAGAAATGAGGATGTTGATATCCTAGAATCTGAAGTTAGGAATGGTAGTAGTGGTGCAATTAGAAATTTCTCTTTTAAGCCCCCAATGTTCCAAAAGGGAGTCCTGAGGACCAATTGCATAGACTGTTTGGATCGCACGAATGTTGCCCAATATGCATATGGTTTGGTTGCTCTTGGACATCAGCTGCATGCTTTAGGATTAATAGATGTCCCACAGATTGATCTTGACTCTACCTTGGCGGATGATTTGATGAAGTTTTATGAGACAATGGGTGACACACTTGCGCTACAATATGGTGGATCTGCAGCCCATAATAAGGTAATGCTGTCGCTTGGGAATATTTATTTTCTATTTTAGATGCAACAACATGGAAAGTTCTATATTCCAATATAGTTGCAAGCCAGGATGATTATCACCTCTGAAGCTTCTATGAAAATATCAACTAGATTTGTTTCCACTATTAAGTGCTCTGACCAATTCCTCAAGCTATGTATGAAGTGGAATGAATATCAGTCTTTTACATGAGAGACTCACTGAATTCTTTAATTTATATTCCATATTTCATCATATTGCATTTGTGATGCCGAACAGATATTCTCTGAGAGAAGAGGTCAATGGAGAGCAGCAACCCAGTCCCAGGAGTTCTTTAGAACTCTACAACGGTACTACAGTAATGCCTACATGGATGCTGAGAAACAAGATGCCATTAATGTGTGAGTCAAATAAGCTTTGTTTTTAACTAATGCCCATAATTATTATTGTTTTAGCACAAAATCAAGAACAGAAATCCTTGTGCATAGGCATAGTAATGGGGCTCTTCTAATTAGCCCTACTGTTTACTCTATATTTGACCAGGTTCTTAGGATATTTCCAGCCACAATTGGGTAAACCAGCATTATGGGAACTAGACTCAGATCAGCATTACAATGTTGGTAGGCCTGGTTCTTATTTTGCTGATGAAAATCAAAGGTATGAAATATTTCTTCTTTGGATTGCTAACATTCTATTATCTTCAAGTTTAAGAAATTTTGTTAGGGCTATATATCGTTGAATCAATAGAAAAAGCTTACTACTAAGGAAAACTATGGAGGTCATACTTTCATGGTATCTATTTCAAAATGTCTTGGGAGGTTCATTTTCACTGTACTGGAACTATCACTCCAAAAATGTGAGGCTTCTCAAAGAGTTAATGAAATGTTTTAATCCTCATATGATGATTGGAAAGCGACATTTCATATTTCCATTTCACATGATACCATCAAGAAGGATAGTGCTGTTCAGTAATTGATCATGTGCTTTTAAGGGTGGGAAATGATATTTTTTAACATGTCCAGTGCAATCAGTTATCAACCAAACCGACTTCTTATCTAATGACAAAAATAAGGTATCTTCCATAAAATATTCACAGGGACATTTCCTGTATGTAGGTTGGTTTTCAAAAGATCGCTTTCAGACGGCAATATTCTATGTGAAAGCAACTCTCCTATGGTAACCTCAGATGTTAAAAAGAAAGAGCTGCCTTCCGCTGAAAAGGGGCAAGGAGGGTGCATGGGTCTTTCAGAGTCCACACCTGAGATATCGACCTGTGAAACTGATCTTTCTTATTCCAGGTTGCTTACTTTACATTTCTTAAATTTTTTAACTCATTGAGCACTCCTAAGTTATCTAACATTTTTAATTCTCTCAGTGTAATAGGAGCTTCCTATCTGCGCTGTGTACATTTTTAATATAATGCATGTATGCCTTTGGATAAGGGTGTATTATCTGGGACATCATGGATTTTATCAACTTGCATTCAACAATTGGCTATTTTAGAGTATATCCTTTGACTAAGGAGTGGTGCAGTTACACCTGAATATTTCAGTGGATCCCCCCCTCCTTAGTGGGCTCACATGTTTTTCTTTTGTTTTTATCTTTATTGTTATTGTTTTACTTTAATATATTAGTACAAGGAGGATCATCTTGCTGTGAACACTTTTTGCCATTCCTAAATTTACTTAAATTTTTGTTTCCTAGCTAACAAAAGAAAAATGCATGAATAGAAGATGTAAATTTATTTCCAGGGCCTTAATTTGTTATCTCGGTAATTAAAACGTTGGCTGTGTTTTGTAGGTATACTCCCTCCATGTCACAGAGGATGCTTTTCACAGATGCGCATCTGGATCGATGTCTTGACAGTGATCACATCTGTTTCAATGAGCATGGCAATGCATGTAACTGCTCAAACTTTCTTGATGTAGACTGGCTTTCTTCATCTGGAAATTCATGTGAAGAAGAAACATATGAAAGGTAATTATCATCCTTTCAAGGAATGCATGTTGGTAGTACCGTTTGGAAGTCCGAAGAAGAGAAAACTATGGATGCTTTTCACCAAGGGAATAATTGCCTTTTGGTAGTGCACGTACCATTGGTGTCAACAACTACTTCATCACATCCCTCCCCCCCTACCACCACTCATCACGCCTCCCCAACAACCTACTCCTTTGCTGCCATTGCTGTTGCCGTCCTTTCCTAGCTGAATTTGACATATCAGGTGGCCTGCATTGCTATCGCTGCTCTGGTAGCAGTCATCAACACCATGCCTAAACAAGCTTTCTCTTTTTATAGAAAAACTCTAAAATGTCCCTGCAGTTTTGCCATTGCCCGCTTATCTTCAGTCTCTGGCAAAAAGCAAACACATTCTTTTGCGTGCTTCTTAGAAAATTACTCAACAAGCCTGACCAAAATGATGCCTTAAAATTTTTTTTTCCAATCACTCGAATGACGATGAACTGTAATGGCTGCAGGTCTACTCTCATAAACTCTCCCATTCCTGGGATGTCATCTGAGAGTGTTGTGAATGGGTTAAGCATCGACACTTCCACAACCGCAAGTGAGTCTGGCTCCAGCATTAAGGTTGGTATTCTTTCGATTTCTTCTTACTCATTCATCCTTAGCAGAAAATTGCATGTTTCCTGGATCCAACTTGTTTGAAAAATGTTGCACTCTTTAGTTTCATTTTAGACACTAACTCACATCTTATATGTATGCTGTTCTGACAACCGGGAGGGCCGGGTGCAATCTTTTAACATACAATTATAGACACACCCCATTATTCCGCTGATTTAAGAAACATCATTTTGCAGCTTGCAGCACAGAATCCTGATGTTCATGCTGAATTTTCTGACGCCTTCGTGCGCTGGGTAACTTATGGCGAGCTGCTGTTCTATTGAAGTTTTACGTAAATTTTTTTTGTTCGAAATCATTATCTATTCCCATGATTATATGATTCGGCACATCCAAAGGATGTGGATCCCACCCAGAGAATAAACAGCAAGAGAGACCCACCTAAACATAGTTCCGGCGTTTGCGTCAAAGACACATCCCCTCAAGAAAGGTATTGTGTAAGGTGACGTAAATTCACTGCATTTCTCGGCCACTAGGGCATGATACAAGAGTAAATAGAAACAGCTAATTCTTTAAGGAGATCCTTCAAGTTCTTCAACCCAACTCTCCTTTCCCTTCCCCACCCCCTCCCCCTTCTAAACTCCAGATTTTTCAATCTCTGTAAATATTTCTTAAATATGTTCACTTAGTTGGGGGCGGCCCCATTTATTCAACGGTTTTAGGTTCTCGTTTTCTCCTCATCTTTTATTTATTTATTTATTTTTATTTGTTTCACCTCTTTTATCCACCCTTTTTCCATGTTCATGTTATAAAATAGACAGAATTAGGTTTCATCAACCTATGATTTTAAACTGAATTTCTACAATCCTCCGGGACTGCAATTCTTAGATATTTTACAAAAGTGCGGATGCTCGTCTTTTATTGGCCAGTGCTAATGATGTCACGTAGGGTATATAAAAATAGGGGTTAATTTTCCCAGCCATAACCCAACCTCCATTCTTATGGTTCTCATGTTTTGCTAATATGAAGATGAAAAGGCAAAAAAAAAAAAGATGCTTATTAGCAGTCGGACAATTGTCGTAAAAGTGCTCTTTCAACTAGAAGGCTTTCCCCCAACATTTGGTTTGGGAGAAAATGAGTAAAAATTAGAGAGCAAAAGTAAGGACAGAGGAAAAATTTAGAGAAAAATAAATAATTCTTCGAAGTTAAATGAATTGTTTTCATTTCTTTTAAGAAATAAAAAAATTAAATTAAATAATTTAAAATATATAAGTATTAATATATTTTAATTATATGTTAGGTTTTTTTTTTTTTTTAATAATAAGTATTAATACAATTGCTTAGAGTGTATTTGATAGTGTTTTTACTTGGAGTGTTTTCTTTACAAACAGTGTTGAGATAATCACCAATGAAATGATCTTAGAGAAAACACTAAAATGTTTTCTAATATTTTAAGTAATTTTTTAGATTTTTAAAATTATTTCTTAAATTTTGATAAATAATTTTTTTTAAAGTAAAAAATATTTTTTAAAATCACTACCAATCTTAGAATGTGTTTAATGGTGATTTTAAAATGCATTTTTAGAATTTTTAAAACTTAAAAATATTTATTTTTTAAACATTAAAAATATTTAAAACATTGCTCTATTCCCATGCATTGATGAGAACCAGTTTCTCTCTCGACAAGAAATTTTTTGGGGATTTATTCATCATTGAACCTAGTATGACATTACAGAAACTTTAAATTTTCAGCATCAAATCTTTTTGCTAATAATAAAGAATGCATCTTCCCATCCCCATTTTTTTTTTTTTTTTTTTTTTAATAAAACCTAAAGATACATCTTCCTTCCAAATCTGTATATAAAGTGCCACCAATTAGTGACAAAAATTGCCCTCAATGTCTAAAAGGTCACACAAACCCTGTTACTTTCGGGCAGTAGAACCCCACTACCACAAAATAAAAAATTAACATAATAAGCATCAAAACCATATTCACAAAAAATAACCTTAGCGAAGTAGGCAGTAACACAATGCATATCATATATGATATGCAGGAAGAAGAGACGGAATTATTAGTCTCCAGTGGATGATAAGAGGTAGGCATTCCAAGTCTGCTGTTTGGTCTTTCACCAGATTCACTTGTAAATTATTTCCCATTTGTATGGAGCTGAAAACCTTTATATCTCAGTTCTTGAGATCCAGGATTAACAAAAAAGGTCCTAGGAGTAATTCAAACTTTAAATTCTCACATAAGAGAAAGACAGCTGTGTTTCTTTCAAATATCCAAACATGAAATGTCAAAAATTCTCATAAAACTAGCCATCATCTACAACTAAAAACTCTGACAAAAAAGAAATCCCTTCTTAAATAGCCAATGACAAATGTTTAAAACTTGATTTTAGATTGGCTCATCCATCACTCCCAGTTTCCGGCAGGAGGAGGAGGAGGAACACCTTCAACTACTGGGGGGACTACTACTGGTGGTGCAGCTGCAGCATCCCATCCATCTGTTGCAATTGGAACTGCACTTGCCATTGGAACTGCACATTCAAAGAGAATGTTTCAGGGTAGTTAACAGAATAATAAGCTAACACAATAATAATTATAAAGCTTAAAACAATTTTTGGTAACTGAGTTGATATATTGGTCTTTCATATTTACATGGAGAACTTGGGCTTACACTGCTATGAATTACCTAAACAAATTATCAGACATAGTACAGTAAGTAATGACATGCACAAAAAAATAATAATAAATCTAACCTGCATCCCAATTGCTTCCTGGAACTGCAGGAATGGGAGCCACTGCAGGCGCATCAGTGCCCCACTGGGCATCAGTAATTGGGGCACCCCAATCACTGCCGCCAAGACCACCAAGTGCTGTGGCTTGGTAATCTGTTATTCCATAATCTGGGGCAGCAACGACTTCATCCCCTTCTTGTTCCTTCGGCTCCTCAGGCTCCCTGTAGAAAAACAGATCCACCTACACATTGAGGAAAGATCACAGTAAGTCAAAATCATCAAGTAATCGCCCACCAGGCGCAAGCTAAATCATCAAACTCAAAAATGCAAACCTCAGTGCAGTGCAAAAACTTGTAAATTCTGTCATGTGTCAATTCAGAAACAAATAATACTGTATGAATTACAAAAACCCAAAATGGTTTTCTGATATGTTTACCATCACATCCCACTTGTGTCCTGGAGCGATAGTGCGACGCATCTGCAGAACCATCCTTGCCAACAGCCAGAACAGACAGCCAATGCTGTGCTTTCCCTTGTTATTGGCCGGGATACCAATGTCAACGTACCGCATTGGGGAATCCGTGTCACAGAAAGCAATAGTTGGAATGTTTCCTAGTGCAGCTTCCTTAATAGGCTGAAAACAGTTATTGTGATGATAAGTAAAAACCCTGGACTAAATAGCTCATAACACAAACTCATACATTATACAAAGACAAATTAGATGAAACAAAAATAAATCAGAATTAATCTCTATATTAGACATTTCCCTGGTTGGCTAGAAAAAGAAGTCTACCCACCTTCCATGAACCCTAAAACCCAAACTAAAAACAGAATTTATAAAGATGTGCGTTATTCACTTACCTGATGATCAGTTCTTGGGTCAGTGAGGATGAGAAGACGGGGCTCACTGAAAGATGTCTGGAGCTGATTGGTGAATGTACCTGGTGTGTGCCTTCCAGCAATTGCATGAGCACCAGTGTACTGAGCAAACTTCAAAACTGCCCTCTGCCCATAGGGCCTAGCAGACTGGACAATGATGTCCTTAGGGTTCTCAATGGCAACAATCACCCTGGCTGCAAGCTGCAGCTTCTCCCATGTTTTTCCAAGGTTGATGATGTAAATCCCTGATCATTAGAAAGAGAAAAGATCTTAAAATTTAGGCAAAATCATTTCATATCTACAAAACCGATCATCCATCAAATCATATTGTTTTCTGCAGAAGATTAAAGTTACAAATTTATAATATAATAAACCTAGTGCAGGGATTTTCAACTGAGTTAGTTGGTATTGCGAGGGAGACAACTAATACATTAACAAATAAAAATCAATCTAGATTGAATTTCAGTACCATTTACACTAACATTAATTGCTTTGAAAGTAAACCACCAAATATTCAACATAACATCAGCTAGGGGCATCTTAAATCTCCGTTATTCTTCGAATTGATTGGTGAAAATATCAATAAACACATTTTTGGCATCTTGAAAACTTCATTATTAGTGAATTCGAAAAACTAGAAAACACCCAGAAGCACAATCCTACGATCGATACCAACCCAACCATTTATCTTTGTTCAGATTTGCACTAACTTCAGTAAAAACCAAACCGGAAAACACAATCCCAAAAATTCAATCAAGGAAAAAAACTTTCAACAAATCACAACATTATCCAAAAAAAAGCATACAAAACAAGTATTTCAATGCTTCTACAACCATGGAACTTAGATCACCAATCCGTTCAACACCGAAAATGATAGCAGAAATAAAACAACCATTTCTCGGATGCTACTATTCGGATCTCAAAATTTCCAATAAATCGCAATAAGAAAGGAAAGAAAAATGCACATGCAGATCGACAAAGAGAAAAATCACCCAATCGAAGAGACGAAAGATTTCAACACGAAATTGAAGAATGAGAGAGATAGAGTACCATCATTGCGGCGCTTGAAGACGTAACGTTCCATCTGGAAGTTACAGTTCTTGGTTCCTAGGTGAACCTCGGCGGCGAGCATCATCTGTATGTCCTGTTCCTTCTGAGATAGAGCTCTAGCGGGAGTCGCCATGGCTTTCTGCTTCCTCTTTCTCTGAAAACCCTAGACTACTCTTCTCTCGCCAATTCGCTCTCGCGCTAGGGTTTCGGGAGTGGGCATTTGGGGGCTGCAATTTAAAGGCGGAGACCCAAAACCCTAGTGCCCTTAATTACTATTCTACCCCTCTCATATCCATAATTATCCATTTCTACGGGCCCAGTCCAAGAGTAAAGCCCAAATGTTTCAATCCATTGGGTTTTGTTTTTGGGCTTCAAAGTGTTTGGGTCCATGACCCGCAACCCATCGTCTCTAAGCCTGAAGCCTTAAACCCTAGTTGGAGTTGCAGAGACGCACCAGTCTCAACAATTCGATTGCGAAAATGGCGAATTCAAAGCCAAAAAAGTCCTCAAATCCAGAGTCCATGGAGCTTATCAGAAACGAAGTAGCATCCTACGCTTCTTCAATTGGTCTCTCTTCTTCTCTCCCAAGCTCCGGCTTCGACGACTCCGATTTTCGGAAGACCGGAACCCTCAAAGCTCCCAAAACTCCGAAAATCCCCAACGATTCCTCCAAACAAGAGGATTTTCCCCAGAAAACCCAGAAAAGGAAAGAGCAAAATCAGAAGCCCAAACCCAAAGTTTTCGAGCCTGCGCTTGACCAAACTAAAGGCTTCGACCGCTTCAAGAACCTTCCAAAGCTTCCTTTGGTGAAAGCGAGTGTACTTGGAGTTTGGTATGTGGATGCGGCGGAGTTGGAAGCTAAAGTGTTTGGGAAGGAAGGGAAGAAGAAGCTTGAGGCAAAGAGAGTGGAGGAGTGGAAGGTTGTGGTGGCGAGGAAGAGAGAGGTGGCTGAGAGGCTGATGGCGCAGTATGTGCAGGACTACGAGTCTCCAAAGGGCCAGAGTGGGGATATTAAGATGTTAGTTACGACGGCGAAGGCAGGGACGGCTGCAGATAAAGTTTCAGCCTTCTCGGTGATGGTCGGAGAGAATCCAATTGCGAATTTGAGATCGCTTGATGCACTTTTGGGTAAATTTACAAGCACTTTGCTTTTATAATGAATATTCAGTTCGTATATTCGCTTTCTTATTGGTGATTGTAGTTTGTTTTTTAGGAGTTGAAGCAAAAGGGTGATTCTGTATATCGTTTGGTTGTACTTTATCATGGTTTCTATGGGTTCATTTTATTTTAGGTGGATAAGTTTTATCGGTAATCAAAATGGAGTGAGACCCATTTAAAGCAGAGGTGATATCTTGGATTGAATGAAAGTTGAGAACCTTTTAGTGCAACTTCCAACATTTGAAATTGTTGAACTTTCAGTTACTGGGCATAGGGTGTTCGAATACTATAGGATACAAAATTTCCATTCATTACCTTTGAGTGTGGATTAATATTATGATAGAGCTAGTTTAGACTGTTTTTTCGAGATTGTATATTGGGGTTTGGTCTATTGTACATCCTTACATGCACTTCAAAAGCTTGTGTTGAGTGGAGCTTACTGGTTTGTGTCAGACTTTATTTGGCGTATCCAAACTGATATCAAGTTATCATTTCAAGATTAATCTCTACTGATACTGTTATTGATGTTGGTACTGTGTTCTTCTTTAAGTTGGTTGCTCATGGAACTGACTGTTTGATGCAGGAATGGTGGCATCAAAAGTGGGAAAGCGCCATGCCCTCACAGGCTTTGAAGCGCTAAAGGAGCTGTTTGTTTCAAGGTTGACCCCTTCTCTCCCTCAAACATGTAGATACACACACAATCACAATTTTTCTACTAGTTGGGGAAATTTCTAACCAGATGTGTGGTCTCTTACAGTCTATTACCTGATCGGAAGCTGAAGACCCTCCTACAGCAGCCACTAAATCATCTTCCTGAAACAAAAGATGGTTACTCCCTTCTACTTTTATGGTATTGGGAGGAATGCTTGAAGCAGAGGTTTGTATAACCTTTTTTTTGTTTTAGTCTATTACCTGGTTATGGGCTTTGAATCAGATACCGTCCCTTTATATTAAGAGAGCATACAGCAATATGAAGACACAAAACTACCTTTCGTTTGTCTCTACTTTACTAATATATAAAATTTATTACTATTTTTACATCAGATGGGATAAGTCCTTGATAATACTGTTTGAAAACCCATCTTGTCACTTCTAAAGAGTCACTTAATCATGGTCCGTGCTGTACTAATTAAAGTAATTATTACGTTCTTTTCACTTATCGTTATTAACATATGCATGTAATTTTAGCTGAACTGACTTTCAGTCCCTTTCATAAAATGAACTTCATTTCTTATCTAAATACACATGACTATCTCAGGTATGAACGTTTTGTTGTTGCCCTTGAGGAAGCATCGAGAGATATGTTACCGATACTCAAAGACAAGGCAACGAAGGTTGGTTTGTTCTCTTGTTCTTTGTACTTCACTGTACTGCATTTATGTCCATGATCAGGCACTTGTGTTTATTTAATGGATATATTTGCTCATGCAGAAGTTTTATTCCTGTGAGAATAGTATTTTGGTGCAAGTGTATCACACTATGCTTACCTATTTTTATGCTTAACAAACCACTCCATTCCGAATGGATTCATCCTGTTGGTCTCTGGTGGGTAAATTGGCCTGCTGGGTCTGTGTACTGAAACTTCTTTTGACTATCTTACATCAAGCAGGGGAGTTAAAGCAGTGATTTTTTATGATGCTAATTTCTCTAATATTATAAAAATTGAGTTTTGATATCTGTTCTGCTAAATTTTATTGTGCCTTGTATTTGAGCTGTGGATTAAAAATTGAATTCCTCAATCAATACCAGTATAAGTAGTCTGTTTCAGGTACTTCAATCTTTTATTTGCTAATTTGGTTAAATACAAGACCATAGAGTCTGGACTTAAGTATTTTAGCAGTGGGAATTGGTAAATGAACTGGTTGACTCCCCTTCTTTCTAATTGCTGTTGTTTGACCAAAATTGCTTGTCACATTTAGGATATGTCAATATGGTAACTTGTGGTTGAAGCTTTCTTACATTTTCTGGTTGCTTTCAGACCATGTATGCCCTGCTGAGGGGTAAACCAGAGCAAGAGCGCAGATTGCTTTCTGCCCTGGTTAACAAAGTAAGTTCACATTGCATTTTGGCCTCATTTGATAATCTCAAATATTAAAATCTTCATATGCCAAAGCACTTTCTTTTAGAGTTGCTACAAACTTTAAAACTTGTTTATTGTTTGTTTTTATTTTATGGTTATCTACAGTTGGGGGACCCTGGTGCTAAAGGTGCATCCTATGCCGATTTTCATTTATCAAATTTATTGACTGACCATCCAAACATGAAGGTACTATCGAGTTTAGGTGCTATTTGTTTTTTGTTTTATATGTATGTTTTTGGAGTGCCATTAGTGAAAGGTGACTAGTGTTGTTAATAATTGCTGTAGACCAATAATAAACTAAATGAAACTTCATTGGAGTGTGGTAGTATAACTGTGTAGGATGATACATTTCATTCAGGAGTAGATAGTTTTCATGTGCTTGTATTTTTCAAAACCAGTATGATATGTGATACTGAACCTAGACAACTAAGTGAGTTTTTGTATTTAGTAGTGTATGTGGAACTACATTGTTTAATCTTTCCTTCTTTCTTCTTTTTCCTCTTTCTATAGTGAACCATTTAAAATTTATAGTAGTACATTGGTTTCTAATTATCTTTCAAGGACCTTCAGAATTTAGGGCCAATGATAGATGGATTGGAGTGAATCTTTGTGCTACTGGGTAATGCAAGTTGATGCTATTGTATTTGTTAAGGAGGTGTGCAGTTGTAAAAAATTAAAATGCACCGCATGGGATTTGTTATTAGGTTTACATGGAAAAAAGAGATATTTACTGACCTTTTTCTAGTCTCTCTTAATCCTTCCATATAATTTCTTAAGTCTTTTCTATGATGTAGCCTGGATGTATTCTGACATCTGATGTATGAATATCCTTTTTTTTCTTTTCTTTAGTAATTTTCTATCCTAGGCTTGTATTAAGAGTTCTTCTGTACAGGCTGTGGTGATTGACGAGGTGGATGCTTTTCTCTTTCGACCTCATTTGGGATTACGAGCAAAATATCATGCTGTATGTCCAAATCATTTCTACTGCTAACCTATGGAACTTTACTTGAGCCCAGAGTAACCAAAGCCTGTAGTATCATTATATGGCTTGTTACTGTGATGGTTTTGTTTATTAATTTATTTCAATTTGATCCACATGTGTATTCTTTTGCTTTAGTATTTGTAATTTTGGATTTTTTAAAGCCTGTCAAAAAAAAAAAAAAAAAGGATTTTTTTGAAGATTAACATATAAAGGCATCCTAGCACAGTGATTAAAGCATTTGGAGAGGTGGGTCATGCCTGAGTTTGAACCTCATTCCCCTTTTCCCTCCCCTCCCCCCAGGGTAAACTTATAGACAATTAGTATGGCATTCTCCGTGGTCCCTCATATGTAGAAAAAGCTGTATAAATGATCTTCTGTAGCAATGGTAACATAAGTTTTAATTCATTAGAGCAATTGAGGCTCCAGTTTTCATCCTTCATTTAAAGTTGTCCAGGAATGCACTTGAATATTTATAAAATAATGCATGTACTAGTGAAAACTATTTGAGATCTTCTAAGTGAACTTGATTTTAATCCCTATTGTTTTGTCATTATTTACTGATCTTGTCACAAAATGAATGGGTTATGCTTTTTGATGGATTGCCAAATTTCCATTTATTTCTAAACTACATTTCAGATTGTATGGAATGATGCATTTTCATTCAAATTTCCATGATTTAGATGCACTTGATATGACCTGAAAGCCTTATTCATATGATTGCATACAAATGCAGGTTAACTTCTTGAGCCAAATTCGCCTAAGTAATAGAGGAGATGGACCAAAGGTGGCCAAACGTTTGCTAGATGTATATTTTGCACTCTTTAAGGTATTGATAAAGTTCTATATCTATTTTGTATGATAAGTCTGAACTGACATATTTTCAGTCACACCAAGTCACTTCTCAAATAACTTCCACGTATTTAGACACTAGTTCATATGTAGTATTCTGTTGAATCCTACTCTGCCTATTTGAAATTCCAATGATGAGATGTTTTTTCCTCTTCTTTAAAAAATGTATAAATGTACATATTTCAATCTCAGGTACTGATTTCTGAGGCAGGTGGTGATCAAAAGATTGACAAAAGCAGCAAAGCAGGTGGAAAAACTTCCAGTTCTTTTAAGAATAATAAAGCCAAAGATGCAATGGAGTCTCATGTTGAAATGGATTCACGACTGCTGTCAGTTCTCCTAACAGTAAGTATAAATATTTGTTGCTTCTGCTTGAAAAGTTTCTGTATGTAGACCATTTTAGCTATGCTAAAAATGATGTTGGCCTTTTTATAGTAACCAATAATATAAACATGCCTAGGTTTTAGGCTTCTAGATCTGTTTTTTTTTTTTTTTTTTTTTTTTTTAATAGGCAAGCAAAGGTTCAAACCTGCTATTTTCACCAAAAAAAAAAAAAAAACTCCAAAAAACATTAAATCTATAACCTTTTATCCACAATGAAGACTATCTATAAAGCCCAACAATGTACAATTAGATGTCCCTAGACATGCCCTGGATTACTCCAGAAGGGATATAATGAGGGGTTTCCTCCAGTCTTTGATTTGATATCTCTTCTCCATTAAAGGTTTGGTGGTTATGCTTCTTCCAAATGCACCAAAATAACCAAAGGGGGGGTGAACTTCCTCCAATTATCCAAACCACTCATCTTCCAACCCAAAAGATGCTCTCTAGTTGACTCCAGAAAGACCCACTGCAGTCTGAAAATATTCAGCAGTAAAGCCCAAAAATATTTAGACTTCTAGATCTTCTAGTCCACAAGTCAGAGAAATTGTGCTAAACTCTGGCTATTTGCACACTGACTTGAGGTTTTAGTTCTTACTCTCAATCTTCTATTCCTTGAAAAAAAAAAAAAAAAAATCTTCTGATGCATAGATATCTATTGCAGTGTACAAGTGACCAGCTCTGGACTATAATAATAATTTATAAAGAATTTATAGAATGCTCTTTGCTATTGTTCTAATGTTGCAAATTTAATTTCTGATGTTCAAGAAATTATCTGTTCTTTTTCTCTTTGCCTTTGACATCCACTAGTCTTGAATCATGATGTAGTTCTCCATGTGGATCTGTATTAGCCACACATATTACATAATATTTGGGTTCCTGTAAGTCATGATTCATTGAGTAGGAGTTTTATCTTTGAGTGAGTGCATCCTCATCGCCCCTTAAAACTTATACTTCCCTTTTCTTGCCATATCCTCAGGGAGTCAACAGAGCATTTCCTTATGTTTCAAGCATTGAGGCTGATGATATTATTGAAGTCCAAACACCAATGCTCTTTCAACTGGTAAGAAGCGAAGCTTGATGTGAATTTTTTTATATGATAGAAGTGTGAGTAACATTGTTTAGTGTTATTATGCCTTTTTGCTATTAGATATCAAACTTGTCATTTTTTTTATTTTTTTATTTTTCATTGTGGCATGTCATTGTTGATATAGAACTTCAAACATGCAGGTTCATTCGAACAACTTCAATATAGGAGTTCAAGCATTAATGCTTCTTGACAAGATATCATCCAAAAATCAAATTGTTAGTGATCGGTTTTACCGTGCATTGTATTCAAAACTGCTACTTCCAGCTGCCATGAATTCTTCCAAGGCAAGTGAATTTGGTTATATTTGTTCAATATCTGTTGCATTGAAAATATGTGATCTGATGCTGTGGGATACTTAGGTAATGTGTGGGAGATGACATCTTGGGAAACCCAAGAATGAAATGTCATCATAGTGATTACATACCAGCACAATGAGAGTCCATGTTAAAGATCACATGAAATATCAAAAAGCTGGTTTATATCATAGAAATCATAAAACACCCTTTGTAATCTTTCAGCTTGAGTTAGCATCTACATAAGTGAAGGTTCAATGCCTTTGTTTGATTTTGTAGATTGGGTGGGGTCTTGCTGAGAGTCAAGGTGGTTTTTTGTGTCCTCTCTTTTGAGGCCTTCTTTTAGGTGCTCCTTGTGTATGTCCTATGTATTCTGGTGTATATTTTCCTATCATTAATTTATACATACCTATCCCTACCTATCAAAAAAAAAAAAAAAAATAGAAATGATAAAGCACCTTTGTGTGAGGGGGCATATAGCCATTTTTATGGTACTGAATGCTAACTACGTTTTAGTTGTAGACAAGGATTAATCAATATCCAATTCAAGTTTCAGTAGCCCAAATCTTACTGTCTGATGGCAGGTGTATTCTTCCTTTTTCAGTGGGGGCTGGGTGGAGATCTGTTGTTGGGTGGCATTTTTGTTAAAGTTTAGTCCCTTGTTTCTTCTTAGGTCCTATAAGAAAATTTTTTCTGATTACTTTTTTCACTATTGGTTCTTCATGTTGCTCACAGCCAACTTCACAGGAAAATGTAGGGCTATGAGATCACTCTTTTGGGTTTTGTGTCAAATTTATTGTGCATAGTTCTGTTCAATTTCCCTCTTTTCTAAGTTGCTAAGGATCCAACTGGTCCCCTTTCCAAATAGCATGGACAGAGTTGTTTTCTAGTTGGCAGTTGTTCTTTATATGAGCAGTTGTGCTTATGTTTCCCTTTTTTGTAATTTGTGTTATTTTTTCAGGCAGAAATGTTTATTGGACTACTTTTGAGGGCTATGAAAAATGATGTAAATTTAAAGCGTGTTGCGGCCTTTGCCAAGCGTATATTGCAGGTCAGTAACAAAATTCATTTTTCTGTACTTGTCCTTTCTTTGGGCGGGGTATCATCTGAATAATATCTGTTGAATGCCTGTGGATTTTGTTAGGTCATCCCTTTAAGTATTTTCAGGGACAAATTTCCTAAACAACTGCCTGAATGTTGGTTGAATTTTCTTTACCCCCACCCCCACCCCCCCCCCCCCCCCCCCTTTTTTTTTTTTTTTTTTTAAATGTTTCGTTTTGCTTTCATGGACATGAAGTTAATTTGCATTTTGAATTCTGGATTTTATTCTTATATATCTTGTTTGATTGCTTGGAAGATTGAGGAAAGACAATTTTTAGTAACAAAACAGGGTGTTAGTAATTTTCCTTGTGTGATGTTCACCTTTGCCTATGTTTGAAGTGTTCTGGAAGTGTGAATTGTATTGAAGAGGAGCATTATGAGGCAGTTTTGGTTCAAGAAAGTCTCTGTAGTAGTAGATGATTATGTTTCAATCCCCCTTTTCACACTTCATCAAGGATTGACTTGTTAAATATCAACAGATGGCACTTCAGCAGCCTCCGCAATATGCCTGTGGATGTTTATTTCTGCTTTCTGAAGTTCTTAGGGCTAGGCCACCCCTATGGTAAGGCTCTCTTACTTTAAATATGCTCTAGTGTGGTTTAATTTATAAATCTATTGTTTCTGATAAATGATTTATTCTTACTATGCAGGAACGCAGTGCTTCAGAACGAGTCAGTTGATGATGAGCTTGAACATTTTGAAGACATTGTAGAAGAGACTGAGAATGAACCCAGCACTGTAAAAGAAACTGAGGATAAAGGGAACACTGTATTG
This sequence comes from Vitis rotundifolia, assembly GCA_030254885.1. Classification (NCBI taxonomy): domain Eukaryota; kingdom Viridiplantae; phylum Streptophyta; class Magnoliopsida; order Vitales; family Vitaceae; genus Vitis; species Vitis rotundifolia. Next base: position 371,191 of record CM058159.1, read on the forward strand.
GAGAAACGAGAAAGTACTAGGGAGTTAATTAATAGTAGTGAAAACATGAAATCTGATGGTGACTCCTCAGAGGATGAAGATGACTCTCCAGCCTCTGATTTGGAATCTGATGTTTCTGATGAAGGAGAAGACTTGCTCATAGAAAATGATTTGGAAAATCTCCAAGAATCCAAAACATTTTCTGATCATAATGGGAACCAATCTCAAGTCTCTGTTACAAAGCCTCGTCTGCCTGGAGGCTACGATCCAAGGCACCGGGAACCTTCTTACTGGTAGATTTCCTTTCTTATCATTTCTTAGCTTCATATATCAGGAAAAGATTTTTTTTTTTTTCAAAGCATACTTTTTCTGAGATTGTTGTGCTTCATTGGGTTGTGTTGCTTGCACCAAATATGCCAGGGGGCTAGAGGCATTGTAACTTGCTTTGGACTTAAAATAAGCCAATAAAATTAGCAAATGGATTTATTACTACAGTAAATATATTATCATTATATACTAAACCATAGTTGCTTCTTTATTGAGAAGTTGAAACCATTGCATTGCAGGGCAGATTGAATTGGTTTTCTTTTTTGTTTCTTTTTTTTTTTTTTTTTCCCTTTATTTGGCTTAGCATCAACTTTACTTTCTTTCATCAACTATGCTTAATTTATTTTCTAAGTGTGGGTTTGGCTCTTTTTATCTGTTCTATGAACCAACAGCAATGCAGATCGTGTGAGCTGGTGGGAGCTGATGGTACTTGCATCACATGTGCACCCATCTGTTGCTACCATGGCTAGGACAATTCTTTCTGGAGCCAACATAGTCTACAATGGAAATCCATTAAATGACCTATCACTTAGTGCTTTTCTGGACAAGTTAATGGAGAAGAAACCAAAGGCAAGCACATGGCATGGTGGTTCTCAAATTGAACCTGCCAAGAAGGTTAGTTTAGTTATCTAACTTCTTTTACATAGCTACTATTTTTCCCAAGGCTTCCTACTATCTTGCCGTCATAATATTTCTTTTAAGTTGCTTTTTTTTTTTTTTGTCCTTTTCTCCAGCTGGACATGAATCATCATCTGATTGGAGCGGAGATTCTCTCATTGGCTGAAATGGATGTACCCCCAGAAGATCTTGTTTTCCACAAGTTCTATGCAAATAAAGTGACCTCCTCAAAGAAGCCAAAGAAGAAAAAGAAGAAAGCGGCAGAGGATGAGGCAGCTGAAGAGTTTCTTGATGCCGATGGTAGTAATGGGAGTGATGATGAAGAGGTTGAGGTGGATGGTGGCGATGAGAGTGATAATGAAGAGATTGAGAACATGTTGGACACAGCTGATCCTTCTCTGGAATCAAATAGTGATTATGATTATGATGATTTGGACCAAGTTGCGGGTGACGATGATGATGACTTAGTGGGGAATGTCAGTGACGCTGAGATGGACATCCCTCCAGACATGGCTAAGGGGGAAGATGATGAAGACTTGGTTGGTAATGATGGTGAAAATAGCGAAGATGATATTGATTTTGGGGATGCAAGTGATGATGATAATGATGATGGTAATCAACTCAACAGTAAGAAAAGAAAACAAAGGAAGTCTGGTGGGAAGACTGAAAAGTCCCCTTTTGCCAGCCTTGAAGATTATGAGCATCTGTTAAATGAAGAAACTCCTGCAGACAAGAAGCCCAAATCAAGAAAAAGATCTACAGAAAAGAAGTCCAAGTCGCGGAAGAAGAGAAAATCAACCAATTGAGTTTCATTCCATCTCAACTTCCCAATCCGCCATCCCACAGGATTGCAGTTGTTCCTAAAGTCTTCCCGATTCAAGTTCTTAATTTTGATTAATTACCACCCACATAACATGGGTCAAAATCAGTGGTCTAGGCCTCTCATAGTTCTTAGAATATCGCTTCTGAGTTATATTTGTTCCATTGCTACAATGTATGATAGCGTAGCAGTTTTTATAATTTAGTTGATTAATCTTATCAATCTCCATGATTTAGGTACTTTTTTCTGTTTCCTTCGTTTCGGTTTTTAGGGCAGTGTTGCCCAATTCCTATAGGGCTATTATTTGAATGCAGAGAATGGGTAACAATCCCTTTACTTTTAAGCCATTCTGATCCAAAAATCAAAGTGACTGAAATTAAAACCCTAACACGCTCAACATGAAGAATAATTGGTAGCTTAACATTTACCCTGTTTAAGAATCTACACATTGGCACATTTGCAAGCTAGGCTTGACTACATTTCCCCAACCAGACCAAAGGGCCCTTCCACTACACCTTGGCATACAACTGCCACAACCCACAATCCCAACATCTACCCAATATTACCAAACACAGAATGCAGATACAGGCAGAAACTCACGTAATCTGATTCATCCTCCTCCTCTATGCTATGGTAACCTCAACTGTCTTGGACTTTGGAGGAGGAGGATGCTTCTCTATGGCCACAGTCAAAACCCCATTCTCACATTTGGCACTGATTGCGGAGGTGTTGGCATTTTCCGGCAGCCGGAACTTCCTCATCAGCTTCTGGGGAGCCCTCCTTTCAAGCCTTACGTATTTGCACCCTTCCTCCTCCCCATCCTCTCTCTTCCTCTTCCCATGGCTTCTGATTACCAGAGTAATGTCATCTTCAACAGTCACCTACAACAAATTCAATCAAATCCAGTGAGGGTTGAAGATTGAGGATTAAAAACGAATGATGATTCAAACGTCAAAACTCAAAGCTTTTAGCATACCTGGATATCAGATTTGCACAGTCCAGGGACGTCCATGTAGAAAAGGTACTCTTTGGGAGTGTCCATGATGTCTGTAGGAATGGTGGAGAGGCCCTTGTGTTCGTGGGTGTGGTGTGATCTTGAAGGAAATGCGAATTTATCTATGGATTCTGGGAAATTGAGGAGCTGGCTCACAGTAGCGGCCAAGTCCCCATTCAACACATCCAGATCTGCCACTGGGCTCATCCTCTGAGTTTCAGAAATCACTATTAAGGCTCTGCGTCACAAAGAAAACAGCTCAAGCGACCAAATGTGAGAAAATGCAGATGAAAACAGTTGATTCCAGAGAAAAAGGGTGGGAAAGTTGGGAATTTAAAGCGCGACAGTGGAAGCTTCGGGAGAGGAATGGAGTGTGTTCTGCGACACGCCGGAAGCATCCAGAAGAATCACGAGCATCTTCAAGATATTGTTGGACGCGTGTCTCCACATGAGACGTTAAGATAGATCTTGATATATATATACGTGGAATCTTGATATGCATATACGTGGCCGTGGTCAATAATGAGAAAGTCCTAGGGCAAACCATATTAAATATAATATATATATTTTTAAGAGAAAGGTTGGATATATTAAAGCCCATTAAATCTTTCCAAATAAACTTTGGGTTAAAGCTTGGCGATGGCTACAATTTTTTTGGGCTAAAGCCTGCTCAAAATTTTTTGGACTAGGCTCAAGCAATAACATTTTATGAGCTTGGCCCAAATTCTAGGCTCCAAGGTTTTGCACTATGCCATAGGTAGGGGTGGCAAAAGGGCGGATTTTTTAGGGTATTCGTCTCACCCCTAATCAGACGGGTTTCAACTTTAACAAAACGGATTTGGGAAGAGTTTGGGAAGAGTTTTTAGAATTTTTTTAAAAATCGGGGTGGGTTCGGGTATTGTCTTGTCCCACCCCATCCCATTTCGATTATATATAAATTTAATTTAATTTCATTTTTATTTTACTATAATAATAAAATATTTTTAATAAAATAAATTATAAAAAATATAATAATTTAATTAATTATAAAATATATCTATTTGAATGTAATTAAAAAAATTTAAAAGTTTAACAGGGCGAGGCATGACAGGTATGGGAATTTCTCATACCCGCCCTGTCCCATCTCGCCTCGCCTCATCCCATCCTATCTCGTTTTATTTTTTAAACGGAACGGGGATGAGAATTATTTTAAATAAACGGAGTAGGGTTAGGATGGGGGTGATCCATTCCGAACCTGCCCCGTTGTCATCCCTAGTTATAGGCCGGGCTCCAAGTCTTACTCATGCAGGAGAAAATGTAGCACAACCTGGCCGAAATCCTCCTCTTCACTCGAGCCCACTGATAGTTCGATTTTTCTCTTGGGCGGGTTGGACCGCCCGAAGTACATACCTAATTGTATAATTGATCTGAGAAGATTGAAGAAGAAAAATGATATTCAACATGGTATGTTATACGGATGGACTAAAAGGATTCTTGCGTAGACTACAACAGCAAATGGTAATGGAATTACCTTATCCAATTGACTCATTGCTGTACTTGGTGTTCTTTATCCAATCCCCTTTAGTACAAGTACTTTGCTACGTGGCAATAACTCTCTACTTGTTCCCTCATGGTTATCACCACAATGATTTAATGGTGTTGTCCTACTATATACTTGTAAAACTAACGTAAGATAGTACTTATTTGGAGAAGACTAATCATATAAAATTATTTAGGTCAATAAAGAACTCGAAAACCATTACTTTTTATCGTCTATTATATCATCATTAATGGTAGGTATGACTTTTTTTTTGCATTTGATCATTTTTTGAAAAAATGATGTCCAATGAGCATGGATAAAACTTTTATAACATCGACTATATAATTCATAAACCGATTTTAAGACTCGTGATTTGAATAAATTGATTATTGTTGATTTGAAAAGTATCTAATTTCAACAAAGAGATGGTTAAAAAGATGAAGACTATAAATTGATGAGATCACAAGTTCTTGACTAATGTGTAATGAGCATATAACACGACATCATGGGGATTCACTACCTAAGACCACATTCTTCCTCTAAGACTATTAAAACTTACAACCTTTTTCTATAATTAGAATCAAATCTATCAATGTTGCGTTTACTTGATGCTAGAATTCTATCTTATCCAATTGACTAATTACCGTCAATGGTGTTCTCTATCTAAACGAAAATTGAAGTAGAAAAATGATACTCAACATGATATGGATTAGAAAGATTCTTGCTAAGTACCCAAGTGGCTAATCAATACCCTACCCAATTGATTAATTAGTACCTTACATTGTATCCTTTCTTCAAAATCATTTAGTACTAGTTATAGCGTGACATTCACTTGTTCTCTTATCAATCTCACCTCAATGATTTAATGAAATTTCCTTAGTGATATCACCTCAATGATTTGATTAAATTATCCTATCATATACAAACATAAACAAAATATAGAATAGCACATGTTAAGAAAAAAAGCAACTTATATCGGATTACGGGAATCAAGAAGGAATTAAAAAACCATTACTTTTTATCGTGAGATTATTCACCGTCGATATGATTTTCTTTTTTTCTCAATATTACATTGTGCATATTGAGAATTGGCCAAAATTTTAATGATATTTAACATCATATTTTATGAACCTATGATACAGATCATCATCTGAATAATTCATCTCTCAATTCATTTCTGGCGCTTAAGATATACATTTTTACAGTCCAACAACATAAGTGTTAATAAAAAAGAACATGTGAATTTTTATTACTATGAAATGAAAAAAGACCAAGAATGACTTGAGGAGCATCTAATGCCAAGAAAGAGGTGGTGAACAAGTTTCTTGACTGCAAATGTGACCCCCTCCCCTTGTAAAAAGCCCATCAGATGGCATCATGGGATTGGCTGCCTAAGACCACGTGGTTCCCCTACAACTACTAGAGCTTTGGATCTTGCTCTATGAAGATTAAATTAGAATTAAATCAATCATTTATCATTCACTTGATACTATATAAATTGGCCACTTCTCAACTAATGAATGCAAAAACACCTTGTGATTCTCTCTACTACTCCTGCATAATTAATTGATTTTGAGAAACCCTTAAAACCCTAATGCCTGATAATGATTAGTGACCCAAAACCCTACAAATCTACACTCATTTCTATTGTTTTTCTTCTTGAGCACATGGCTTAGCCCCCTGAAAATCTCACTCTAGTCTAGACATGACATGCTTAATCACATGCTCCCAAGTTTGACAAATCATCACCAAAGATTTGGATCAGATACCGTAGACAGCAAAAATTTGGTGGGCCCAAATCATCTTAATACCATAGAAAGGAAATTATCAATAAAATTGTTTTTTTTTTTCAATACAATAAAATTACAATACATCTAATTTTCTTTGATAAAAGAGAATAACTTTATATGAATTAGCGGTTTTTTGGTAATTCAATGTGAAAACAATATGTTTGTTATACTATTTATGACTTGTTTAGGAATAACCGATTCATGGGATGACTGAAATATCATACATGGGATTATAACAATACTAGGTATTTGGAATATATAAAGGTAAGAATGAAGTAATTTCTTACTTTTACCAACCTAGGAAAAGAAAAAGAAATTTGACATAATTAAGAGAAATTAATGGTGGAATGCACCATCAAACTACCCCAACTTAATTGTGAGAGTACAGACCACTGGACCTCTAGTCATTGGACCTATTGAAGCCCCCTCTTGGTACTAGTAATTGGACCACATCCCCCACTTGGTTGTGTGATTTACTGTTCTCCTCCATGAGTCACTTCCATCAAGAGATTTTGTGTCAGTTTCTTTGATATGAAAGATTGTGTTTGGTGAAACTTTAGTTCTACTTATAGTAAAATTTTCATATTTGAGGAAACCTCACTAAAGAACAAATTATTTTCCTAATAAAATAACTTGGGATTTTAGTATTGTATGAGTAGCTTCACTTTATGAACTAGCATTTAATATGCCAAATCCCTTGATTATATCATACCTCTTATCTCATGCTGCATCCTATGCTAATTGTTGTATCAAAAAATTCTAGAAAAAAAATGTGATGGAAAAACTTAAAGAAGAAAAATAAGAAAATGGAGGAAAATAAAAGACAAATGTAAAGTATGGGGTGCAACTTGGTACGACTCAATCCGAATTCAACTCATTTAGGCGAGCTTGAGTAATGATTTCCAATACTCGTATTGGGGTTTGGTTTAAGTTTTTTCAACTCAAACTCAATTTAAGTTGGATTTTGGTCAAAGTTTGAATAATTCGATTCTAACCTGAATTCAATTTAATATTTTTATGATATTTATAAATGTTCTATTTCTTTTAAAATTTTTAAGAAAAATGTTATATTATATTATATCATATACCTTTTTTTTTTCTTTTTATAAAAATACATAATTTTTTTGTTTTTTTATTTCTATCTTGAAATCTTATTATATTAACTTATTATTTAAATTTTCATATAAATATATTAATAAAATTTTGAAAAACATTATAGGTGAATTTTGAATTATGTAACCCAATCAATCGACCAACTTGACTCAACTCAAGCTCAAAGAAATGAGGCAAAATCGAATTTTGACTAATATCCCATGTTAAAGACCGGATTGGATTGGACTCACCTTGATTGTTTTTCAATTTGGATTGATTATGAGTTAGCCAACAAACCAACTAACCCGTTCAAGTTGCAATCCTAATATATTATTTTTCTTAATATATTTTTTTGCTTTCCAAAACCAAACTTATCTTTGATGCTTTATCCCACGCATAGTACTGAAGAGGAACCTAATGTAACTCAGTGACTTATCTATTGTCCTTTATTCCTCGTAGGTTTCACTAATGACAATCCCTTGCTCCAAACGAAGCCTTTGTGTTAGTACAAAATACAAAGTATATTTAATTCACTTAAAATTATAAATTGGAGAAACCCAATTCAGAGTCAAATTTCTTTTTGGTAATTAATAAAGGAGCTTTGTAACTTCTATGGTGGACAAAGGTAGTTTTACTTTGAGGGTATGTCCTTTTGGCCATGGAATGGAACAAAGATTAGGTATGTTTTGGAAGCTAGCAAAACCCTAAACCCAAAGAAAATAGAAAACAAAAATAAATAAATAAATAACATTACAAAAGATGGCAGACATGGACGTAAATAGAGAAAAGAAACAAGGACAATCTGAGAATGGAGATCAAGACCAGCAAACGCCAAACAAGGCGCAGCTGGTTTTGCCTCAAATATCCCAGCTGGTATCGAACCCTTGGGCCCCTCACTGGCCGTCACTTTTAAATACGAAACTTCTGCTTCTTCCCTTCTCCACAATCCTCCACACCTTCACCTTCAACAAAAATATGGCCAAAGGTGGGAAGCTAACCATCACCAAGCTCAGGTCCGCAGTTCTCAGGAAGTGGCCCTCCATGGGCAAGCTCGGGCGCTCCATCAGAAGCGCCATAGCCGCCGTGGACGGTGGCGAAGGGGAAGGGCTTAGGGCGGTCTACGTGGGCAAGTCGCGGCGGCGGTACCTGGTGCGCCCGGAGGTGGCGGACCACCCCGTGTTTCAGGAGCTGGCGGAGAGGTCCACCGACGGCGGAGGCAGCGACGGGGTGACGGTCTCGTGTGAGGTGGTGCTGTTCGAGCACTTGCTCTGGATGCTGGAAAATGGCGGCGCGGAGGTGGAGTCCATGGACGAGCTCGTGGAGTTTTACAGCTGCTGAATGTGATCCCCTGTGCTCCCCCACACTGGGTACATGCGTTGGAACGCATTTGTAACGTTGTAAATTTTTAGATGGTAATAATGATGAGCGGCGTAGGGAGGTAGATAGGATCATGGGGGTAGAATGAGAACCTGTCTGGTTGACCGTCATCTCTCTCGACGGTGAGGATTAACCCTTGTGTTTTTTTCTCCTAGATTTTACTTCCGCTGATGTTAAGGATTGTCGTTGTCATATATGGAATCCAAATTATTCAGAATTATATTTGTTTTTTTTCCCCATTTTTCCACATTTTTAAAAAAAATTCCAAATTAACCCCTTATCATTTATTTATCTATATCATAATAATTCTTGAAATAATATCCATATTTTCAACTACCATTCATACCTGTCTATAAAAATAATATTAAAAACATTTCAAATTTGTTTAAAAAAATCCAATTTATTTTTAGAATAAATTCTCAAAACAATTATTATTATTTTTTCCAAAATTTGTGGTCATATCTTTTAAATTAAAAATTATTTTTCTTTTTTTACCATTTATGTTATCAATGAAATCTCTTGCCCACATCACACGGTACACAGGCACTGGTCTCTCCTTCCTTGGCACTTCATGGGAAAGGAGAAGAAATCACCATTCGTCTGCCCTTCCAAGTGAATTCCACACACAAAAACAGAACTACAATGCCCATATGCAGAAATGCAGTCTGAGCCATGTGAAAGCAACCGAGTTTGAAAAATTCCCTCAAATTCATGAACTTTCTCTGGGACCAAACACCCCCTTTAAACTCCAAAGACCCCACCCTGCACTAAAGGGCATTGGACTATAGTGCAAGTGGGGCTGAGATATTCAGTCACGGTCCAAATGGTCCAGAGGGCAGGTACCGAACCAATCTAGACACCATGGCTTGGAAAAAACACTTCCATAAGAGTCTTGCTACTATGCCCATTTTCGACATATGTTAAAAAGTGAAATTGATCGAGTCGTGTCACGAATATATTTTACATCTACTTAAATCTAATTTATAATTTTATATCTTGATCTCGAATATTTATATCTTCATTCAATAATTTAAATTTCACCATACATTTCTACGGCCCAAAAACTCTAAACTTTTCCAAATGTGAAAAAGTAACATATTTATATATTTTAAGCTTCAAATGATTGGGTGGTTAGAGATGCTTTGCAACATACAAAGCATCCATGCTTTTGACTTACTATTATATTTATTTGGGAAATGTCCACAAGCACAACCAACAAGGGCAAATTTTGCATCGATATAGTATTAAATCTTCACAATTTCATAGAAAATTTTAGGAGGTGTCAATGGGTGTAGGGGAAAAGCCTCTAGGGTAGGAGGGTATTTTGGTCTTTTTTGCTACAATTGGAGAATGGACCGACCAGCCCATGTGGGAGTGGGGCAATTGGTTGGAATGAGTTTCCATGGGCCCCCGCCCACAGAATCACATTGACAGCCATATGCGTGAGTCCTGTATTTGCAAGTAGACACAAGACTTTGAGTGATAAGGAAGAATAGAGAAGAAGGAGCCAAAGGAGGAGTAGAAGGAAATGGATTCTTGGGGTCAGGGGGGACAGAGGGTCAGAGGGTCAGAGATACTGTCACCAAGGAGAACAAGTTGGGTGCATCTCTCTGCCCTTTTCTGGAAAATCCATGGACCGGATCCGACTGTCACTCCCTAAAATGACAGCTGAGATGATTAATGCCATGCCAGCTGCAGGATGCTGTTATTTACATCTTCTAAACTGCACACACTTCCTCGGCGTCCATTCTTCGGACTAAGACCTCAGGGTACTGGTTTTGTACCTCGTATGTCTTGATTCCATATATTTAGGTTTTATTGCTTTTATCAGGTCTTAATCCTATTATTTTTCATCGTCCAATAAGTTGGGTTCATTGTTTTGTGTTTCCATCTCATTCTTTTATCATTTAGTATCATTTTCTTCTAAATTTTAATACACATTTTCAACTATCAAGATGAAAAATTCAAATAGTACTTTTTCGGTATCTTAAACTTCTCTTGGGAACCCATCCATAGTGTTACTTTTATATGCGTCGTTTAATATGATATCAAAACTTTGGGTTTCGAACATTTCAAGTATAAAACTTGGAATTTCACTATGAGTAATTTTAATATAATCAGCCCCAAACTTCATAAATTATGATTCCTTTTATTACTAATGTAATCTTGTATAAAACCCTGTTGGATCCTTGAAAATTTGAAATATTTGGTTAAAAGGGATGAAATAATTCATAAAATCGAAAATCTAACCTTTCCCATGTTTTTTCTGAAAAAGTAACCATTTTTGACATAAATACATTTTTCTATTTTAAGTATTTACATGTAAGTTTTAAAAGAAATGGTTATTTTTACAAGAAAATAATGAGGGCAGTTTTGTCCAAATGATGCCAAAAAATGGTGAGAGATTAAATTTCAAAAATTGGGTTTTGAGAGGCCCTTTTAATCAAATAACCCTAAAAAATTTAGTAGAAATTAGCTCTTTATACATTGTTGGCCTATTAATATCTCATAATTTTACTCTTAGATAATTTTACTATATTAGAACCTTATCTTTTTCTAGAGGTAACAAATTCCAAATTCCAAATCCCCTTCTTCATTAACTCACATGCAAGTCTGAAAAGGACTACACATATTCATACCAAGCCCGATTTCATTATTTTATATTTTGATTTTATTTTTTTGTACTTTGATTTTATTTATTTCTAAATTTTAACATCTACGATGAAAAATTCAATGGTTACTTCTTCAATATTTTAAGAGATTTCAATTATAAAACTTAGGTTTCACCATTAGTAATTTTAGTATAATTGATCCCCAATTTCATAAAAAAATTATTTCCTCCATTATTAATGTAACCTCATTTAAAACTTGAATGGATGTATCAAAATTTTAATGGAAATTAGCTCATTATACATTATTGGTCCATTATTATCTAACAATTTAAACTTTTAGATAATTTTATGACATGAAAACCTTATCTTCTTCTAAAGGTAACAAATTCCAAATTCCCTTCTTCATGTCACATGGAAGTCTGAAAAAGACTATACATGATAGAAGTATTGGAAGACTATACATGATGTAAGTATCGGAGTTATATATTTTTTTTAAATTTTCTATGAAAGTATTTTGCATTTATATTAAATATACATATAAAAAAAATTAAACGCTTTTTCATATTTTCAATTGTTTTTTAAGAGTAAAAAAAAAAGGAAAAACTTGAAAATGTGTCGAGTATCAACATAATCTCAAAAAAGAAAAAAATCCAAAAAATAAAAAACAATTTTTAAGTCCAAAATTTGTGAAACTTATTTTTTAAGTGAGCCTTGATAAATCTTGGTGTTTTCCATACATTTTCTTGCAGATCTTTTTTAATATCTATAACTAGTTTAAAAAACAATTTTTAAGGGTGTCTCTTTAAGAGACATTTTTCACGAATCCATAAAATTGAATTTATATTAAAGATATTTTCGGGAGAAAATAAATTCAATTTTTTTCAATGGATGGCTGATATGAAAATTGTGAAAAAATAGACATTTTTAATATAAATTCAATTTTATAAAATTATGAAAAATATTTCTTGAAAAGACACTTTTAATATAAATTCAATTTAAATTTTTTATACTATTATTAAAATTGTGAAAAATGTTTCTTTAAGAGATACTTTTGGTATAAATTTATTTATTTTTTAACGTATATGACTAATAAAAAAAAGTTATGAAATGCATTTATTGAAAATATATTTTTAAAATAAATTTAATTTTGTAAAATTATAAAATTTTAATAAGATACTTTTAGTGTAAATTCAATTTTTTTAATGTGTATCGTTCATACGAATATCATAAAGTCGTGACAAAAAGTAAAGAAACATCATCCAACATGACAAAAATTACCATGAATTTGGAAATATTTTTTCAATGTATTGTATTTTAAAACCTTAATTTTAAATTGATCATGGTTTTATCAAAAATCCTTTTCTTGAAGGTGGGCATGCAGGATCACAAGTTTCCAAGACAAGTAACCAATCTTTTGTTTAGATAAAACCAAAAGGACGACAATTCAGGCTAAGAGACCCACCAATCCTGACACAAGAATCCCAAAAACACAACCAATCTACATCTTCTTCATTCCACACATTTCTTCCACTGTACAAAGCAATCAACATGACCTCAAACTATACAAACCCCTCCCATAAACCAGCAACCTTTTTTCCCGAGAAACAAACAGAAATTCCTCCCAACTGCTATATTGGTTTCACCCTCTTCTTCTTGGCCCTCACCACCATCCACTTCTCAAAATCCTTAGCTTCATATGGAATCCTAAGAACCCCTTCATTGCAGAACCCATATTCCTCAGCAGCCCTATACAGAAGCTCCATAAAATCATCCTCACAGAGCATGGTCGTATGAACAATGAACCGCTTAGTCTCATCATTGACACCAACACATACAGGGACATAGCCTCTGGGCGCCATGGCTGAGCCCTCAAGCCTCTTGTAGCTCCCTCTGCCTCCAATAATTCTGCCCAACTTGCTTGCTCTCAACCCCATGATTGACCACTCAACGCCCCTGAGCTTCCCCATCACCTTCCTGCCAAAAATATAGGGCCGTGCAGTACTCAAGGGTCCTTTCTATACTGCTGAAACGCCATGTTTGAGATGTTGATTAGAGATATTTCTTTGGAACAGTGATGGTGATGGGGTTGGCTTCTTCTTTCGGTTGCATGCCGTGCCCACAAAGCTGATTGTGGTCTCGTCTAATCAGTCTTTTACACCTCCAAGATTGTGCCGAAATTTCGAACTTTTTTTATTTTGATTATAAATGCATTGATGGCTGTTTCCTTTTGTTCATAGTAGGGTGTGGAGGCTCTGGAATGTTCTCGCTGAGTGTACAAAATGTGTACCCAGCTCAATTATTCACCGTACCAAGTAGTAGAGCTTCGGACTGCTAATTTAACCTCTTGCTAATTTGATCGGTAAACACAAGGTCCGACTACAATCCGATCCGGTGCCATAATGAGGTTAATTCGTATCAAACTTATAAGGTCTAGTAGGGAATTCCCAAACTCATAGATAGTTGAGGTTGCGACGATTTTCAAACTTAACCATTATCAAGATATTATCGTTGAACTATCAATTTTTGTAAAAGAAGAAATTTCAATTATTAAAATATTTTTCTTGAATCATCAATTTTTTTAAAAGATATTTTTATTAAACAACCAATTTTTCTAAAACACGAGACCATTTGTCAAACAAAGTTTTGAGATAAAATAGAATTACTAATTTTTCAAAAAGTTTAAATTTATAGGATTTAGATTTAATCTTTAACAACTTTAACAATTAAAAAATTGATAAAATTATTAGTTTAATATAATTAAAAATTAAGAAAATTAAAGTTTTTAATATTTTTATAAAATAACATATAATTTTATAAATAAATAATATTATGCATATTTGAATTTAGATGGATTGTGGACCGACCCTTCCCCTTCTTTCTTTATTTAAAATAAGAGAGTATTTAATTAAAATTTAAATTTATGGTGATTAAAAATATTTAACTTAGACATCGAGCTAACTAAAATTTAGGTGGTATTTATTTTTTTGTTACTGAATAGAAAAAGTTAAACTTGTCTCAAAATAAAAATGTTCATATAAAAGTTATTTATATTTTCCAATTGTATACGATTTGGATCAAAGAGAAACCCAGACCCAGTGGCTTGGGCTTATGCCATTGGGCCCAACTACGAAAACACGATCCAAAAGCCTACAAACTACGAGAAACGGGCCATTGCAGACAGTGGTGTTGCAACGGTGAAGAACGTAAATGATTTTTGCTCTGAACCCAGAACCCTAGTTCAAATCACAATTTTTCCCTGTTCATAGTTCGATTCAGAGGTTAAAGGTTAGTTCAAATCATCTGATTTTTCTCAATTTGGTTGTGTGATTTTTGTTCACTGTTGGATAGTGCGCGCAAACTGTTTGATGAAAAACCCAGATGGCTGTTTGTTAAGGAAGCTTGCTATGATCGAAATTCAGTACTTCAATTTTAGGCAATTGATCCAAACAGTCGAATTTCGAATCCGTTTAACGCAGCGAATGAATCTGCCAATGTAGTTCTTTTTTTTTTGTTGTTGTCATTTTGTAGTTGCGCAGTCTGTCTCCAGTGGTCAGTGGAAGAAATTTGAAATACTTAGTTCCTCCATTTCTGCAGGAGAGATGTCCAGGTTTCGATCACTTTGGCAAGCTTCTCTAAATGCAACAAAGAAAGGTACTTTTTGATTTCCGTTTGTTTTCTTAGCGTAGAAAAACTAGTGTCAATTTATGGATAAAAAAAATGATAATAGGTGTCTGTTTGCAAAGACAGCAAAATAAAATTGATCGAGAAAAGGTGTTTTGTAATACAATTTCACAAAAATTTTCTGAAAAAATCTGTCAAAAATACTCTTTTTTATGTTTTAAAGAATGAAGATGTTGATTGTTTTGATTTTGTATAAACCGGAAACATTTCTAAAAACATAGTCAGAGCCTATTATTTTTTGAGAATTTCTGGTCAGTCTGCGAAATCACTCATCATTAAGAAAAAAAATCATGACGGGAAGTGGAATTGCCTTTTTGTTTCTTTGTAAAGTTCATATGCATGACTGTTATTCTTGTTCTTTTTTATTCTTCACCATGTAGCTCTCACATGGAATGTTGAAAACTGGATCCCTCCTAGTGAAAGATATATTTTCAATTTCAATTCAAAGGAAGAGCTAAAGAAGTGGCACCTCTATTCAGATTCTGAATACGGAGGTATGGATGCTTGAGTTTAAAGTCTCTGTTGCATGAATATGTATGTTTGAATTCACTTGGAACCAAACATGTGGAATTCAGGATGCGTTATATAGTCAATTTGTTCTTTATATGGGAATACGTTTTTTATTGTTTCGGCCTCTTCCCTTCAGAATTTATAACATGAACTTATGAAATCTGCATTTATAGCCTTACCTAGCTTCATCATTCAGCACATGCTTAAAACCATTTTGGTATTGCACTGGAATTTATACAGTGTAATTGAAGTGTATGGCTGGATTTGATGAAACCTCTTCATTGATTGCAGCTCTTATTTCTTTGTTTCTGGATGATGGTAATTTGCATAGGTTAAAGGTCATGTGATGAATTACCTTAAAAGTTAATAAAAGACTAAGATATTTGTCAATCTATGGTAACTCTCAGGGATGTCATCAGCGTCTTTGGAGATCATGGATGCTGGAAATGGACTAAGTGGTACTGGCTGAGACATTCTGCATAATCCTTTACGTCTCTACTCTTTAACAATCATTTCATTTTCAATGCCTTTGACTTGTGAATCAATGATATCTTTGTTGTATTTAATAGGAATCTTCTCTGGGAACCTTTCTTTGGATTTAATTGAGGGTTCAAAATGGAAAATGAGAAGGGGTGGCTTTTGTGGAATGCGATCCAAGAAGGTGAATATCTTTCCAACTTTCTTATGGATCGAAGGATCAGGGTCAGCAATTAATTTGAAATCATTTCAACCATTTTTCAGTAGTACTGTCAAATATTAATGCTAAACTTGCGAAGTTGTTCAGCACTTGGGCTACTCTAGACTACAAGTATTATACTTAAGGGCAATATCTATGTGCTCAGTTCAATTGCATTATCAATATGTCTTGATTATTGGCATTAAGTTGGTCCGTCATATAGATACTAAATATTGTTGCATATTTATGCACTTGTTCTCCTTTCATGTTGGTTGTGTCATCATGTGTTTTAATTATTATTCCTGAAATTTTGTTTTCCTAGTTTTGCATTATATTGACACAAAGGCTGACCTTTCTATGAGTTGAAGAGCTTTTCTCTAGGTTTTAGTTATGAGCAAAACAAATCCTATGCCCATCCTTGCTTAAGCTGAAGACATCCCTAAAGCAACCCCTATCAGGGGGATAGCTTACCCTTTAATAACTGTTTTTTAAGAGTCTATATTTATGTTTGGGTCATGTTTGGTATGTGGGAATGAGGAATGGAAATGAATATTTTGTTTTCATTCTTATTTTTGCTTTAATAAGAATGAATTTGGTGGTTCTAATTCTTGTGTTTAGATGCACCTAGGAATGTAATGTTGGAATGATTATTTGTTTCTATTTCAATATTTGATAACAATGGAGATATGAATGAAAAGAGAAATAAATTGGCAATAACAACCTTTCACAGAGTTTAAAATAAATTTTTTTATTTAAAAAAAAATGTTTGAGAGTTTCTTTTTTTTGGCTAAATAATAAGATTAAGAAAAAAAAAAATTACTTGATAAACAAAAAAACTATAAAAAGTTATAAAAATCTAATAGAGAAGTAGGGGTAAAATAGTAATTTTAAAATATTGTTTATTATTTCCTACATTAAGGGAATCAAAATACCTCCTGTTGGAGATCAATTGAAATCCCATTTATGAGTAGGATTTCATTTCTACCATAATTATTTTTATTTCATTCTCATTGTCATTTAAGTTATTCAAATACAGGAATGGATGAATAAAGGAATAAGGCCACTATTCCTGATGAAAGGAAGGAATAGAGTAAGGTCTGACCTTTACCTTTAGTGCTAGTAACTAAACATCTATATGCTTTGGGCTCAATCTCATATGGTTTTCAGAGGCTTGAATTAGTGGTTTAAGGCCAGCAGTGATAAGCAACAGTTAAGGACTTAGGTTCATGTTACTACACTGAGTGGAAGAATTAGATTAGAAATATTTCTCTCTTTTAACCTTAAGTGGGATAGACAGATAGTCTTGAAATCAGATTGCTGGGCAATGAGTTTTATCTTTTCTAGTAACTCCATTAAAAACTATGAATTTTTGCTTCAAATGTGGTGCAAAACAAAGTAGAATGGTTTCATTTTCATATGAAAACACTCTGCCTTATATGCCATTAGTGCATGAACAATTTTCCTTATTTATATCATTATATGTATTTTGCTGCAGTTTGATGGATTCATCGATTTGGAATCTTATGATACAATAGCGCTAAAGGTTAAAGGAGATGGGAGATGTTACATTTCTACTGTGAGTTTCTAAGGCTCTGATTGCATCCTGGAAAGAATGAGGGAAAGGAAACAAAATAGCTCAAAATTGCTTGAGAAAAGAATCCAGTTTTAAGTAATTTTCAGTATTTTCCCTTGCTCTTTCAAGATGCAAATGCAATCTTAATATTTTAGATGAGGCCAAACCATCAGTTTTCTTCTGAACAGTCTGAACCTTGATGAAATGTTGGTGCAGATATATACAGAGAATTGGGTGAATTCCCCTGCACAACAGGAAGATAATTCATGGCAAGCATTTGTTTGTGTACCAAAAGACAACTGGTATATTACAAAGGCAAGTTCTGTGCTCCCCAAGCTCATTTGTGTAATGTGTTGATATAACAGACCTCACTGTCATATTGGACTATCATACTTCTGTAGCTTACAGATTTGAAAAACAATTCATGCATGATCCAAGAAACATGGAACCTGCTAATTTTTTGCTCAACTAATGAGTTGCACCTGGGCATGAAATGTACTACTAAGTACTAAGTGACTGCGGTGAAGTCTAGTCTTTGAAATCATTACTTAGATTGACTGTAGTAATGTTAGTTATCACCATAATATGATACATTTGATCTAATAACATGAGCTTGCCTGTTATGGAAGATTCTGCTTTAAGGCATGAAATTTTTCATGGGTTTATAAGACTTCTTGATTTATTGCATCATGCTCCTTCACATGTAACCCAGCAATGAGATTTCAGGAAAAACTGAAAAAGTGAATGATACCATGCTATTTTAAGGCCTTTTTTGTTCCAAAGAGAGAGATAAAAAGAAAGGGGTATATCCATGCCATTGGGTAAATGAGTTAATTTGTATGATTGGGAAGTTAGATGTTGTACTATAGACATACATAAATCATAAATGATGATTGATATATGATAAATAAAACATTTATTATAGCCATTTTTGCTCCTATGATGTATACAGAAAGAAGAAAGGAAGTACTTCCATTCATTTTCAAGAATTCTTATGTGCTACATAAAGGATTGATGAGTAGGTTTGGATGGAATTTTTCATTAGAAAAAGGTGTTCTTTTCTCTGATAGGGCTTTATTTCCATAGATCAGAGAGTTATTCTGCTTTGCCATGATCTAGAACTTTTTTTTTTGGTGAATGCATAGATCTTTTCTGTGTTTGAAAACCTGAACAATGGTGTCTTTTCAGATTCCTCTTGCTCATTACCTACCAACATGGAGAGGAAATGTTATAGATGCAGAGATAGAAATGAATCCATCGCGTATAGTCGGTATGTCTCTGTCTGTCAATTCAGGAGGTGGTGTCCCAGGTGCTACAACCGGGCCAGGCGATTTCAAGTTGGAAATTGACTGGATCAAAGCCTTGAGAACACAATAAGTTCCTTTAGACTATACCACAAGGTATTGAAATTTTGGTTGTATCGAACCATTGCAACTAGTTCAGAAATTTTCCACCTCCAATTCACCCAATAGTAAGTTAACAAACTTCACCGATGTTTTTCGCTACTGGTCAAGTGGTACTCTGGTTGGATCACCTAAAGCTGCTGTCCTAACTGTAACTGATACATAAACCAATTCAACCAGCTGCTCCAAGTGGGTGTTTTATTTAATGACTCATCAATTGTTCAATAATAGTATCTGAAGAAATTCTCAGTCAACTATAGTTGGCACCTATACGTGTTTGACCATTTAATGTGTCTGTTTGCCATGTTACATGTTCTACGCAGAACCAATATCCACAGTACAAAGGTCCAATCTTCCTCTATGGACCATTCTTTTATTAGTTGCAATTTAAAGTTTGGCATTAGGATATTTCTGCACATGATTCTAGAAATATTCTCTTTCCAAATGAAGCTCTACCCATGAGTCCAAAACTATTGCAGAGAGCTTTTGAGGCATTGAAGAGGTCAATGGAATATCACAGCTTGTAGATGGACCCAGTGTGACTACAAGTGGATGATTATAAGTAAGTTTTGGTTTCTGTGGATTGATGAAGACTTGTTAATTTATGCTGTTAATCAATCAAACAACTGTCATTCTATTTACAACCATTTGACAGTTAACACTTCAATTGAATAGTCACATTCTTCTCTTCTTCGCCTTCTGGAAAGTGAAAATACCAATGAAAGGTGTGGTGATAGCTGGGACCCCTTTGGTGTAGCTGGATCCCCACCACCAATGTCCGTACAACCCAAAAAGATCTTTCTAAGTGAATAGCACTTGTGCCTGAACACCTATTTGCTCTGGGGACCCCTTTCTCCTCATGTGCCTTTTTTCCTTTTCAATTCTTTCTTTATTTTTCAACTTCCATCCTTTTCACTCATGTTACTTAGCATGGGAAATATGTTTTTTGGATAAATTTGCCATTGAAAATGAGATTTTTTTTATCTGAAGATAAAAATGAAAACACTTTTTTTATTTTTAATTGAGGGTAAATAGAAAAGTCCTGAGAGTGGGACAGAAGCGTAAATGTGGGTGGTTGTGGAGACTATCAATGAGATAGTAAGTTGCGACTCGTGAAGCAGAGAAGCCTCCACTTTACAGCTTTTGAGTATATGGCAGTACTTGGCATATGGGTGTTGTTTCTACAGTGTTCTTTGAAATTAGTTGAGGGAGATGGGACCTATATTATAGGGACTAGGGAGATAGGAGCCAGAGGGGATAAATGTCCAAGGGGGGACCAATTAGAAGTGTGTGCGACCCACACTCTTTAAAAAATCGGGATTGATCGTTGACGGTGCCCAAACAAGTTCCAAGCAGTGGGGGGCGTTTGTACAAACTTGAACGGTCTGCCATTGCTGACTCCCCCATCTTCACGTTTCCCCTATTCAATACTCTTTACTAGAATGTTTCTCCTGTTCTTATCTGAATATTAATCTAAAGGTCGACTACATCATTATGTAATGAAAAGCATCCTCCATTGGGTGGTGTCATGAGTACTTTGGATATTATTGTCTCATTCAGTTTATTTTGTATCTTCATCCCATTTGGGTATACCTTAGTCTTATTTGTGTGTATTTTTCCAGATTTTATCTTGCGTTTTCAACCATCTATATTTAAACTTCAGTAAATATCAATTTCATATCTTAGCGTCTGCTAGTGCATGAACCCTAGGGAATCAGTCCACCAGTCCAATTGGTGTAGGTAGCCAATCTCAACCCGAATTAAGCTTACCAACCTAAAAGATATAAACTTTACCTTGTGTCTCCCAAGATCGGTAGTGAAATTTTGTTTGATACCTCAATTTTTTAAAAATAAAAATAAAATCACTATTTTTAAAATATAAATTTTTAAGAATTTTTATATTTTAAAAGTTATTAATATTGTCTAATTTTAAAGTAAAAAATTTGAAACGTAACCAAACTAGCATTGTTTTAGAAGCACATAAATGAATCATGGTTATGGGGCGTTTTCCTCCACGTGTCCTTTCTAAACTCAAGACCCTTTGATCGACCAAGGCAAACATATAACTCGTCTAGGATCATTCCGTCTAAATCAAGATAAGTTCCATCTGACACCAAAAGTGAGAAATTTTCTTTCTGCCACAATGTCAGACGGAATGGACAGACCAAACCGATTGAACCTATCAAACAAGCAAATCCATTTAGTCAAGTCCCCAGAATTTCTGACATGCATAATCAACTACGCCTAATGGGGCTAGACACTTGATGTTTGATTGTCAAATTAGATGACTAATGTCTGAGCGCCGGACTATACGCCTAATGTCTGAGCAACGACCTAGATGCCTAACGTCTGAGTGGCGAACTAGATGTCATTTACATCCAAAAGTCGAAGTAAATTAATTATTACATACAATCTCAGACATTGGCAAGCTAAATGGATAGTCAACTATATAGTCCAAGATTTTGGCATGACAATCAGCAAATGGCACCAGTTAGCAACCCTTACTTGATGTGATTGTCCAGTTTACACAGTGACGGCGTTGATAGTCCACACAACCATTATTACAAAAAAGATTATAGTGCATAACCAGTGCTATAATGATGGTGTTATCAGTTCTATATAAACTCCTTAAGAAACACAAATAAGGGAAAAAATCCGTCTAACTTCAATTAAACGGACATGAATCCAGTTGGCTCGGCACCAACAATGGTAAATTCCTTCAATTATTAGGAATAAATAATTTGGTGGTCATGATAGCTATGGCACCATCGCGCATCATATTTTCAAAGCATAGGTTATAACAACCATGCTAAAGGACCATGTTAGTTACTTAGGATTAGTTGAAAAGGTTATAACAACCACGCTAAAGGACCATGTTAGTTACTTAGGATTAGTTGAAAACCGTTTTAACGATCAACTTTTCATATAAAATAATTTTATAATTTATTATGAAAATAAGTAATTTTTTTAATGAATTTAAATATTTTTAATTATTTTTTATAGAGTATTCTAAAAAACAATTGAAAATATTTTTAAAATTTGTTTTAAATACTTGGCACTTTAGTTTGATTGTTGGGTGTAGCGAAGAAATAGAATCAAAGTACTGTTTACATGTACATCTACATAATACGTAAAAATACTTCAAATTTATTCCCAAAAACCTGTTTTTTAGAACAAATTATCAAAATATCATTTTTTATTAAAATCTTATTAAATGGGAATTTAATTTTAGAAAATTATTATTTGTCATAAAAAATATAAAACTATTTTTAAGAATAGTTTTCATGAGGTTTAAAAAATGGTTTTTGCGAATACATTTTAGGAATAAAATTCTCTTTAAAAATTCAAATATAAATAATTAATTTTCTCCATTCACTTTTCCAAGTGTCTCAAATTTATTTTCAAATACAATCCGTTCTCATAATAAATTCTTCAAAAACCTTTTTTTCTCTTTCTAACCCATTTTTTCATTAAAAGTTATATTGAGACGTAAAGAAATTCCTTAGATATAGAGGTGATAAAGCTTATTAC
Source organism: Vitis rotundifolia (assembly GCA_030254885.1). Lineage (NCBI taxonomy): Eukaryota > Viridiplantae > Streptophyta > Magnoliopsida > Vitales > Vitaceae > Vitis > Vitis rotundifolia. The sequence continues at coordinate 393,693 of CM058159.1, forward strand.
GATTTGTCAATATAATAACACAAATTAAATATATTTTTTATAGATTTAAGTTAAATATAAATGAGTTTTAATTAAATTTATTCTATAATACATTTAATAAATAAATAATTTTTTAATTAAATTGTATAATACGAATTTGATAAAGTCCATCAAACAATCTTGTTATTGGTTTAATTATATCTTTAAATTATTTAAAACGAAACAAACATAAATTAGAAAGTAATGGCAAAGTGATGATATTAAATAAATAAAAGGAGGGCATTTGGAATGTGGAGTGAGGGTGGTCCCCACCACTTTTTTTTGGTTTTAATGTACACAAGTTATATAAGCTGTTACACAACACATTGCAGAGGGTCACATCAAAAATATATAATTAAAAATTTTAAAAAAAATTAAAAAAAAAACCTGAAAAATCAAACGAACCAAACAGTTAAAAGAGAACTTTCTGGACACACACCCCTAAAAAATATCTAAGCCACCCATCTTCAATCTCAGCCGTCCATCACTGCCACCACCACTCCCGTACCCTTATCTCGCAGTCAATAAAACCACCACCCCCCACCCTTTATTTATAAATTCCCCTTCTCTAGACTCTTCCAAAGCCTTTTGTCTCCTCTCTCTTATTTTTTCTCTCTCTTTCTCTCTCCACATTGCGTCTTCCAATCTGTTTTCAGAGCCAAGCATGATAAAAAGATGTAGTAATCATCTTCCACTACAATTTTCTTTTTCTTTTTCTCTCCTGGGTTTGTTTGTTTGTTTGTTAGGATAAACGGATTAATTCGTCGACAAGAAAATTTTCTGTGTTTCTCTGGTTGGTTTCTGGTGCAACAATGGCCGCCGGAGAAGAGAAGAGCAATGATTTTTATGCCGTTCTAGGGTTGAAAAAGGAATGCACCGCCTCCGACCTCAGAAATGCGTACAAGAGACTTGCCCTGGTTAGAATTGTGACCCTTTCTTCTTCTCTAGATTCTCTCTGTTGGGTCTGTTCATGATTTGGTCAACTGGGGCTTCTCCAAAACCAAAAACAATTCGGAAAAATCTCTCCTTTCCCGGAAACAATCGCATGGGTTTCTGGGTCTTCCCGAAAAATGAGTATTTTTTCTTTCTGGTTTTCCCGGGAAAACATGGGATTTTCCCGGAAATTCTGTAATTTTCTTAATCTTGATGGGAAACTTTTCTTGGTAGAGGTGGCACCCAGATCGTTGCTCCGCGTCGGGAAACTCGAAATTCGTGGAAGAAGCGAAGAAGAAATTTCAGACCATACAAGAAGCCTATTCAGGTTATTCCAATCCTTTATTTTTTTTATTTTTTTTTCAATTATTTGTCTAAAATCATTCTTTTAATACCAGAAGGAAAAAAAAACAGAAAAGGAAAGAAAATAACAACTTTTCTATACTAATTGGATTCACGGGATGCTGTATTTCCCTGCGATTCATCTGTGTGCAGTTCTCTCTGATGCGAACAAAAGGTTTCTGTACGACGTTGGAGCCTACGACAGCGATGATGACGAAAACGTAAGTTTTAACGAAAAAGTTTCTCCCTTTTTTTAATATTAAATATTTCCCTAATTTTTATCTCCAGAGCTCGCCCCCATGTGGGCTACACTATGCTAACAATGTGATTGGTTGTCTCCTCATTTTCACACATCTTCCCAATCAGCTTCTGACACGTCTATCTTCTGAGCTGAACTGGACCTCACCTGATCTTAGTGACTAGTCACTTTTTGTACCGTGTTTGGTTTGTGATCTTTTAATTAACCCCATTTTTCCCTGTTCCTAAAATTTGGAAGGAAAAAAAACATGTGGTACTATTTTATTTTATTTTTCCCTAAAAAATGGGAATTCTTCAACTCTGCCAAACAACCCAATCCAAAATGAATATGTTGTTTGTTTTTATTCTCGAAAATGACATCGCTTTTTGTAAAAGAAAAAAAAAAGGGGGATCATTTCATTGCATTTGGGATGAAATTGAACCAAACATGTCCTCCATCACTTTATTAGTATCTGTGTATTCCTTTAGCTGCTTTCATGGTATTTGTCTGGCTTTGAACAGCTTAGCTATGCAAAACCCACTTACTATATATGGCAAAACTTATCTTTTTCATCATCAAACCAATTGGATTTGAATGATACTGAAGGCTATGTTATGTTTGGTTCCCTGGAAATTTAAGAAAAAATGCAAGAAAAAGAAAATAGGAAGGAAGAGTAAAAGAAAGTAAATAATTTTTTTAGCAAATTTTAATTATTTTTTATTTTTTTACTATTTTTTGTAATGACATCAAATATATATTTTTTTTCTTAGTACTTTCCCCGAAACCAAACATAGTGGAACTATTTTTCTGAAAAAATTTGAACCATGCATGCAGTTATGGATTCATATTATGGCCTTGAGGATGTCTTTGAGGTAAGGTTGCTTCCTCCTATGGTGCTGGGGTGGAACAGCTTAGCCAGTTACCCGTTTTTGATACCGATTCATCAATTGATTGAATTGTATAGAGCAACAAATTGTGATGATGAACATTCAATATGCAGGGAATGGGGGATTTTTTGAATGAGATGACGGTTATGATGAGCCAAACCAAGTCCAATGTAAGCCTCTGTTTCGATCCTATCGGGACATTGCAAATACTGATAGCAATACTGGTGATGATTTTAATGGCGGTATTGTGAAATTGACAGGAAAATGGGGAGGAGAGCTTTGAGGAGTTGCAGGAGCTCTTTGAGGAGATGTTCCAAAGGGATGTCGGCGCATTCAACTCTGCCTCTCATCACCCCATGAACTCTTTCCCCAGTTCTACTTCCACTTCTTCCTACTGCGAAAGCTCCAATGCCAACAACAAGCGGAATTCGGCGGAAATGGGCTCTGGAAGGATGATGAATGCAGGGGAGTCCTCTGCTTTTGATGCCCACTTTCAGAGCTTCTGCTTTGGGGTTAGTCCATTTCGTTGCTTCATTCTCTTTGTTTATCACATTCTGGGTAGGCCCGTAGGCCCGGATTGAAGTCTTTTAATTCGGTAATGTCTGACACTTCATGTTTGTGTAAATGGTGAAGACAGGCGGCACACCAGGGAGATTCCAGGAGGGGGAAAGGAGCAAGAGGAGGAATTCCAGGAGGAGCCAACGGTAGCCGAAGAACCGGTAGAAAGCAAAAGGTTTCATCTGGCCATGATGTCTCCTCCAATGACTACGACTCTCGTGTTTACACTTAAATCATATCATTCCATGGCCAACCAAGCGGAATCACATTGAAACCGCAGAAGCAGCAGCGATTCTGGCCATGGCTAATAGAGAACTATGAAGCAGAGAGCTGCTGCTCTGGACTAGTGGTTCAACCCAGTTGCTACTTCAGCCAATTTTGCCATTACCCCTCTGTTCACCATTGCCTCTGGTATCAGCTTCCATCTTCAAAAAAATGATGCTTCCGCTTTCTGCTTTTAGCTTTTGGCTTTTGGCTTTTGGCTTTTGGATGTAAATGAATGAGATTCTCCATTGGGTTTTGCTTAGTATTGTTATTGTTGTCATTCATATTTGAAAGAAAAGCTCTCATTCATGTCTACAAAAAGTTGTTGACAGTGTTGAAAGTGCTTGCCATGTAAGGGTACACCTAATCTCTACATCTAATCAATCAGACATGGACTCAACATTGGAATGTTGAAATTGCTCCTAATTCAATTTTTGACAAAAAAAAAATCACAAGATATTTTAGTTTCTTTTAAACTAGGATTTTCATTTTCGGGAATTTTTTTTTGGTCTTGTCAACTTTTTCGGAAAGCAAAAGGTTGTGGCACCTTAATAACAACATACCTAATTTAATGACAATGATAATCAGAATTTTGGATTTAAGTGAAGGGTTTGATGATTATCGATATATAACTTTTAGTTATTTTTTAATAATTAAGTGGTGTAATCAAATGTTGTTCATGTTAATTATAATATTATAATATGGTTTGATGACGATGTTTTGGTAACATCGGATTAGATAAGTGATGATGATTATAACGTAATGGTGATTATGAGGGGTTCTAACATTTGAGTTTTATGACAATGATATATTCTTGGTGTGATTTGGTGAATTGTGCCCTCTTACACTATTTCAAGTTCCAACTATTTTTGTATTTAAGTGGTGCTTGAAATATTTATTTAAAGAAAAAAAAAAAGAAATTCAAACATAAGAAAATTAAAAAGCAAAAATTAAAGAGTTCATGAAAACAATTTTTTATTCTTTGAAATTGAAAAAAAGTTTTAAAATTAAAAAAAAAAAATGCATAAAAAATTTATGGCAAAAAATAACTATTTTTTGGAATAAATTTTAAATATTATTTTTATAATATTTTAAGTAACAATTGAAAATATATATATATGTATATATATGTTAAGAACTTGTATTTGAGTTATGCACACTAAAATTAATAACCCTTTTTTAATGACTATCAAAAACTTGAATGGCAAGAGAGTGTGACTTGTATCGAGTGAGGGGGTGTGAATTGGTGGAGGGAGGGGGGGATGGTGAGCCCTACAACATGTGGGCTAAGGCCCCACAATTAGGTCAGGTGCCCTGAGCCATCTGAGTTCAATCCAGATGACTAACCGACCAAAAAGCACCTCTAGTCTGCTTTTGGGTTTGATGGCTTGAGATAGAGGTGGACCCACTTCCCCCCTACACAAACCCCTATCCACTTTCTGGTTTGATGAAGAAACGGCCTTATCAGTGGGCCCCAATTTTCGTGCAAGTTGCCACGGATTCATTGTAGCCCTTTAGCTATGTGGGTCCTCCCCCAAAAAAAAAAAATGCCCTCAGTTCATGTTCTTTTTCTTCTTTGCCTCCACTTCACATTGCTCACAACTTGAGCAACTTGTGTTTACTGCAGAGGACTCCCACCTTGCTTGCTCTACCTCTACCAAACAAACATTATAAATTACAAAGGGCAAAACATTGAAAGGCTTTCTAGCTTTCTTTGAATGTGGAAGATACATTTGCCCAACAACAACTAACACCCTACAAGCCCATGATGACCATGTGTTTGTTACTTGTCTCTTGTCTCTTGTCTCTTGTCTCTTGTCTACATCTTTCTTTTTACCCAATTTTGGGCAATGCATAGGTTATGTAGTTCTTTTAACATTTTAGTTGCATGAATGTGATCCAATCGATGCTCTTAGTATGCAATAATCAGGACAAAAGGAGTAAAATAAGCCAGATGAAGTATGACAAAAAGGGTATTTGAACTGAACTCATACAAATGAATGTATAGAATGTGTTTGATAGTGATTTTAGAAAAGAAAACGTTTATAATCTTTTTAACACTTTGAATTATAAAATTTTTAAGTGTTAAAAAGATTAAAAGCGTTTTTTAAAATCATTGTCAAACAAGTTCATAAAAAATACTAAATGGTATGAAATAATTCTCCAAGAAGCATGGTAAAAACGATATAAGACAATTCTTTAAAATATTTGGTAAATATCACAAAGTATGGAAGGAAGATCTCATCAATTAAATGCCTGTCTTGATCAATTAATTGAAAATACTATACAAGAGGCGTGTCATACTAAAGTAATATTAGTATTGGGATCTTAATATAAATTTAAGTTATCCATCGAGTATTATATCGGATCATATCATTTATATTTTTTTCACTTTTTTTATATATGATTATATTCTTCGGATCTTTAGTCACACTCTTACTTAAAAAGACGAAGATAATTAATAATTTACTCAAAAGTGACATTTGATCCTCAAAACATACTCTTAATCAAGTAGTTTTGAATAAATAAATAAATGTGAATCAATAAAATATCTCAAATTTGTATGAAAAGATGGTGATGGTGGAGGTAGTTGTCAACCATTCTTCAACAATCCTAGTCATTGCAATACTTTGCATACCTATAGAGTAGGGGTAACCCAAATGTTTTAACACCAATGCCCAATTGTTGCACATGAGAAAGTCATGATAATGACAAGTACAAGTTGGGATAGAAAATATAAAGTTTGAAAAAGTGGACAAGTTGAGTATTAGGGGATGAAAAAAAAAAGGGTTAGAGATAGATACAAGTTGACACAGAATATGATGTTCATCCCACAAGTTGATACTTAAAAACAAAGATGGAATCAATCACTTAAAGATAGAATAGCATTGCACTCATCTTTGCTAGAGACAAAATCATCCTACCATGATGTGTGCCAATGACTCCCTAGTTTAAAAATATATAAATTATATAAGTCATTCAAAAGTAGACATATAAATGGGTTAGGCTAGTCAGGCTCGAGTCATCTTAGTTTGGCCTCGAGCTTATAGAATGGTTGAGTTAGGTTTGGGTTGAGATCAAAGTTAGGTTGGATTGGGCTTTAACCCAAAATTGTCAAAGGAGCCTACACCGGGCTTTGTCCAATCGGCCAAATTTATGTTCCTAATTAGAAGAGGCATGGTGATTAAAACCCTACTAAAATTTTGAATATTCATTTTATGGACACTTTGAATAGGAAAATTATTGTTCTATCTTATATGTATGGTTACTATTTTCATGTGATAAAGTCACAAGTGAAAATTTAGTCATTAACGATAAAAACAAAATATTTTATCAATGCCAGCATGTCTTATTAAAGTAGTAAAAAAGAAAAATTAAAAAATAATTGGAATTAGGTTTTGATGTCCAAGTGGGTTGACCCAACTCAACCGCACAAATGAGAAATGAAGGAAATAATTTCTAAAAGTTTTAAAACTATCAAAAAAATGCTACTATAGAAAAAAAATTACTTTTTTTTTCTCATTCTTTCTGATAAAATCTAAAAGAACACGCTTCTAAAGAAAATCCTTTCTATTGAAGTTTTTTTATTTTCTTTGTGAAAACGAAGGTTAAGGTACTTGTGCTATAGAAGTAGAGTAGTTCTTAATTTTTATTTTTATAGTTCTATTCACAACTTGAGGCAAAAAAATCGTTAACAAAACAATCAATTGAGATTTTGGGCATTTCAAAAGTTAACCCAAAGTTTTATTTTCCACCAAAAACAAGACCCATTTCTTCCTTTAGGGTATATATGGTGTAAGTTTGCTTGGGATTCAAGTCGCCAAAAGTGGTTATTAGGGCTATTATGGTGGATTCCATTGATGTCCATTGGGCTTGGCTATGGACCAAGAGGAATTGGGCTGAGAAACCCTAACCCATCGATCTGGTAGTAGTCAAGTGGGTTGGGCCATATAGGCTGGGCCATGTCAAAATTTGGCCAGACCCACTTTCATAATTTGGTTAAAACAAGGGACAATTAAATTATTAATTCTAAAAAGAATTTGATTTTGCAAATCATTGCTTTCTTTACATTAATCTAGTTTATTCATAGTTAGTGTTTTTAAATATTTGATAATAACGCTACTTAAAAAAATACTTTGTGAATGGATTGAATTCACCAAATTATCAATTCTCAGATTGATCGCAAAATAATCATGTTCATAGACGTTTAAGTTCTTCAACTTTACCCCAATTAAATCTAAAATCTTTCAACACGATGCCAAATTTACACAAGTACGAAATTACTTGAACAATCAAAACAAGCAAAATAACAAAGTCAATCAGAGAAATGCGGCTCCTAGACTTCTATTATCAAAACTAATGACCAAATCGAAACTTAGCTCTTAATGAATAAATCATATCCCTATACCATCGTAATTTACTTGACCTTAGATCTTACTATCGCTTATTTATTACAATGCACCACCAACTCATAAAAGTTTTTAAAATTATATGATTAGTCCTTGGTATTTGTTGGGAACATTAGAGACATTGTCTTTGATCATCTTTGACTAGACATGATATTGCTTATCTATCTAATTATTAAATTATTTTCACAAAGAAATATATTATTATTACTATTATTATTATGATTATTATTATAATTATTGAAGTTCACAATGCATGTTACTTTCAACATAACTTAAAAAATTGACACTCAAAACACAAAAATGATCAAAGGGACATAATCTTGTGTTAGAAGATCAAGTTGTAAATTTGTAATCACAGCATACTTAAATAAGGGAAACTACAAAATGGAAAGCAAAGAGAAACCTAAATAATATTTTTTAAAATAAATAAAGCACAAAATGATCAAATCTTTCACCATCTTGACTTACCTAACCAAGCTAAATTATTAGAAACAGCTACAAAAAATATGAGGTGAAGGACTTATACTTGAGTCTTTGTAGGACCATTTCTTGAATTGCTTTTAAACTTATCAGGCAAGTTGGATGTGATTGACACCTTTGTATGTTGAAATAATGCTCCTTCAGAACCCCTTCTGTTTTTCCTTCTTGAAAGGGACTATACCTTATATCATATATCATCTCCTAACCCAAGGTTTACTCCCAAATATTTCAACCACTTCCACAAATTTATCATTTATTTACATTCAATCTAAAGGGCTCTCAATGAAAATATTAAAGGTTTTTTTTTTTTTTTCAATGATCAAATTAGAATATAAAAAAAAAAAAAGAAAGAAAGAAAAGAAAAATTGAAATAAAATAAAATAATTAAATTAGTATAGTAAGGCCCACATATTACTTTTATATCACATTTAAATTATATAAAAAAAATGTATAAACTTTTAACTAATTTTAATTTTTTTTATTTTTATAATAAATGAAATATAAAAAAATTATTTTTTAATACTTTTTTCTTAGAGCAATGATCATTAATGAACGGATTTTGGCATTTTTATTGATCAACATTTTTGTAGCTTTTCAAATTCCATATCATTGATGTGAAGCAAAAAATGGAAAATTATTTTTTTAATATTTTTTTTTTCTTAAGATGATCATTATTGGAATGTCTTATATTGGTATTTGACCATTCAATTTTTGTAATTTTCGAAATTTTGATTTTTATTACCAAATTTTGAAATTATTCGAGCCCACGCATTGTGGATAAAATGTGAGCTATATATATTTGTAATCAAATGCCCCTAAACCTAAAAAGGGCAATATGGTCTAGCAGACCTATAATTACTTCACCACGTGGCACTATTTTATTGGGTGATATGATATGCTGATGTGTAACAGTTCGTAAGAAGCCACAGATTAGACCGTGGGGATGGACCATCCCAGTCACGTGACCTTACTGTGGGGTCCGCCACAGAGAAACACAACATAAAATGTAGGTAGATCTGGAATTCAATCTTATCCGATGACGTGCAAATATTAGATTAAAAAGTGGGGCCCGCATTCCTAGCCGATGACTAGGTCACCGCGCCTCCCATTTTTTCGGCCCCCACAAATTCGGGCTCCGTTTCTGAATTTCCCGGCTGCCTTTCACGGCTTTACTAAAATTTGGCTGGCTACAGTTTTTTATTTTACTTTTTAGGGTCCGGATTTTGTGTTTTTTCACCATATGACCCCCTTATTTAACTCCAGGTGCTCCTCCTTAATAACCTAGGTTACTTTGGGTGCAACTTTATTTTTAAATTTTAATTTTTATAATTAGAATTTTTAAATCATGTTAAATAATTTATTTTTATTTTTATTTTCAAATTTTTATAATAAAAGTATCAAAATTATTTTATTTTTTTAACAATAATTGAGTCTTAATATACATTAAAAAATTGTCTAAACTCCTTGTAAAATCACCAAAAAAGTTTTTAAAAAAATTTAAAATAAGACCATAACTATAAAATATTTTTAATATTTTTAAAATATATATATAATTAAAAATACTTATATTTTTTATTTTCAAAAATAATAAAAACAAGAGTGGATTTAAAAAACACTTTAAATGTTTCCATAATACCTTAACATGGGTTTTAGTTACACAATTGATACCAATTTATATTTCTTCCAATTCTAACAATAACCCTCAACAAAATTTGATAACTCTTTAATAATACACATCAATTTTTACTCATTTTCCTAAAAAATTTAAAGTAGTTGGTGCAATAATGCCATCTCTTATAGGTGCCACAACTTTATTGGTGGGTCTAATCAAGGATTGAAATGTTGGGTTTTTTTCACCGAAATATCGGATGTGATGCCTAGCCCAAAACAATATCGGACATCAATCGACAGAAATATCGGTAAAATTTCGACAAAATCATCAAAATATCCACTATATATAGGTTCAAAAGCGATATATAGATGATAAAAATCATGGGTTGACGTTGCAGTGAGGGGAGAGCACAAAAAATCGGAGATTTTTCGAAAAAATAACCAATTGTTTGAATTTTTTTTTTTAAATTTATATATATTTATCTCTTTTTTTTTTTTTAATTATTCATTTATAATTTATCTTTTATTTTAAATTTATATTATCATTTTATTTTATATTATCCTTTTATTTTTAACTACTTTTCATATTTATGTCATTAATCTTATTTTAAAATATTAAAAATGTAATTTTACTAAAAATTTGCTACAATATAAAAAAATATTAATGAAGTTCTAATATTTTATAAATTAAAATTAATTTGATAAGATAAATCATTAATAATTTTAATTATTTTAATAAATTAATATTAATAGAAAAAGTTGTCACCACATATTTATAATAAAATTTTAGAAATTAAATCTCAAATAAAATATTTTATATAAATCAATTTAATTTTTTTATTTAAAAGGTAATAAAACATGTTTTAAGAAAAGTATTTTTAATTTTTAAAATAAATGAATATAAATATATTAAAGGAATTTAAGTTAATTTTTTTGTAAAATTTGATAAATATTATCTTTAATCATATTTATGTTAATTACACTAACAAATAATTTTAATATGTGTATTTTTACATATTTTATCATTTTTTAAAAGTTTTTTAAACATTTTCATGAATTTTAAATTATTTCTCTTCTATCGATATTTTTGTCAAAATATTCATCGATATTTGTTTAATATTTTTTATATATTCGTAAAATCCAAGTACCCATATATTCATGTTTAACCGAGGAACAAAAAATATGTAGTGGGATGCATATGTAAGTTTAGGGTAGTGGCTCTATATGATTTTGAATAATTGAATCATGAAAAGAAGCCAAGGAGGACATGAAGACAAGAAAGTCTCGCCTTTTTCATGTATGATCTATATTTGTTCATATCATTTCATAGGTTATCATATTGAAAATTATAAATTTATTCTCTATATGTATATATAGATGTTGATGTTTTATTGAAAGACCTTATCATTCAAAGAAAAAAAAAAAAAAAAAAGGTAATATTATTTGGCATGTTATCTATAAATATTGAGTGAGATTTTTGGCAATAATTCCATGTAAGAAGTGTTTTAGCTTAAAAACATTAAGATTTAAAAGCACTTTACGAAAAAGTAATATTTGTTAAAAAAAAAATTGGAAGGAGTTAGAATTTATTTAAGAAATTCATTAACTTATACACCCTTTAAAATTTCATAAAATAACATTGATAATAATGTAAATTTAATAAAATGACAAAAATATTAGGTTTGGTTTGAAAAACGTTTTCGAAAACAAATCTCAAAAAATAATTTTTGAAAAGAATTCAACTATTTTTAATAACAAATTTTTGTTTAAGAACTCAAATATAAAAAACATTTTTTTGAATTTATTGTTCACATAAAGTTATCACACAGTTATATATAGTGTCAAAGTTTCAAAAGATTATCCGTATTTTCAATTATTATTCAAAAAATTATATAAAAATAACTAAAAAAATCTAAATTTAATTTTTTTTTGAAATTGTTTTTATAAAAAAATGGTTAAATGGCTTTTCCTCTTTAGAATTCAAGAATACTTTTCAAAAATACCTGTTTTAAAATCAAACATTCATGGATCTAGATGTTACAAACCAAATGGGAAAAATCATCCCCATCAAAAAGAGCTAGAATTTCTAAGAAACCCCTTAGCTTATAAATTTATTGTTTTAAATCCACCCATATTATTTCTAAAAACTACAATATTTAACAAATATGCTATTTGTAAAGGATCCCTTATAATAGAATAATTGTTAAAATGAGGACATGAATAGTAATGATGAAAAATTAGAGGGTCTCATTACTAATAAATCTAGTGGCTCATAACAAAGCCATATTAGCCATCAAAGCTTCGTCTCCTTCTTTCTCTCTCTGGATATTTTCTCTATAAGACTCCTATCAGCCCTCGTTGCCTGAAAACCTTCTCCATTCGTTTTCCCGATATCTCCTGTGTTTGTTTTTCCCAATACTCCTTTCTGCCACCGCCAGGATATGGGTTTTCTTGACAAGCTCTGGGACGAGACTGTCGCCGGACCACCGCCGGAGACTGGCCTCGGGAAGCTCCGGAAGTACAAGTCCCTGTCAGCGGCGCGGTCACCGCCGATCCTCAACCCTGATGAAGTCCCGGTTACTCGGACCATCACCATTCTCAAAACCAACTCCAGTTTCCGAAACTTTTCCCCCCACTCAGTCTCGGTCCCCAACTCGCCGGCCGGGTCCAGCGCTCCCGAGTCGCCTATTACGCGTACGTTTTGCTCGCTTTCTCGCGATTTTGAAAGAAATTCTTGGTGGGTTTGATTCTTTGTTTGTTTGTAAATTATGGGGTTCTGATGTTTTTTCTGTCTGTGGTTGGTGGGTGTAAAGCCGGGACGCCAACTGGGGATTACAAGACAGATGCGAGGAGGAAAGCGGCATTGGAAGCCTTCGAACGCGCAGAGCCTAGAAGTCCGACTGTTTACGATTGGTTCTCTCTCAATATTTTTTTTACCACTCTTTCAGACCCACAATTGAAATTCTAAAATTTTCTGATCCAGACAAGAAACCCCTCAAATCTAGAAAGAAAAGAAAAAAAAAAAAAAACTACAAATTTTTTCTTGTAATCTGGGACATGGGTTCTGAAACGATGATTTTTTTTATGCGTTGACTTTTGGTTGACCAGCTTTTTGTGTGTTGCAGGATAGTGATAAGTGCTTTGGATCGTTGAGAGAGAGACGAAGTTTGGAGATTTTGGGTGTGAAGAATCGGCAAAGATACATTCACGTACTTAGAGAAAACCTGTGTGGAGATCTCATGATGTGTCTGCTGTATCTGCATGCAGAGAGATCATATAAACTATGACTTGTATCTAGTTACTACAAATAAGGAGATGGGTTGGAGCAGAAGGAACCAAGGATTCTTGGAGTTTTGATGAAGAGGAAAGAGGCCAGAATAGGAGATGATCTGACTTGTATACCTCCCAAGTGATTTGCAGAGCTGGGTGTTTTGCTGTTATGGTTCTTTTTGTACATGCATATACATGATGGGTCTTCTTTGCTTCTGTTTCATTTCTGGCTCCAAGTCCTCTGTACATATATGGGTGGTCTTCTGCTGTTCCCTTTGTTGGTTGTTGGTTTTTTTGTGTATTGGGATTTGTTCATTTTGAACATCCTCCTCTTTCAATGAATATTCTATTGTGTGTGCTTCAATATTCTTGGAGGAGTGTGGTCAAGTTTAACAGGGTTTTTATTCATGGAGTTTTCTTGGTAGAGAATGAAAACCTCTGCATAATATTGAAAACCCCAAGTCCAAACTCAAGCTTGGTGTTGATTGTAGAGTATGTTAATAATCCTGCTGTCAGTTAGTGATTTTCAGGATTTTCGAAACATTTTAGCACTTGAAGCGCCTCTAATCTTTGTAGCTTGAAAATTTTTGAGAGAATTTTAAAAGAAGAATTGTTTCCAAGTGCTAAAAAGACTAATAACAGGTCCTAGTATCCTGAAGTCACTGTCAAACAAACTCTACGATGATGATTTTGATCGATTTTTGTCAAGATTATGATGAGAGCAGCTCTTGGGCTTAGGGCACTTATACATATTGATACAAAATGAATTTGTCTCAGGCAAATTGAATCTGGGTTACTTTGTTTAAGGGAGATGATGAATGAAAACATCAACATAGATTATTTTTTGGTCTCCATTACAGAGGAAAATTGAAAAGCAGCTTGACAACCTCTTTCAAGTTTGGCAAAAGAGAAAATCTCTGGCAGGATTTAGAATACAAAAATGAAAGTTAGCCTAAGCATCAGCCTTCATTTTCTCAATCAAATTGGCAGCATCTTGAACAGTATGAATGTTCTGTGCTCCTTCTTCTCCAATTGCCACTCCAAACTTCTCCTCCAAAGCCATCATAATCTCAACCTGTTTTTCATTCTCACAAGTCAGTATCATATACGCTCTATGCAAACAAACAAAGCCCGAAACTTGGTAGTGAAAAGTAAGCAAATTTTCCTGGAAATATTCCATAAGAAATGCATTAAGGAACCTAGATTGCATACAATGTCGAGAGAATCAGCACCCAGATCAGCGAACTTTGATTCGGGAGTGAGACGGCTTTCCTCAATGGAAAGCTGCTTGGCAATGGTGCTTTGAACTGCCTCCAGGGTCTCTGGTTGCGCCTGCAAATCGGATAAATCAATGAGCCTCACAAATAGCTAGACTCATAGTAAAAGATAATTGATTATAATAATTAAGATGTTACTTCGCATGAGATTGTAGTCTTGAAGCAACCAGGAGCTTGTACTGATCTCTTCACTCCACCATTTGTGATCTTGATCTTTGGGACAAGCCTAAGCCCAACTGAATTCCCAAATGGGGTAGCCCTTACAATGGTAGATAAGCTACGGGGCTGGCGAGCAGAGCCCCGGGCACTGCAGGGAGTGGAAGGGAGTGTGGCCAAAGAAGAGGAAATTGATGAAAGGGAAGCCATGGTGGAAGAGAAAAGGGAGGAGAAGGTGAGTAATATGTGAAGGAAATGCAGAGAATGGAAGGCCTATTTGCAGGGTTTGTGGAAATATAGAGGCTTTATACATAGATGGCTTGAATTGAGGGCGGCGACCACAAGGTGGTCTGCCCTTCTGTCTATGGAGTGGGGGGCGGTTTCTACCATGTACCATGTCTCTTGTGCTTGGGAAAGCCCAAACCTCTTAAATAGTGTCGTTGATATTGAAACGGTAACAGCTTGTATGCATGCAGGCTTACTATTAATTATTAATTTTACCAAGGGGTTTGTTGGATCTTACTTGTCTTTTTTATAGTATTTGCATGGTTCAAAGTCAGAGCACAGGTCTCCGGTCATATTTAAAATGTTTAAAAATTAAAAACAATCAACTTAGCAAATTAGTTTAAAATATTTCTCATTGTTTAAATATTCAAAACTCTTTGATTTCAAAAATAATTTTATTAGGGTTAAATATGTTTGACCTTTTAATTTTTTTTTTTTTTTTTTTTTTTTTACGTATTTTACACTTTGGTCTCTCAGACTAAAAATTCAATACTTTGTCTCTCATTATCAAGTAATATTTTGCCACCTAAACTTGTTTAAAAAAATCAATAAACATATTAATTGATAAAATAAGATTGAAATATGAAAAAAAAAAAAAAAAAAAACATTTGTTATTCAAGTTCAATGCTACCACACTTCGCATCCAAAAATCACAAATATACATGCATATATTTCTTTAAAATAAAAAATCAAAATTAGTAAATATCATATTTCAATACCGTTAAGAAAATTTCACTTTAAGACTATCAGTTTAAAGTTAATTTTATCTAAATGTTCAAATCCAAGTGTGAAAAGGAGTATCTTCTTTCATAATTTTATGAAAGTTTTGTAATTGGGGTTTAACCAATACTTTTTAATAAATTAGAGAGTAAATTATTGAGTTTTGAATGTAAAAAAGTAAAATGTTAAACATGTAAAAAATTGAAGGGTAAAATATATCTAATTCATTTTAAAATATATATATATTTACATTAAAAAATATGAGGATCATATCACTACGGGCATATTCCATTTCATTGGCTATGGGCTCAATCATAAATCAACTCGACCATGGCTCAATCATATAACTTCGGCTATTCTTGCTATTTTGTTGTTGCGATTGAAGGTTCTTACACTAGCACTAGATGTTAATTTGTGTTTGATTCAAAACTCACATGGGGATGTAGCTCAAACGGTAGAGCGCTCGCTTTGCATGCGAGAGGTACGGGGTTCGATACCCCGCATCTCCATTGGCTTTTTGCTATAAGCCTATAACACTCATGTTATCTAAACGACGTCGTTTATGATTGAGCCTGGAAAGAGAGGTAATTGGACCACACTTAGAACCAGAGCCCACTCTCCAAGGCGCAACTAGGCCCAAAAGCCATGATCGACAACCCCACCACTCACTGATCTAACGGCTATGAAACAACCACACGTGCACAAGCGCATCATAACATTCAAATACTTGAGTCGCACCACATCCTACCCCATTCTCAGTACCGACACCTAAAACGCATGCACTATCCTAGAAATTACAGCAACCTGACGTATAGTGCCCGGAAAAGCTGTGGCGCTACAAGCCGTACGTCAGCGCCAGCCAATGACATGGCGTTATTGACCTTGATGCCCCTGACAGAGACTCACGTGACCCCCTTCTTTTCGGCCACGTAACCTCACCCGCATCACGAACAGCTGTCGGTTACCGTCACGGCGTCTCTTCAGTTCATTCGATTTCACTCCGATTATCGCCACGTGGACATGCCTTTACCTCAAAGTTATCGAAGTCCCTCACTTCTAAATTATAGACTTATAGTTTAATTCACTTAATTAGCTTAAATTGAAATTAAAATAAAAACAAAAATGATATTGAATTAAATTAAATATGGCAGTAACCACGTTTTATAATTAAAATAAAGAGATAATTAAAGGGGTGTGGTCCCTGGAGCATTGGCCTATGAGAAGGAAGGGTAATATTGGAATTTGAATGATGGATCGAGGCAAAATCAGTAAATTTTTAGAAAATGGAGGTGAATTGCCTAAAAAAACAGGGAAGGTCCACCTACCAAGCCGGCAGCAGCATCCTCACGCCGGTGACGGAATAGCCAGAACAGCCAATAACGTCTCACCAAGTAATCAATCCAGAGGCCACGTGTCCCATCTCTGACAGACCTCGACGGACGCCGTCAAAGACCTCAGTTTTTTCCGTCAACCGATAAAAAAACAACAATTAACTTGGCCTTCCAATTCTCCCGTCAATAAATTCCGGTCAACCAAAACCCTAATTCTCTCTCTTCTTTTCTTTCTTTCCGCTGCTTTCTCTCCTTTCTTTCTCTCTCGAGAATTTCGCAGATCGCCGATCTCCGGCTTGTCGGCAGGGGAAGATAGCTCCGATCCATGGAAGACGATGAGGAGATCCAGTCACACCCGTCGCCGGACACCGGATCTCCGGCGTCACCTCGGAGTAACGGCCGGATCACGGTGACGGTGGCGGCCGCGCCTCCTCCGCAGAACACCTTGACCCTGGCGCTTCCGATACAGCAGGCAAGGACTGCCGGCAACGGCGGTGGGGGAGGCGGTGGCCGGGAGGATTGCTGGAGCGAGGGAGCGACGTCGGTGCTGATTGACGCTTGGGGTGAGCGGTATCTGGAGCTGAGTAGGGGAAATCTGAAACAGAAACACTGGAAGGATGTTGCGGATATTGTGAGCAGCCGTGAGGATTACACGAAAACTCCGAAAACCGATATTCAGTGCAAAAATCGGATCGATACGGTGAAGAAAAAGTACAAGCTTGAGAAGGCGAAGATCGCAGCCGGCGGTGGTCCGAGCAAATGGCCATTCTATCAACGCCTCGATCATTTGATCGGACCGACAGCGAAGATCGCCTCTGCCAGTCCCGCCACCGCCACGCCGTTGCCGATGCAGAACGTGCCTCTAGGCATCCCGGTGGGAATGAGGTCAGTTCACCATCAGCAGCCCCAGCAGAAGAATCCCAAGCAGAAGCAGCAGTTGCGGAGGCGAGCTCCGGTGGATTCCGATTCATCACAGTCAGAGCCAGAGGCCTCACCAGACTCCACTGACAGTTTTCCGCCAGAAACCTTTGAAAGAAAGAGGCCTAGGATGCAGAGAGAGTTGAATTCAAACACCCCTCGAAGTGCACCAGTCCGGAGCCGCGGAGGAGGAGGAAGTGCTGCAGATAAAAATTGGAGCAACTCAGTGAGGGAATTGACTCAAGCAATTCTAAAATTCGGGGAAGCATATGAGCAAGCAGAGACTTCAAAGTTGCAGCAAGTGGCGGATATGGAGAGGCAGAGAATGAAGTTTGCCAAGGAGCTGGAGTTGCAGAGAATGCAGTTTTTCATGAAGACTCAATTGGAGATATCTCAGCTGAACCATGGGAGAAGGATTGGGAATAACAGTATTCACCGAAATAACAACAATAACAATAACAACAATAGTGATAGCAGCAACTAGACTAGCTTAGAAATTAGGCTTACCCAGATGAATATTTGTGTTGCAATTGTTAATTTGAAATGTACCGCGTTCTCAATCTCAATCCTTATTTATCACAACCTGTAACTTTCCCTCCAAATGCTCAAATACATTGGGGTAGTGTTGATTAATCTAAGTGTCGTTCTTGTAGTGTTGTACATACATGGTAAGAGTTTTGTTGTGTTAAAATTTACATTGACATTGTGTATCTTTGATGATGTAAGTTTTGCAGCTGCTTCTCATGCCCAATTTCTTCCATTGTTGTTGTTCGGGTCTGCGCAATGGTCATATGGGTTGATCATCTGCAGGTGATGCAAAACAGGTTGTTTAGTTTAAGAAGAACAGACATGAAGAAACTGATCATGTTTCCAAAGCAATACACAATATGCAATGAGGGCAGTGCAGAGTTGCTTTTCTAGCAAAATCATGCTCAGACGACCAAAAAGGACATCTTCAGAAACATCAGTGAAACTTACAATGAGAAACAGAAACATATATGACATGAAATTCCATCTAGGACAGAGGTTAATATCAACAATGCTAATACCAGTTTTGTGCTTGTCGGGAACTTTTTAGTTGGGAACTGTTCTCCCCCTGCAAAGAAATACACAGAAAAAAAAGAATAATTCAACATGAATTTGTGAGTAGCATGATGTATAATTCCAGGATATTCTATGCTGCCTAATGCTCCCTTGTCACTTAAGGTGCTAGCAATTCTCTTGTGATGGAACCATGAAAAACAGTGAAATCATGGAGACAAATTCCACTTATCAAAAAGTGAAAAGAAAAGGAAAAAGCTTAGACGCAATTTATCTAAGACTAGTTTACAATCTATGAAAAGGGAAAAGGAAAAGCAGCATCATTTGAAAATTATTCTTCTACCCGGTTTTAGAAATCTAAAAAGAAAGGCAGCAATCGATTAATCTTGTGACGCAATCTATATTAGTTCCTCCTTACTAGTATATATAAGGCATAAAGGTTTTTAGTTTGTGAACTACATGTAAATGGAAGCAAGAACCTGGAATGAGTTTTGATGTCTTGGGAGTCCTTCATCCATCATTTTTCCTAATTACTTGATTGGGAATCTCAATGTGGTTTGAAGTCTATGATTTAAGTGTGGCAGCATTCTACGGTCAGGTTGAATTGCTAAAGTGCAAATATTCTCTTATTAGCTTCACTGTTCATCTTTGAAGTAAGAGAATATGTTAGTTCAGTATGAATTCCGACAGGATTTTATCTATTCACATCACTCTTGCTTTCTGTCTATTTGGACTTCCAAACATTAATCTGCTCTTTAGGTTAATTTGACAAAACTTGAACTAGGGGCCTTCTGATCAAGTTTATCATTTCTAAAGAAGAAAGGGTCCAATATGCAGATATTGCGAAAATAGGAGCAGTCTCCCCATATTGACTTTTCACAATCAGGTTGACTCTAGAATATCAGCAACAACAGCATGCAAATAGATGGTGGAGGAAAATACTGTATACATCAAAGACCAACGAAGGAATCTTCCATTACAAGGCTCACTAAGATCCTGCACAGAAGACTACCCTATAGGCTGTCCATCCCACAGTGCATGGGTCCTTTTAGTTTTTTTGGATTGACCCGATAGCAGTTGAGAAATTCAATCTTGTGAGTGTGTCCTTCAGCCTAGAAAGCTAATACTAGACCCAGTTAGAATTTTCAAATCAACAGGTATTTGAATAATTGGGACAACAAGGGAGGAACTAAAGACATATTTCTATGATCCTCGTCTAAGACCCTGCTGACACACCTAGGGACATTGCCTTTCCAGTACTGATAATCATACCATGAGTTAAGTTGCCAAGCATCTACCCAGCAACTTTCCTCCCAGTAAACATGGTTTATTTTCACATCCTAGAATCCAGATCTCCAAGGTAAGAACTAGAACAATCCCAGAATTATGGCCAGAAAAACTCTGTTTCTTGTTTGAATGCCTTGAAAATCAAAACCTAAAGGATGTTTTAACGGACTTAACCTTGTCCATAAGGTTCACAACAGCGGGGACTGTGTATTCTGAGATGCACTTTCCCAAAGGATCCCTCCTCTCTGCTCCATGTCAGTGTGTTGACAAAAGGACCATTAATTCAATGCAACACAACTAAAGGAATGAAATGACCCTAACCTCTCAATAATAAGCCGGATTGGTAATTTTAACTCTTAAGATCCTCTAAGGACTGTTTGGTAACTATTTTTAAAAACAGTTTTCTAACTTAGGAAACATGTTTAGGAAACTTTTGACAATAAAACAAATTTAAGTTGTTTCAAGTTGTTCCTCATAAAGTGTTGTAACAATTAAAAAGATGGAGAATACTATAGAAACTTTGTTATTGTACACTTGTGTACAATAACAAATAAGCGGAAAAAACTATTTTCCATTTTTGAGTTGTCAAACAAAATGTCATTCCTGCAAACAATTGAGAACTGATGTCAAAAACTGTTTTTCAAAAACTATTTTAAAAAGCATTGCCAAACATTTGCTTTGTTTCTTCCTACCTAAGGAGAAGGCTAACAGCCAATGCTTTGAACTCCTTGACAGAAGGCTGCAACAAATATTAAATAAATAAAAAATCTATCCCCATCATATTTACCCTATAAAATAGCATTTCCAGGTAGAAACTTCTAATTCTTTATTTAAAAATAAAAATATAAGTCAGTCCAAAATTGCTTGTTTGAAAAACATCACATGAATTGTTTTCATTTAATGCAAAGGATTCCAAAAGTTTCCATCATGGGAAGAGGTAAGATTATATTTTCAAGTTTCATATTTTAAAGATAAGGGCATACAGAAAGCAAGTTTTCATATTTTAAAGATAAGGGCATGTGGAAAGCAAAACTTAAATGTCTGAAGAATTCTTATAGACAATCAAGCATACAACCTGCAGTGCACGAGGAGGCTTAAACGAGAAGATGCCATCAGAGTCGGGCACCAAATTATAATCAACAACATCACATGGTATGATCAGTCATGTAATGAGAGATGTAACTCTGAATCAACTAAAGCATTATGATATGCACCAAATTGTGAAATAATAGAACAATAAAATGAGGAAAAAACATTATCCCAAAAGCAATGCTATACAAATGTTCGGTTACTGCCCTATAATTCCAACTTGGCATACCTAATAAAAAAGTTAGGCATTAATTCAAATAAGACACGGATTCTACCTATCACAGCCACCGACATTATTTTCGGCATAGTTTAGTTCAACCCACCCTCCCCTTGAATTAACAACACGAGCTCTAATCTTGTGAAGTAAACCACTGATAAACAAAGTATGCCCTTTTAAGAATCAAGAAGAAACGGAGATAGATAAAAAAAGAGGGAAATTTACACAAGTTTCAGTGGCCAAATTGAAAGTGCTTTGAATTTGACAAAAGTGACTTCATCACTTAATGGAATTGTGAGCTTGTCTTTTTTTGCTAGCACCCAGATCTTTTAATTGATGAGATGTCCTAAGGCCAGGCTTTAGCCAATGTTTAAGGTATAAAGTCTATGACAAGATAGTTTGTCCTCTCTGTGGAATTTGATGATGCAAACCTTTATAAAATTTGCTGCTTGCTTTACATAAGGAGCAAATCCATAACAATTGAGATAAAATATTATTGTTTGATGGTGCAATGGTCAAATGTCTTCTAAATAATTACCTAGATGGAAGATTGGGAATTCTTTATTCTTACTTTTAGCAGGAACAATTGTTTAATATTTCGAGAGGGTAAGAATTCAAATACTAACAACAAGCATCAGATTTTCTTGCTTCCAAAGTATCATAGGGTGCGAGATTTTCGGATAAGCAATCAACAAACAAGCCCATTACCGAAAATCTTGAAGATTGAAAGGGGAATTGGGGTGTCGGTGGAATTAGAACACTGGGCAAAGCACCAAAGTGGGATCATGTAGAAAAGGTTGATACTTGATAGTAACATCCCTACGGGTCCAAGGTTGAATGATGTTCAATTTCCCATAACAAGCAAAAATCATGATTACTTCAGAGAAAATCATGGAAACCCTTTTGCTCGTAAATCCAAAAATTCAAATCCCATAACAGCCAAACAATTTGCTTTCAACCCAGTTCACTCTTTCCCATGTCAATCAAAATACAGAGCCCTAGATGCCATTAAAATAAAATAAAATAAAACCCCAGAAAATCAAACGTTAGAAATTTAAACGAAGAAGCACTTACCTGAGCTAGAACCAGGCCTGATCTTGAGTTGGTGATCTCCGGGAGAGATCGGGAAATAGTAAAGAAATGAATAGGCTTGAAGCAGATGGATAAGAGAAACAGTGGTGCCCTTCTCGGCGACCACTGTCCATCGGTAGTGCCGGAGCCGGAGGAAGTAGCTCTGTACTGAAAGGTGTCCGATCCTGGCGAATTGGTCTGCTTTCCTCCTTCAGTGTTTTTCTTTACTTTTTTTGTTTCATTTTTAGTTCTAGCTTTTTTTCTTTTTCTTTTTTTTAATATTAGAATATCAAGTGTTTAGAGATAATATAATATGATTATATTTGGTTTCAAACAAATTAAGGAAAAATGTGATGAAAACAAAATAAAGAGGAAAGGTGAAGAAAAATAAAAAAATAAATGTAAGTTATGTTTGGTTTTCGGAAAATTCGAAGGAAAATGTGTGGGGAATAAAATCGAAAAGAAAAGTGTAAGGAAATAAAAAGTGAAGGAAAAAAAAAAAATTTTAAGTGAAACCAAATATGAGAATATAATTTTTCTTTATATTTTTTTTATTTTCTTAATATGTTTTGGAAACCAAACATAATCTTAAAGTTGATAAATTGTTTTTATGTATTTCTTCAAAATCATTTCACTTAGTTTCATCTATTTTATAAAAATAGATAATTTTAAATTGTATAAATTTCTAACTATTTTTAATTATATTTTATATTTTTTATCATGAAATCAAATATAAAAAAAAAATTATTTTCCTTAGGTTATGTTTGACTCGCGTAAATTATTAAGGAGATAAAAAAATTAAAAAAATTAATTTTCTTATGTGTGATTGTATTGTGAGAAATATAAAAGAATATAAAACATAATTAAAATAGTTAAAAACCTATGAAATTTTAAATTATTTAATATTTATATTAAATAATTAAAATAAGTTAAATAAGCTTAAAATAACATATAAAAATAATTTATTAATTTTAAATCTATTTTTAATTTTTTTTATACTTTTTCTCTTAATTTTTTTTTCTTACATTCCCTTCAAACTTTTTTGGAACCAAATGTAGTTTTAATATTTTTTTTTTCTTTTCTTGGTATTTTCTAGGAATCAAGCATAGTCTATGAAAGTCGCTCGAAAGTGATTTGGAAAAGGGTTGAAAGCATTTCCCCATGATATCTAATCCTTTGGGAAAAAAAATTAAAATCATGTTTAAAAATCCTGATATTTAGTTGAAGTGATTTTTTAATAATCACTCTAAAGGTAAGTTTTCAAAAAGGTTTTATTTTTATTTTTTGCTATGTAAAATGTTACCAAAAAATACTATCTAATTATATATTTTTTTTTATCTATGCCCAAATGTTAAGTCATTTCCTTTTAAAAATTGTAAAGACATTGAGAGTCCGCAGTGATTCTAGGAAGTGTTTTTAATCTTTTCAACACTTTAAAATTTTTATTATTAAAGTATTAAAAATATTATAAACGAGTTTTCTAAAATAATTCCCAAACACGCTCTGAGTCTTATTTGTATATTGACAATTTTATTTTAAGTTATGTGTCATCTTAAAAATCCTTTTAGATAATGACTTACTCTTCATTGAATATAAGAATTGTTGTTTGTATAATTGAAAAATTAACGTTTGATTTGTGGCAAGTTAGGCTTTTAAAGACATAAAGAGGCATGATACATTTTTTTCGGAATTAAAATGAATTTTGTAAGATGATAGGATCACTCAAGTGGTGGTTAAGTGTGCTTGAGAGCTCATGTCAATTTTGCCAAAAATTGACACAATATTTTTGAAGATTTTATGCAAATCCTATGTAGAAACCTTGGGATACCGACATCTTCAAACTCTATACCTATATATACCCTATTATTTTAGCCTTTTTAGGGTTAAAGGGGATTTTTTTATTATTGGGGTTGAGAGTCTCCTTGAGATAAAATTTAACAAGTCATACCATTCCTGATCTTTCATTTAAATGATTCATTTAATAATCTAGGGTTGAAGGTCTAAAGAGTATTTATTATTGTTGTCTCATGGATGTCAATCAAGTTGTAGGTATTGGAGAGTAAGTCTTTAATGTAAAATGACCAAGTAAATCTACGTAACTTTATCTCATATAATGAATTTAGATTAGCGATTTTAGACCTTATAGTTTTTTATCTCTATAGTTAGTATGAGAGTTTTTCACATAAAAATATTTTATTATATCGAGTATCTTTTGATTATATTGATTAACTAGATATTTTATTTATCATTACTATTTCGTAAGAAAAAATTATATATAAAATACGATATTTATTTTATAAATTTTTAGTTACACCAATTCACCTCCTCTCAGTGTTACCCACTTTGATTTTTCATAAATGTTTATAATATAGCCCTTACTAACAAAAGCACTATAAACGTTATTTTCAATTAAAGTCATAATATATCTTACATTGATTATGTAAGAAACTCCTTTTAATCAAGTTGACATATTTTTCGGAAAGCCCGCTAAAACTAATAATAAATAACATTTATATAAAAGGAAATGAGTTATTATAAATGTTAATCATAACCTATATTCTAATGAAATGTAATAAAAATATCGTGTTTATATATACGATGAGTTATTCTTAATCATGTAAATGCGTTTTAAAGTTATTATGATTTATTGGATAAAAAACAAATAATTTCAAAATGAACCATTACAACTTATAATTATATGTTTGATTTTTTAAATAGATTTTCAAATCATATATTAAAATAAAATTTTTAAAGTTTTTGATATGATCGCATTTTTTGAAAGGTTTTGAGGTAATAGGTTGAAAACTAAGATGCTTATAGTAGTTTATTATTTTTTTCTTGGCCACTTCATTATTATCATCAAGTAAATGGCAAAAAGGGTAATAGAAGCAAATCAATGGAACGCCATTCTCTTTCTCCCCTACTCATTGTGGCATTAGTTTCCCCATTTTCTCTCTCTCTCTCTCTCTCTCATTTTCCCTCTAACCAAACACATCTTCAACATATTTCCGCTTTCATGATAAAGACGTGGCGAGCAACCATTTAACTTGATGCCATAAGTCAATGGCGTACATGTGCCCGCCCACCGACCATCCAAGTGGTGGGTAACCTCTAAATTCAAATGCAAGCCCTTAGAAATTTTATTTTTTAAAAATTGAAAAGGAAGTCCGACTCATCATGCAATTAGGATTCTTAGATCCAAAATGATTCAATGGCCCAAACCCATTGACCACAACCCATGGAAGAGGGCCCACACATATAGTGCAATCACAACCGTCAAATTCCTCATCATAACACCCCCAAGATTACACTCTTTTTTAAGCTTAACCTCGAAATCATCCAAAAGTCTACAAACCCAAATCAAATGATTTTTATTAATCATTACATAATTACATTACATATAACATAAAGTGCCACGTGGCATTCAAAAAGCTCAAGTGATCAATATATAAATATTTGTTGAAATTTTATTTAATTTTGGATAATGGGGTTTAATTATTTTTTTTTTCAAAAAAGTAAGTGATACGTGTCAAAGGTGTCAACTTCAGCCCAACCAAAGCAATCATATTGGCCACTCAAAAAAATGGGTTCATTTCACACCCGTATGGGGACTCCGCCCACATGGCCTTTGAAACTGAAAGTTCCAAACTATTAAAAACAAAAGAAAATCATAGAAAAACCAAGAAATCGATGCCAGTGACAAGTAGCTTAAAATTGGACTGTTGCCTGTTGTTTGGGAGGTGGGAAAATGCCCCCTCCCAAATGGGCAAAATGATGTGATTTTCACATCAATTAATGCTTCGACAAAAGTAAAATAAGCAACCAAGAAAACTATTTCTAATAGGGTATATATCATTACATCATTTGAATTTTTTAAATGAATCATACGACCAATGGGATACCAAAAATAATTTTATTTATTTATACTTTGATCTAGATCTCATTTATTTGAATACAAATTTGAAATTTTTTGTAATTTAATATTAATTTTTTTATATCTAGGTTTCATATTTTTAAATATTTGATTTAATATAAACAATTCAAATTTGAAATTTGGTACGATACTTGTCGTGTACTTTAGCATTTTTTTTGTAAATTTTGTTTTTAAATCATAATAATTAAATCACCTTATATTAATTAATCCCATAAACTCTTATAACTTCCTATTTGTACAATTTTAACGTATTTTCCAAGTTTTTTATTAACTTTCATATTAAAATTTTTTTATATCATAAATTATTTTTAAAAAATGTCCTTACACATAAAATAACAACAATTTAATTGAGATGTGGGTAATAAATAATAATAATAATAATAATAATTTGATATTTGTTTGATCAGCTTAGATAGCGGTGTTTCAGGTAGAAGGAGCGTAAGTTGATCCGTTTGTGGTAATTCTTGTTCAAAAAATTATAATAATAATAATAAAAATAATAATTTGATATTTTGAATTGGGTCTCCCACAAATTTGATAACAAAGGTAAAATTTTTGTGACTTGGGTCTACATCTTTGTGTGGAATAAAAGTCAAAGTGAAAATTTATCTTTAATTGATGCTACCACATAGAGTGAAAGAGAAGCCTACCCATCCAAACAGTGAAATAAATTGGTTGGTCCAAGTCTATTTATTCCATTTTGCCTACTTTTGAACTCCCCTATATATAGTGAGTACTGAGTACTACCCTACCCAAGGGCTATTCCTCCTATACGACCTCTCTACAATTTAACTTATACCAATAGGTGAGAGCCCATATATGATATAGGGTTTGGAGACACATAGGGCACCTACCCTATGCAAAATCTATTCACAAATTTTAGTTTAATCAAAGCAAAGCTACCAACTTAATACTTTATTATAATAAAATCCACCTTTATAAGTATAATTTGGATACTTTCAAATTTGATTCATCGATGTTGTAAAAAGTATGTTCTTAACATTATTTAGGAAATCATATAAATTATTTTTAATAAAAATAAAATAATTATGATATTTTTAAAAATTTTAATTAAATAAAAATTCAATTTCGACATATAAATTATGATATTCTTACAAAATATGATTTTTTTATTTAATAAAAATATTAAATTTACTCTTAAACATAAAATTACTTTAGACTACAATATTGGACCCAAAAAAATTATAAAAAATCTTATTATTATTTTTTACATTTCATATATTATATCTTAATTTAATATATATAGGTATTTTTATTTTTTATTTATTTTTGGTCATAATCAGTGTCAGGTTTTCCTGGCAGATGATCCAGAGACAAATATTTTCATTGTGCAGAGGGCATTTTCAAAAATAAGTGGACAAGTGGCTCTTTTGTCCTTCTGAGGGGTATTATGGTAAAGTACTATCAATCAGTTTTTTTTAAAAAGAATTTTGAGAAAAATTAAACTCGCGGCTTGAACCGCACGATGTGTCGACCTTTGACTCTCACTTTCAAAAGCTTTATTTTTATTGAACCGTTAAATATAGAATCTTATTTTCAGGGGGAATGTAGACAGGTTGGCTGAGCCTTGATTGCCTACTGAATTTACCCAATCACCCCTACTCCTCAATGTGGTCCAACCAGGCCCCTTAGCTTTCAAAGTAAGTGTACAATCATATCCTCCATGGCCATTGGTCCTCCTCCTTTCTTTTTACAATTATTATTATTTATTTATTTATTTATATTTTTAAATATGGTTATGAATTTGTAGCAAATAAAGCCCTATAACTAATTATTCAATGAGATTTGGTATGTGATTTTTTGTTTTTTTTTTTTTGAAAGAGAATTTACAGAATTGATTATAAAAAAAATCATTGCATTTATGAAATGCATAAATATATCATTTGATTATGGGATTTATTATTATTACTAATTAATAATGTTGATTTTAGACATTTTCTAACATAATTTATTTATATTTTGAAAAAATAGGAAGTCCTATTAATTAAAAAATATTAAATATCAAAATTATATCAAGTATTTTTGGATGTTAAATTCACTATATGATTTTATTGACTAACCTAATGTTTTAAATTCCTCTTACATTTAATTAATTAAAGGGCGAAAAAAAGGTGATATTATTCTTATTATACGACTTTTTTATTGATTCTTATATTGCAAAGGTTCTTATGACGATTTTAAACTATTGACAATAAGGTCGAGGATCAGCTTTAATATAATTTATAATGATTCACACCTATTTATATAAATATTATCGTATTTGACTAAAATTTTTTTTACAACTTTAAAATATGTCTACAAAATTAAAAGAATCTTACATGAGCTTTTTCCCGTATCATATCTACGCTATTACAGTGGTAGAAGAAAATGCAATTATGTTATTTTACATTTATAATTTATTTTTCTAAAATATGTATTTAACTTTTTTTTAAAGGAAAAGGGTATAATGGTAATTTAGATAGGAGGGAGGTGAAGTCCAAATGGGTAAATTCAAAATGGAGAAAAAGAGAGTGAGTGTCCTGGGGGGTAATCCTTGTTGAGAATTAAGATTACAATTAAAATTTTGTCTGGAGCACCCACCACCTCCACCACCATCACTCTCCTCTCTCTCTCTCTCTCTCTCTACTGTATCTAGAGAGAGAAAGTTAAAAAAGAAAGAAAGGGAAAAAGAAAAAATAATTTATCATTTTGAGAAAGGAGTAAAGCGAAAACCTTCACCTACGAGACTCCATTGGTGGAGGGTAGGGTTTTCGTAAAATCAAAAACACATAAAACACAAAAGACAGCAATATTCGCAACACACACCGCCACTCTCTCAAACCACCCACAGAGGGAGAAGGCCGGAATGTCGGTTCCCACATGACCCGATTCGGGCGATCCGGTTCAGCCTTCTGAGATCTCGCCGCGTCGCCTGCTCAGGTGAGTTCCGATTTCCGACGATCCATTTCGCATTTGCTTCAATTCTTTCTCCCCCTTTCCAGGGTTTGGTGGAATCAGATCTGGGTTGCTTCTGGTTTGTGCTTTGGTTATGCTTCTGTTTGTGGGTAGGATTTGCTTTTTTTGGATTGGTCGATTTGAGTGGCGTCGGTGTTTTTTTTCCTCACTCTTTCCGTCTCTAATTTCGTCTCCAATTTGTGGGGTTTGGTGATTGGTTGGATTTTTTTTAGTTTGTTTGCTTCCTTTTTTTTTTTTTTTTTTTTTTGTTTTAATGTTTGATGTTTTTTTTTTTGGTTGCAGAATCTGCATTGTGGTTCTGAGGTTTTGTTGGTGGGGTTTTTGATGGTTTTAAGATTTGATTAATCAAGATTATCGCGATCTGCGCTGAGAATTGCATACATTTGATTATATGAAAGAGGGCGCTGAAGAGGGAGTGTGAGTACAATCGAAGGAAAATGAAATCGGACGGGGCTCTTGACTATGCTGTATTCCAGTTGTCGCCCAAGCGGTCAAGGTGAGGATACTGTGGATGGGGTTTTATATTATGGAGATATTTCTATATTTGGTGTTGATGCTTGTTGGGTTTCATTCTGGGCAGATGTGAATTATTTGTTTCCAGAGATGGAAACACTGAGAAGCTTGCATCGGGATTGGTAAAGCCATTTGTGACTCATTTGAAGGTTGTGGAAGAACAGGTCGCATTGGCAGTTCAGTCTATTAAGCTCGAAGTTGAAAAATATAAAAATGCTGATTTGTGGTTCACTAAAGGAACGCTGGAGAGGTATGCTGATTTTCAGTGGAAAATTATTCGGCTTCTTGTGAACAGAGTTTGAAGTAGAAGTGGGTCTATTTTCGGCCTTTTGATTTGATTCGAGCTTCTTGTTTTTCAGGTTTGTGAGGTTTGTTAGTACACCAGAGGTTTTGGAACTGGTCAATACATTAGATGCAGAGATGTCTCAGTTGGAAGCAGCCCGGAGAATCTATTCACAGGTAGGAGCTCCCAGGTTATTCATTGGAGAATATTTGCAATAATAATCCTGTAGCATACCCTTTATTTTACTGAATTTTAGGACTCTTCTATTTCAGGGGATAGGAGATCAGGTTTCCAGCGCGTCAGGTAGGTCTTATTGCTTTGAATGAACTCTTTCGCCTTTAATTTGTCTAAAATTACTTCCATATGGAATTTAATGCTGGTCCATTCTTTTTCTTTTTCTCTGTACCCTTTTAAATACACAGGTAACTATGGTGTTTACATGAGATTTTGAATTCCTTATATTTCCTTGTGTGGCATTCTTCATTATGTATGAAGAGGAATCATGTCTAGTTCAATCCTTCCCATTTTTCACTTTATCTCTGATGAGGCATAAGTGGGACTGCTCATGTAGAAAGTTACTAGAAACAGAGTAATAGTTGCATAGCTAGGTTTAGTGATCTACCAATGACAGTAGTGGTTTTTATGTCTTGGTTAGAAACCCTTAGGATGAGCAGGATGGATGAAGCGAAGAAATGTTTTTTTGGAGCATTGTGTTCAATAAATGCCATGTCATTCACTACATCATGTTGCAGGTTTGCCATGTAGGCAGCCCATTTTATGTACGAGAACCTTAGGCTGTCTATCTACAATTAAACAAGTTGAGCTAGGGTTTCACTCCTTTATGATAAGCAGAGGAATGAGGAATTAATGTTGTGGCTGTGAGAATAAAAGTGAGAAAAAGAAAAAAGAAAAAGATAGAGAAGAAAAGATAAGGAAACCTTAGAGCCTCACTAAGGGCTTCTAGAAGTTTCTCTCTAAAAGGAAAATAATGGAGTTTCACCATTGGAAATTGCAAGGTATGCAAAAACATAATATTATTCATCATAATTTCGTTTTATAACAATTAACCTTATTCATAGGCTTTAGGAAGCCTTAAAAACTCAATTAAATGATGTCAGAAGAATCCTAACCTTACAATAACTTATTATGACCCTTAATTCTTTCTCAGAACTCCTAAAATCTTCCAAATGATAGAATGAAAAAGAAAAGAAAAACTTTCTTTCTAGAATTAAAAAACTTAAAAAGTTATAGGAACTTCTTGTAATAGAAATTTCTAATAAAGAAGATTTTCTAAATTCTAAAATAATTTGAAATAGAAACTTGTAGAAAAAACCTTTTTTAAAATATACCAACTTAACTTAAATAGAAATTTCCAATAAAAAATTCTCAAATTTTAAATGAGGCTTACATACCTACGAATTACTAATTATGATGGTAAAGAACCTAAATTAGCAAAATCTTCCTTTTATTTTTTTTCATGACTCATGAGTATACCTTGAAGACTCACCTCTAGACACTGTCAATGCTTGGAAATATTTATTCAAATTTAAATTGAATGATGTCTATATTCAATAAGAAAAATAAGAACTTTCCTATTAGAAAAGTAAGAAAAAAAGGGAAAAGTGAGAGCTTAGAGATAGCACCAATAGGTGATAAGAGAAATGTGATTTAAACATGAAGGGCATTAGAAGGATAAAGAAAGAGCCAAATAGAATGGATAATGATTCAATAAGGAAAAACCAATGGTTTAGCAGAAGATTAGGTTGATGATGGGGCAAGCAGGGAAGAAATAAGGCCTTAGTTGATTGTGTATAGGTTGATAAGGTTTCTTGTGGTTGAGTTGTATGGAGGAATGCAGTTGCCAATTTTGACCTCCCATGAACTTATCCGCTTAACCATTTCTTGGTAGCTTGGACATAGATGCAAGAAATTCTTGCTTATACTTGTGCCAAAATAACTTTTGTTTCTTATTTTCTTTTTCCATAGTGGTAGGAGAGGCTATGAATTCTTGAAGTAATACCTTAGACCTTAAATATCTCAACCTCAAAATCAAGCTTGAAAACAAAATTGAGTGAGTTGAAAAATTCATGTCTTGTTCCTTTGGTGGCTGCAATGACCCATGATTGTAAGCCTGGATTTTAACTCAGAGTGGTGACAATGTTAAGGCATTTTTCATATGCATTAATGCTTATGGGAAGGAATTTTTAGGATTGTGGTGTTGATCTATCAGCCATGGGAAGCTCATTCTAACTGTCCTTCCATAATATGAATAACATGGGACTATGCATGGGTCTGAAGAACACAAAACTTGATTCTTGGGTTGTGGATTAGTTTGGCACTTCATGTTAGGTTCCTTAAGGATGGAATTCTTGCTGGAATGGCTTGATTATGGGGTGTCGCTTACAGAGGCCGTCTGTGAATCACTTGCAAAGGTAACTTTGTGTAGTCATGCTTAGCTGCATGTTTATCTTCTGCGGTGAAATTTAAAACTAAAATTGATGTTTTAGGCTGAGTGGTACATGGTTTTGCCTCTCTTGGTAACATTTTTCCAGATTGTTCTATGATCTGTTGGCTTAACACGCGGCTTTGAAGTTGAAGTGGTTTTGTTTCTATCCCCTTGTTGGCACCATCTTTTTCCTTTTCCTTTACAGCAGGGGGAAAGGCAGTTTAGGGATGTTGTGGGGAGACAAACATATTTGAAGATTTGAAGTACAAACATATTTTAATATCTTCAAATCTATGTAAAAAGGATGCTTTTTTTGCTCTGTTTTCCATGTTAGAGACATAATATATCCATATTCTCTTTCATAGTTATCTTGGATTTCTACCATTTAGATGTTATTATATCATACAGCTTCTACTTGCCATTGTTGTTTTTTTTTTTTTGATAAGTAAAGGTTTAAGTTAATTCTACTTGCCATTGTTATTCCATCTTTTTTTATCATTTTCATATTCACCTCACTTTGTTAGTGGGGTTTTTTGTTTCCTTTTCCTAAACTAATATACAACTCTAAAACAGAATTTCTGGGCTTAGTGGGTTGAATTTTTTGATACAGAAACAAAGATTATTGAAGTGTTTGTCAGCATGCTATAGGCTTTTTTTTTTCCTCAACAGGAAGCATGCAAATTTTATTGGAAACAAAATGAAGAAATATAGAGAGGGGTATGAGATCCTTGAACAATATCAAAAGGAAAGAAAAAAGAGTATTGGACATCCATGAAAGAAAACCAGACAAGGGCACAACAGGAACTTAATCCAGTTTCAAAAGGAAAAAAAAAAAAAAAAAAAGAGAGAGAAGACTCAATATGCTATGGTGCTGTTAGGGTATCACTTTCCTCAGGGATAAAGTTGTTAGAGAATAGACCAATAATTTAGGAACTCTCAAATTGAAGTGGTTGGTACTATGCTCTCCCTTGTCATTGGCTGCCTCTTTTTCATAGTTGTTATGGGGATGGGTGTTGTTGTTGTTGGAGACACATAACCCATTCTCTTCTTTTATAGTTATCTCCAATTCTATCTTTTGGGGGTTACCATATCAAACAGCTTCCACATGTCCCATTATTTCTAATACTCCCATGAACTTGTTGGTTGCATTTTTTTTATTTTTAATTCCTTCTCTCTCTGAACTGTTGTATAACTATAGACATGACTTTGGGCCTATAAAGAAGGATAAGAGATCCTTCAAACAAAACCCACTGAGGAAAACCCATTAAAGCAAAACTTAAATGAGAACCAATCCAGTCCCAAGAAAACAAGCTCTCAATAAGCTAGACATAGTGCTGTTAGACAGACTACTACTTTCATAAAAGCCAAAATTGTTGGAAAATGGGTGAAGAATTTATCTCGAGTGTAAAAACTACTCTGGCATGTGGAGTGACAAACAAATGCTTTACCTGTTACAGAGGCTTGAACCCAGGATTTCAAGAACAGTTTTTGACAAAAGTATTTCTATGCTGTCTAATGTCTAGACAACAAAACTAATGGTCACACAACCCAGTTTGCAAGTGCACTGTTAAATGCATCTAGATATGCATGATATTTCTTTTCTACCATGGGGCCAGCCTTTAAGGTTATTGAAAGCTGTCAGCTTTGCCTTGCAAAGATTTGAGGAAATAAAATATAGAGAGAGAAAAGCACCATTTGCATGGTGACTAGGTTCTATGAAAAAATCAAAGTAGAGCCAAAAACAAGAATTGTGGTGTTTCACATAGGAAATCAAGAAACTCCACTATGAGGTAAAAATTTCCTTATTAGGAAGATTTGGAATTGGTTAGGGAAGTGTTCATTTAATTCTTGTCATTTGTAAATAATTCACAAATTATTGGTCTTACTATTTTCTTGATGGTTTTATTTGGTGAATTGTCGTTTTTAGAGAGAGGAGAAGAAAGTTTGATTTCTGAAATCATGTTAAGTGAATTCTGATATTGGTTAGCTGTACATTAATGCTGTGTGTTTCCTTACATTGGCTCCTTTGCCTCTCCTTTCCCAATTTCCAATGGCATCTCAGCCATGTTGAAGTTGATACTGGAGAAAGAGCTGAAACCATAAGTCTTGTTTTGGAATATTTTATTTGTCATATTAATCTTTAAGCCGCTGTTTTGGCGGCTTTTTTTAATACAATTTTTACCCTTCACTTATCAAAAAAATAAAAATAAAAATTACTTGTCATATTAGCTTGTTTACACAGTTGCCGGATCTGTAATTTGTTTCAGGTGGAGATGGAACAGGATCCATAGCTGCAGCTGACGCAACAAAGTAATACCTCTCTTTCTTTCTCTCTCTTTCCAGTTTGCTTTAGTTGCCAGGGATACATTATTTATTTAGATGTTAGCACAAAATGTTAGCGTTTGAAGGGGAGGGAGAACCTGGATAATGACCATGCCTTTAGATGAAACTGGATGTTTATAGTTTACAATTAGAACTGAACTGCCTGTCAAATCAAAAGAAAGAGAAAGTATCCAGGACCTTCATTGTGGCTGATGTGATACAACTACCTATTCATATTTTCCAAAATATCAAAACTTAAAAGCCAGTAAAAAAAGAAAATTAATTGGATTTGTAAATAATTACAGAAATTTTTTAACAATTAGAGAAATAAATTTTGAATTTTCCATTTTAATGAAGAATTACCATTTTATTTATTTTTACAGTTAATTAATACTAGATGAGATAGTAGAACATGAATGGGTGGTTAAACGGCGGTGTACCTGATCATGCTAACATTACGTTTATCACCCTCAGACTGATGTGTTGATGATATGCTGAATGTCAATCTAATGCTCTAATTTTCCCATTTACACAGGAAGGAGCTCCTGAGGGCCATTGATGTACGACTTGTTGCAGTTAGACAGGACTTAACCATGGCTTGTTCCCGGGCATCAGCTGCTGGTTTTAACCCAGAGACAGTAGCAGAACTCCAGATCTTTTCTGAAAGGTTTGGTGCCCACCGGTTAAGGTAACAATTCTGGAATCACTTTTAGCATTCTTTTTGGTAGCCTACTGTCCACCAGTGCCATTTTTTTTTAATTTTGTCCCCAGAAAGTGTGGACATGGAAAGGGTTTTGCTTGATTTTCAAATGAATTATTACTCTAATATCTAGGAAATTTAAGGGCCTATTGGGCAATTGTTTTTAAAAAACAGTTTTCTGTTTTTTACAACAGGAAACAATGCTGAGAATTTATTAGCACTTTTCTTGAAAACTTCCATTTTTCCACCAGGAGAAAAATTCATTATTAAACCTAGTCCTCTTTATATTCTCTCTTCCCTGCTTTTATCATATTGCTTCATAGACCATCAAATGTCTGGTTTGAGATTTGTTCTTTTATCTGTATACCTTCAATATGAGGTTTCTCAGCGACGGAGGAGATGGAAGTGGGCCTCTATTGGGTTTTCTGGGCCCGGATTCCATTTCAAATATGTTGCATTAGGGCCACCATGCAGTAGAGTGGGTCCAACATTTGTTACGGTTGCTGACATGCTGTTGCATTGCCATGAGAGTCCCATACATGATATATGATAAATGGAGCGATGGTTCTTTCTGTTGGGCCCACCGTACTTGCTAATCAAATCTCAAAATCAGTTATCAGAGTTATCACACTCTAAAAATAAAAATGATAAAAACTATATAAAGATAAAACCGAAAAAATAAAGAATAAAATAAAAACCCTGCCTGTCACAATATGGCAGGTACAGCCGGTATGGCAGGTGTGGCAGTTCAAGTGCTGTTTTCTATTTTTCGAAGTTCGATCCGAAAAATTATAAAAAAAAAAAAAAAAAAAAACCTATTTATTTCGTAAAATTTAAAAATATTTTCTTATTATTTTTTCTTTCCTCCGCAGTGAAGCTTGTAGCAAATTCTTTTCATTGTGCCAAAGGCGGCCGGACCTCATCAGCACCGCAACATGGAAGGGCGGCGCCGACGACCGAGCCGTCAGGTCATCTTCCGGGTCCGACATGTCCATAGATGAGCCGCCCGAAAATAAACAGCCGGCGGCCCAAGAGCCTGACGGGTCGAAGCCCTCCACGTGTCAGCCAACCAGGTCCACCACCCTCAACTTCCCTGGTCGACGTAGCCTAGGCGAGAACGAGAAGGAGAAAGAGAAGGAGAAGGAAGGCGACGGTGGTCCCGAGAAAGAGACTCCGACTCCGACTGAATCGTCGTCAGCGTCTTCAATTCAGGGGAGTCAACCCGCGAGGCGACTCAGCGTGCAGGACCGAATTAACCTCTTTGAGAACAAACAGAAGGAGAGCTCTACTAGCGGTAGTGGTGGAAAAGTCGTGGTTGGGAAGTCCGTGGAGCCGAGGCGGCTTTCTTCTGACGTGTCATCCGCTCCGGCGGTGGTTGAGAAGGCTGTTCTAAGGAGATGGAGTGGGGCCAGTGACATGAGCATTGATTTGAGCTTCGAAAAGAAGGATACGGAAAGCCCCTTGTGCACGCCTTCTACTTCTTCCCTTTCTCAGACCAAATCTTTGACCGATACAGCAACTCCAAATAGTGCCGAACCCAAGGGTGTTTTCCCCCCTAGACCCAGTGATTCTGGGTTCAAAGATCCATCGAATAGTGGGACTGGGTTGGTCTCAGTCCGGGCTGATGACCATCAAGCAGTTTCTCAAACCCAATTCAGATCTTTTCAGGGTAAAGCAGAGAAGCTTGGTTTTACCAATCATTCGGCTTTGCAAGAGAGGTTGAAGGGTTCCTCTGGAGGTGAAGATCACGGCGTAAATAAAGATCAGGTAGCTTCTGAGATACAGTCAAAAGTTGTATCTGATCGGGCTGAGCCCGCAGGATTGAAAAACCAGGGCTCTGCTCTCTCTCAGTTAGGAGTTTCTTCCAATAGAGTGGATGATGTTGGAAGTAGAGATCAGGCAGTTGCTCAATCAGGTTTTCGGGGCTCTCTGAGACAAGCTGTAGAGGTTGCTCCGAATTCTAAGGATTTATCAAGTTCTCAGGGTCATTCCAAATTGTCCTCCGGGCAGCGGGAAGGTGGAATTGGTTCAAAAGTTAGGGAAGCTTCTTTGTCTGTAACAAAAGGGTCTGTGGTCGATGAACTGACTCCTCAGCCCCAGTGGAAGTCCTTCGTAGGAGAAATTGAGGAAGAGGAAAAGAGAGATTTGGCATCGTCAGACAAGAAACCCACAACAGTGGACGATTCTGCACTGCAGAGAATGAAGTTCCAGAAGCAGGTTTCTGGTCCTGAACAGATCAAGAAGTCACAAGGAAAGAGGGATGAGAGCAGTTCCTTTTATGGGAATACTAAGCCTGCTTTTGCTGGTAAAAGGGGTTCAGATAATCAAGAGAGCTTCACTTCGTTCTCAACTGCACCTATAGAACAAGTTCAGAGGGTAAGGCAGTCTAAAGGAAATCAGGAACTCAATGATGAGCTGAAAATGAAGGCAAATGAACTTGAAAAGCTTTTTGCAGAGCACAAGCTTCGAGTTCCGGGAGATCAGTCCACCTCTTCAAGGAGAAGCAAGCCTGCCGACATGCAGGTGGAACCAGTAGTAAGTTCCCAGTACAGAAAACCCACAACTGAGATTGATTCTGCACAATTTCCTGACAAGAACATGATGACACCAGTGGGGAGTTCCAGTAATTTGGCAAAATTCAATGTTAGTCCAGTAATGAAAACGGTAGATAATGAAAATTATGGAGATACTCTCAGGCAGAATCTCTCTGAGCTTGGTTTTTCAGATGATTCTAGAGGAAAATTCTATGATCGGTATATGCAGAAAAGAGATGCAAAACTGAGGGAAGAATGGGGTTCTAAGAGGGCAGAGAAGGAGGCCAAGATGAAGGCTATGCAGGATACCCTTGAACGCAGTAGAGCAGAGATGAAGGCCAAATTTTCATTATCAGCAGACAGAAAGGATTCGGTATCCAATGCTCGTAGACGTGCTGAGAAACTCAGATCGTTCAATATGAGATCCACTATGAAGAGGGAGCAGGTATTCTTTATTTTGATCATCTTATGAAGAAATAAGTTATATGATTATTAACTGGTAGATTTGGATGCTTTTTATTTGGAAAATTTTATGATCAAAGTTTTTTTTTTTTTTTTTTTTTTTTTCGATGTATCACTTGTAACTGACAAAGCATTGGTTTTCTTTTTGACAGTTGTCAATTGATTCCATTCAGAGTGAAGAGTACGAAGATGAATCTGTATTTCTTGAACAGAAGCCTTATGGTCAAGATAAATTGTTTAGTGAGGCAGCTTTTGGAGATAGTGCATCTAGGAGTGCCCAAACCAAGAAGTTTTTGCCTAACAGGAATTTATCTTCAGCCACCCCTCGCACCTCAGCAACACCAGTTCCACGGTCATCTGCAAAAGCTCTCAATTCTAGTTCTGGGAGGCGAAGAGCACAATCAGAAAATCCTCTTGCACAGTCTGTTCCCAACTTCTCTGATTTCAGAAAGGAAAACACAAAGCCTTCTTCTGGAATCAGCAAAGTAACACCGCGATCGCAGTTGAGAAGCATTGCCCGCACCAAGAGCAACAGTGATGAGATGACTCTTTTCAAGGACGAGAAGCCAAGGCGATCTCAGTCCTTGAGGAAAAGCTCTGCTAATCCTGTAGAGAGTAAGGACTTGTCTGACTTGAACTCTGATGGTGTGGTTCTGGCACCATTAAAATTTGATAAAGAGCAGACTGAGCAAGGCCTCTATGACAAATTTTCCAAGAATGTGGAGTCAAAGCCTTTTCTTAGGAAGGGCAATGGCATAGGTCCTGGTGCTGGAGCTAGTATTGCTAAGTTGAAGGCCTCAATGGCATCTGAGGCTTTGAAAAATGAAGAAGAATTTGATGAGTCTGCCTTTGAGGTGGAAGATTCAGTGGATACGGTAAAAGAGGAGGAGGAGGAAGAGGAGTTTGAAACCATGACGGCAGAAGATGGTACAGATATGGATAATGGAAAACCAAGACTGAGCAATGAATCTGACAAATCAGGTAATTCTGAGTCTGAAAATGGTGATGCTTTAAGATCTCTATCTCAAGTGGACCCTGCCTCAGTAGCTGAGTTGCCTGTGGCAGTTCCTTCGGCATTCCACACAATAGGGTCTGTGCAGGAGTCACCAGGGGAAAGCCCTGTGTCATGGAACTCTCGCATGCATCATTCTTTTTCTTATCCACATGAGACCTCAGATATTGATGCATCTGTGGACTCTCCAATTGGAAGCCCTGCATCTTGGAATTCCCATTCACTTACCCAAACAGAGGCTGATGCTGCTCGGATGAGAAAGAAATGGGGAAGTGCTCAAAAACCTATTCTCGTTGCCAACTCTTCCCACAACCAATCTCGCAAGGATGTGACAAAAGGTTTTAAACGGTTATTAAAGTTTGGAAGGAAACACCGTGGGACAGAGAGTCTGGTTGATTGGATATCTGCTACAACTTCTGAAGGAGATGATGATACTGAAGATGGACGTGATCCTGCCAATCGTTCATCTGAAGATTTGAGGAAATCAAGAATGGGATTTTCTCAAGGTCATCCATCTGATGATAGCTTCAATGAAAGCGAGTTGTTCAATGAACATGGTAACCTATATGTTTCCTGATCTTTCAGCATTTGAGCATCTCTTTTAAGGCTGCTTACATCAAATCAAGATTTAATTTGTTTTAGTAGAAATCTCTACAGCAATTTGCTACTTTTTTGAGTTTATATTTTCTTGAAGGATTGTGATGCATGTCCACGCCTTCTTTCCTAGATATGAAAAAATTATTATATTCATAGACATTTTTGAACAAGGTCTCTCCAAACTCGTCTTTAGTTTATGGGATAATTTTAATTTATATGATTTAGTTCAATCAAAGGTGTTGTTTAGAAGAATGATCTCAATAGATCAAGTTCAGTGTCTGCAGCCTTAACTTCAACTCCTTTTCTCCTCTATGAGGGAGTTGCTTAGGCTGCAAAGGTGCCATTTGGTGGTTCCATGAGCCCAAATGACTGTTTAAATCTCTACCATTCAATTTTTGAGTTCATTCAGAGGTCCAACTGGGATTCCTAATGTTGCTGCAGCAATTAATCTAGGAAATGATTTGAGAACAAAAGAAATCTCTGCTATTCAATTTTTAGGTTGAGTTGGAGGTCCAACTAGGATTCCTAACGTTACAAAAGCTGAGGCTCATCTATGAGTTGATTTGAGAACAACCATAAAATCTTTGTTGTGCATCTCTCTTTCTCTCTCTCTCTCTTGTTTTCTTCCTTTGGGAAATGTCTGCTTATCAGAAACTGTTCTCAGTTTAAGACATCCTTTTCTTTTTCCTTTTCATATTCTACCCTTAAGCAAAAAGAAAAAAATCTAGCAAGCTTCTTTTTCAACAACTTTTTGTTTCTCAGGTTCAAACTTAAAAGAATGTTGTTTTATTTTATTTGTGCTTTATTTTCCTGTTTTAGTTTCCTTTTTATGCCTATGTTGTAGAGCAAGATATATGTCTAGATTTACAAGTTGAAAACTCAGTGCTGCTTTTTTCTTACAGTTCAAGCCTTACATAGCTCTATCCCAGCACCTCCTGCAAACTTCAAACTGAGGGAGGATCATCTATCTGGAAGCTCTTTAAAAGGTGAATGCTTATCTATTCTTGTTCAGCAGTTTGTCCTTGCCTTGTTGACTCTAGCTTTATGATTGCTTTAACTCTTAAGAAACACAAGCTCCACTGCAGTTGTGTGCAAAAAAGACATCCCATTCTGTATTTTTGTGGCAGGGATGGTATTTCTTACCTGACCTGACAAATTGCACGGGGTTGATGTCTGCCTTTCCAGCCCCATTTGGTTAGGTTCTGATATCCTCCTCTATGTCTCATTTATGAGTTAAATCTGGTTCATGTTGACCCTATCATAAGCACATCCTCTAGCATCACCAATTATGATATGCATCAGCTTAGAAGGGCACTCAAATGGCAACATGATTATCCTGGGAACTGCTGTAGGTTTGAGATAAGTAGTCCACTGTCATTGATTCAACATTTAAATACGTCAAACCAAACTTTAAAAACAAACTTCATGATTTGGTTATAACAGTACCAGTGTTAATAGAAGGCCCACATTAGATTTAGAAAACAAATGCCAATTGCTTCCTTTTCAGTCAAGATCTGAGGTCCTAAACACTTGTGTATGGTGCAATGATTGGTAGTTATGGAGTTGCCAGTGGTAAAAATGGTTCTTCCTAAGGGAAAAATGCATTATTCTATTACAATCTGTTGCACCTTATACATTGCTTTGGACCTAAGTTACTATTCCTACCTAGCTTGTGATAGTGATTTATTATCCAGTATTACAATAAATTAATATTGATATTTGGATAACATGGAGAAGAAGTGGGAATGGAAAGTTGGTTTTGGGATTGAGTTTGTTCACCTTTTCAATAAGGACGGGGCTTTGGTCATTTGTGAAATTGTTAATGTTTGAGCCCAATCTGACTGGAATGACTGCCACCTTCGTATCTAGTTACATTGGCATGATTGAATGGTTCTAACCAAGACAACTAGGGTTTTTGCCACTCAGCAAACTTTTTTGAACTCAATATTATTATATGGCTGTTTAACTGCTGCCACCCCTATGCCAAGTCTATGGTTGATGCAATTGAATGCTTCCTTTCTAACTGCATATCTTGGCCTTTGCAATTGACAATTTTACTTGTATATTGTAGTCTTTTGCATATGTCTGATATAAATACATTAAACCTAATATTACATGTAAATGATCAAGCATTTGTTCTTTTCTGGTCTTGATTTTACAGCTCCACGATCATTCTTCTCACTCTCATCCTTCCGGAGCAAGGGAAGTGACTCAAAGCCCAGATAACTGCCACTGAGAAAAACCCAGAGTTCTGAATGTCTGGTTCATCATCAATGGTGGGGTGTAAAGGATGATATATATATATATATATAAATAGAAAATGCTTGAGGTAGGCACCATACAATCATATATAAAAGACCTATAATGCCATCTTGTATACTCCATGGATCTGTCAGGCCTTCCTCACAATTTAGTCAGTTATTTCTGATAGTTGTGTTGAAATATGTTGTATATTGTATTGAGCAAAAAGTCGCCAATTGGTGTGACATCATTGTGATTTTGGTAGTCCAGGGCATTCTTTTTCTCCTCTTCATTTGCTCTCTTTAGCCTTGTGTGATGTATATCAGAAGTTGAACTATTGTTAGAATCAGAAATGTTGACAGTTTTAAGAAGAGTGATGTGATTATGCGGAGTAAAAGCTTGTAAAATATGGCTACTCTTTGTCCTATCATCATCATCATCATTGTCATCTTCTTGACTGCTGCTATTTTTCTTGGCTGTGATCTTGGTTGGACTTGTGGCCATGGAGAAACAACACATTTACTTCCTATTATTTGATTTCTGAGATTTAAGACTTAGATAAGGGCATGTGCTATTTGTTCATTCATGTCAAATGACAGGTGAATTCAGTAACTAGTGGTTGATGAGCAATATCAAATTATCCATTTTCTTTTATGACTTCTGTTTGCAACTAGGAATGGAACACTGTAAGGCCATGTTTGAAATGTTGGAGTAGAGAATGAGAATGAGTATTGTGTTGGAACTGTTTTTCGGAATGGGAATAGAAACAAAATATTCATTGTTATGGAAACTGAATCAATCTGCTGTATTGTTGTTTTTGTCTTATTTTCATTCCTATTCCATGTAGTCCTAGGGAATAAGGAACTAGAGCAAGAAATTCATTCCATTTTTGATACATTATTGCCTCTGGATTATTTATTAAAAATGAGAATAGGAATGAAAAATCAATTATCATGGAAATGGAAATCAACTCTTTTAGGGATTTTGATTCCTGTACTTCCATGCATTTGGTCTAGGAGAATAAGTACGAAAATGAAGATGAAGCATAATATTATGAAGAGAAAAAAAAATTATAATCTCAGCAAAAGTGAGTTTTGGTTTTCACGAGTATGCCATTTTTATTCCTATTATTGTTTCTAATAAGTAATCTACATGCAGTAATAAATGTGAAATAGAATGAATAGGTTCCTATTCCTCGATACCAAACATGCCTAGAAGAATTCAAAGTAGGTGAAATTTTCACTTTTAACTGCCAAACCTTTTTGGTTTGTCCTTGTATAGATTATGTTCACCATGTCCTTGTCATTTGCAGTTCATTGTCTGATTCCATTCATCTGGTTCCATGGTTTCATTTGGCTAAAACACAACAAACTTCCCCTCTTGGACGCTAGGACACAGTCATTTACATGAAGGCAATGAAGAAGAAAACTTCCCCAAAGTCCAAGAGCAACATGAAAATTAAATTAAGTTGCCGGACATATGACCATATCTTGAATCAAACATTCAAACTCCATCACCATCTTCTGTACTTCCCATGAATGACATTTGGGTTGACATTGGTTCTTGAGTATAGAATATGAGGTCAGATACGTATTAGACTATGCTCTGTTTACTTTTATCACAGGCCGGCTATGATCATAGGGAAAAATGATTGGATCAGCATCCGTTTGATTCAAGAGAAATATTCAGTTTTTTAATCACATTCTGCAATAAAATATAGCGTTAAATGGTTTTCCAACTTTTCATTTTAGAAGAGAGAGCACATAGAAGCTTTGTGGAAAGCCCCAAAGAGAGAAAGACAACTCTGTGAGGCTGGCTGTGTTTGATGACTTTGATTTTTTATTAGGCGAAGGAAACAGAGTTCTATGTATCCTAAGCCTCCAAATCTGTCATAAGGTTCTCATTGTTTTACTCTCTTCCATTTCATGTCTCTGTTCTCTCTTCCACAACTGACCCCCACAAGTTTCCCATATCCATGGCTCACTCCTCGTTTGAGACAGACTTCTCTCTCTCTGGCCACTCCGGCAACTATCGCCGACGCCACCACCCTACACCCATTAGATCCAACCATGCATC
Organism: Vitis rotundifolia; assembly: GCA_030254885.1. Classification (NCBI taxonomy): domain Eukaryota; kingdom Viridiplantae; phylum Streptophyta; class Magnoliopsida; order Vitales; family Vitaceae; genus Vitis; species Vitis rotundifolia. The sequence continues at coordinate 438,191 of CM058159.1, forward strand.
TAGCTCATTCACATGGTTCAGTCCTCTTGACATATCTCAAAATTACTATCCAAGAAGACTCAGACACCACCCTTCTCCTGCCAGCCCTTTTTCCACAGACAATGACTTGTCATGGCAAGGTGAGCTTTCATGGCAGTTTGAGCCTTCTGGGTGGCAAGATAACCGCAATCTAGGTGCAGTGTTGAGCCCTTGGATTGCCACCCCTTCTTCAGATAGACACCAGTTGGTCCGGAGGTCAGCCAATGACTATTATCTTTCGCATACTTATGGTGGTTTCCAGAGCTTTACTAATCCATATTATGAGTATTCTGGCTATGGTTCAGTGCCATCCAGGAGGCTTGAGCTCCAGAGCTATGTTGCTGGAGATCAAGGAAGTTCATTTTTCAGAAGGCACTACACTTCTGGTGAGTATAGCAGGTCTCATGGATTTCCTAACTTGGGAGTCATCAAGGAGGGGAGTCCTGGACATCATGGCCCTTTGGCAGACAAGCATGAGGTTAGTTTGATCAAAGACACCTCCCCTGAAGAGTCTAAACTCCAAATAAGCCTGTTTGAGACTGATCTGGGTCATCGCCAGCATGAGGATCCGCGCTGGTTTTCTGTATCCCACGCTTACATGGATGTTGAGGACAACAGCGTCAATGTCAGTCATCATCATCATCATGGTGGGCATCGTCATATAAAGCAGGAGGTGGACAATCTTGACAATGGACTGCATAGTTGTAGTCCTAGTTTTGAGAAACATAGCCATCACAGCCATGGCCATGGCTATCATGACCATGGCCATGACCATGGAGTTTGGAAATCAACCAGTCATCATTATGATACTGATGAGGGGTACAATGACAACAACAGGGATTCTGCATACGATGAAGATGACGACGACGAGGATGATGGAATGGCACCAAGGTCAGTGGGGCTGTTCAGCTTATTCAGGTATTCAACAAAGTTGGACATACTTCTTGTCATCTTGGGCTGTTTGGGAGCCCTGATTAATGGAGGATCTCTTCCTTGGTATTCTTTGCTCTTTGGTAATATTGTGAGTAAGATTGCCAAAAAACCAGACACAAACGACAAAACAGAGATGATGAAAGATGTTCAACAGGTAAGAGTTCCTTTGTTTTTCATTAGTTTATGAATTCCCAACAGTTATAGTGATATTCCTAGTACAATTTCTAAACTGATCTTCATGTCTGAACTTGGAACTGTAATCAGTTTTCTTTTCTTTTCTTTTCTTGTTCGATATATAATCATCAGATATGTGTGCTTATGGCTGGACTAGCAGCAATAGTGGTGGTTGGAGCATACATGGGTAAGAGGAAAATGACAATTTACATTTTCTTTCACTGGGAATTTTTTAAGTCAATTTCAAATATAAATCTGTTCTATAGATATCATTCTGACTATTGGGTTGGCAGAGATCACTTGCTGGAGAATTGTGGGGGAGCGTTCGTCGCAAAGGATAAGAACAAAGTATCTAAGAGCGGTTTTGCGCCAGGATATTGGCTTTTTTGACACACAGATCAGCACAGGCAATATTATGCATGGAATTTCAAGTGATGTTGCACAAATCCAAGAAGTGATGGGGGAGAAGGTTTAACTCTAATCCCTTCTTGCCTAATACTATATGCAAATTTAATGCACTAGCTTTTCATTTAGTATTTTGATTAGTTCAAATTCATTACTTTGATTTCAAGTCTTCCCCTAAGGATTAGTAAGCCTGCGATGTGTTTCTGTATTGAATTGCAGATGGCTCACTTCATCCACCATGCATTTACCTTCATCTGCGGTTATGCGGTTGGGTTCGTGAGGTCATGGAAGGTATCTCTAGCAGTCCTCTCAGTCACCCCATTGATGATGTTCTGTGGTATTGCTTATAAGGCCATTTATGTCGGTTTAACTGCAAAAGAAGAGGTGAGGCAAAGAGAATAGTACAAAACTAACCAAGTTGAATCTCATAGGGACTCTGTAAAAATTTAACTATGGTGTTTTGTTTTAAGGTTTCTTATAGGAGAGCTGGCAGTGTAGCTGAGCAGGCCATCAGTTCAATTAGAACTGTGTTTTCTTTTGTTGCTGAGGATCATCTGGCTGAAAGATATGCAGAATTGTTGCAGAAATCAGTGCCCTCTGGGGCAAAGCTCGGGTTTGCAAAAGGTGCAGGCATGGGAGTAATCTACTTAGTTACTTATTCAACATGGGCATTGGCTTTCTGGTATGGATCCATCTTGGTTGCTAGAAGAGAAATTTCAGGAGGTGAAGCCATTGCCTGTTTCTTTGGAGTCAATTTAGGTGGCAGGTAATGCCTTCTTCCAAATGCACCTGAAATTTTTGTGTTTTCTGCATTCATTTCTCAATACATTTTCAATGCTGTAACTCTTTGCACAGAGGCCTGGCATTGTCATTGTCATATTTTGCTCAATTCGCCCAAGGAACCGTAGCAGCAAGCAGGGTGTTTGAAATTATTGATAGAGTCCCTGAGATAGATCCCTACAGCCCAGAAGGAAGGAAGCTCCCAAGTATCAGGGGAAGGATTGAGTTCAAAGGTGTTACTTTTGCATACCCGTCTCGTCCCACAGCTGCAATTCTCCAGTCTCTCAATCTAGAGGTTCCATCTTCAAAGACCCTTGCTTTGGTTGGTTCCAGTGGAGGTGGCAAGTCCACCCTTTTTGCCCTTATAGAGAGGTTCTATGACCCTGTAAAGGGTAAGCTAATCACCATCTTATAGTACTAGTTTAATGATAGACTGATAGATTGATAGGGAAGAGGCCAATGTTTGGTTAGTTTCATTCCTAATGGTTGAATTCTAAATGTTTTCTCAGGAATCATCACCTTGGATGGTCATGATATAAGGACCCTGCAAGTGAACTGGCTTAGAGGTCAGATAGGCATGGTAGGCCAAGAGCCAGTGCTCTTCACCACCAGCATTCTCGAAAATTTGATGATGGGGAAGGAGAATGCCACCAAGAAAGAGGCCATTGCTGCTTGTGTTGCTGCCAATGCTCACAGCTTCATCTCTGGCCTTCCTCAAGGCTATGATACTCAGGTGCAAACCACACAAACATTCACATCAGCATACATAATTGCAGAGTCTTTAAGTCTTCAACAACTCTTACTTATATGATGCCTAATTCCTGGCAGGTTGGAGACAGGGGAACACAACTCTCAGGAGGCCAGAAACAGCGCATTGCGTTGGCTCGTGCCCTGATCAAAGACCCCAGGATCCTCCTCCTAGATGAGCCCACCAGTGCTCTAGACCCTGAGTCTGAGTCAGTAGTCCAACAAGCCATTGACAAGATCTCTGCTGGCCGGACAACCCTTGTCATTGCTCACAGGCTAGCAACTGTAAGAAATGCGCACACCATTGTTGTTCTTAATCACGGTGCAGTTGTTGAAACTGGTAACCATCATAAGCTCATGGAAAAATCCGGGGCCTATTACAATCTTGTCAAGCTTGCTTCTGAAGCTGTATCCAAGCCTTTGTCAAAACAAGATGGTAGTATTATTAAGGCCACTAAGTTTTCCTCTTATGAGAGGTCAGTTTATGAAGTGTCAAAATCAAAGTACATGAATGAAGCCTCAAGATCAAAGTACTTAACATCAATGCAAGAACAATACAAAGAAGAGGAGGAAGAAAAGCCAGAGCCAAAGCCTGGGAAAGTTCAAGTTTCAGAGATATTTAAGTTGCAAAGGCCAGAGCTTCTGATGCTTTTACTGGGGTTTCTCTTGGGCATGCATGCTGGTGCAATTCTCTCCATTTTTCCCTTTATTTTAGGCCTAGCCCTTCAATTATACTTTGGCGATGACACATCCAAAATGAAAAGAGAAGTGGGTGTGCTCTCTTTAGTACTTGTTGGGCTTGGGTTTGGGTGTATAATAACCTTGGTAGGCCAGCAAGGTTTCTGTGGCTGGGCAGGCACAAAGCTTACCAAGAGGGTGAGAGACCGCTTATTCAGATCCATACTAAAACAAGAACCAGGTTGGTTCGATTTCGATGATAATTCGACTGGAGTCCTTGTCTCTAGGCTCTCCATTGATTGTGTCACTTTTCGATCAGTTCTTGGTGACCGCTTCTCAGTCCTACTAATGGGGTTGAGCTCAGCTGCTGCTGGTCTTGGGATATCATTCTTTCTTGAGTGGAGGCTAACTCTCTTGGCTGCAGCTCTCACTCCACTCACCCTTGGGGCAAGCTACTTCAGCTTGATTATCAACGTAGGACCAAGATTAGATAACAGTTCTTATGCCAGAGCTAGCAACATTGCTGCTGGGGCGGTCTCAAACATAAGAACAGTGACAACATTCTCAGCGCAACAACAGCTAGTCCACACCTTCGATCAAGCCTTATCAGAGCCCAAGAAGAAATCAGTGAAAAGGTCACAAGTCCTAGGCCTAGCTCATGGATTTTCCCAAGGGGCCATGTATGGAGCTTACACTCTAACCCTTTGGTTTGGTGCTTATCTTGTAAAAGAAGACAAAACAAGCTTTGGTGATGTGTACAAGATCTTCCTCATTCTTGTGTTGAGCTCATTCTCAGTTGGGCAATTAGCTGGTCTGGCACCTGACACTTCCATGGCTGCGACTGCAGTTCCTGCTGTTTTCAGCATCATCAACCGCAGGCCGATGATCAGCAGTGATGGAGAGAAAGGTAGGAAGGTTGAAGGATCAAAACCAGTGGATGTAGAGCTGAAAATGGTGACTTTTGCATACCCTTCTAGGCCAGACGTGACTGTGTTGAGGGAATTTTGTCTGAAGGTGAAAGGTGGCAGCATGGTGGCATTGGTAGGGGGAAGTGGGAGTGGGAAATCAACAGTGCTATGGCTGATACAGAGGTTTTATGATCCAAACCAAGGGAAGGTACTGATGGGAGGAGTTGATATTAAGAAGATGAATGTGAAGTGGCTGAGGAGGCAGATAGCTTTGGTGGGTCAAGAGCCTGCATTGTTTGCTGGGAGTATTAGAGAGAATATTGCTTTTGGAAACCCTAATGCTTCATGGGCTGAGATTGAAGAAGCTGCTAATGAAGCTTACATTCACAAGTTCATCAGTGGCCTCCCTCAAGGTTATGAAACACAGGTACCATCTCTAATCCATTCAAGAATGCATTGGTTCATAAAAGACAGTTTTTCCAAATATATAAACTTCTCATTGAAGAATTAGTATTCTTACATTTTTGAAAGAAGATCCTTGTTTTGAATTTTCAACACTATGTTTCATTCTTGAAAACCTCGAGAGAAAGAAAATAAAGAAAATATATATATATATATATATATATATTTAAAATTAATAAATTATTTTTACTTTCTTTTTCAAATTGATTTAACTTATTTGTCCTTGTTTATATATAAAGGATTAAATAATTTTAAAACATTAAATTTTTTAATTATATTTAAATTTTTTTATATATAATTTTTCATGGTAAACAAAACATGAAAAAAGTCATTTAATTTTTTTTTCTTTAATACTTTTTGTGAACCAAACATGGTAAGCAACTGCAAATTGATTCCATTTTGATTCAGATATTAAAGTTGAAACTCAATCAATGTCTATTTCCTTTATTTATTGAGCCTACATTCAAACCCATAAAAGATTGCCTGTGAAATTGGGTATTAGGGTTGTAACCCATTACCAAATGAAATTAAATTAGTAGCTTAACAATGGATTAGCATAACCATCTATTGCAGATGTGACACACCTCCTATTTCTTTTGAAATGCAGGTTGGTGAGAGTGGGGCCCAGCTATCTGGTGGCCAAAAACAGAGAATAGCAATAGCAAGGGCCATATTGAAGAAATGCAAGGTGCTACTCCTAGATGAAGCAAGCAGTGCGTTGGACCTTGAGTCAGAGAAGCATGTCCAAGATGCCTTGAGGAAGGTGTCCACAAGGGCCACAACCATAGTAGTTGCCCACAGGCTTTCTACCATCAGAGAAGCCCATATGATTGCAGTAGTTAAAGATGGTGCAGTCACTGAGTATGGCAGCCATGACACCCTCTTGGCTTCCCATCTCAATGGTGTCTATGCTAGCTTGGTTAGGGCTGAGACTGAAGCCAATGCTTTTTCTTGATGGCAATCAACCCATTTAAACATCGCCAAGATTGACTCATTAGCTTTATTACAGAGAAATTGAACTTCATCTTAATATAGTGATTGTAAAGTCAGTCAATCATTAAAAACGTTTTGTTTTATCAAAATTCTAGAAGAGATGAAGTTATGTCAAGCTAATACTATATTCCATGTCATGTAGGGAGGAAAAGTTTCTAGTGTTCATTATCGGTGATGCTTGTAAACTGGTGAGAATTTTTTTAATTCGTGAGGGTGGTATGGGCCAGATAATATCCACCCAATATTGATAAAAATCTTTAGTAAAAAAGTATGTAGAATCAATGTTTTACATCTCTTGAAAATTAGATGTTCCTATTTGATATCCATAACAAGTGGTGCCTTTAAACTAATTGAAGTTAAAGCCTTAACGATGCATTTGAACTAGTTAAACGTATTTTAAAGCCCTGAAGACACGAACAATATCAATTCAGGATTATTAAGTCTTTGTGCTATGATTCTGTCAATTTTTATGATTGTAAGTTTCTTAACCAATTTTAAATTAACAAATTGAGAAAAATTTAGTTTAAATGATATTAAATTATTAGTCATAAACTTTCAAATTTGTTATGTTATAGGAATATAATTATAACATGTTCTAATTGTTCTTTTTCTCTTTTTATTTTTTGGTTTCTGGTTTTTGTTTTTGTTTTTGTTTTTTTTCTAAAAGAAAAGGAATGCCAATAAAAGAGCCAAATGTCAAAGGAAGTGAATGTGACTCTACAAACATTCTCCAACATGGGCCATGGATGAGGGTTGAGGAGGCATACAAGAAGGCTCACCTTTCCAATGGCTCCATTCCCTCTTCTCGAAAAGGGAGATGCCACCAGGAAGAGACCCACAACTTTCTCACCGAAATAACCCTCTAATACTCTAAGGAAACGTCCCATATAACCTTTCCATACAAGGGTACATTCAACATTTTGCATAGCACTCAAGGCCCATATGCCTAATTCTCCCATGTAAATATGTTCTCTTACCTTTGAAGCCAAGTGAAATTGATGGTTACGTGCCTGGCATGCAAAGCTAAAGAGGTTATGGTTCAACAATGGAGAAACTACTACCAAACCTGTCCTGTTCTCCACCATCTTTGCAACACTTGTTTCTTCCTTCTCTTCTCATAGTGGCCTCTTCAGTTGCCCTTTTTCTGCTTCCTCCTTCAGGTATTTATCACATATTTCAATTGGGTTTTCTCCATTTTATTGTCTTCAATTATCTTATTAGTATTTTGATTCACCTGAACTGCTACTGTTACATTTCAAAAGGAAATTACTAGGAATGTTACCTTAGGAAAAGGAAGATTAGAGTGGGAAAATGATTGGGTTTTGGAGTTGTTTCATGGAAATTGGATGAACCCATTGAAATTACGGAGGGTTTTCAGAGTTCATTTCTTAAAATTCCATGTTTAGAACAATGGGTTTATCCAATTTTTCCTGGGACATTCATGAGGCTAAACCCTAAAATTTTTTGAGGGTTTTGGGTTAAAAGATCAGGTAATTGATAGTACTATTTGGTATTGTATTGGTTTTGTAAAATACAGATGATCTGGGTAAACTTTCTGGATTTGTATCAACAAAAATTCTTGGTCTAGACGGATTTATTTTTGGAAAAGAAAGGGCAAAGGGAATGGCATCATTAACACCCGGGGTACTGCTTAAGCTTCTTCAGAGTATAAATTCCAATATAAAGGTTCGAGGAGAATATCGGTCTGTCCTTTTACAAGTGATCAGCATTGTCCCTGCCTTATCTGGATCAGAGCTGTGGCCAAACCATGGCTTCTTCATAAAAGTCTCGGACTCTTCTCATTCGACATATGTTTCACTATCCAAGGAAGACAATGAGCTTATCTTAAACAATAAATTGCAGCTAGGCCAATTCTTCTATGTTGATAGAGTGGAAGCTGGAACCCCGGTTCCAATTCTAGTTGGTGTGAGACCAGTTCCAGGAAGAAATCCATTTGTTGGGAACCCGAAAGATTTGATGCAAATGTTGGTGCCTTCTGAGGGTCCAGTCCAAGTTGATCATGAAGGAATTAATGGCTCAAAATTGAGTGAATTATTGGAACCGAAAGAGGAGAGTCCAAGACAGAAAATTGTTATCAAAGAGGAGAAGGTGGTGGTTGCATCTAGGTACATGCAAGGTGTTTTGACATCAAATTCAAAAGTAAATGGAGTGGATTGCCATGGTGGAGGGAAGAACAATGAGAATGAGAATGGTGGAGCAGGAAAAAAGGTTGGATTGTTGAAAGGAAGACAGCAAGAGCTTAAAGGTCAGGTATGATTCTAGCCTAATATCCATTTCAAAGGCACATAAACCAGATTTCTTATTATGAGTCATTACCTGTAAGTCTGAATAAATATGAATTTTCAATACAAGTTATACAACAGTTCAATAGCCTACGAAAATTTATACTTGCAGGCTGCGATTGAGAGCTAATGGGATACTGTTTAGCATTCTATATGCCCTAGTTGTTCTGTTTATTGTTCATCTCTTTATTTTTCGTTCAATTATTTTCTCTTCTATTCCCATAGTTCCATTGTCATCTTTCTTAGTCACATTTCTGCAAAATAGCACTGTGTTTTAGAATCCAGTATCATGATCTGTTGTGTGGTTGGGCATATTACAATTATTCATAACTTGTGGGCTTATCATTAGACATTATGACACCTTGTACTGATAGCCTAAAGACAAAAAATACAAAAAAAATTGCAAAATTAACGAAATCACAGTTGAAAAAATTGAACAAATTTCTGTTGAGTGAAGATCTCAAACAAGAGTGAGATGTTGGCTCCTTATGTTCTAAAGGAGGATGAAACCTGGGAAGTGAGTGACTAGAATATTGCAAAATGTATGCATGGTGCAGGTTCTTTAGAACCACTTTTACTGGTGCCAAAGATTCTTCAAGGAAATGATGCAATATTCTATCAAGCTATTCAAAATCATAAATGTTTGTTTATCAAAAATGTCATGTTCCAAATTTAGTGACAGCCACTGGTACTAGCATTACAGACACGCTCAATGACTCCTATGCGCAGTCAACAAGATGCACTTGTATCAAAGCCAGAGGTTGCTGTATCCAATGCCAAGGAGAGTGCAGTGCCTATGAAGGGCACAACTACAAAACGCCCCACAAGCAAACAGGAAAACATCAACTCGAATTGTTTGTTAAATCTTAAAGATAAAAATCATTCATCTGAGAAAATTTCATGGATGTCTCTGCCTGCCAACCTTCTGAAGCCTGGAAAGGTACATTTCCTCTTTCCTCCACTTGGTTTTGAATAAAATAACTCGTATGGTTTCTATTTAATCAGTCTAGTTATATGGACATTAATAAAATTAGTGCTGTGAAAAAAAGCATTTGGCTACCAAATAGAGTCAACATTGATGCTTGTCATTAATATCCAAATAGAGAAATTTTACTAACTTCTGGAATAAAACTTCTGAACATTCTTCTTTCTTCTTCTTTATTATTATTTCACAAGGGAATGCTTAGAAGGAGAAATTTAGCTTCTTTGATTGCAGCAGAAGCCCAAAAGGAGGCATCCACAGCTGCAGTTCTTGTCAAATGCCTGGGGTAAGCATTCCTTCATTTTCCACATTGAATTTCATCAACTTAGAAAACCGTGTTTTCCTCATAAGGCACGCATACATGTATAAATTTTTACAGTTCTTACTTCTCTTTTTCTTTTTTGTCCCTTCTTTTCCAGTATGTTCGCTAATCTGTGCTCATCTTCCTCAATGGAGAACCCCCACCTCTCTCTCACAAAGTTCTTTACACTCCATCAACTCATCGACCAACCAAATGCCACAATCCAATCGAAGGATAAATCCCTTCATCTGTCTAGCAATTCATCTCCACAGGCAGATAAATCTACTAAAAAGACAGGTCTAATTCATGGTAAAAGTGCATTGAAATCTGCAAAGCCCTCAATAGAGCTAAGTGGGACTGAGAAATTAGAGTGGGCAAAAGGGGATGGTGCCAAAGAGATCAAAGAACTGAAAGAGATTCTCTTGAACGAGACACAATCTTGGTTTTTGAAATTCTTGGAAGGAGCATTGGATGCTGGGTTTCGCATCAGCACCATGGAGAAGAAAAGTAAGGAGATTGTAGGGCGGCGAATGGAACCTGACAATCACATTGCTGTCACATTATCACAACTTAAGCATGCAAATGAGTGGTTGGATAAACTAAGAAGCAAATTGAGCTCAGAAAATAATGAGTTAGTAAAGACCATTGATAGGTTGAAACAAAAAATATATGCTTGTTTGCTTGCTCATGTGGATTCTGCTGCATCAGCTCTAGAGAGCCGATCTGGTTGATTCAGCAGAAGGGGATGACTTTAGGATTGTAAGTTTCTTTCTTGCAAAGGAATAACTTAATATTTAAGGCAATCTGCATTGCCAAGTAAGGATAACTTAAGCCAAACAGAAGCTACTGTAAGTTTGGCCAAACATGTTTGAAATACAAATATGTGTAAGTTATTTGTGTACCAGAACTAATAAGGCCATTGAAGCTAATTTCAATAAAAGCTTGAGAATTCATTCATTTCCTTGATATTTTCTGTCATTGCACTATGTTCTGATCAAGTAAAGGGCAGATTGTTACTTCCTTTCCTCTGGGGAAATCCAGCATTACCCAGAAGAATCAGATAACCAGTCAGCCCCAGCTGTTTGGAGGACTAGGCCAAAGTATTATTGGGTTGAGATGGTCAGCTGCCTAATGTTGAATTCAAGCTTCAAGACAGCGAGTAACTAACTCACCTGCGTTGTCTTCTGTCCTGCTCGATCATTCTAAGGTTTAGGTTATAGGGGATAGGATCCAAGTGGGAGAGCCAGGGCACATGTAAAATCTCAGATCCAGGTGCTGATTGATCCAGCATGTGCCCTGCTTCTCCAGCATGGTTTAGCTACCCCAAGTAGGTTACTTGACCATCATAACAACACTTGGTTTTGCAATTGCCTCAAGGAAAGAATGTCTCGAAACCTGAAACAAGTCCTGCAGCTAAGACAAAGGGATCATGGTTAAGTCAGAGGATTCACAGAAGTTCTGATATAGTATCATTATGGAGGAAAAGTTTACTTATATTCTATAAGCCATGATAATTAGCTTACATGGAACCAACCAGTGAGGTTGGCCAGCATTTTTTCTTGTATGGTTGAGGGTGGGTGGTTGGTCCAGTGGCTGGACTCATACAATCAAATTGTTCTTTAAGCAAATCCAAGATGCGCGTGGAAAATAAATGAACTTTGGCTGAGTGACTGTTGAGGTTTGGCTGCCAAAAAGGCAGTCCATGAGGTGGTGATAGTACAATCAATTTCAAGGAAGAAATTTACCAGATGCCGACATAAGGTATTCCCTCAACCAAAGGCCGGTCACCCACCATTGACCTATTTGGAGATCTAAGAGGGCTGGAAGTTCTAAATTTATAATGCCGGCCTGCCGCTCAACAAAGGTATTCAGATGGCTAAATTGTTTATTCATACAAACATTATCATACCATAGTTAATTCAATCATCTTAGGTGACAGACAGAATGTTTCAATTTGGAATGGCATTTGAAAGGGGAGTAGATAAAACCGAAAAATATTAGCAGTCAAGATTCCAATTCATATATTTTCAATCCACACTTACACAAGAAGTACCTCACTCATTTGACGAAAACAGCAGCAAACAATAATAACCATCATGCTATCTACAAAATGTTGCTAAAATTTACATGTACCAGTCTTTCAAACTCTTTTACAGGAATCTATGTCCATCTCGAAAGAAGCATCATATGTACATCCATTGAGTACAGAAGCCTTAATACTGTCTGAATGTCAGGTTCAAACGGCCATGACGGAGATCTGTTTCTTCCAACAGGACCTGAGGAGAAGTATTTGGGCAAATGGAAGTTACCCCATGAAAAATAAGTCTAGATTTACCCCCGAATATCAAAACATCTCCTGATTCCAATAAAACTTTGTCTGCATTGAAAACATCTCTCTGATCGCTATATAAGAATTCTGCAGAGTTGCCAATGGAGAAGGAGACCACTGGTAGTCCTTTACGAAGATTCTCTTGTCTTTCGTCTTTATCCTGAATGGGATAAAGCAGATGATATCAATGAGTTCGCTAAGTGCAGCAAGGTTACAGAGCAGTGATATATTTGTCAAGATAAGCCGTGATTTGTCTAAAATGCATCCAACAAGGTGAATATGATGGCATACTGCTTGTTACGAACCTGATGGAGACCAAGACGACCACTAGTTGTGTAAAAATTGACAATACAGATGTCTGGTGTCATCCAAGGAAGTTCTTTTTCCACCTTGCTTGCTTCAATTTTTTCTTTTGAAAGAAGCGCTTGTGAATCTTGGATTGCTTCTTTAACCAAATGACAAAATTCATCAGGAATAGGAGGTGGTTTAGCATTATCAACTGGTCGTTCATCTTCATATTTGCCCGTCTCAGGGTCCCAATTCTTTCCAAGGCACATCATCTTCAAATTCAGTTTAGCTCCATCTCGATAACCAGGTTGGTAGAACCCTCCAGATCCCAGACCAAGTTCTCGACATTTCTTTACTATTTTAACCTAGAAGCATATAAAATGGTCACAACAAGGTCAGCAAACATGTAATCAAAGAAAAATGGAAAGAGAGATAGCCAAGCCATTTCTTTAACATCCGAAATCTTTTTTATTGAGCTAAACTAATTAGGAAGTGATAGATAGAAATTAAACAATATGGGTGCTAGTGTGTTGGTTGAAAAGGACTCGAAGGTCTAATCTATTGGCTTGAATATGGGCCAGCACCAACACAAAGAACAAAACGTTCAGATTTCTTACTGACCAAAAAGGGTGTCTAGTTACCACTATTCTGGTATAGTCCAGAAATTTGCTGACATATTTCTCTGACTTCAACTATCTACAGATGACCTTTTGACATGAAATTTAGAAGCCAAATAATGGTGATTTGTTTTATTAAATGTATCTAAGAAATGGCAGGTAGGTTATCTTATATACCTGGAACTCAAAATTTTGCTACTTGTCAATGAAAGGAAACTTCAGTTACATTCTTGTCATTTAAAGGGGAAGGACTTAACAAATCATACTATAAAAAGAAATGAGAAACAAATAGCAGTACCTGATCACTGGTGGAAATGTAACCCTTCAGAAGAACCATTCCTGACCTTATCACTTCTCCTTTTAGCCCTTCTTCAGCCCGCTTGCTTTCTCTTCGCTTTTCTCTATTCTTTGAAAGTAAAGGACCTTTTAGGACTATGGAAGTTCCAGTTTTCACTGGGCAGATATCAAAAGGCTCAACTACCCCTGGATGCTCAGAAAGCTCTATATTTCCAGTGCCTATGGTCTTGTTAAGAGAATTTTTCTCAAATTGGGGTCCTTTGTTCTGGAAAGGCATACTGTTAATACCATATTTAATTGGAGTCTGAATCTGAGACTCATTCTTCAGGTTTTTAGTATTTTCTTTGAGTGAGAGATCAGACAATGGGGGAAGGTGATTCTCATGGGCTGAATCTGAAGCAGATGGGCACCCAGATGGTTGTGAGCTACTGCTTGCTGACTCTAGTGGATTTTGTCCATGCTGATTTATACCCATATGGGAAAGTCCTTCATTATTACCAGATGATGGCCGATCCTGCTTGTAAGAATGCCCTAATGTGAGTTCATGCTCAGATTGCCTTGAAATACTACCTGGTGACGGCTGCTTTGGAGCTTCCCTTCCGTTAGGGGTTGCCCCATCCTTGCACTCAAGAGCATCATTAGTCGAATGTCTACCAGCTCCAACCTGTAGTTTGGAAAAGAAACAATGCCCATGAAAGCCCATCTGTAAATCTTCACCTTGCTATCATCTATAACATATGGCGAAATAAGCAGTACAAAAATAGACAGAAAATAACAAACTTGGCAATCAATGTCAGTTAATACGAAAATTTTCTTCTAATTGCTTTTCTTTCTGAACCACAGGGCATCAAACCACAATGGAAAGAGTTATAAAACACAAAACCATGCCCCTAAATTTGATGTTTTTTAACTATCAATTTAACCCAAAACACTTAATCCCCTAGGTGATAGGCTGATAAAGTATATTAAACTAATTAACACTTAGGCTAATGGCCTCAACACCCCTAGTTACGTCCAACCTCTTCTTATACACATGTTCAAATGATTTGGAATAAACAAGTGGTGATGTATGAACCCAAGACCTTCACGAAATTAACGGTCCGTTTGGCAACATTATCAAGTACCGTTCTGAAAAAAAAAAGTCTTTGAGAACAGTTCTTAAAAATAATCAAGAATTTCTTCTAGTGGAGGGATGGCCGTGGTCTCTCCCGGCGGAAAATGCTGGTTCGGAGTGGAGTCCAAGACCTTCGAGATTTCAGTCGATGGAGCTAAGGGGAAGGTATCAGGAACAGTTTGTGAAAGGAGTCCAAACTTCTCCTCTTGGATTCGATTCAGCGGTAAGGGCTTGTCCTTCCTTTTGGAAGGAGCTGAGACCTGCTGCTCTCTCAAAGTGGGGGAGCGTTTCAAAAAAGCTTGGACAGAGGGGGGAAGAAGATATCAGATGGAACTACGCTCCAACAAAGCAGGTCGGTTTTTGTTTTGCTCAGCCTGGGATGTAGAAGGTAAGAAATTCACATTGGCTTTCCCCGAAGGCAGGGGAGTGGTTGGAGGTTGGCAACTTTTGGCTGGAAAATTAAGAAGCCTGGGCTTCTCTGTAGCTCAAAGGGGTGTTGAGTACTCAGTCTCTCTGTCAGGAGGGAGAGGTCTCATTGGAGCCAATATCGGGATGAAGGACCACTCTGACCCTCCTGAATTTCAGAACGCTGTGTGGTTAGAAACAGAAAAGGAGGTGATTGATAGTAACAAGGAATCTTTGAGGAGAAGCTTGGTGGGGAGTTGGGGAGGTTCTGTTCAGCCCCCTTTTCTCGATTCCCTGAAGTCTTGGGCGCAGTCCAGTTGGATGCTGAGAGGAAATCTGCGCTTGGCTCTATTAGGAGGTCCGTTTATACTCTTTGAGTTCGAAGACGTCATTGAAGTTGAGAGGGTGTTGCTCTCAGGGGTCAAGTGGTTCAAAGGTAAATGCCTCCTTTTGGATTGGTGGAAACCCTCCGTTGGTTGTCTCACAGAGGACAGGAAGAGTCGCGAAGTGTGGGTAAGAATCCTGGGTCTCCCTCTGCACCTTTGGGGGTTGAGCTTTTTCAAGAGCATAGGGGGTGCCTGTGGCCACTTTGTGAGAGTTGACGTGGATACGATGGAACGCCAGAATTTGCAGTGGGCCAGAATCCTCGTCGGAGTAAGAGGTTGGCATTTCCCGAGCTCTCTGCAGCTAGTAACAGGTTCTACCTGTTTTGCGGTCCAGTTATGGTGGGAGAATGCTCCTTGGATTAGTGAGGTGCAGCCTTCTTGGTGTTGCAGGGGAGGAGGGGGTAAGGTTGAGGGTGTGGTGGGGTCACGCGCCTCCCTGAGAGTTGCAGAAGCTTGCCCTGGAAACGAGGTTGGACAGGTGTCGACTTTCGATCCGCTGCCCTCTGCTAAAGAGGGAGAGGACTCTGCTCCTTTCCTGGCAGGAGCGGCTGCAGGCGCTGACTGGAAAGGGAAGCGCAGTGGAACAGAGACTTTGGGGGCCCAGTTGGGCTCAGATTTAGAGGCCACTACTTCTTGGGCTTTAGGATCTGCTGATGGTGGAAGCCTTAAAAGGCTTTCATTAGGTAAGGCCCAGCTGGAAGCGGGCCGGGCCTGCTCTTCTTTTGAAGGGGAGACTTTTATTTCCTCCCCCAGAATCCCTCTTCGCGCTAGGAGCCCTAAACCCCCTCTCTCGGCGTCGGGTCCTCTCACGGCGGCTGGTCCTCTCTTGGCGTTGGCTCCCCTCTCGGCGTCGGCTTCTCTCTCGGCGTCGGCTCCTCCCTCGGTGCCGCCTCCTCTCTCGACGCCGCCTCCTCTCTTGGCGGCAGGTCCTTCGCAAGGCGTGCATGATCTCTGCGCGTCTTCCTCGACGGATCCTTCAAAAGGCGTTGATCCCTGTTCGTCCCTTCCGACGGCACCGACGGCGATTGTGAAGCCTCTTGCCGACGCTGCTCTCTTAGACGAAGTCTACAGATTCCAAAAAGGTACGCTTCCTTCTTCCCGTTCTTCTTGGGGGGAAGGGCCTTCTTCTTCATCTATTCCTTCTTGGGTGTCGCTCTTGGGCGAAGATTGTGAAAGGTCTGCCCTGCGCTTGAAGAGTTGGGGCGTTTCCCCCGAGCGGGAAGCGGCCGTGCTGGATGAAAGAGCTGATGTTGTAAAGGGGCCTTTGTCCATGGTTCTGCAAGATGGTTCAGAGGTGGTCTTCCCTGAGAATGTTTCCTCTGAAGAGGATGCTCCGTCCGACAAGGAGCTTTCCAACTTCAAAGACTTCAGTCAATTTTTGGGAATGCCGGTTGAGGGGTACGAAGATAAAATAGTCCTGTTGTTAAAGAAGCTGAAAAAGATGACTGGCGGGGGGAGACACTGTAAAAAAAGAAAAAAGAAAGTGGTATCCGCAACGCGCTCCGAAAGGGAATTGAAGAGGTTGGATTGTTCGATTAGTTACGGAGAGCCTGCAAATAGAAGGAGTAGCAGGAGTAAATGGGAATTGATCCCTGTTGATTGATGAAGATTAAAATTCTCGCTTGGAATGTTAGAGGGCTCAACGACAGGGAGAAAAGACGCATGATTAATTCAGTTGTTAGATCCCAGAAGGCAGATTTAGTTTGTTTAATAGAAACAAAGGTGTCAGAGATGTCTTTAAAGATGGTGAAAAGCTTGGGCGCTGAAAGATTCATGGACTGGGGGGCAGTTGATGCTGGGGGTGCCTCAGGAGGCATCCTGATTTTTTGGGACAATAGGGTTTTAGAACTCTTGGAGTTGGAGCGGGGTGCTTACACTATCTCAGGTCGCTTTAGGAATGTTGAAGACGGCTATATTTGGGTGTTCACTGGTGTCTACGGTCCAGTCCTTTTGAGGGCAAAAGAGGAGTTCTGGGAAGAGCTGGGTGCTAT
Source organism: Vitis rotundifolia (assembly GCA_030254885.1). Classification (NCBI taxonomy): domain Eukaryota; kingdom Viridiplantae; phylum Streptophyta; class Magnoliopsida; order Vitales; family Vitaceae; genus Vitis; species Vitis rotundifolia. Next base: position 455,302 of record CM058159.1, read on the forward strand.
TAAAGGTCTGTGGGACGAGCCTTGGTGCGTTGGGGGGGATTTCAATTCCATTAGATTTCCAGGGGAAAGGAGGTATGGACACACCCTGACTGCAGAGATGAGAAGATTCTCTGAGGTCATCGAAGAGTTGAATCTAAAGGACCTGCCCTCTTCCGGGGGTCAGTTCACATGGTTTGGCGGCCTTAATTCTCAAGCAGCTTCTAGACTAGATCGTTTTTTAATCTCCAACGAGTGGGAAGATCACTTTTCGGGTATCTTTCAAAGTGCTCTCCCCAGAATTGCCTCTGATCACTGCCCCATTCTCTTGGAGGGTGGGGGGGTTAAAAGAGGCAAGACTCCCTTCCGCTTCGAGAATATGTGGCTTTTGTCGGAGGGATTCAAAGAGTTGGTTTGCACCTGGTGGGCAGGATATTCGATTTCAGGATCTTCCAGCCACTGCCTTGCTGAAAAGCTGAAAGCCCTTAAAAGGGATCTCAGAATTTGGAACAAGGAAGTCTTTGGTAATGTCTCTGCTAAAAAATCTGAGGCTCTTTCTCGTATTAAGTTTTGGGACTCAAAGGAGAGTCTTAATCCCCTGTCTTCTGAGGAAGCAGAGGCTCGTTTGGGGGATTTGGAGGAGTACAAGAAGTGTATTTTAATGGAAGAAACTTTCTGGAGGCAAAAATCCAGGGAGACTTGGCTACGGGAGGGGGATAAGAATACCAAATTCTTCCATAAGATGGCCAATGCCAGAGCGAGAATGAATTTCTTATCCAAGGTGAACATTAATGGGGTCTCCCTTACTAGTGAGGAAGATATCAAGGCTGGGGTGTGCAGGGCTTATAGGACTTTGTTATCGGAAACGGAGGATTGGAGACCGAGAATGGGGGATCTTCAGTTTCGTGTTCTGGGGACAGAAAGGGCCAGAAGCTTAGAGGAGCCTTTTTCAGAAAAAGAAGTCTTTGAAGCCCTGTGCAGCCTCTCTGGAGATAAAGCGCCTGGTTCGGACGGGTTCACCATGGCTTTCTGGCATTTTTCTTGGGACTTTACCAAAGCTGAGATCATGGCCTTCTTTAGTGATTTTTTTCGCTTTGGCACCTTCCAGAGAAGCCTAAACTCCACTTTTCTCGTCTTAATCCCAAAAAAGGGGGGTGCGGAAGAGCTGAAAGACTTCAGACCAATAAGTCTGGTTGGGAGCCTCTACAAATTACTCGCTAAAGTCCTGGCTAACAGGCTGAAACAAGCTGTTGGGGAAGTGGTTTCAGAGCACCAGCACGCTTTCATCCAGAATAGACAGATTCTGGATGCCGCTCTCATTGCAAACGAGGCAGTAGACTCCAGGCTGAAGGTCAACTTACCTGGTCTCCTTCTTAAACTAGACATTGAAAAGGCGTTTGACCATGTCAATTGGGACTGCCTTTTTTCAGTTATGTCAAAGATGGGGTTCGGTCAAAAGTGGATAAATTGGATCAGATGGTGCATCTCCACAGCCAACTTTTCAATTTTAATTAATGGGGCCCCTTCAGATTTTTTTGGCAGCACCAGAGGGCTGAGACAAGGGGATCCTCTATCCCCTTATCTCTTCTTATTAGTAATGGAAGTCCTCAGCCAGCTTCTGTTCCGAGCCAGAAATGGGGGCTACATTGAGGGGTTTAAGGTGGGAAATAACAATGGAACAGAAAGAGATCTGCTCCACCTTCTGTTTGCCGATGACACCCTTTTATTCTGCAACCCCAACATTGTGCAGCTGCGTTACTTGAGTTGGGTGTTCTTATGGTTCGAGGCGATCTCAGGGCTAAAAGTGAACAGGGATAAAAGCGAGGCTATCCCTGTAGGAAGGATTGACTCTTTGGAGAATCTTATCTCGGTTTTGGGGTGTAAAGTTGGGAACCTCCCCTCTTCCTATTTGGGTCTCCCCTTGGGTGCTCCCTTCAAATCCTCAAGGATGTGGGACATAGTAGAAGAGAGATTCAGAAAGCGTTTGTCCTTGTGGAAGAGACAATACCTGTCCAAAGGGGGGAGACTTACCTTGATAAAGAGTACACTCTCAAGCCTCCCTATTTATCTAATGTCTCTCTTTGTCATCCCGCGAAAGGTGTGTGCAAGACTTGAAAAGATCCAAAGAGACTTTCTTTGGGGTGGTGGGGCTTTAGAGAAAAAACCGCACTTGGTGAATTGGAGGGTGGTTTGTGCGGATATGAGACATGGGGGCTTGGGTATCCGCAGCCTTGTGTCCCTAAATAAAGCTTTACTTGGGAAATGGAGTTGGAAATTTGCTGTAGAGGGGAACTCTTTGTGGAAACAAGTAATCATAGACAAATATGGGGTAGATGAGGGAGGTTGGTGTTCAAAAGAAGTGAGGGGAACCTACGGTGTGGGAGTTTGGAAAGCCATTAGAAAAGATTGGGAAATCATACGCTCTAGATCCCGCTTTATAGTAGGGAATGGGAGGAAGGTCAAATTTTGGAAGGATGTGTGGTGTGAGGACCAAGCTTTGAAAGATGCTTTTCCTAATTTATTCAGATTGGCGGTCAACAAAAATCAATGGGTGTGTGATGCTTGGGAGGAGCAAGGAGAGGTGGGAAGTTGGAATCCATTGTTCTCAAGACACTTTAATGATTGGGAAATGGAAGAGGTGGAGGGCTTATTCCGAAAAATTCACCCTTTGGTTTTGCATAGTGATGTGGAGGATGCTTTGAGTTGGAAGATTAACAAGAATGGCTCATTTTCTGTTAGGTCTCTCTACCGTTCCCTCACCCGTGCCCCTAATGAACCTTTCCCTTGGAGCATTATTTGGAGATCTTGGGCTCCCATGAGAGTTAGCTTTTTTGCTTGGGAAGCGTCTTGGAACAGAATTTTGACCATTGATCAACTTAAAAGAAGGGGATGGAATATTCCAAACAGATGTTATTTGTGTAAAATGGAAGAGGAAACTAGCGACCACTTGATCCTTTTCTGTAAAAAAGCCACAATGTTGTGGAGCTTGCTTTTCTCCCTTTTTGATGTGCAGTGGGTCCTGCACTCCTCAATTAAAAGGAATTTGATAGCTTGGCACGGTGCTTCTGTGAGCAAGAGAAAGGAAAAGGCTTGGAGGGCTGCTCCCCTTTGTTTAATGTGGACATTATGGAAGGAAAGAAATGAAAGAGTGTTCAACGATATTGAGCGCTCCGACCAAGCTCTAAAACTATATTTTTTGTACACTTTTGTGAATTGGGATAGGGTATATTTAGAGGATCATTCTTTGTCCTTGTTTGATTTTATAGAATGGCTTTTGTCTAGATAGAGGAAAGTTTTTCTCTTTTTTTGGCCTTGCTTCTTGGGCGTTGCCTGTATACTTCGTGTGTACTCTTCTCGCCTTTGCTAGGCTTTTTAATACAATCTCTTACTTGCCTATCAAAAAAAAAAAAACAGTTCTTAAAAATAATTCTCAATTGTTTTCAGGAACAAAACAGTTTTCTAGGATTATTTTCCATGAAAGTACTGCATCCTTATGTACAATGCAAAATTTTCCAGGGTATTCTTCGCATTCAAAGCACTGCCAAACGGACACTTATGCTGCTCGTGCGGAATGGTTTTAGCTTGATATATATAGTCAGAAACAAGATATGTAATGACACATTTCTACATTCAGATGTCATGCATGTAAAATTCTACAATTCCTACACTAATATCCACGCCTGAAACACACAAATCATAAAAAAAAAAATCATACAAGATCACCAATACCGGCAACTGCCCAATTCAAACGGCACCGTCTCACTACGCGCAAGATCAGAACAAATTGAGAGGGATTCAATTTTCTTACGGGTACATAACGAAGTGAGGTTCCGACCCCAGACCGCGAGGATCGTCCCCTGTATCCTCCGGCCCTTCGAGCACTACCCCGGTTCATGGTCCTTTCCCGGAGAGCGAATCAGAGGATCGATTTGGCGTGAAGAAAACGGCAGAGATGCGATGGAGTGTGGCGCAGGAGAGTGAAGTGATGGAGAAGAAATGGAGTGACAATAGCTTTACTCTTTCGATTGGGTATTTTATTAATAATATGGTGATGCTTAAGATTCCCCTTCCTCTCAACTTCCAGGCTACGTTTCCTTCCGGGAAATTCTTAAATAAAATGCCAAGAAAACAAAAATGAAAATGGTGAAAAAGTAAAAATTAAAAATAAATATAAAGTTTATAAATTATTTTAAGTAAAATATAAAAATAATTTATTAACTTTAAATATAATTTTTATTTTTATGCTATTTCCCCCCCCCCCTTTTTTTTTTTCCTTCTATTTTCCCTCGAATTTTTTATTAAACAAATACAACTTTAATACATTTTTTATTTTTTATATTACTTTTCTAAAACCAAATATAATGTTAATGAGTTTTCAATTTTCTAAAACATGACAATAAAAAAAAAAGAAAAATGTTTTGTTTTTAGTCTTTGGTTAAACACTTGACAGACTTCATTGATTGATCTTAATTCTCCCAATTCATCATTGATTAAACATGAGATCAAAATACTCATTGGTATGTATATTGTTCGTTTTAGGTCAAATGGATTCTCACCACTTTGAAAACAAGTTAAGAATTTGTTAGATTTATAACATATAATGCCAATGATATTACTTTCTTTGCATAAATAACGTTGAATACAAAATTTTAAAATATTTTTTTTATGTTTCAAAATTTTCTTTTAGTACCCTAAAAAAGCTTAAAATACTGTAAATTTGTTTTAAAAATCACTTTATTGTTTTAAAAAGAATTCTAACAAAAACCGTTAAGATATTATGTTTTGATTTTTATGTTGGTAATTTTATTTATTTTTTATTCTAATATAGTATTTTTTTTAAATAGCAACTTACTCTCGATTAAAGATTTGAGATTGTCATTTAATCAAGAAATATTTGGTTAAAATGGATAAAATAATTTCCAAATCGGAAATCTAACCCTTCCCATGTTTTTTTTGGAAAAGTAATCCATTTTTAACATAAATATCATTTTCTATTTTAAATATGTACATGTAGGTTTTAAAAGAAATGATTATTTTTATAAAAAAAAAAATATAATGAAGATATTTTTGTCCAAATGATACAAAAAAAAGGATGGAAGGTTAAATTTCAAAAATTGGGTTTTGAGAGGCCTTTCTAATCAAATCACCCTTTAATTGATTGGACCGTCACATATAAGTTTGAAAAATGTTGCAATAAAAAAAAGTTAGTTTTTTTTTTTTACAAGATAAACTTGGATCAAAAATTTTAAAATTGAGTAAAATGTGTTAGTTATTTTTGGAAAGTTGAGATTTTATTTTTTAGAGAAAATTTTGTTTCCAATATGTTGACTCTAAGGCCTACATATATATCTTACCTAAATGTGTTTTATGTTTAAATACTCTTATTCTGAAAAATCCTAACTTGTCCTCATAAACCGATAAAGTCTACCAAACAAGATATCTCATAAGCTGATAACATCTTTTACGTAGATAATATTGGATTACAATATCATATAGTAGATTTTAGATTAGAGTATTTTGATCCCGTGGTTTTTACGTATATGTTATGTGAGTGGTTTTTCTCGTAAAAATGTGTCTTCATTGTATTGAATTATTATTGATTATTCATAATTTTTTTATAGGGTTTAATTGAATTAAAAAGGAATAAAATTTCGGGCCAAAAGGTTTAAATGCTTATTCATCAGGTATTCCATAAAGAAGGTCTACAAACTTTAAAAAAACTTTAGTATTTGAATTCCTTAATAAAAAACTTTGCACCCTAACACCAATTCAAATGCCCATTTGGTGAAATTTCTTTGAAATTTCGGGCACGGATTCATTATACAACTGTGAGGGCTGTGAGTGTAAAATCAAAGGCTAAATTGGGGTTCAGCATAATTTCAGAAGCCTCAGAAGAGTTACTGAAATTATAGAAAAATTCAAGGACCAAACGGCAAATTAACCGACCAGGAAAGGCTGGTGTTCATGAAAAGAACCATCGCATTAAAGGAGGAGTCCAACTCACCTTATATTTCCCTTCTCTCCCAAAACCCTAATTAGGGATTCTCTGTCTTTTTCTTCATTATCTTTAGGTTTCTCGCCCAGATCGGACGTTCTCTTCATCGTCGAAATTAAAGAAAGAGGATCGGAGGGAAGATCCGAAGAGGCAGAGGGAGACAAACTCATGAGAGGTATTTCAACATCTATCTAGATCTATATCTTATGTTATTGAATTTTCGAGTCTATATGCCATATCGCAATTGGAAATTGTGAATTCTTTTTAGACAATTTTATTGATGATAGTTTTCAGATGCGGAGATTGAATTGATAGAGTAATTTGATTTGCATGATTAGGGACTCTGAAAAGGCATAATGGTGGAATTTGAGGGCTTTGAATGACATAATTTGATTACGTTAATAATTTATAGGGATTCTAGGGGAAGAGCGTTGGTTTTTATCGCGTATGATCATAATTTTGCGAATTATGTGTATGTAAAAATAGCTGGATTCCTTTGATTGTGCTGCTTGTATGACAAATGGCAGAAACTGAGTGTCGGCTATAAGGATAATATCTTAAGATTTGTGTTTAGATTAAAATCTTTAGAATGTGACAAAAGTTGAGGCAATAATCCGATAATTGAAGAATTTGTTTCATTGGATTATTGGTAAATTTATTTCACATAGGATTCGCCAAGAACTTGAGACTGTGCATGGCAGGTCTAAAAAGGAATACTGTTACTATTGGTAAGCAGCTATTATAGAGAAATTCTGAATTAATGCTGCCTCTTGTTTCACGGGGGTTGTTATACGAACAATTAACAGATCACTGCCTGAAGTGTTTGTTACTGTACCTAATTTTGCATCTCAACTTGGGTCATATTTGACTTGTTTTCCCTTTCTGTGTATGCGATTTTGATGTTTGAGACATTGCATTTGATCTTGTATAGCTGAAGACTTTTGAAGAAGTAAAGATGGTGAAGTTGACATTGATTGCTCGTGTTACTGATGGGCTTCCACTAGCAGAGGGACTTGATGATGGTCGGGATTTGAAAGATGCCGAATTCTACAAGCAGCAAGTGAAGGCCTTGTTCAAGAACCTCTCAAAAGGCCAGAATGAGCCCTCAAGAATGTCAATTGAAACCGGCCCTTATATTTTTCAGTATCCACTTGCATTTGTCTATCTGATGTGTTTGTTGCTGTATCTTATTTGTAGAGTTGATAATCGTTTTTCATTCTTGTGAAATTTCTGGTCTTGTTGGTAATATGTGCATTTTGCTCCATGGATATAGCTTATAAGTTTCCTATTAAACTTCTGTACACTGTCTACAGTATCATGAATTATATGATCTTGTTGAAAATGCCTTCTCCTTCATCATGCTTACCCAATGTGCATTGCTACTTTTGATCTTATTCACACAGCCAATGTAATAGTTTCAAAGACTAATTTTAAGCTTACACATGTACCTTGCTAATTTTGGAAGTTAGATCTTTCCTAGAGAATTGACTCAGCTTGGGAAGCGTCTACCCTTTTTTGAGTCAAATGTGGTATTCCTGTTATTATTATGATTATTATTACTATCATTTTATTCAGGTGTACACCTGAATGTTAATGTTACCTTGACCTAAGTTCTCAGTTATATTATTGAAGGACGTGTTTGTTACTTGACAATGTGTGATCGCGCTTATCCAAAGAAACTTGCCTTCCAATACCTGGAAGATCTCAAGAATGAATTTGAGCGCGTTAATGGGAATCAAATTGAAACTGCTGCAAGACCTTATGCCTTTATTAAATTTGGTGGGTTTTTATTTTTCCTTTCTATTCTCTAGCTAATTGTTATTTTGTCAATCTTGTTGTAGGTCTTGCTTTGCTGAGTTTGAATTTTTCCTTTTTCTTTTTGGTTGTGTTTTAAAGATACATTCATACAGAAAACAAAGAAATTGTACCAGGACACCCGTACTCAGCGTAATATTGCAAAACTGAATGACGAGCTTTATGAAGTCCACCAAATAATGACTCGCAATGTGCAGGAAGTACTGGGAGTTGGTGAAAAGTTAGATCGTAAGTTGCTATTTTTATTTTTAAGTACAATACTTCTCTTGGATCCAATTGTTCCAGTTTTTCTTAATGATTTGTACAATGCATCTACTATATACTAAAGAGAAAGGCCAAAATATTCTATTATGAGCTGCAAAATTTTAATATGAACTGAGAAATGGTTGCAATTTAATAATGTATATTTAAGTGCCATATAGATTCAGAGATTAGTATATTCCCATGATTGTGTCTCGTGGAGTGTATCTCTGCAGTATTTCCCTTTGTGAATCAATGGGTGGTACCAAGTTCGAGCCTTTGCAGTATTTAAGTGGTGTAGGGAGGGACAGGCCCATCTCACAAAGGGTTTGTTTTGCTGGAAATTGTAATAAAATGCTATCCTGTCAGTTTGTTATAAAAAAACAATAAAAAATGTTGAACAATCAATTTTCCTAAAAGTTTAAGCTTGTAGGTTTAGGGTCACAATGGATATCCTACTCTCCAACACCTTCCCTCACATGTAGCCTCCATTTTTGGGCTTAATATATTGGGGAAATAAACATGCCGTGGTAAGGTTTGAACACTTGGCCTCTAGCCAAACAAGGCTGTGATACCGTGTTGAACAACCAATTTTTCTAAAAGCTGAAGCTTGCAGGATTTATGTTCACAATGTATATCATGCTCTCCGACAAAAGTATTGTCTCATGATTGCTTGCTTAAATTCATTAGCAATTTTACATTTGTCACACTTCTAGCACATTCTGGTGAAATATTCTCTACTTTTGGCTTGATGACAACATTGATTAATTGCTTAGGTTGCTAACTATGCACAGCCTCTATGCCTGCTTTTTCGAAGCATGGATTCTCTGAAATTACTTTGAAATTGCTGTTGCAGGCATGGGTAATGACCAATTACCGGGCACCTCAACCTAACTACCCTTTGGTCGCATATTTGAGCATGTCCGGGTAGAGGTTGGAGTAGAAGTTTGTGACCTTAAATCATATCATGCTAACACCAACTCAATTGCAGTCACCCTATTTTCTCATGTGATTTTGTTCCCATGTGAATCTGTGCTGGTTGCCTATTTTTTGATGCCTACCTCCCCCTGTTCATAGATTTTTTGATATGTTAAGTTTCTTGTTTAGTACTTATTTTGCATATCTTGTGTAATAAAATTTCTTTCTGATTTCAATGTTGCAGAGGTCAGTCAGATGTCCAGCCGGTTGACATCAGAATCTCGCATATATGCTGATAAAGCAAGAGATCTAAATCGGCAGGTTAGTTTTATCGGATTATTCAGTGGTTACATGAGATCCATCCTGTTCCACCTTTTGGGAGTGTTACTTTCTGTTGACGAGGGATTTGGCTTGGCATGGATGTTCTCATCATCATGCTCAACCTGTGGTTTTCATGACCCTCATTTGCAATCCATGAGCAGAAGTGGAGATATGCTTGCTTTTGTTTTTCTTATGTAGGCTAAAGCTGGTTCAATTATGCCTCTACAATTCAATGTTCAAAATTTAGTATCTCCTGTAGTACATATAACTGGGATCCACATCTTATGAGCTAATGTGACTATAACTGTAGGCTTTGATTCGGAAATGGGCTCCTGTTGCAATAGTGTTTGGAGTCGTCTTCCTCCTCTTCTGGATCAAAAAGAAGATCTGGTGATTCCACTGCCAGTGACGAGGTTTCTGAAACTTGTTGCACAAATTTCTGGCTTCCTACCCATCACTATGAGCTGTCTCTTGTGGCATAGCATTCCAGGCTTTGAAGACTTCTGATTGGGTGCCTTATTCACATAAAACTCCTCAATCATGTTTGAAGGTGACCTGCTAGTTTTTGCTTGTGGCACAGTCGAGTCACGAGGACTAGTGTTATAGGTGCCTATTAAGAGCGGAAAGAAATGTGGAATTTTGTAAGAGGCCTTCTTTATAAAGACCGCCAAGATATATTCACAAATATTAGAAAGATCTTATTTCATTTTTCCTTCATGCAGGTCCTCATTCATATATATGCATTAGATATTGTTCATTTTGGTCTCTTCACTGTCTCATTAATCACTCCCAACAGAATTTCAATACACTTTTCTGATCACTTACAATCATGGTAGCTTTTGTAATAAACTGTGTGTACATTTAGGGAGAGATCAAATAGCTATGTATGGAACAGGGTTGGGTCAAAGTTCAAGGGCAAGGTGAACAAGGGCTTATCTTTACTAAGAACATGAATCCATTGCTTTGTTCTTCCCTGATAGTGATTTGATCAAGTTGGATACTGCTTGTGCCCTAAGGATGATAATAGCTCCATCCAACAATGGCCGCATCATATGCAACAACTCTACATTTCTCACAACTTACAGATGAAATAGTCTATCAGATGGAAAAAAGCCTCCCATGCCCAGAAACAGCCAACATTGAGCTCTACTCCCAAGCAGTTTGATCTGACTCCTAATGACCAGTTTAGGTATCTATTGGAAACCAGCCAACCATTCAAGGGGTTGCAATCAACAAACTGTGGCCAAGGCAATATGAACCTCAGCCAAATGTATAGCATATATTCCCTACAAGATTTGAGAATGTTTATACAGCTTCCACTACTTGCCTGTTCTTACTCTTTATGAATTCGGTAAAGAAAACCAGCTAGTATATATCAATATCATGTTAAATCTAAGAAGAACAAGTGAAAAAAAATGAGGTCAGCAACTGTCTATGGCCTGTGATCTTAGTAACCCATATGTTGGCATAGTTCCTCTCTCAGAATTACAATGGATCTCTACAAGCCGCAGCCACATTGCCTTCACTTGTATGGGGCAAATAAGATGGATGAGTTGTGTCCTCCAAAGCCAAATGAGTTAGACAGAGCCACCTTTATGTCCAACCGTTCCTTCTTAGAGCCCACGAGAAAATTTGTGTCCTGATTTAGAGTGTTTTCCATATCAGATGTAAACCTTAGAGCACATTTTGATAGGGTATAAAGCTGTGCACCTATTCTAATGGTATGTGTGTGTGCATAGATTATTAATGTAGTGAGGAACCAAGAAAAGCTTACCACGCCTTGGTCAGGATTTTCAAGATTGATGTTTGGATGGACCCATCCAGTTTGTATTGCCTGCATTTGAAAGGAAAAAGCCAGTTTCAGAATTAAAGTATGAAATGGGAGGAAAAATACCTTCAATTCTCCCTTGGCAATTACTGGCACCAAAAAGAGAAACATAGATGCTTTCAATCAATTAGGGACCCACCTTTTGTTTCAAGCATGTCCATCAGTTTATTTGGTAAATCAAATCCTTCCCCTCCTTCGGAAATGCTAATTTAAAGGTTTTTTCTTTCATGCGGTTCCACAATTATCATAAATTAAAAAATTATGGAATCATGGTCATCAACCCAAGCACCAATGGGCAACCACATTTTCCCCACAATTCTAGTTCTGGATCCATGGTGGGATATGGATATGAGAGGAAACACAATCCTCAACTGACTAGTCTCCTAGACTGATTGAAGAAAAACTGACTGGTCTTCTTGGTTCACACCCTTTTAGTAAGGACAAACAGAATCTTTAGTAGGAAGTAAGACATGAATTGGAATGCCAAATATACATAAGATGATGGCAGTATCATGAGTTCAGAACTTCCATCACTGGTTTTGGTTTCATATGCCAAACATTAGGAAGTGAATGCATTGAAGGGAACTCATAAATGTGAATTAGAACACCTAGCTAATATACCAAAAGAAACCAATTACAGGTACCATGAAGCACTAGGATCCACCATAGGATAGGCTACAGAGAGTTTATTTTGCTGTCTTCAACAGTGTGTGTACAACTCCTAATACAAGTTGTTGAAGTTCCACATCATGTTTTGTTCAAATTATATGAGTGGTTTCAGTATATTGTTTAGCAGAATTCAGTTGCTGATTACCTTTACTGTTGCAACAGCTTCTACAGCACCGGAAGCTCCTAGTAGGTGACCAATCATGGACTTAGTTGAGTTTACTCTTAGCTGCAAAAAGAGAAATCAAATAAAGAATGATTACAGAATCATGATAAAATCTTACGAGATATATAATGTAATTTCATATAACCTTGGGATTCTGGCCAAAACAACGAATTAGAGCTTGGAACTCTTTTAGATCACCGGATGGGGTTGATGTAGCATGTGCATTTATGTAATTGACATCTTCTCTAGCTACCCCAGCTTGAGCTAAAGCCTTCTCTATGCAAAGAACCACACCTGTCCCTGATTTTGGGAACAAAATCATGAGTCATTAATTCAAATCTCAACCAGCCTTACAAAGTGTTTCCATGACTGTAGTAGCATTCTTCAAGATGGAACTTATTAGCCTAAAAGCCATGATTGCTCACCTTCTGGATGAGGTTCAGTCATGTGATAAGCATCACAAGTGAAGCTTCCACCCAAAAACTCTGCATAGATATTTGCACCTCGTCTCTGTCATACAAGTAAGAAAAGGTATTTAAGCTGAAAGTACTCAGCCATATGAAGCAACTTTTGAAAGAGCCTCTATGTTCAGTACATGTAAACAAAACTGAGTTGCAGAAAGTATACCTTTGCATGTTCTAGCTCTTCCAGCAGCAGGACCCCAGCTCCCTCTCCCATGACAAACCCATCACGATTCTGCTCAGTTAAAAATCATACCTCATATCAAGAATTGCATCAAGAGGAAGAATATAGAATCTTAGATTTGGATAACACGAGTATCCACCATTGTCACAATCATTCCAATGGTATCATGCAAGAATCTTAATGGTATCAGCTAATCTAGAGATTATATGCAATATTTTCTCGACCAAATCTTTCACTCTTAATCTTTCCTGATTTTGAAAAGCATATGGTTAAATTAAGCACGTATCTTGACTCTCATCATGCTAATATAGCTTTTACTGGCAAACATTATTGCATTTGGGTTTTGACTGATAAACTTTTGCGTGTTTACCATGCTTGTTTATGGCCAGATTAACAAATTATATGTAGCAAATAGGGCAGAAACATATCAAGAGTCAGCTTTCTATTTCATGTTGTGGACCCAAGGTTGGCACACTTCATGACATAAGAAAAAGATTGACCAAGTAGAAGACTGAAAGTTTGAAATAATACAATATCCCATGGGCGTGAAGCTCTTGCTGGATCACTATTCCTCTGTGAAAGAGCTCTGCATGCCACAAAACCTCCCAAACCTGCAATCAAATCATCACATAAAAATGATAAGTTTGTGAAGATGATTAACTTAGACACATCCAGAATGAGAAAGGCATAAATAATACCTATCGGTATAATTGCTGCATCAGAACCACCACAAAGCATCATGTCCTGCAAGTTTCCACATGTTAAAAAGCTCGTTTCTGAAAAATGTTCACTCTGCTTTTTTTCACATTTTAGTACTAGATACTGAATAAGCTGGAATAAGCTCCTACAAGAAATTCAGAATTTACATAAACTCGCATCAATGTGTTGGTGAGACTAAATTGGGCCACCTACTGTTTCACCTCTGATGATATGGTTTGCTGCATTAAGTATACAGAAATTGCTTGTTGCACACGCTGTAGATATTGAGTAGTTTGGGCCCATCCATCCCTGCAGTTCAGCATTTAATAAACACAAAAGATCATGTTTAACAAATTTGGAATCCATCATAAATCTATCCTAATTTTCGAGCAACATTGACTGCGACTTACCAAATCCATTGCAAGCATAGCAGAGCCCATATTAGTTGTAGCAAAAGGCACACAGAAAGGGTTCATCTTCCTATATGAAATCCTTAGGGCTTCAATAGCATCATTAAAAACCTGTTTAAAATAGACCATTAAGCCATAGGAAGTAAGCAGAAGAATACTTGAGTATGGAAATTGATGTTGATTCATGGCTAAATCTGGAGTATGATGGTAAGGTGAAAAACCCGTTCCGTGATTTCTCCCATATCTGTGGTTCTCCTGGCACTCATTAAGAGGCTCTGTACCATCCCATTTTGTGCCAGGAGATCTTCAGAGCAGTGGCTAATAGAAGAAACTTGGCTTTCAAAGTGTCAATTGTCAGTTCGCGGCAAACAATCTTTGTTTGTGCCTTATGTGCATGAAAGCTTAGACTTACCTTCATTCCTCCCATTGCAGAGCCTATCAAAACCCCACATCTAGCTTTGTCTAACTCGCTCATGACATCTTCAGTTACACCACCATCAGCCAGTGCTTTCTTGCCTGCAGTGAGCATATAAAGCATAAATTTGTCTGCCCTCTTAGAAAGTTTTGGCGCAACCCATCCATCTGTTGAGAAAGACTTGATTTCTCCAGCAATTCTCTGTTAAAAAAAAAGTACATAAAAAGTAGAATCAACATCTGGGACTGAACCATCACTGCAAGGGTCAGAGAATTGGTAAGGACCTACCGTGGGAAACTGAGCACAGTCAAACGCCTCTATCTCACTTATGCCACTAACACCTTCAAGAAGATTATTGTAGAAAACATCCAGATCATGACCAACTGGAGTTACAACTCCCATGCCTGTCACAACAACCCGCCTTTGCTTCGTAAGAGGTTTCTTCTTTGCTGTGACTTCTGCTGCAGGCTTCACAGCCACTGCCATATTTTTGTCTAAAACCATAAAAAAAAATGCACAGATCACGATTCGGCATGCATGATGAACATTACCATCACTAACTACCACTAGCAACATGCAGCAGCTCACTAATTACTGAGCTTGTGTACCTGGTGGGGGGCAGGATGTGGGGTATTTGTACATCATTGTTAGAAAATAGGCGTTATTATGGTGCAGTACACTGCCTACATCACCATTAATTGGTTTAAGATATAGAAGTATGACTATAGTAACTTACCTTCTTTCTCCACCAACTTCCATTGCTTGAAATTCTGCACAATAATTAGATTCATGGTACCTGCTACTTTCTCTCCATGCATTCACAAGAACAGACACCATTTAAATTCACAAGTCCTTATCCCCATCAATTAATGAGTGGGGAAATTTCAAGCACTAGATTGAACAAGATAACTGCCTTGCTTGTACATTAGATCTCAAACCTCAAAATCATGTACTAAGATAAACAAGGAAAAATTGTACAAACTGCATAGATGTTAGGCCCCCTTCAAGAGCCCACATCCTTAAGCTAAACAAAAACAATTGAAATAGGCATCAAACAAAATGAACTCACTACCCTATCTAAATATACCCTGCAGAAGATCTAAGACGATGGATCAGGTAAAGTACTAACAAGTCCAAAGTTCTTTGTAAAATATAGCAGACCCTGATAATTTCAATTATAAAAGAAAATGCATAAAAGGAATGAGCAATGATTGAAACAATATAACAAAATCCTGGCAAAAAATTCAGTCATTACCAGAATGGGCAGCTCGATTCATGCGCCTTTGTCTGTGATTCATTGGGGAGGACTTGGATCCGAAGAGTGAGAACCCATTGTCGCCAAAGAAGGCCAGAGACGAGGAGAGTCCTTTGGAGCTGGAATAGGCCTCGCAGGGCTCGAAAGCGAGACAAGAGCTCATCAGATTGTGGATACTGGACCCATAGAAAGATGAAATCCAGCCACTTGAGAAATAATCAACACCACCATTGCTGCATTGTAGCCTTCGTTTGGCCCACCGACTCAGTCTCTTTGGTGTCTGAAACATTGACGATTTCAGAGGGTGGTCTTTCTCGCACGCCACTGACATGCAAGCTGCGACAAGCCACGTACAGAGAGGAGACGCAACAGAGGAAGCCGCCATTGAAAAACCCAAGCCAAACCAAACAGACCCAGATAAATAATTCAATAACGCAGTTACCAAGAAATACAATCAAAGCAGAGTAGAACCAATACAGCAAGCCTTGAAAGCCCAAACCAAGCAAACCCAGATAGAAAATTCACAGAGAAACGCAATCAAAGCAGAGGAGAGTCGCCATTAAACAGCCCAAGCCAAACTAAACAGACCCAGATGGAGAATCAAGAACCCAGGAAGAACTAAGAGGAAATGCAATCAAAACCAACCAAACCAAACAGACCCAGACGGAAAATTTACAGAGAAATACAATCGAAGTGGAGGAGACTCGCTATTGAAAAGACCACGAATTCAGCCAGAATCTAATAAACCAAACAAAAACCACGAAGACCCAGATGGGAAATTTAAGAAGGAAGGGAGTGAGAAGTGAGGAAATGGGTGGATTTCATATAAAGAAGAAGTGGGGTGATACGGGAGTTGGGATCAGAGGGAAGGAGCAGAAGGGTATCGAAGCGCTCATGGATGTGAAGCAGTTTGAAACACCTGGTTTTTTCACCAAATCTGAGTGGTGTGAGATGGAGGATGGAGAGTGAGTATACAAAATATGCAAGAATACAAATGGATGGATCTCTGATCACAAATATGTGTAACAAATAGGACTTCTGTACATCCTTGTAAAAGACCCTTTACCAGTTTACCCTATAATATCAGGTTTTCAACTTTTCACACAAACATTTTCTAGGGAAAATAAGAGAAAATTTACTATATTCTTTTATATAAATAAGTCATAAATATTAACCCTTACATATGAATAAAGTAAAGTATGGCAGCAAAAATTAGAATGCTAATTTGTTTTTGGAAAACAAAAAATTTATTTATAATTCGAAAATTTTCCTTTTTGTTAAAAAAAAAAAAAATTGTTGTTATAGTATTTGGAGAATTCCACATCATTCTTATACTCTCAATTGGTTCTTCTATTTAATTTCTCTCAAAACTTGCCTAAATATAATTTTTTTTATGTACTAAATTCTAGAAGTTCCCACACAATATTTGAATTTTCTTTTTTACTCTCATTTATCAAAATTTTACATTAAGAAACAATGTCCAAAATATTACTCTTATCGGAAAATATTTTGGGACCCATTAAAAATTAAATTTATATATATATATATATATATATATATATATATATATATATATATATATATATTAATGAATAAGAGCTTGATTTTTAAGTATCAGGACTCAAGAACTATGAAGCAATGAAGATGTGGGTAGAATTGAACTACTTTTTGAGGTGCAATAAGATGATCATATTTATTATCCAACAACTATGCTGGAGAATTATGAATGGAAGAAAGATTGCAAATTCAAGCAAAATGACAGTGAGGGAGTGATTTGAGGTAAGAATTTAAGTGGGTTTAGTGATACCTTTGGCTTCATTTGACTTCTCACAACTTCCATTAAAGTGAGTCGGACTTTTTTGCAAATGAACTTTATTTGCTTTACCAAACAAATTAATTCCAAAAAAAAAAAAAAACCCAGATCAAATTGTTTAAAGTGGTTTTTTTTCATCTGTACTTCCTTCTTTTCCCTTTACAATTCATTTATTTTTTTCCCTCAAATGTAAAAGTCCATGAATTTATTCATATGCCCATGTTTTCTTCCATACCTAAATCTAGAAAAACCCTAATTCTAATCCCTGTATCCATTCCTTTCATCCTCTTTTAGGTGCCTGCTGCCTTTTTTTCTTTTTTTTTTTTAAATGGAAGGGGATAAATATTAGGGTTAGTGTTTTTTTTTTCTTTAAAAATGTAAAAAAAAAAAAAAGGAATTAATTGATTAAAATGGAAGTAAAGATCCCAAATTTGTAAAAGTAGCCTCTCCCATTTTTAACTTGATAAATAACTTATTTTTTATATAAATACCCTGCAATATTTTCACTATTTACATGTATGCTTTTATAAGAAAAAAGTGAAAGTATTCTTTTCTGGTAATGTTTTGAGTAAAAAAAATGGAAGATTAGATTTGTAAATTCATATTTCTTTTGTTTCTTTTAATTGATTATCCCTTAAAAAAAATAAAAAATATATGAGTAAATTTATATATTCTTTTATATTTATGGTAAAAATATAAGAGGGAGATCATTGAAATGGGAGGTGTATATAAAATTCATAGCTTTAAAATTTGTGCGCAAATCAATCCAAAGTCACCGGTTCTTGAAAATGCTTTCATCTACTAAACATGGAGCATCGTGATAGCAATCCAGACCATTGGAAGCATATTATAAATCTAAACCGTTGGACAAGGATATAAGCAAATAAAACCAAAGTGACCAATTATGGAAAATGCTTAATACATTCCTTAAATATCCATTGAATGTGAGGACATTGATTAAAAAAGGATTCCCATTTACTGTTGATCTAAAGCCTTAATAGGGTGAGAGTGAGAGAGGACTTGTTCTTGAATTCCAAGGCTTAAGATCAAATGAAGCACTGCAACTTAAGAGAAAAGATGAAATTTTCATGGGTTTTGTTTGACAATTAAGCAATGGTTTTTATATGTTATCATCGAATTCTAAATACCTATTCTATGTTGTTAATTAGGTTAAGGGACTTGTTTGTGGTTTCTCTACGGTATTAGTTGGGTACGTACAAAAAACGAGATTACTCGAGTCATGTCACATATAGATTTTAAAATGTTTTTTTTTTTTTTATACCTAAATCCAATCTTAGTCTTATATTTGATCTCATTTATATGTATCTTGGTCTCTTAAATTTATATCTTCGTTCAATAATCTAAATTTTATAATTGTTGGAGTTGGGTTTGGATGTTCAAGTGGGTTGACCCAATAAATGAGAGAAATAAGGGGAGTAGTTTTTAAGAGTTTAAAATTATCAAAAAATTGTCATTATTAAATAAATAAATAAGTTTAAAGAGATTGTAAAGAATTCATCAAAATGATTTAATGATTTAAATAAATATAGTTCCCCATATAATGAACTTTGGGAAATGTAGATTATAAATTAGTATGATGAAGTATGATAAAATTGTCAAAATGAATGAACATGTTCAATGAAAAAAAGATTTCTTCTTCTTCACCGATTATTTTTGTTTCTTACAACATAATAATCAAATCTCAATTTTTAGATTTTTTAAATAAAACATCAAATTTTTTTCTCTCGTAGACTTGTCTCCCCTTGAAAAACACCTCAGAGAGAAATACGTTTTTTTTTTTCTTTTCTCCTTAAATACAAAATACATTCTACTCTAAAAAAAAAAAGAATCATTTCTTGAAGTTTTTCTTCGTAAAAATGAAAGTCAAGACTTTTATACTATGAGAAAAGAATTGTTCTCGTATTCGTAATTTTATTCATGACTTGAGATGAAAAAATTAATCAATAAAACAACTAATCAAAATTCTTTGGTATTTCAAAAGATAATCCGTAAACCTTATTTTTCAATAATAGTATATTTTTAAAGACATAAGTTGCATTTTTGAGATGTACTACTCCCATGCTTGAGTATTTTCCTTTATTTATCCTGGCTTTGATAAGATATTTAAGAAATATTGTTTTCATTGATGGCCTTTGATTCCTTTCGGGGAACAACTTTCCTCTTCTCATCAATTATACAAGAATCTTTGAATTGGTCAAGCATATGACCATCATATGACATAAATTTAGGGTTGTCATTGAACTTTTTTAACTATGGCTGAGACAGACTTGTTGATACAGAGTCAAAAAGGTGTTCCTCTAGATCCCAAGATATGGATACAAACATTGCAATATGTTTCCATATAGATCACTTGAGATAGAGAACAAATGTGCATCTAGTGTGCAATTAACAATTGAAGGCGATTTAATGCTTGAGGCTGGTCAGGTATCACTCTTATTGTGTTTGTTTAGGATAGTCCATCTACTACTTTAATGCTTGAGATGAAGATTTAACTTCAGGACCCCGTGGGATTAGTTGAAGTACGCGTAAGCTGGCCCGGACATCCACGGTTATAAAAAAAAAAAAAGTTCTTTGAGACGAAGATGAATATGGACGACTATAGAGGATGAAATAACAGTGAGGGGCCCATAATACCTTGATATTTTTTTTTTTTTTTTTTAACCATGAAAGAAGATCAGGCATGAGCTAGACATTAAGGATTAATTACAAAATTAGTTTTTTTTTTTTTAAAAAAAAAAATTTAATGTATTTTTTAATAATAGTTTTAATGTATTTTTTAGAATATCATGAGAGATAATTTAAAATATGAAAAATATTTTGATATTTTAAAAAAAGAATAATATTTTTGTTATTCTTTCTTTGAATTCAAAATATTTTACCCGTTTTTCCTCTCATTTGCAACGGTCGCATTTTTCATCTGACAAACCCATCCAAAATCTTTGACAGAACCTCTTGAAAAGAGGGATCTCAGAAGATCAAAGACCGAAAGAACTCATCAATGGCTCCTTCTGAGCAACGCCCTTATGTAGTTGTGGAAGAGGATGATTACAGTGAAACCAAAGGATCCGACTCTGAAGATTCGAATGATTCCCAAGATGACCCAACATATGACATTTTTGAGGAAACTCAATCTGGGTTTTCAAATCTCTCAATGGAGAAGAAGTCAAAATCTCGGTTAGTGTGTGTTTATGCAGTTAATCAGATTTTTTATGTTGATTTATTGTCAAAATCTTTGTCTTTGTGTTGAAATTTATTTGGGTTTTTTTTCGCGTTTGCAGTATTCAGAAAGAAATGGATATGGGTTTTGTGGAAGACCAGGATGAAGTGGAAATAGTTGCGCCAGTGCTTGCTGAGAAAGATGAGAAAAGCTTTGAGATGGTTCAAAAAATGATAGAAGGTCGGTGAGAGTTCCTTTCTAGGTGTTACCCTCTGTTTGGTTGCTGAGAAATCAAGGACAAGAAAGTAAAAGGAAGAAATGTCAATCTTTTGTTTATGTTGTTTCGGCTTCCAAAGAGAATTAAAGCTCGATCAAGTACTTGTATTACTAGGAAAAAAAGGGTTTTCGTTTTCGTTTTTACCCCTCCCCCCAAATCCCAGATGATTAAAATGCCACATTCAAAATTAATTTTCTCTTCTTTGCCTGCATTCTCAAAATCCCAACAGAGCAAAATTCCATTTGCAGAAGAAATCTCAAGTGAAGTAGTTGTACGTAAGGTTCAATTAGGTGGGGTATTTTGCTTTCTCAAATCCAAAATAATTAATAATCTAAGCTTCATTTTTTTTTTTTTTTCATTTTCATTCTCCTACCATTTCTCATCAACCAAAAAAGCTCTATTACATGTCTCTATATGTGAATATGACTTTTATGTTATTCCTTGTGGTAGCTGGTCAGTTAGAGAAACTGAAAGTGGATCAATGCAAGGTTTATTTGAGGAAGAATGGACTGAGACTCACAGGCAATAAAGAGACACTGATCCAACGCATTAAGGAGCATCTAGAGTAATTTCATTTTCTTGTATTTTGATTATTCACTTCTCACAATTTTTTTCCCTTTCCTTTTTTTAATGTTCCTGACCTCCTATACCTTAATTTTGATTCTGCTTCTCAGTATCATAAATGGTAGTGGTGAGAAGAAATACCCAGTCTCTAGCTTTGTCCTGAACTGTAAAGGTACACATTTTACTTGTATTTTTTCTCATCAACTTGAAGGCTTTAGTGATTTTGATATGACTTATGGGTGGTGTTTGGTGTTTGAGTAGAACTATCTTCGGATGTTTCATGTCATTTTAGTACAACTTCTGGGTTGTGTCCCATTCAAGATTTGGCATACTGGGTTCTGGTGATTCAGTAAAACATCTTAGGATCCTGCATACTACCGGGTTTTTTGGGCTTCGTCTCTATTGGGTTCTGTAATTGATTTCTTAGTAGCTGGTTTGTTGTGGGAGCATCATAAACTAGTTCACACAATTACACAAAAATTATGCTTCAGTTCTAGGTTGCTCCTGGATCGAGTCTTGACCATCTCATCTGAAAACCAATTGGTATCCAATAAGGATAGGCTAAGCCTTTTATAGCATTCGACCACCATCATTTGGGTGATCCATACTCGGGTTTAAGAGCAGCATCGTTTCACCCCCCAATAGTTGTGAATAAGGTTTTATAGATATACATTTTCTTTCATGTCCAAAAATATTTTGCTTCAATTCTAGTTTGTGGTTGCTTGGAAGACTTCAAATATATGCCTTTTCTTTCATGTCTAAAATGGGGTGTGTTTGCAGGGGATGCTTGCACAGGAGATGTGGTTATGTTTGAACAAAATGTTTATGAAATGTAGGTGTTTTATCCATTTTGCAGTTGATTTATGAGCAATCTTGGGTTTTGCTTTGAACAGTATCCCCTTGATATAAGCTTTTTCTAACTTGGAATTTCCTTCACCCACTTGTTTTTCTCAGGTTCAATATAGCTTCTAGGAGTGCCAGTGGCCCTCCATGTGGTTCCAGGATTATTGCAGGCCGCATAGTGAAAGAAAGCTATGGTGCTGCCAAACAACAGCATACATTCACGGTGAGCTTAAAAGACGAAGTGTATAAGCATGGCAGACTTGCTAAGAGATTATCATTGAGGTGTAAAGACTATTTACCTTTGTGAGGCCTATTGACCAGATTGAAGTCCTATGGAGCAAAGGCGAGAAACCGCTCCCCCCACTTCATCCTCTACTAATTAAGGGCCGAAACCTCTATCGTTTGAAGACTCTGAGACAGGTTTTGTACCATATAAAACCGCTCCATTGTTATTCTTCTTTATCAACTATCGATATTAAGTGAATAACTGATCTTCAATCTCAACTTTAGAGATGGGAAGATGAAGGGGAGAGGCAGAAAGTTTTAATGGAAAAGCATTCCAGGGGTTCTCTTGCCAGGTCTGACAGAGAAGCAAGGATCCAAGAGAAGGAAATGCGCAAGAACAATAGGTATTTTGATGTATTTATCACATAACATGAACTGCAGCCAATTTATCTTTACATTCTGAGGCTGTGCATGTGTAGGCATTTGAAGGTTACCAGAAAAGCTGAGCTGAAGAAAAATGAATCTCAGTCTAATCCAACAAAGTCGGGTTTATCAGTTGATTCAGGAAAATTGGTTCAACCTCCAACACAACAAAAGCAAAGCAGCTATCAGGATCAACAATATCCTCCACTTCAAAGGGAAAATTTATGTCCCAATACTTGCAAAGAAAACATTGGGGTTCCACAGAATATGCTCAAGTTTCCTCAGGAAATTCAGCACAGTAAGCATGATGGTCATCCAAGGCTGGTTAGTTCCCACAGAAGAGATGGGTGTTTTGCTAATAATCATAGCCATAGGGAACCATTGAGAAGCATGAACCATTTTCCTCCAGTCATTCCTCCAATGCCCCCTTCATGGGGCTATCCTCCATTGAGTTCATCATGGGGCCATCCTCCATTGAGTTCATCATGGGGCCACAGCGGCAAACAAGTATGCAGACATTATGCCAAAGGAAGATGCTACTTTGGAGATAACTGTAAATTTTTCCATGATTTGAGAAAAGAGAATATGTGATCCAAGGAGTGAAATAGAGCTTATTGTACTGCTGGCATCCTGAAATATCTGTTGCTAATCCTCCAAAATGTCTATCTCAGAGATGGGCTGGACATACTATTTACAGAAGGAAGGAAGCTATTTTTGGAGACAACCACAAACTTTTACTTGTTTGAGAGATTGTTATCAAAGGAGAGAAATTCAAGTGGTTGTACTGGTCTTCTGAAATTTCCATTGCTCATGGCATTTTGTGTAAATTGGGGGTTCCCTTTGGGACAGCCCTCTCTTATTCTGAGGTTTTTTCTCTCGGAAGGCAATCTTCATTCCTTTGCAATCAACTTTAGCAACCAGAATTTTATTCCCATTTCATATTTGGTTGGTAATTGAATATAATTAAATCAAACATGAGAATAAAATAAATATTATCTACTTTTTTTCTATGGGATATATTAATCTTAATTTAAAATTAAAAAATATATATTTTACTTAACATAAATTTAAATAAATATTATTATAAAATATTTATTAATATCGAAATGTAATATAATTTTTATTTTAAATAAATATTTATTTTAAATATTCTTATTAGATATAATATTGGATATAATGTTTATCGGATAATATCGAGATCATATCTTCATGTCAACAAAAGTCATCTGATGGGTTTTTGAAAACAGTAGGTGGATAACACGCTCAATTCCCGAATCAATTGTGAAGTGTAGTTGATGACATTTTCTACGATCCTTCCTACTACTTCGCTAGATTCGTTGTATGGGCTTCTCCGTCTTTTGATTCCGAATTATTCGCCGAGGAATCAATCAACATGAAGGCGTGTAAAGTTTTAAATCCTGCAACGACGCCGTTTTAACGTCTCTTGCCATGTCATAAGACTCCTAACCATAATTGTCCACCCAAATGACGATCATACCCTTGTAGTGCTGACAAACAATTCCACCCTGTAAAGCACACTCCAGTGATCAAGATAAGCCAAAGACATGCAAAACATCTTTCAGTAGCAGCTCATCTTTTCAATCACTACTGCAGAAGCTCTCCCTCTCAGAATCAAAGGTATATATTCCTTTTTTCCTTTTATTTTTACTGATGATCAAACAGTATTTGATTCTCTTTTGAATTTGAATAGGTACATATATAGTGGTGTTTTTTGCTGGTTCTAATGAACCCAGATAATTTATCACCTGTTTTCATGTTTTTCGTTTGGAAGTTTTCAACCCTTAAGAAGATTTGATTTTTCCCCTTAGTAGAAGAGCTGAAAGGTGTGTTTTTGTCTTCTGATGGCTAGGCTATTTGGGTACAAATTGGAAGCAAGAGAATAGAGATTTTTTATTTTTGATTTCTTCAACCTTCAAAATGATACAGCTGAACTTCTCACATGCTTATTTATAGAATCACTTATGCAGAAAATGAGTGATAAGACCTTTGGTGGAGTATGTATTTCCTCCACATATCCAACAATAAGAGACCAATGTAATTGAACATCGAGTAAGGCTACATTATGGATCGGTTTCTTGTTGTTCTGATATGTGGGGATAATATGCAGTTCACTTGCTGTGTCCTCTTTCACCTTTTAGCTCTATCTTTGTGTGATATCCCGCATAGAAGAAAAAGTAGACACATTTTAAAGTTGTGGCCCCTTTAAGCCTAAAGCGGTCAATATCTATATGGTTGAGAGTGGATTGTTCAACCTTATCTTTGGCCTCTTTACTCTTACTTTGGTAACTTGGCTCTTACCTCTCAAGTTTAGCTCGTTACATTGACAGCCTGGCTTTTACCTTTTGCTGATACCTTTCACTTTTGAGGTTTAGCAACCTACATTGTGGCTTTGCCTGTATCAAATGATATGTGGCAACCCTATAAGAAAACAACCGAATGGGTTATGTGGCATAACCATGTCTCACTAAAGCACTAAAAGCATGCAACTTCATGTAATATGGAGTTTTCTAAAGTTCACTCTGCAAATGGCATATGGCAAGACTAGTGATCTTTAAAAATAAAAGAGGCCAACACATGGTCTTCATATAAACCTTGAAATTTTGTTCAACTTTTCATTTTAAGAAATACAGCTTAGGGATGTTTGGAAATCTAATGGAGTGATTGTTATGTTTGACTTTAGCTATGATTCATCAAGTTATGAATTAGAAATACACATGTTTGGGTCCCCTGCTATTCATGGTTCCATTTTCAGGATTGGAGCAATAGTTCTATTTTATTTTACCTAGACCTTCTTATGTTAAGTTTTCTATGATATATTATTCCTTTTCTATAGTCTCAATATAAAAAGAAGTTTGAGTTACTTGGAAACTTGAATTTATCTCATTCTAATTTGATTCTATTGTATAGAGAAGTGAGTTTTTATCACAAAAGAACTATGAATTTTATAAGGTTTTGAATAGGAAGTGTTGAATCATGGTTGCCAAGTGGAGCATCTTCTAAGCCTTTTGAAATTTATGCATGCGATGGTTACTTGAGATTTATGCAGTTGCATCTAGGTCAAGCTATTGGAAAACTAAACATTGTTTATTGTCTGTGTTTCCAGTACTAATGGCAGCTGAACCGGTCAATGTGAATGAGTTCCAAGAACTGGCTAGACAAGCACTTCCAAAAATGTACTATGATTTCTTCGCAGGGGGTGCTGAGGACCAGCACACACTAAGGGAGAATGTAGAAGCATTTAGTAGAATCACGTAATGTTCTTGACCTGTTATTCTTAAAGTGGCAAACAAAGCAAACAAAATAAAACATTTTACTATCTTTTATTTATGGCTTCAGGTTTCAGCCAAGAATTCTTGTGGATGTGAGCAAAATAGATATGTCAACTACTATATTGGGTTATAAAATCTCATCACCCATTATGATTGCTCCAACCTCTTTGCAAAAGCTGGCACACCCTGAAGGTCCAGATACTTTTGCTAGAGAATTAACTTGAAATATATTATGCAATACTTAGTACACTTATATTTGGTGTTGATTTCAGGAGAGATTGCAACAGCCAGAGCAGCAGCTGCATGTAACACCATAATGGTACTAGTGTATCTTGGTTTTATCCTATCAGCTTAGTCAAGATATTTGACTACTGAGTTATTTTTCTCTACAGGTGTTATCCTTTATGGCTACCTGTACTGTGGAAGAGGTTGCTTCCAGCTGCAATGCTGTCCGATTCTTGCAATTATATGTATTCCACTCTTCTTAAGCTCTTCTGAATTCAAATTTCTTTTGCAAACTTCCATTTTTCTTTAGCAATATCAATTTTCACCTTTCTTTCTTGGTATTTTGTCATCCCAATTTTAGAATCTCAAGTTGGATTTGTTATCCATCTGCAAATAGGTATTTAAGAGAAGGGATATATCAGCTCAAGTAGTGCAAAAAGCTGAAAGATATGGATTTAAGGCTATTGTTCTGACTGTCGACACTCCAAGGCTTGGTCGACGGGAGGCAGATATAAAGAACAGGTGAAATATCATCTCCTTCTCTGACACTGTTTTTCTGTTAAATATGTGTTTGTTCCCTTGATAGTGCTATGATATGCCTAATCTGATGGGGTAAGACATTGGTTTAGTTTATAAGAAACTCTTGTTTTCTATCATATTGACGTAGTAGCAATATTCAATGCATAACATGGAAAAGAATCTGCTCCAAAACTTTTGCAGAATGGTTTCACCTCAGCTGAAGAATTTCGAAGGTCTCCTAACAACTGACATTTCCAATGTAAGTGGAGCAACAAAAAAAAGGAAACCAGTTTTGTGCATTTAAAATTTTCCTAGAAGTAATGTATGAACTTCTTTTTCTTCCAGCCCCCCACCATTTTTTATTTTTTTCTGGGCATATGAATCTAACAAACAAGAAGCTTTAATACAACATTCTTTGTCCTTGAGTGACGTATTTTTTATTTTTGGCTTTAGCCAGAAGCTGAAGTTGTGGCCATGATTTCAAAGAGCAATAATTGGAACAATGAAGGTATTTTCAAACATCAAGAACTTTTTTGCATAAACTATAAAAGAGCTTCCATGAGAAACAGCAATGTCCCAGTGTTAAGCTTTTTTAGAGCTAGAAGCTCTTGTTTTTAAAATTGCCCCAAACACATAGAAACTTTTCTGGGCATGCTTTTCTTTCATACATGCATGATCACGTGCCACTGAAAAAGCACCAACTTCAAAATTTAGTGAAAAATTTTATTGCCTCAAAAAAATTTCCTTGTTCCAAGACCATCATTGGGTTTAAGTGGTGTGAATCTTGTATATTTTCTGGATTAGATCAATCTTTATGAAAACGATATATTTGCTGAAACCAATACTGATGCACAGGGTGTCCCACTCTGTGTTTCTCTCCTTCTGGTTGCCATTTTGTCCAATTAAAAATAGGAATACTCTTTTTATTTATGAAATGCATAAAGACATATGTAAACACTGCATATTGCATCCAACTAAAGAGACTATATTTTATCTCAAACCATAGTTTACAATATATTTGATGGGCAGAGACCCATGTTAATGGTTTACCTGATTACTGAAATCATGTTGTAATGCATCTTAGCAAAAAATGATAATAATGATTTTGTCAAATTTATTTGGTTTTTAAAACTTTTGCAGGACAAGGGTTCAAGTCTTGAAGCTTTAGCATCAGAGATATATGATGCTTCTTTGTCTTGGAAGGTATATGCTGATAAACTAATTTGGTTACTGTATAGTATGTTTCCTGAAAAGCTTTCAGTGAGGCGTTACTCTGACTTTTTATTTCTAGCATGAACATATCACTTTAGGAAGCTGTGTGAATTCTCATAATAGAACAATTCTGTGGGTTAATTTATCTCACCACTTTACACAAAAGGTTGAGGCAGGAGCATAAGGCCATGAAGCTATTAGCTGCTCTTAATTTAATTCTGGCTGGGTGGACACTTAAACCATGATTTTGAACTTAAAATGTACATACTGCAATACTCCAAATATTGAGGTAATGTGCTTGAGTTTCTATTGATTTTAAGTAGCACATCATGAACTTTGCAGGATATAGAATGGTTAACATCTATCACAAACTTGCCGATTCTGATCAAGGGGGTACTCACTTGTGAAGATGGTAAGCTCAAGGCTCTATTTTATGATGTTTGCACCATTTCATTTTAATTGTATTCCTCCAAAATACAAGCATTGATGCTTTTGTTTAGTGAAGCATTCTTCCATTGTCTTTTTGGTCTAACTCTTACCCACCCTGCCCAAGGAAAAACAATAATTCCCCTTTGGTATTACACTTGTCTTCTAATGTTTGATTGTTTCTGTAGGCCATCAGAAGATCCATTTAAATGCTGCCTTTGTTGTTTTTTTTTTGTTCAATAGTTGAGAGAGAGTTTAATCTTTGTTTATTTATTGTGCAATTTCCCCATGGTTGAACAAGATTATTGATTCTGTATAATGCCACTGGCAGCAATTAAGGCTGTGGAAGTAGGAGTTTCTGGGATTATCGTCTCCAATCATGGAGCTCGCCAGCTAGATTACGTTCCAGCCACTATTTCGGCCCTGGAAGAGGTGATTCTCTTTTTCTGCCTTTATGGAGTTGCTCTATTTTGCAGATACAGTGCTTAGATTTGCAGGCTTATCAAGACCTTAATCACATGCATGTTTTTAACTATCCATAACCTTTTCAATATTTCGATATCCCTACTCTACAAGTGACTGATATAAATTTCTCAAAATTTTTATCATTGAGCTCCAGGACTAGCTTCTAATTTCCACCATTTTCCTGATCAATATTGATAGAATGAGTTCCTTTGTATTTTCAGAACCTTAATGTGGTGTGTGGATATCAATATTTTATTCCTTGATTGCAAGTAATAAAAGCCAAAATCTGTTCACAGATTTATAGTAATAATAGGTATGTAAAAAACCACACTTCTCTGTCTAGAAACTGAAATAATTAACAAGGATATATATTTAACAGTTAGTTTCAATGAAACAATCTATTTTCCATTTTGTTTCTTCTAATCTGACCACGTCTTTACTTCCCATTTTATTCTGCTAATCCTCTGTCAAGACCAAAAGCAAAAATGGTAGCTTAAGCATTTACAAACATAAGATAAATATAAACTCACTGACTGAGAAATAGGTAAATGTGCCTATTCACCTAAACGCATGAGTCCAGAGTTTCTCAAACTTCATCAGTCTCCATCTTCATTTAGTTTTGTACGCTTTATCATGTGGTTTATACGCTGATATTTAAGTTCATGAAGCAATGTTGGTTAGTGAAATTCAGAAGAGAATGGAATGAGTAGCACATATAGAAGCACTAATTGTGGTGCCCATATGTATTACCTGACATTTGATTGTGGGTTAGGATTAAACAAGAACTCATAGCAATCTCCCATCATTAAAAGCCTTTTCCTAGAATTTAAACAGGCATCTAAAAGTAAGAAATGTATGTTGACTGCATTTCCCATGGGATTTTTTTTTTTTTTGTTGTTTGAATTTAGTTAGAAGTAGGGAGTGCTATTTGGCAAAGGCAATTTCGGTTAGCAATGGAAAGATATCTGATAAAGAAAGTGAGTATTCTTGTCTATCCTGGTCAGGTGGTTCGCGCTGTTGGAGGGAGGGTTCCTGTTCTCTTAGATGGAGGGGTACGGCGTGGAACAGATGTCTTCAAGGCACTAGCCCTTGGTGCACAGGCTGTTTTGGTATGGTCCTTGTGCTGCACTTCTCTTTCATTGTCGCCATCATTTTAACACGTTGGCATCCTGCTATAATTCAGCACATAATTTCTGTCTAATCCTCATGGATATGCTGCAGAATACTGGGCTGAACCACTACAGTTGTATCTCAAACGATGATTTAACCTCCTCATATTTGCTTTGTCCTGCTTGCGGCTCTCAGCTTTCATCCCTACTTATCTTGTTCATATAATTTTTGCAGGTTGGAAGGCCGGTAATCTATGGTCTGGCTGCAAAGGGAGAACATGGGGTGAGACGGGTCCTTGAAATGCTGAAGGATGAGCTCGAGATCACCATGGCCCTCTCAGGCTGTTCCAGTGTGAAGGATATCAGCAGGAGGCATGTGAGGACGGAGCGAGACAGACTCCAGTCCATGCTGTAACTCGATGTTTTAAGTTAAAATTATATCCTGCAGAAGGATGGTTAAATAATCTGTACCACATCGAATAATGTGATGGGAGTTTATGCATTCTACTCTTATTCAATAAAGGAAATTGGTTCCTTGATGCTCTACTGCATGCTTCATTTAACATTATGCAGATAAGCATTTGTTCCCAAAGTCCTCTCGTATGAAAATACGAAAATTATAGTTTTTACTTCGGCTTCAACTTCCTGCCAAGGCAAAAAACAATCTGGATTAGTTGTTCCTCTACCAAAGAAATGGGCTTGGTGCATTTCCCTAGCCAGATGTTGTATTCCCATAGAAGAGTTGGATCTTTTGGTAACTGTAGCCACAGGGAACCATTAAGGATGAGCCATTTTCCTCACTAACCAAACAAAACACCCCCCCTTCCCCCCTCTCCTGCCTACTCCATTTGTCCAGAGACTCCATTCAGACAAAACCAGCAACACCCATGTGTTAGTTCAGGGGCCTTCATCAAAAGAACTCCATAGAGAAAAGATGAGCCAATACCCAGGTTTGTAAGTTCAGTGCCATTCATCAGGATCCTCCAGCTATACAAAATGGGAAATACCCAGGTAGCTAAAGTTCAATGCAGGACCTCTCCAGCCGTCTTTCCCATCCGGTCTAACTTTCCATGTCATAATTCTTGACTTTACTCTATGGGATAGCATAAAAGATAAGATAAGTTACAGCGTTTCAACTAAATGTGAAATAACATAAATGATAAGATGTTGTTCGCCCTCTTTTTTTAGATCTTTTTTACATTGGATACCTTAATCATTAATTAAGGTATATGGTAACTTTTTTTATATTCCTTATTTTGCAAAATTAAAAATTTTAATTAAATTTTAAATATTATAATCATGGATATTACTAAACCTAATAACATTTTCATATATTTTTTTAATAATAAATATTATAATGCAATATATTTTGGTAAGATTTTGTCCATATAACTTACATAATTGATGGAAAGGACGTAGGATATTAAAAGATCAAAATACCTATTAATCTTTCACATAAGCTTTTTTTGGTCTTTATTGCACCACTATTCATGCAACCATAATAATTCGTTGTTAACCATTTGAATTTTTCATTGTTTTTTAAAACTTTTTTTTTTATAAATAATTGAAAATCAGTATTATTTTTTATTTTAAATTATAAATAAAGAAAAATTACGCAAAAAAACAATTTTAAAAAATATTTTCTAAAAAAATGGTAATATGATTTATATTTTTTATATTTTCTTTTTGAAAAAGCATTTAATTAAAAAATGAAAACTATTTTTAAAAATAAAAATTGAATACCTTTAGTAGTATTTTTTATATGAAAATAATAAAAAGAATTAAATTTCATTCATTGATTATCCATTAAATTTTATATAAAAAAAAATTTTATCCTTGCTTATAATAAGAGTAAAAAGATTCAATATCTTTAAAAAAGAAAAAAAAGAAGTTATAAATGAGTAATACTTAATTGGGAATAGAAAAGGGAAAAAAATACCAAAAAAAAAAAAAAAAAAAAAATTTACACTCACTATGTGCCTATGTAGGGGTTAAGGGTATTTTAGAAATTAATGAAGAATAATATCCTTCAACTTAATTTTTACACTTTATTCGGATTTTGGGCTTAAATGTGCATGATATATGGATCTTTGATCAATTTTTAAACCCAATTAGGCCCAAAACACAATTTTCCCATATATTTTTTACTTCAAATCAATATGAAACATTGAAAAATAATATATATTTTATTTCCTTTTTTAATTCATTGTGTTATATTATTGCATATACTACATTAAGATTTCATATTTATCGGATTTAATATTTAATTACATATTTTATTAAAAATGATATATTAAAATCTTCGGATATATCTTTCTATTGGTGGATATGTATTTTCCAATTCAAGAAAATGTGATATTTTAGGATATGTGTTTTATATCATGTTTTATGCCATTGATTTAGAATCCATTCTTATCCGCTTTAAAATATATTTTAATTATTTTTAATTGTTTTTTAGGAAGGTTTTCAAAGTATTATAATAAATATAAAGAATAATTAAAAATAAATTTTTTAAAAAAATATTTAAAAACACGGAAAACAAGATAAGAATACATTAAATTTCCAAATAAATATTTAATTTAGAAAATACTACATAATTGTTTTTTAATTTGGATAACTTTTTTTGAAAACATTCACAAAAAAGACCGTTAGTTCCCATATATATCAATTGTGAAGTGTGGTTGATGATATTCTAGAAACCTGAAGGGAGATGAATGATACTATCACAAACCTCAGGGGGAGGTAACTGATATTTTGTCTTCCTCCTGCTTCGCCTTGTTCGCCGCCTTTTCCGTGAGTCACTCGCCGAGGAACCAATCAACACGAAGGCTTGCAAAGTTTACGTTTCCAAACGACGCCGTTTTAACCTCTCTTGCCGATATAACAGCCACTATTTGCCCTCCAAAATGACGAACATACCTAATGTTTACAAACAGGTGGGTACACTAGGAAAAGCACCAGCGATCGGCATCATCCAAAGACATTTAAAATCTTTCAGTAGCAACTCATCTTTTCATTCACATTCAGGCCACTGCAGAAGCTCTCTCTGAATCAAAGGTATATTTACTAATTTTTCTATTTTCTATATATATATATATATATATATTTTACTGATTGTCAACATTCTTTGATTCTCTTGTGAATTTGAATGTGTATATATATAGCGGTATTTTGTACTGGTTCTGATGAACCCAGATAAATTATCAGCTGTTTTCATGTTCTTAGTTTGAAAGTTTTCAACCCTTAAAGAAGATTTGATTTTTTCCATCAATAAGAGGTGGTTTTGGCTTCTGATGACTGTTAAAGTGAAGTTTATTAGCCTATTTAGGTGTATTTTGGAAGACTATTGTGTAATTGCAACTGAATGAGGAATTTTTTTTTTTTTTCTTTTCAACCTTCAAAATGATACAGCTGAACTTCCCCACATGCTTACTTATGGAATCACTTAATGCAGAAAATGAGTGATAAACCTTATGTGGAGTGTGCATTTCCTACACATGTCCAACAATAAGAGACCAATCTAATTGAACATGGAGTGACGCTGCTTCAAAGTTCAAATGTAGGGACAACAATGTAGAATGAATTGTTATCTGAAGATGTGGTCCAAATTTTCGATTCAGCCCTAGTCCACTATCAACTTGGATTGGTTTCTTGTTGTTTTGATATGTGGGGGACATTATGCAGTCCACTCGCTGTGCCCTCTTTCACCTCTTAGCCCTAATCTTTGTTGTTCAATCGTGTCTTTCACCTTGTTGCTCTTACTTTGGTAACTCTGCTCCTACCTCTCACATCTTAGCTCTTACCTTGACAACCCAGCTTTTTACTCTAACTAATACATTTCACTTTTGAATTTGAGCAGCGTACATTGTGGCTTTGCATGTATCAATTATATGTGGCAACTTTATCTCACCAAAGCACTAAAAGCATGCAACTTTGTGTAATTTGGAGTTCCCTAAGTTCATAATTGTAGTGAATGGCAAATGGCAAGACTAGTGACATTAAAAAATAAAAAGAGGCCAACACACGGTCTTCATGTTAACCTTGAAATTACTATAAAATGTAACATTGCTCCTAAAAGGTTCAGTCTAGGCCGGATAAAGAACATGTCTCTATAATTCTCCCTTTTAGCCAAGCTTTGATCAGCAAACGGATCCTTAGTCGATGTCATCTTGACATCATTCATAATCTTATCTTCCATGCTTATTTTTTATGCTTATGATTTGGTGCCATTTGTGGAAACAACCTAGTTATAATTTTTACAGAATTTCCTTTATACCACTTTTGAAGTTCCTGGCTATTCCCTTGTGAATTTTTCATCCCTAGAAACCATTTCATATTTTACTTCTTTTATGTACTACCTTAAACTTCTACTTCTTCAGCATAATTTTCTGCATCAAAGACCTTCGAATGCTCATTCTGAGGTAGCAAGGCAATTTTATCCTTGCTAAAGCCTGACAGGATATGGGCTAAAGCCTTCAGAACACCTAATTAGGGGTGGCAAGCCAGTTTGCACCTTTATGTACCTAAGTGAGGTGACAGCATACAGGCTAAAGGCCTTAGAATGCCTATTAAGTGGCAGTGAGGCAACTAACACCCTTATGTACCTAAGCAGAGGTAATAGGGTACAAACTGAAAGCACTCAAAAGACCTAACCAGAGGTGATCTGATATAACCCAGGTTCCCTTAATGCCTAATCCAAGGTAGAGAGGCAACTCAAGCCCTTTCAGCGGCTACTCAAGGCAGTCAATGAATCTGCCATTTTTCCATCTTTTAACCACTCTTCCTAAGCGCTTTAATGTCTTTTCTTGCTAGCTCTTCTTGAACTCTCAGTAACTCTTCTTTCTTTTCTTTTTTTTCTTCTTTTTGATAGCTAAATTTTTGTCTCCATTGGGACTTGAAGCCAAACCTCCCACAAACCCATAAAAAATTAACATCACTCTCTAAAAATCTCTTCTTGGACTAGATAAATATTAGGTCCCAGTTAGCTAAGCTTAACAAGGAAAGATCCTTGGCAAACACCATGCTGACATATTGATATTCTTATTTTCCATGCTTACATCTTTGTGCTTACAGGATAATTTCCTTATTACTTTTCTTACCTTTTTTAGTTTCTTATCATCCTATGTCATCTTTATCTTTTTATTTTTCTTGCTAGGTTTTGTGTTTATTTTTGGTTATTAAGTCATGTTTCTTATCTTTTTAAGCTTCCTATTTTATTTTCATGGTTTTTTTTGGTTGTTAAGTAATTAAGAGAAAGGGAGGTGTCTTACCGTTTAGTTTTTCATTTTAGGTTTCTTTTGTAGGGTTCTTTGTCTCTTTAGGTGTTTCTATTTTACTTCATGTTTACCTTACCATTAAGCAATTAGTACAAGGTTCTCATTTTTTAGGTTTATATTTTATGTTTTTGGGTTTTCTTATCTTTTCATCTTTTGTATTTTTTTCATATTAGGTTTCCTATTTTATCTTCTTGTTTATCCTTGGTCATTAAGCTGTCATGATTTTTTATTATTTCTAGGATCATGAAGGCTACAAATACTTGATTATAGCCAGGGCTCAGGGATTGATTGTTATTATTTGGTTTTCTTTATATTTTATTACAATTTGAGTTTTCATTTGTTTTTTTCTTGTTCTTATTTGATTTTTTTACTTTTTAATTGAGTTATTTCTGTGAAGGTGTTATCTTTTGGTAAGGTGACGTTGTTGTTGGAATAATCAACAACTGGTACGATAGTTCACTTGTTTACCTATAGGCCCATGGAGCAGTTGAACTACTTTTCATTTTAAGAGATCACATTTAAGGGGTGTGTATAAATATAATGGAGTGATTATTTTGTTCAAATTTAGCTGTGATTCATTTTATGAATTAAAAGTACACATATTTGAGTTTCCTGCTATTTGTGGCCCCATTTTTTGGATTGGAGCAATAGCTTTATTTTATTTTTCCTAGACCTTTTTGTGTTAAGTTTTCCATGCTATGATGCCTTTTCTTTAGTTCCTATATATAATTAAGTCTGAGTTGCTTTGAAACTTAAATTTATCTCATTCTAGTTTGCTTCTATGTTATAGAGAAGTGAGTTTTTATAGCCAAAGAACAACAAATTTTACAAGGTTCTGAGTAGGAAGTGTAGAATCACAGTTGCCAAGTGGAGCATCTTCTAAGCCTTTTCAAATTTATGCATGGGATGGTTACTTGAGATTTATGCAGTTGCATATAGAACTAGCTGTTGGAAAACTAATCGTTGTTTAATGTTCATGTTTCCAGTACTAATGGCAGCTGAACCGGTCAATGTGAATGAGTTCCAAGAGCTGGCTAAACAAGCACTTCCAAAAATGTACTATGATTACTTCTCTGGGGGTGCTGAGGACCAGCACACACTAAGGGAGAACGTAGAAGCATTTAGCAGAATCACGTAATGTTCTTGACCCGTTATTGTTCAAGTGGCTAACAAAATAAAACACTGTACTATCCTTTATTTATGGCTTCAGGTTTCAGCCAAGAATTCTTGTGGATGTGAGCAAAATAGATATGTCAACTACTGTATTGGGTTTCAATATCTCATCACCAATTATGATTGCTCCAACCGCTCAGCAAAAGTTGGCACACCCTGAAGGTCTAAATACTCTTGCTAAAGGATTATCTTGAAATATGATATGCAATATTTAGTACACTAGTGTTTTGTGTTCATTTCAGGAGAGATTGCAACAGCCAGAGCAGCAGCTGCATGTAACACCATAATGGTACTAATATATGTTGGTTTTATCTTATCAATTTAGTTGAGATGTTTGACAACTGAGTTATTTTTAACTACAGGTGTTATCCTTCATGTCTACCTGCACCGTGGAAGAAGTTGCTTCCAGCTGCAATGCTATTCGATTCTTGCAATTATATGTATTCCATTTTTCTTAAGCTCTACCAAATTCAAATTTCCTTCACGAACTTCCATTTTTCTTTAGCAGCATCAATTTTTGCCCTTTTTGCTTGGAATTTTATGATCCCAATTTTAGAATCTCAAGTTGGATTTGTTATCCATCTGCAAATAGGTATTTAAGAGAAGGGATGTATCAGCTCAGTTAGTGCAAAGAGCTGAAAGAAATGGATTCAAGGCTATTGTTCTAACTGCTGATACTCCAAGACTTGGTCGAAGGGAGGCAGACATAAAAAACAGGTGAAACATCATCTCCTTCTCTGATACTTTTTTCCATTAACTACATGTTTATTCCCTTGGTAGTGCTATGATATGCATAACCTGATGGGATATGACATTGGTTTAGCCTATAAGAAAAAAATTTCTTTTCTATCTTATGGACATTGGATTTGATTCGAAAAACTATATTGATTTTGAATATAAAAGTCAAGTTTTATATTTGCAATATCTAGTGCATCACATGGAAAAGTATCTGTTCCCAAACTTTTGCAGAATGGTCTCACCTCAGTTGAAGAATTTTGAAGGTCTCATATCAACTGAAGTTGTCACTGTAAGTGGAACAGTTGAATAATATCTTCCAGTTTTGTACATTTTAAATTTTCCTAGAAGTAATGCATGAGCTTCTTTTTCCTTTTATTATTATTTTTTTGGTGGCATATGAATCTAACAAACAAGAAGCTTTTATACAACACTCTTAGGCCTCATTTGATATATATATTTTTTTTGGCTTTAGCCTGAAGCTGAAGTTGTTAACCATGATTTCAACGGGTAATAATGGGAACTATGAAATTATTATTAAACATCAAGAACTTTTTTCATGAACTAGAAATGAGCTTCCATGAGAAACAACATTGTCCCTGCTTCAGTGTAAGGCCTTTTTAGAGCTAGAGGTTCTCGTTTTTAAAATTACCCCAAACACATAAGAAACACTTGTTGGACTTTCAAACACTAGACTCACCCCAATACCAGCCATTCCCTTTTCAGCTTGAGCCAAGGCCCAGGGTTGTGATTAGGTTTCATGCTGCTAATTATACATTTAAATCTGGGGAAGTTTTTCTTTCATACATGCATATAATCACATGCCACTTAAAGAGCACCTACCTTACAATTTAATGGAAAGTTTATTGCCACAAAAAAAGTTCCTTGTTCCAGGACCACCATTGGGTTTAAATGGTGTGAGCTTGTATATTTATGAAAATGATATATTTGCTGAAATAAATACTGCTGCACAAGGTCTCCCTCTCTCTGTTTCTCTCTTTCTGGTTGCCATTTGGTCAAATTAGAACAGGCATACTCTTTTTGCTTATGAAATGCATAGAGAAATATGTTAACACTGCATATTGGATCCAAAATAAAGAGACTGTTTTATCTCGTACTGCAGTTTACAATAGATTTGATGGGTGGAGACCCATGTTATTTGATCTAAATCATGACCATCAACCGGTTTACATGAATACTTAAATCATATTGTGATACTTTTTAGAAAAAAACAGTAATAATGATTCTGTTAAATTTATTCTGTTTTTTAAAATTTTGCAGGACAAGGGTTCAAATATTGAAGCTTTAGCATCAGGAATATTTGATGCTTCTTTGTCTTGGAAGGTATTTGCTGATAAATTAATTTGGTTACTGTATAGTATGTTTCCTGAAAAGCTCCCATGGAGGTGTTAATCTAAGTTTTTATTCCTTGCATGAAAATATCACTTAGGAAGCTGTGTGAATTATGCAGCCTACTCATAATAGAACTATTCTGTGGGTTATCTCACCACTTTACACAAAGGTTATGCAGGAACATATAGCCATGAGCTCTTAGATGCTCTTAATTTTAATTCTGGTTTGGTGGACACTTAAACCATGGTTTCGAACTTAATGTAGATACTAACATCCACCAAATACTGAAGTATTGTGCTTGAGTTTCAATTGGTTTTAAGCAGTGCATCAGGAACTTTGCAGGATATAGAATGGTTAAGATCTATCACAAACTTGCCGATTCTGATCAAAGGGGTACTCACTTGTGAAGATGGTAAAGCTCAAGGCTCTATTTTATGATGTTTGCACCATTTCATTTGAATCCAATTCTTCAAAAATACAAACTTGATGCTTTTATTTAATCAAGCATTCTTCCATTGCTTTATTTGTCTATTTCTTACCTCCCCAACCCAACGGGGGAAAAAGTGACTTCGCCTTCTGGTATTACATTTCTCTTCTAATATTTTATTTATTTTACAATTTGCCCATGGTTGAACAAGATTATTGATTCTGCATGCTACCACTGGCAGCAATAAAGGCTGTGGAAGTAGGAGTTTCTGGGATTGTTGTCTCCAATCATGGAGCTCGCCAGCTGGATTACGTTCCAGCCACTATTTCAGCCCTGGAAGAGGTGATTCTTTCTGCCTTCATGGATTGCTCTATGTTGCAGATACAGGGTTTAGATTTGTAGACTTATCAAGACCTTAATCACAAGCATGCTTTTAAATATCCATAACCATTTTAATATTTCTATATCTCTAATCTACAAGCGGCTGATATAAATTTCTTAAAATCTTTGTCCTAAAGCTCTATGATTTGATTCTAATTTCCACCATTTTTCTAAGTATTGGTATTTAATGAATACCTTTGTATTTTCAGAACCTTAATATGGTGTGTGGAGAACAATATTTTATTCCTTGATTGCAAGTA
Source organism: Vitis rotundifolia (assembly GCA_030254885.1). Lineage (NCBI taxonomy): Eukaryota > Viridiplantae > Streptophyta > Magnoliopsida > Vitales > Vitaceae > Vitis > Vitis rotundifolia. Next base: position 494,825 of record CM058159.1, read on the forward strand.
ATAAAAACCAAAGCTGTTCAGAGATTTATGGTAGTCATATGTATGTGAAAAGCTGCACTGATATGTGTGTTTTTGTATTCAAAGTAGAAACCCAGAAACTGAAACACTTAGCAAGGAAGCATATACATTTAATGGTTCATTTTCAACAAAACAATTTATTTTCCATTTTGCTTCATCTAATCTCACCAATTCTTTACTTCCAATTTATTTCTGCTAATGTTCTGTCAAGAGCCAGAAAAAAAAAGGGTAGCTTAAGCATTTACAAACATGTGATAAATATAAATTCACTGGTGGAGACATAGGTAAATGTGCACACTCATCTATACACGAGTCCAGAGTTTTCTCAAACGCCATCCGTCTCCATCTTCATTTTAGCTTTGTACACTTTGTAATGTGGTTACACACTGATATTTAAGGTCATGAGGCAACATTGGTTGTGGGTTATGATTAAACAAGAACTTGTAACAATCTGCCATCATTAAAAGCCTTTTTCCTAGAACATACACAGGCATCGGAAAACAAGAAATGTATGTTGACTGCATTTCCCACTGGAAATTTTTTTTTGATTTTAGTTTCTAGTAGGGAGTATGCTGTTTGGCAGAGACAAATTCAGTTAGCAATAGAAAGATTTTCTGATATAGGAAGTGAGCATACTTGTTTATCCTAGCCAGGTGGTTCTTGCGGTTGGAGGGAAAGTTCCTGTTCTCTTTGATGGAGGGATACGGCGTGGAACAGACATCTTCAAGGCACTAGCCCTTGGTGCACAGGCAGTCTTTGTAAGCCTTTCTCCTCCAACTGTTCAATTTGTATGAAGTATGGGCCTTGTGTTGCACAACTGTTTCTTTGTTACCATCATTTTAACACACTGGCATCCTCCTACAATTCAGCACATAATTTCTGTCTCTGGGGGTTTAATCCTCACGGATGTGCTGCAGAATACTGGGCTGAACCACTACAACCATATCTTAGAACCATGATTTAAGCTCCCCATATTTGCTTTGTCCCCGCTGCGTCTCTTGGCGTTCATCCCTACTTATCTTGTTAATATATTCTTGCAGATTGGAAGGCCTGTAATCTATGGGCTGGCTGCAAAGGGCGAACATGGGGTGAGACGGGTCATTGAAATGCTGAAGGATGAGCTTGAGATCACCATGGCCCTCTCAGGCTGTTCCAGTGTGAAGGATATCAGCAGGAGGCATGTGAGAACAGAGCAAGACAGACTCCGGTCCATGCTCTAACTTCTTGTGAGTTAAAATTATATCCGGCAGAAGGATGGTCAAATGATCAGTACCACAACGAATAATGTGATGAAGTTTGTGCAATGCCCAGATTTGATATTACAGACTCTGCATCAAATCATAAATGGTGCAGCACAAAACTGATACTATTTTGGTACTTTGCTGGAGACAGCATTCTACTCTTATTCAATATGGGGAATTGGTTCCTTGATTCTCTTCTGCATGCTTCCCGAAGTTCTCTCATATGAAAATTATAGTTTTGAATTCAGCTTCCTGTTAAGGCGAAAAACAAACTGGACTTCTTGTTACTTGAACAAAGAAGTGGGCTATACTGCAGCTTCAAGCTTTTAGCAAAAAAATGAAAATTATTTTCAATTCGTATCAATAGTTGTCGCATGGGCATACTCAGAATAACTTAAACCAATGAAAATCTAAATATATTCCCAATCCACATAGCAGGTAGCTTAACAAGTGACGTATTTCTTGACAGGGTTCTGGCTTGTCCAACTGCAACCCAGTATGAATGAGGCCTTCACTGTCAAGTTCCTGAGCCACATATCAACTTCTAAGTACTTACACTTATTTTTATTTAATGAACAATAAATACATGACAAAAATTTTGATCTTCACATGGATGCAACCACATTTTCCTAGCCAGATGTTGTGTTCCTACAACCATCTGCCCAAAACAATTGGGGTTCTAGCCAACGCAACTAGAACATGGCCTCAAGCTGTGTCCTTTACTATGTATTGCTCACAGAGTTGCTCGTGTTGACGCCTTGCAGATCCATAGGGGAATTGGTAATACTGCCAACCGAGCCAAGGGTCTGCGAGCTCAACTGTGGGCTTGCTGGACAAGCCTCTGGATTACCAGTACCCATGGGATGGACAGCACCAGAGCTCATCTGTTGTGGACTCATTGGGGTTCGCTGGTTCATCTGCTGTGGGCTCATGGGGGTTCGCTGGTTCATCTGCTGTGGGCTGGCTTGCTGTTGTTGCGGCTGCTGCTGCTGGGGTTGTTGGTTTAGTTGTTGTGGAATTCCCATGGTTGAAGGTGAGCCTACTTGTGGAGGTGAGACAACAGCCTGTAGTGGTGAGGTGGTTTCTTGCTGATGCTGCTGTTGTAGCTGCTGCTGCTGCTGCTGCAATTGCTGTTGCTGTAATTGCTGCTGCTGATGATGTTGTTGCTGCTGCTGCATCTGCTGTAAATGGAATTGCTGTTGCGGCTGCTGTTGCTGGTTCATGTAAAGATTCATCCCCGTCATCAGCTTTGGGGGTCCCATTGGCCCCATTCCTGTTCTCTGCATTGGGTGCATAGGACGGTGCAGATTCTGGCCCAGCATTGAAAGACCAGTAGAACCTGGGTGTGGGTGCATCTGTCTGGTTCCTGTCATGCCAGCTATGCCTGCCTGACGGCTACCTAAAATTGGTGGGCTCTGCATCATTCTAAATTTTTCCGCCATGAGAGTATTTTGCGTGCGTAATTGTGGATTCCGAAATTGTTGACCTAGCATATTGGTAACACTTGAAGCCTGATTCAGATTCATTGCATTCTGACCCACATTGCCCATGCTAGAGATAGGCCCCATTGGTGCTGAAATTCCAGTACCTCCCATACCCCTTGCACCCCCAATGCCCATGACATTGCCCAAACCTTGGAGGCTTGCAATGTTATTGCCCATGTTTCCCATATTCACAGCTGTTCCAAGTCCCATCATCATTTTCCTCTGCATTGGCTGCTGCTGCTGTTGCTGCTGCTGCTGCTGCTGCTGCTGCTGCTGCTGTTGCTGTTGCTGTTGCTGCTGCTGTTGTTGCTGTTTCTGTAACAGCTGGAGTTGGACAGCGGAAGGCTTGTTGACCATGTGATTGCCCAACTGCATGTTTGAATTCTGTCCCATTGCACTTAGGTGCGAGAGTGGATTTGTTGGAAGCATAAGAGATGATCTCTGGAACTGAGAATGCTGCTGTTGAATCAAAGACTGTGGATTCTGCTGCTGTGGCTGCTGAAGTGATGGTTGTGGATCGAGCTGTTGTGGCCTGGTAGGCATGGAAACCCCAGTCAAGAGTCCTTGCGATATCTGTAATGCTTGAGCATTTCCAGGAGGTAGCATCCTTGAGTTTGCTAGAAGATTCTGGGATGCATTTAAGGGTGTATTGCCACTATTAGTCGGTTTTGCCACTTCATTGTGAGGCTGACCTGAAGCTGTTTCTGAATATTGCTGCATCTCAGCTCCTGAATTATTAGGAGAGATTCCAGGAGCATTAGATTGATTGCTTGAGCCAAGATTCATGCGAGCTGGCTTTGGTTGGACAAGATCCTCCATAAGATGATATCCTTCACGGATCATCTACATGAGAAAACCACACTACACTAAATAAAATGCAAACAGAACCTGCACTTTAAAATCCAAATTTCTGAAGTTACGAAACCATTTTTGAGAAACATACCAGTGAACAGAACTGTGCTGCAAGCAAGTCCGCGAAGTGCTGTTACATGAATTAGTCAGAGATACAAGTCAACAGAGAGAGAGAGAGAGAGAGAATGAAGACAGAGATGCCAACATAGATCATAGTAAGGAAGGTCCAAAAAGTAAGGGAGTAAAAATCAATGCTGCTTACGGACTTTAAGCCCAATCCAAAAACTATCCCTCCCAATAAGAAGGCAAGTGGAAGATGGGAAATCACTGAGGAATGAAGGACATTAAGATTGTAATCTACAGAATGTTAAAGTGCTCATCACGGTCTTTCAAAACCAGCCATAGACAATGCAGAGATTGAACAACCACTGAGTTGTTGAGAACATTTCTGATGAGGTGGTCAGTAGCCTGAACACAAGAGTTGACCTAAACAACATATTCACACTAAAGAAGTGGAGATGAAGATGATGGAAATGTATTGACTGGAACTATGACAGTAAAGTAAATGCTGAACACAAAATGAAAACCCTAGGAGTAGCTCTAATCACTGCTCATTTGAGTTCTTGTTGCTCGGCAACACCCATCTGCCAGTTTAATCCTCCACATCTTGAAGCACATAAAACTCCATCATGGAAGATCATTGCCTTCTTTTGGGTTAAAAGGTAATAAAATAAGAGAGAACCAACTAAAAGAGTCTCAAGCCATTAGGATATGTTCCATAATGCAACTTGAAGGTCATTAAAGAGGATTAGAAAACCCAGAAAGGGGAAAAAAATGGAGAGAACTAGTCGGAAGTAACCTAAAATCCCTTCGTAAAGATATGACCAGTTAGCAGGACAGAACACCTAATACATTGTTTTGCTAACCCCAAATTACTGGGAATGGAGAATTATTGATCAGTTCAAGAAGTGGATCAGTGTCAAAACGTGAAAATGTCTAAATATATAGTTAGCAACACTACGCCTTTTTTTTTTCTTTTTCTTTTTCTTTTTGATCAAATTAGCAATGCTATGCATCATAAAGTATATTTTGCTTAATGGAACTCACAGTATTGGGCAGTGTAGAAACATGATCCTCTGCACTCAGGAAATCCCCGTCCACTACATCCCCATGATGCACTGCTACACTACCATCATTTGCCTTCTCTGACATGATCATCCTTGACCGTGCCCTGGGAACAACAGAGACAACACCACTTCCTGCAGTGGTAACAGTGGCATAATTAGGCAGGGGAGAGAATAAAATGTAATAGAAAGGCAGGAAATCAGACTATTCAAATCCAAAACCTTGGACTACACGCTCTGCCTGAACAAAATTTAGGACTCGTAGCTTGCAGACATTCATGCTGCCGCCTGCAAGTGACTTTGATAATGGCATTTTGCATGTATCATCTTTGATATCCTCATTATGGGAAGCCATGGAGAGACAACCCAAGAGCTTCTGAGGAGAAAATGTGGGTTTCCCGACTGGGTAATCCTCAACCTTATTCTTTTTACAATTAAGTTGATGCCTGAAATAGAAGCCAATTAAAAATGCCCCAGAACTCACAAGAAAAGGATGAGACCAATTATGCTACCACTAGTATAATATTTAAAGAAACATTCAAGTCAGATAAGAAAATTTGAACAATTGATGCATCCAGCATACTCATATACCTAGTGACAATTTTTTATACACATTACTCCTGGCATAAATGGTAACATATTAAACTATCCAGTCTATCTAAACTTTGTCCTTTTGTAGGATAAGGAATCAAGACAATGCAAAGGACCTGAAATATAATCAATCTCAAACTAAGACTGCAACTCAAGTGGGAAGCATCCAGTTGAATACCAAGTCAAGCTTCACCTAATTTGAAGATTTTCATCCCATGAGTGGATTAGGTCATGTTGTTTGAATACAGTGACTAACCAATGCATTTAAAATTTACATATTTTTCATTCATTAATATCTCAATTACATTTTCAATTGATCAAGCATACATAAAGAAAAAGTCTAACAAAGAAAGAAAACATCTATAGATGGAAGTCAAACTAAGTTGCCTAGAGAACATAAAAAACTTCAAATAAACATAAGATGTCAACAATTATGGTTTTCTATAACAGAATGTGGTAAGAGTTCAATGAAGATTCCCTATTATGTTAGCTATCACAAGAAGGGATGGTCTATTTTCCCTCCATATTTTGTGTTACCCAATTGGATGTGGCAAAAAACAAAATAGACACAATATACCATTGCTAAAAATATCAAATGTTAAGGTAATTTCCCACAACCTCAACCCTAGTTTGAGTTAGGATTTTTCAACATGACTTTCCCCTTTTTGAGGTCAGGCTCAGTTGGTTCGACATGGCCAAGTTGCAAAGCCAATCAAACCAGACAAGTTTATCTAGTTACATCTTAACTCAGACTAAGTTGCTGAATGGAACAAATGTTACTGCCAAAACACCCAGGATAGGTGCCAAAGGATACAGTTGTGTTTCTTTACTCTGTTTACCATATTAGTGAGAAACAACAAATAAAAGCTCTACCATATTAGCAGTGAAAAGCAACAAACAAAAGAACTACAATATTAATTTCATGGACATTATACCTCATAACCACTATTTCAATCTTTGAGAATCTATCAAGCATGGTTTGATCAGCTGAAGGCGGGGTTGCAACTGAAGGACTGTTGGCATTTGATGGACCGCTCATATTACCAACACTTGCTGGAGACCCGACTGCAGGGGCCTTGGGGAGCGAATTTGATCTCCGCTTAGGAACAATTTGCATCTGGTTTGGCCGTTGCATGGAATCATTTGCACTGGAAGTCAAAGATGGGGTGCCAACAACTGGAGGAACTGAGGTGACTGCTGGTTTATCCTTTTGTGATGCTCCAAGTACAGCAGTAGTTGCAGTTGGTCCAAATTGGGGTCCTAATGAACCACTAGAAAATTCACCAGATTTTGATGATAACGGAGATTGGACCAAACCCTGAGCAGAAACCCGAGGGCTTTGCACCAATTTCCTTTCCTTTCTTGGATCTTTCTCAATGTGCTGAGTTATATTATTCCAGGGTGTCTGAAATGAATTGGATCTCATGATTGGGGTCTGCTGTGGCAACCTTGGTTGAAGTCGTGACTGCTGTGGGTCCAGATGGTTTGATTCTATTTCTCCCATGTGCATATCATTTTTAACCCGATTAAGTTCAGGCCTATCCAATTTCTCCATCTCAGCAAATGATGCTGATCCAGGCGCCTGGTTTAAAACCCCATCGAACATCTGCTGAGGATACTTTTGAATGCCAGTATTTGCATATGGATTTCCCCTTGCATTTAGTTGATGCGGTAACAGGGCATTTTTCCATTGTAAATCTGATCCATGGAAGCTATCTATATGTGGCACTAGGTGCTGCTGTTGAATACCTTCAGGTCCTACCGCTGTAAGTCTTTGTCTCTTTGTCATATTAGATAAAGGTGAGAGTTGATCATCTTGATTTTCTCTTTTTCCATGCACATTGTCAGTGTATGAGATCATCGTGTCCTGTATAGAAGAGGAAGCGCCTGATGCATTCACAACTGACCCTGAACCATGATCCTGCATAATTTTTGGGTTACCAACACTAACTTGATACTTTGATCGGGGAGATGCCAAAGACAAAGCTGGATTAGAGGCATCTTGTACAAAGCTTTTAGGTCCTGGGGTTAAAATATTGATTGGACCAACATTTTGGGCAGCCAGATTCTCATGCACATGCTGTGCCATCACTGCACCTGACATGGGTCCAGAGTCTCGCAACCTACCATTTAAGATTTCTCCCGCTCTATCCATGCTAATTTTCTTCACATGGATCTTATTACTAGATGTAATGTTAGCTTCTGGCATCTGCCTCAATCTCTTCTTCCGCACACTGCTGAGAGACAAATTAAGCTGCAAATAAAGTTGAGGATTCAGTACATTGAATCAATTTTTTCTGCCTAAGATTACAACATCAACCTTTAGTTTTAATACCTTAGCAGGAACTGGTTTTTCACAGAGTCTGTCCAACTTAGGAGAGGGATCCAAACAAAGTTGTGGTTGCAGTGCTTTCAATATCCGGGACTCTAATTCCTAGAAAAAAATAAACGACAATTCATAGATTGTTGTGTCCTAAAGACATTATGAATTTTTGCAAGGGAAGAGAGGAGTGGATCATCCTTACCATTAGATCACCATAGGTCCAGGAGTTGTCTGAGATCAATGGGATGTCTTTAACCACATTCTCCAAGGACATCCTAAGACACACTTTATTAACAATAGGCAACCCATCTGCACATGGAACACTAAACCCTGGTTCAGATGCACACTTCCGATAATCTCGCACCTGGAAAGGTCCAAACATTGTAGAATTAGCAACCACAAAAGCAAGCTGTTATAGATGATTGCTACTTCCTGTCTAATGAAATTCTTTGAATAATAAAAGATACGAAAGGTTAAAAAAGCTACATATCAGTCGATGAAAGCCATCTAGCCAGCAAGATTAATCTATGGCACAGAGCAAAGATCCCCAGTATGAGATACCGGCAACTAGGCACAGATACCGGCAAGTTACTCACCTCACACAGAAGAGCCCCATTAACATATTTGCAGGGTATATCATCCAGAATATCTCCAGGCAATCTGCCAGACTCAATTGCCTCCAAGTACATAAATAAATTGAGAGGAAAAAAAATTAGTAAAAGAAAAGTTTATGCAAGGATTAGAAAATGGTGAACAAGTATATAATCATTTATGATGCAGATGACAAGGAATTGGAGCTAATTTAAAAAGTCCAAGATACCTTATCATTTAAGACTAGAAATAATAAAAGATGAAGTAATTCTTGAGAAAAACAGGTTTTACTTTTCCACTTGCACTACATAATACAAATTATATATTACACAGATGAGTCAAGACCAGATGCAAAAATAAACTAATAATATCGTGTGCTTTTTTTGCTTATGACCAAAATTCACATATGAATTTCATCACCCAACTCACAGATCTCGTCTCAACTGCATGATTGATGTTTTGATTCAAAAAAAGTGCATATGGGACATATCCAAGCTTCTCATTTCTACAGATACAGCAAGCTTCTAGAGGTGGAGCATGAGATAAATAGGCCGGCAAGAAATACAAAAATATTTCACTAAAATAATAGTTAAGACACTTACTGAGAAGAGAGTCTCTGATGTCCTATCATATGGATGTAGCAACTTTGGGACATCTTGAAGCATTGCCTGATGTGTGGTTTCATTCTGAAAATTCAAAAATTAGAACTTAGACATATACTAGAAATGATTACACTTTCTCTTGTCAGATTAGGTTAATTACATGGACCTTCCCCTATTCTCAAATATTACATTTAAATTAACCTAAGCAATAGAGTTTTGCTTGCATGCGTTTTTGGGCTGGGATGGTGGTGGGGTGGGGATGTTGTGGTGTGTTGGGGAGAGCTATGCCACAGCCTTTCACATCCATTTCCATTTTCTGCTTCAATTCCTTTTCCACCATTATTGACAGAGGGTTACTCTCATCCCTCTTCCCCAACATCTGTTTATTGCCATTACCATCTAAGCAAGATGCAGATGCCTATTTCTCTCACCAATTTAAGTATATACACATCAAAACCATATTTCAGCTTCTTCTATAAAACACCACTTTGAACAATAAAGCACCACCACTATAACAGTGGACCCTCCCAGGTTTTCTTCTCAATTTCCCCTTATTTCTAGCTAAATCAGGAAGACCCACCTCCATCAAACGGTTCAGAAAAAGCAGAACCAATCAACAAGGCATAAGAAGATGCAATCAATGACATTCACAAATCAATCTAGCTATTGGGTTTGTTAGATTGGAAAGAAGAAGAGCAACAATGAATTGTTGCTTTGATCAAAGAAGAGCAATTATTCATGTTAATGAATTATCATTTCTGATAAAAATAAATAAATAAGAACGGCAACATGCTGGTTTTTGGTTGAAGAGTCATGAAGCTCAAGGAGTTGTTATGTGTCGATTGGTAAATATTCAATGTATTAAAAGTTACTAACAAAAGGGCATACTAAAGTATACACAGTGTATATGATCATGGGGACACTAGTGACTCCACACTGTTCTGATAAAGATTTTGGTACAAAGATAGTGGAGGCAGGAGATTCTGATATAGAAAACCCAGTTACTGGTTGGGAGCAATTTATCTGATAGGGATTTTAGTAATTAGATAGTGGACTTTTTAAGGACTCAACAATAGAAAACTATTTAAAGTAGGGATTTCAATTTATGTGGTAGATTGCTGAATAGATCAGGATGATTCATCAAAATATGGAAGCCAGATGATGCAGTTCTTCAATCAGAAGCTGGAGGGTGGGTCAGTGTACAAAGTGAAAGGAAAGCAGTACCCAAACAAGGCTTCCCGGGATACTATCAGATTTCAGATCGGACTTCATCACTCAAACCTCGCTTGCACTCCACTACAGGATACATTAAGTTCCTTGGAAAGAGTCTGCTTCCATGGCGAGCCAAGCAGTTTTAACTGTGGAACATTTGTACAAGCCATGGAGATGTTGTTGCCTATAATTAGAATAAGTAATGGAAGGGCCATTCAGAAGGCATCTTCAGGCTAAACACCTTGTCAAAGTACTGGTGTATAAGCATAAGCACTTTTTGAACAGCAGAGAAGAGATTGGGTGGCTGTGGTGGTTGTGGGTAAAGCATCTTTGTTTTAATTTTTCTCAATTCCTTTCTCCTCAATGGGTTTTTATGGCTAGAAAATCCTACCTTACCTTTAAAAATCCATTGCTCCAATTTTATCCACGCCCACTATGAAATATGTCTCTTCCTTGGTCTTTATTTTATTTTGTTTTATCTATTTAAAAGAAGGTCCTAGGTGACCTATGTTTGGGTAAAAGAATAACTAATGCAAGGGTAAAGAGAGCACCAATTTATGTTAATGTAAATGACAGCTGGTTGCAGAATGAAGCTAGGTCAATGCAATTTTAGCTAAACTGCAAGAGAGGGGAGTTTAGTTTTCCCATACACTATTAAATGGTGCATAAACTTCTAAATGATTTTTTGTAATCCACTAATACATCCATAATTGTTTTTGACAAACCTCTGACGGTTTTCCAATAAAATATCCATCTGGGAAGAGGTTCAATGTGAAGGAAACTTCATTATCTGACAACAAAAGAAAGAAACAACACACTCAGGATGTCTACATATATATGTAAATAAATGAATTAATTAATTAATTAATTAAAGTAAAATCAATCTAAAGACGACCCCTGAAACTAGTTGTCATTTCCTACCTGAAGGTATAAGAAGTCCTCCAGAAGAGATAGACGAACCAGAGATACCAGCAACATCCTCATCCCCCTCAATGATATCAGCCTATATCACAACAAGAACCAAATTAGCATAGAGAAAGGATATATACTTACCAAGTCAATCAGCCAACCTAATAATATCTCAACCACAACAGTCTAATGTGCTTTCATCCAAGGTTTCTCAAATAATCAATACATTAACGCTCTAAAAAGGGAAGAAAACATATTGTTTTTTAGGGAACAAGGAAAAAAAAATTGATATTCAAAAACTTGGTTGAACTTACACGTTACACCATTTTGGACACCACAACTTAAAAAAATCACAGGTACAAATTATTTGATGTTCAAAAACTTTAATTTCTTATATTTTCCTATATTTTCTCAGAGCAGAACAGAATGGAAATGAAAGGTCCACATTTATAAGTTTTACATTTCCTTTTATATGCATGTATAATTTTTATTTCTCTAGATAGCATAAGGGAAACTCCATGAAAAGCTAAAGAATACTGAATAGATTGATCACCCATTAAAAACACGCAAAAGGGAAAATCACTAACTACACCAATCAGTGACAATTCATAAAGAAACTACCAAAATAAATTATATTTACTGAACAAAACCATCTTTAACTGAAGTTGCAAAACCACCAAATAGCCATGCTTAGTTTGACCGCACAGAAACCAGAGGAAAAGCAAAGAAAATTGTGGATCCGACGATCTAAGCTAATCAGTTGTGTTGTGCTTAATACAGTTAAAGCTTTCATATTCTCCAGTCATAAAGAGGGATCTAAATCGAAAAAATTTACTTCTTTTCTCAGCATACCTTTCCTTATCCACCAAAAAAATCAATTCAAAGTTCAAAGAAATAACTACTAACAATCTCAAGTAGCAACAGAACAGAACCACCATTAAGCTGAAACGACCAATTTCATAGAAAACACTCATGATCCGTTTAGTTGCTGAAATTTATGACCCGTTTGGTCGCTAAGCCACTCAATCGAGTTTAAAGCTCTCACCTTTATCAAATTCCAAGCATTAAAAAAGACAAATAAATAAACTCCTTATTTTCTTTCTTTCCCACCTTTCCCTCAGCAACCAATCAAAGAAATTTAAGTTTAAGAAGAAAAAACACCTCAAGCTTTCGCGTGGTAGAATTCGAAAGCGATTCATTCCGGTCGGGAATTCGCGAATTCTCCTTCGCAATCTCCTCCTCCTCCTCATTGAGGGGAGTATCCGATAGGACAACCTTGGGGCAAAACCTACTACCGGTCTTTGAGATTTTGAATGAAACCCCCATGTGGATTCGAGGCCTTAAGATCCTAGACTGTTTGGCTCATGAGAAAATGAGGAAAAGTCTGAGAAATTTGCTGGAAAAAAACCCTCCAATGTAGCGGATGAGTGAATTTGTTCGAAGAAATCGCAGAATATCTGACATAAAGAGAGAAGAGAGAGGAGAGAGAGGACACGCGGGGACTTGACACAAGACTCAATATTTATGCTACTTTTTTTTTACCTCATTAAGAAAGAAATTAAATTTATGATAAAAAAAAATTATTGGAAATTAAAAGTAGATTTTTTTACAGGGTGTGTTTTTGTTTTCATTTTGTTGGAAGTGTGGAGAGATTTTGTCGACTCATTAATTGTGACGTGTCAATAATTAAACTAATAACATATTAACATGTCACATAAAATAGTTTGATAAAATATCAAATAAAATGTTATAATGATAATTATCATAATAAATAGACTTTATCTCTAGAAAAATTAATTTTGATAATTATCCAAGAAATTTAATTATGATAATTAAAATAAATTATAATTATCATAATAAATTAGATAAATCAAAATATGATATCAAAATAAAATTCTTAATCCAATAAACGAGGATTCCTCTCATTTTATAGGATACTTCGGAAAATAAAAGAAATTTTGGAGAGCTCTTAGAGAGATTCCTCGAAAACTGTGAGAAAATTCAAAAATTTCTCAAAGAATAAAAAATATTGGAGATTATCTCCTTAATTATCAAATTTATAAGTTTGTCCATAATTTCTTTATTCTAGAAAATTTTGTGTACAAATTTTAACAGGCTATGTGGAATTGGAACAAGTTCTGGTCACAAGACTTGAAGCAAAGTGAATGAAAGCTACTTCATTCCCTATGACAACTATGGTTTTTGAAACAACTTCTCTCAAAACTCCAAGAATCTCCTTCAAACTCCTAAAAACAAAGGAAAAAACATGGTTGAACAAGTGGGATCACACCCAATCATATTTCAAAAGGCTACTCTAAAGTCCTTTTCGGCTAAAAAAAACAAGGAGTCTAAGATTTATTTCTATATTTCCATGTAAAACCTTATGTAACACAACCAACAATAATTGATCATGTTACTTCTTCTAATACTATCATGTCAATCATGATGACAAACTCAATTCAACTAAAAAAAGTAAGGAGCCTCGAAACATATATGAGTTGAAAAGTTTACAAGGATGTTTATCTTTCATCCGTAGATTCACATCCAATATAGCAAGACAATGTCAACCATTCAACCAACTAATGAAGAAAATTGTTCCTTTTGAGTGGGATGAAGCCTGTAGAAATGCTTTCAAAAGTATTAAAGAATATCTAACAAAACCTCCTATATTTAGAGCTCTTATACCAAGTCAACCACTTATCCTTCATATTGTGGGATAAGAACGATCTTTAAGATCATTACTAACCCAAAAAAAATGAAGGAAAAGAAAATATCTTGTATTATTTGAGTCAAACACTAATAGGTGTCAAGCTAAACTATTCACCAATAAAGAAGTTACGTAGAGTATTGTTTTTCTTAATAAAAAAAAGTTAAGACATTATTTGGAGCATTTGATTTCAAAAGAAAATCCTATCAAGTAATTATGTCAAGACCAGTCTTACCACGACAATTGGCAAAATGGTCACTTTTACTACAAAAGTTTGAATTTATTTACATTACTCCATGAATCATAAAAGGCCAAACATCAGTTGATTTCCTAATTGATCATCTTATCATAGTAAATTGAGAACTAATTGAAACTTTATCTCCATGACAAATGTTCTATGATGGAGCATCTCATTATGAAGGGGCGGGTGTTAGAGTAGTATTCATTACCTCAAAGGGAGATATTCTCTCATACTCTTTCACCCTTATTGGAAAGTGTTCAAACAATGTGGTAGAATATCATGCTCTAATACTTGGATTGGAGATAGCTATGGATTCAAAGAGAAGACACATTAAAGTGTTTGGTGATTTAAAATTAATCATAAATAAGTTCATTGGGATCTATGAGGTGAAAAACCAAAGTTAATTTCATACTATCGCTACATAACTGGCTTGTTAGGATGGTTTTAAGATATCACCATTGAACGTATTATGAGGAAAGAAAACAAGCAAGCTTATGTTTTAGCAAAGCTTGCATACTCTTGATTTACAAGTAAAAAAAAAAATGTAAAATCCCAATTTGTCAAAGTTGGGTTGTGCCAACAATTTTCGAAGATGAAAATGATAAAGAAGAGGCTAACTCTATATCTATTTTTGAGGTTGTAAAAGAAGACTAAAGACAACCACTTATCAAATACTTAGAAAACAGGAAGCTCCCTAATGATCCATGTCATAGAATTGAAATACAACAACGAGCACCTCAATTCATTTACTACAATAATATGCTTTATAGATGGTCATTTGATGGACTTCAATGAATAAACTATGTTTAAAGTTTAGGTTCAAGCAACATAACTCTTCCACGTATAACGCACCAACTAATAGTTTTGTTGAAGCTTTTTAATAAAACTCTCTACAATTTAGTTAAGAAAATTATTAAGTCAAAGAAAGATTGGCATGAAAAAATGGTGAAGCACTTTTTGGCATACCAAACTACTTAGTGCACATCTACTCAAGCTACCCTATTCTCCCTTGTATATGGAGTCGAAGTTTTACTTTTCCTTAAACATCAAATTTCTTAGAATCATTATCTAAGAAAGCCTAATAAGTGAGGAGAATGTGTATCTTCGACTTTATGAATTATAAACACTTGATGAAAAGAGTCTCGAGGCACAACAAAAAATAGATGTTATCAAGCATGCCTTTTCAAAGCTTTAAACAAAAATATATGACTTAACTCATTTCAAAAAGGAGACTTGGTACTTACTATTCGAAGACTAATCACTACTACTCATAAAACCAATGGAAAGTTCTTGTTGAAATAGGATGGGTCATATGTTATGCAACAAGTCTATACCAATGGTGCCTACAAGATCATTGTTGAAGATGGTCTAAAAATTGGACCTATCAATAAAAAATTTCTCAAACGCTACAACGTTTCAAGACTTGTTATGCTCTTAAAAGCATGGACCTAAACTACACATTACTCTTGGCCCACATGAGTTTAAACTATGTATAACACAATAGAAAAAAAAATCAAAACGATTTACTAAGTTGAAAACTAACAAAGATGACTTAGGCAAAAGGTAGAATATGCTCCCAAAATTATAATCTTTAGTCTTATCAAAAGTTGTGTGTACAGTAAGTATTATTTTGGACAAAAAATAATTAGGGCCTCTTGGGTGATTTTTTTTAAAATAGTTTTATATTTTTAAAAATAGAAAATAATTTTTAAATTTATAAAACACTAAAGGTTTGACTCGAAGTGATAAAGATAACTAAAAGTGCCACTTAAGGCCAAATGATAATAGAGATAATTAAAGGCATAGTTCAAAGTTGAATTATAACAAAGTCAACTACATATGCAACTTAAAATCACATGATAATAAAAACAATTAAAGGCACAACTCGAAACTAAATAATGATAAGAACAACTAAAGCTGCAACTTGAAACTAAATAATGATAAACACAACTAAAGACACAAGTTCAAGTCGAACAATGACAAGAAGGACTATGCAAGCGCCTTGAAGCCAAATGATGACAATAATAATTAAAGGTGTGATTCAAAGCTAAACAATGATAAGAACACAAGGTTGTAACTCAAAACCAAAATATTGACAAAAATAAAAAGTGATAAACACAACCATGAAGATCAAACTACTGATATAAATAACTAATGACATTGTTATGATGATTCGAAACAAATAAGATTAGTCATAGAGATCAAACGATGATTGATGGAAAGTTTTGGTAGACTTTCAATAAAAACAATTTTTTCATTGTTGGTTTTAAATGTAAGTTATTTTTTAAAACAAATTTCATGTGTTTTTCAATTGTTTTCTTAATAAGCATCTTGAGCAATAATTGAAAAGATAAAAAAATACTATGAAAACTTTTACATTTTACATAAATCTACTGAAACTTAATAGAGAATAAGCTGAAAAAATTATTTTTCATATGTAAGTTTCCAAACATGATTTTTCCCCCAAAAATAATTAAGAATCATTTTATAAAACTGTATTTTGAAAACCTTTTTCTAAAACATTATCAAATAAAACCCTAAAGTTTTAGTTATGGGTTATTTTGTATCTTTCAAAGGCATTTAAATTAATATATAGAAAATTGTGGAAACATAAAGGGAATCTAATAAGCAAATTTTTTTAAAAGACAATTAGTTTCTGAAAGGAATCATTTATTTAGAATATTTGGGTCCAAAGATAAAAACATTCTTTAATTTGCAAAAATAACCCCCATTGCTTTTAAATTATAAATGTAACTTAAATGAACAAAAACACCTCTAATTTCATAAAATAAAAGTTCAATAAATAATACTTTTATTAAAAAAAAATATTCTTCTTATTCTAGAAAAGTAAAGAGTATTTTTTTCAATTAACGGTATTTAGTTAAACACTTGAAATGATTCTTGGACATGCCTCAAAATATATATATATATATATATATATATATATACACACACATATTTTTGTTATATGAAATGTAACCAAAATCTTTTTTGGTTTATATCCAAACACTAAACCATTCTTTTTAGAAGCATTTCCAATGAAACTGCTACTAATAAAAGTGATACAAATAAACACTCTAATCAAAATCATCTCCTTTAGGAGTAGTGCTCCCAAACAGGCTCCTATTTTCTCCCAAAAAAAAAAAAACAAAAAGCTTTCAGCATTTTAAGTGGTTGTAGCCCCTCTCAAAATCACTCCTGAACAGGGGCTTAAACTTGGATGTCATGTTTGAATACTATGGGATCCAAGACCATCCTAGAAATAACTCATTCACAAAAATAAAAATAAAAATAAAAATGTGCCTTTTGAACATGACATCGTCTTTACAGCCTCATCAGCATTGAATAAATTCAATTCTACATCCATTTTACAAACTTGCCAGCATTGTATCAAGTGAATGGATACTGCCTTCCAGGCCTCTTTAACTACTAAACCAATTCTATGATTCAAGCAGAGAATCCTCCTGAAGCTCCATTTTGTATATGGAGTATTCCCTCTCAAGTAATAAAAATTCCTGGGCAAGAAAAGAGGAATCCAGGTATCATCAGCTGAATCTAATTGTATAAAGTGAATGAGGGAAAATATGTTAAATATTGACAAAATCACTAGAAGTTCATGACCAAAAGTGATGTTCTGCAGAAATTTGGATTATGCTTTTTGATGAAGTTAAGTAGGTATGTCCAGAGAAAAAAGGGTTGTAATAGGAGAACCACCAAAGCACCTTTGCCATGGCTAATAACCATTTCCTCCGAAGGAAGGGTGAGTTCATCAGAAAATCTCTTCCTAGGAAATCAATACCAGCATAAAATAGGAGAGAGAGAGAGAGAGGACCCAGCGAGTATCAGATGGTTGAAGCCCCAATATGTAACTTATGAGGGAGGAAAGTATGAGGGGCTGGAAACGAATCCAAATGGGACAGGTCATCATGGTTGCAAACCTCAGGGACTCGTGTGTATGTGTCAACGCTTTTTTTTTTCCCCATAATCAATAGCTATTCCAGGATGTTTTCTTGGCAACCAAACAATTATTTTACCTGCAACTGATGCTGACTAAACAAGTGGACAAACCCAGTTTCAGGGCAGGCAACTAGTTCAATCAACTCATCATGATTTTCAGGTGGATCGCCTGACTGGACTAGTGAAACAGAAACCTGCAAATGTAAAAGGAGATGAACATTAAAAAATGATAACCCATGAATATAGAGAAGTTGTGACATTGTATTTTCAAAGGGAATGGAGTAAAGAGTTGAAATTAACATCCAAGGAACTTACTGCTCCCAAAAGGAGAGGCTTACCTGCATACATCGAAGAGCGAGTTCTGGAAGACAGCACCTACGACAAAGGCCTTGCACAATGTATGTAGCTGGCCCTTTGAGAGAACCATCATTGCTTGAATACCAGGCATCTAATCGGGAGATCTCTATTGTAACTCCAGCTTGAAACCGTGCAAGTTCCCCTGCATTAAATAATGATTACCCACAATATAGTCTATGGTACCCAAAATAATGCCTCTCTTTTTAACTGTACACTTCCTTCTATAACCCAAGAACAGTTGGATTTTTAAAAAAAAAAATTTGCTTTTTCACATCTTTTTTTGGTGGGGGGTGGGTCTTCTTACAGGAAAATTCCATTTTTTGTACCCACTCTCATGTTACTACGGAAACCCACTTGGCCATCCTTCCCAGTCTCACTAATTTCTAACCACAAGATAGATGTGAGATATGTAAGCACAATCACTCAACCCAGGGAATCATGACATCCTACAAAATACATGTAGAGTGGGGTGCATAATGTCAATCCAATGAAACATTGTTCTTCCAACCAAATTATTCCCGTATTTATCTCTAGGACAAGAAGAATAAGAAAAAATTACCTAAGCAATTCCTTTGTTTGGATGATGGAATTATTAGAGAAATGAAAAAAATAGGAAGAAATCTCAAATTCTTTTACTTGGTTTGCCTTGGAACATACCAAGAAAAATAAAATAGAATGAAAATTATTTAAAAACTTCTACATTTCTAAATTCTCCATTCTCCATATGGTAGAAGAATACAAATGGAGAAGTGTGAAATGAAAAATTTATTGACTTTAAACTTATTTTTTATTTTCCTATACTTATTTTTCCTTTCATTTTTCCTTACTTTCTTTTCTTCACACTTAACCTCAAAAACTTTCCATAATTCTTATGGGGTGTTACAGATTCCAATCAATATCAGATTCTGGCTAAACTATCAAGGTTCTTATGTTGGGTGAGAGAGAGGCCAGTATCTCCTAACCACACAAGATGATTATTTATTTCCCACATAATTGTAATCAGCAAGAATGCAAATTAGAAGAAATTTCTTGAGAAAAATTAATTCTAGCTCCTTACCTTTGAAGCCAGCTGCCATCACAGTACCAAGAACACCACCATCACAGAGTTCATGTGACCCAAGTCCATCACCCTCCACTGCCAAGCAGCGAACAACAAGCTCAATGCAGTAATTGTCCCTTGGTGAGATGGAAACATTCACCTATCATAACAAAAGTTCAGATCCTGAGCAAATGGAAACTATAAACACACACACACACACATATATAAAGAAGAAGAAGATTGAATACTAACTGGAAAAGTTAATGCATCAAAAATGGGTTGGAAGGCTCCTTGAATCTTAAAAAAATAATTTTTGTGCTTTTAAACTTTGCCATTGACAAGATAGAAATGATTCAGAATGTTAAGCACTTCATTTTCATGCCAGTAATCACCTAGATCAGATTCTATGAAGAATGGTCAGTGATTCCTCTCTTCATGTAATACACATGATAGGAAGAGAGCTTCTTTTTTAAAAAAAATCAGAAACACAACATTTTCATTAAAATGGATTAGAAGTACAAAAGAAGGATGAGAAATCCTTCCCACAATTCCAAAATCTGATCAAACCAGAGATAAAGAAGCCTTCTCCAAAAAATACATTGGCAATGATCCTCTCTTTGCTAATTTTTACCCTTTTGATCTTACATGTAGAAAAGCAATCAAGTTGAATAATATCGAGTGGTATGCCCTTAAAATGCAGTAGTGGTAGAAGCCCAAAATGAGGGATAGAAATAAATTAAGTTCCATATCATCTCAGAAGTCCTCTACTCTTCCTTAAAGATCCTTGCATTTCTTTCCTCATACTATCCAAATCAACCTAAGGCAGCAATTTGCCATAGAACTTTGCCTCTAAGAGAGTTCCCCAATCCCCTAAAGGAGATGGTCATCATGTTAAAGATCTTCCTAGAAGAAATCCAATCCAATCTAGTTAGCCTAAATAACTTGTGCCATAGCTCCAAAGACAATGGACAGTTTAAAAAAAGGTGATCAAATGACTCCACTTTTCAAACACAAAGAGCAATGATCAGAACTGAGGACTTTCAAAGGTCTTCTCACCTAAAGCAAGTCATTTGTGTTAACCCTCTTATTGGCTACTAACAAGCAAATGTCTTGACCTTTGATGTAACTTTTGAAAAATGAATTTTGTTGGAGAGAAACGCATTAGAGTTAATTAATTGGATTAAGACTAAGGTGGTGTTTGTTTTTTGGCTTAATAGAAAAAGTCAAAATATTTGGCTTTTTCTATTCAGCCAAAAGTGACCTGTTGACATCATCCAACATAACTAGATTGAACTTGTTATCAATAAGTTTAGTTTAGTTATGTTCGATGATGTCAATAGGTCACTTTTGGCAGAATAGAAAAAGCTAAAATATTTGACTTTTTCTATTAAGTCAAAAAACAAACACAACCTAAGAAAAACAATTTGACCATGAATAAACCTGAGAATGATAAAGACCAAAAGCTAGAGGACCCTAATGACAAAACTTTCACATTTGGGGAGGATGGTGATAAGCGCACACAATCGAGAATGGACATGAGGCTTTCAAGATCTTCAATCTTCAAATCAGTGAGGTTATGGCAAAAATTAAAGTTCCAACCAAAAGGGGAAGAAAGACTGAGGATAGATGCTACAAGAGAGTTTCTAACTCACTCGATGGCCTTCCAAGGGCAATGATGCAACCATCTGACAAAAATGTCGGTGTCCCAACCATTGGGATATATCTCATGGACGCTCAATATAACCTTATACCAAAGGGTTGAACTTTCCTTAGAAAACCTCCATCTTTCCACCATGGATTCTCAATCCCACGACAGCTCATGCCTTAAAAGACATCAAACAGGAAATGTTTTGGATTCTATGCACGGGGAATTTCATGCTTCCCTCACCTATCTGCTGTCCATGTGACATTGAGCCCCATGAAAAAGGGTTGACCATACATCTAACCTGGAACAGAAACAGATTTTTCATTGGTGGGACCCACAAGGATCTGTTGAATCCGACCAAACCAACCACTTTAAGAGGAAAAATAGATTAACAATCTTCCAGGACCCACTCATTTTAAAGAAAATTTCATTTGGAAAAATGCATTCTTGAGGTCTACTTGTTCAATAATGTAATTCTGCTCAAACACTATCCAGATGCTTGGAGTTGGAGGTGAAAGTAGGTAGCATGTAACAATTAGGCTGTCCTCAATCACTGCACGCTCCCAGATTTTTATTTTCTTCCTTTTTGTGCCCTTTGTTGGCACATAGCATAAAAGAACAAGGTAACTGAACATACCAATAACTTGTGCTGGATAAACATACCATCAACTGGCGATTCAACACAATTTCCTCGCTCACTGAGGAGTACAGTGCACTCATTAATGTGGTGCACAAGGTGGCATCTGGACACATACATTCACCAGATGGCAGACAGAGCATTGCAGTTGCATGCAATTCTAGGAATACAGGTTCCATCGATTCATAAATATTATTTTCATCTGAAACCAACCAAGGATTTTCCTTTCCTGTACAAAGAATTTAAGCCATAAATAGGTCAAATCATAACAATTCAATCCAGAAAACTCATGAATGGAAGACAACATGCATGAAAAACCTAAACTCATCATCCTGGATGAAACAATACTAGTAGAGGGTTTGACCAATCCAGAAATCTATCTTAATTTCTAGTGTGATTTTTCCCCTATATGAAAAGAATATAGTTAAACCTACTTACGTAGTAGCAACGAAAGTGATGAATTTAGTGTTTCTTTGGCTGCTGCAATGGCTCTTTGCCTTTCCTCCAATGAGAGTTCAAGGGGGGGAACCTCTGCAATCTCAGATTCAATTTTGAGCCAATTGCGATATGTTGCATCACAGGAGTAGTATTCACTCTATTTAAAAACACATATTAGCATGTAGACTAATTTTATCAGAGCTAAAAGTAACACAAAAACACTGCCTGGAAAGAAAACAACATAGACACTAAATGAAGCATACCCAATCTTGAAATTCTTTTAAATTCTCAGCAACATTATACTCCTCAAATGCATGAAGAGTTTCTGGAGGCTGCTTCAAAGGTTCAGCAAGGAAACTAAGTAAAGTGTGTGCACCAACTGGCATTGCTGGAACCCTCCACATAGAAATTAGAGAAAACTCCCTGAACAATATGTTGCTATACAAACAACCAAAGGTCAATCTTCAGAAAGCCAACAAGAGCAATGATAAAAAGGGGCAAGAAAGAAACAAGAGTAATACGTATTACCATTTTTTGATAGGTAAATTGAGAGAATATATTAAATGTGCTTGCAAAATGACACAAAAAAATATACACAAGGTATGCAATTAAGACCAAAAGGCAAGCAAGAGAGAGAATGGAAAAGCAAATGCCAACAACCCTAACAACAATCAAACCACTACACCCTAGAAAGCTGGATTGTCCCTAGAAAGCATATTATTATTGAATGATCATCGGAATGCATCATGATTCATGGTAATGTAAAAGAAGATTTCAGGAAACCAGGGCAATGCAGACAAAATAAGACAAAATCAGGTGATACATAAAAATAGAGTATAAATTTAAACCAAGAATAGCAAGAAATATGCCCTTGACACTTGGCTCAAGTGGCAAGAGATTGTGGTGGGGATGTGAAAGTTTCCATCTTCGGTCCCAATAGGTATTTAAAAAAGAAGAAAGGAATAGCAACTGCATCTACTTTTATAATTTTTCCTTCTGCACTAACTTCTGTTAAGAGTTGATGAGTACTGATGTTACATCTTTGGAGTCCACTCCTTTCTTCCCACCCCATAGCAGAAGATTGTTTATGGATCTCAGATCTAATCATGAGGGGCAATTTTTACAATCTCATACTCTTCCTATTCATTTGTCTGTGGATCTCATATCTACTCGTGAGGTGCAATTCTTACATTCTCATACTCTTCCTATTCTAGTAGTTCCACCTCCTAAGCCTCCTTTGCAGATATCCTGATCCAAAAATCAATAAGTTATTTCTTATTGCCCGAGCTCAATATTCTTTCTATGGTTTGAAATAGTAACCTCATGCTTGGTTCGATCAGTTCAGCACCACTGTGACTGAGTTTGGCTTTTAGCAGTTCACTTTTGGTTATTCCGTCTTTGTTCACTATTCCTCTATTGGTACCATTATTTTGATTGTCTATGTTGATGACATTAGCATCTCTGAGGATGACTTGACAGCTATTGCAAAGTTCAAATGACATTTGAATCACCAGTTTCAGACTAAAGATTGGGTGCACTTAGATGTTTCCTTAGGATTAAGGTTACTTGTTCTCATAAGGCATGTTGTTATCTCATTTCAAAAATATGTTTTTAATCTTCTTTCAGAAACTAATGTCTTAGTTACTTGACCTACTGCAAAACTCCTATGGATTCTACATTGATGGTGGGCAGGGAGAGTTATTTGGTGATGTTGGATTAGGAAATTAATTTATCTTATTGTTACTCATTCATATATTAATTATGCTGTCAGTTTGGTTAGTCAATGTGTGCATGCTCCTCAGCAACCTCACTTCAAGGTTGTTTCTTGTATTTTATGCCATCTAAAAACGGACCCAGGGAATGGCTTACTATATCAGCCTTATCTTTCCTTGTCTATGATGAGGTTTAGTGATGCTGATTACTTGGCAGTCCCTCTGATAGATGGTTGGCCTAGTGTTTACACTGAGTATCATGCCATGGCTCACACAACATCTAAGAAGTTCTGAGTTTGCTTTTCTTCTGATGGAGACAGGTATATATGTTCCAATTGGGGGCAATGGGATAATCAAGATGCTATATTTATTGCAAATAATTTGGCCTTTCATGATAGAAGTTGATTTTCATTTCATTTAAGATTTAGATACAAAAGCAAGTGGTTATTCCTTATGTTTAATGTTGAATATAATGTATTTATAGTATATAATCTTTCCTTGTTAATATAGGTCACATGTATGGTAGTTAGGACTCCTAGCCTTGTATATATATATTTCTCAATTGTAAGTAGATAATACATAAAATGAGAATTAAGGTTTTTCCTCTTTCTCTCTCTCAACATGGTATCAGAGCCAAGAGAGAAAACCTAATTCTTTCCTGTTTCCTATGTCATCAACTCCGGGAAACCTTCCGGTGACCGTGTTTCATTCCGGTCACCTTCCCCATCTCCCAATACTTTCCGGTTAGTCGGATCGTCGTCAGAATACACTCACCGCCGGCGAACTTTTCCGGCGAACTTTTCCGGCGAACTTCCGGCGACGTCTTTTTCCGACACCGACCATACCAGAAGGAGCGCCTGGAGGAGATCTCCAACTTTTGTGAAGGCACCGGAACCAAAAGATCATCCACGCGCCGGCCACGCGCAATTTTCCGGCCGGCGACTGCATCTCACGCGCCGGCGCGTGAGGGCGCGTGGGGACTTTCCCGGCCACGCGCCTCCTCCTCCAGCCTCGCCTGACGCCGACTAGCCTTCCTTCATCCCTGGTTCTGCCATCCGAGCCCTGCACGTACCTCTTTTTGGGTTTTTTGCCTCCGCCGACCCTCCAAACAGTTTTTCCGGCGAGCTTCGGCTACTTTTTCTCCATCCTAATCCCTGCACGTGCCTAAGGAAGTGTTCTTCTACCTTTCCGGTGGTGCCACGCCGCGATCTGAAGCCGTCTCCCTTTCCAGTGGTGCCACGCCGCGATCTGCAGCCGCATTAGGGCTCTCTTCGATCCAAATATACTTCATTCTCCAGATAAGTAGATATGGCTACTAAAACTTCCATTTTTTCCTCTGTTATATCTGGATCTCCTATGATTACTTCGGAGAAATTGGTTGGCAGTGACAATTATCTTTCCTGGTCTGCTTCTGTTGAACTTTGGTTTATGGGTCAAGGATATGAGGATCACTTGATTACACAGGAGGCAGATATCCCTGAGGTTGACCGTGTACAGTGGAGGAAGATAGATGCACAGTTATGTAGTGTATTATGGCAATCGGTTGATCCCAAGATTCTTCTTCATCTTCGGGCCTACAAAACTTGTTTTAAATTTTGGACTCAGGCCAAAGGATTATACACGAATGATATCCAACGTCTTTATAAGGTGGCTTCTGCTATTGTCCATATCAGCCAACAGGACTTGGATCTATCTACTTATATTGGCCAGATTGCCTCTCTTAAGGAGGAGTTCTTGACTGTGATGCCTCTTACTCCTGATGTTGGGGCTCAACAAACACAGCTTGACAAGCTCTTCATGGTTCTTACTCTTATTGGCCTCCGTCCGGATCTTGAGCCTGTCCGCGATCAGATTCTTGGTAGTTCATCAGTTCCGTCCTTGGATGATGTGTTTGCTCGCCTCCTCCGTATCTCCTCCACTCAGACTTTGCCATTTGATAGCACTTCAGATTCTTCTGTGTTAGTTTCTCAAACTAGCTCTCGAGGAGGCCGCAGTGGTACCCGAGGTAGAGGTCCACGTCCTCATTGCACCTATTGCAATAAACTTGGCCACACTCGCGATCGTTGTTATCAGTTACATGGACGGCCTCCTCGCACTGCTCATGTGGCCCAGTCCTCTGATTCTCCGCTCCCTCAGCCTCCGAGCTCTTCCGCATCTCAGGCTTCTGTTGCCTCTGTTGCCCAGCCTGGTAATGCCTCTGCCTGCCTTACCCACATATCTTCTCTTGGACCCTGGATTCTAGATTCTGGAGCTTCTGATCACCTATCTGGTAATAAGGATCTTTTCTCCTCTATTACTACTACCTCTGCTTTACCTACTGTTACCTTAGCTAATGGTTCTCAAACTGTGGCTAAAGGTATTGGTTTGGCCCTTCCTCTGCCTTCTCTACCTCTCACTTCTGTCCTTTATACTCCTGAATGTCCTTTTAATCTTATTTCCATCAGCAAAATCACTCGTACTCTTAATTGCTCTATTACATTTTCTGATAAATTTGTGACCTTGCAGGACCGGAGTACGGGGAAGACGATTGGCATAGGACGTGAGTCTCAAGGCCTCTATCACCTCACCTCGGATTCATCTCCTGCAGTTTGCATTTCCACTGATGCTCCTCTCCTCATTCACAATCGTCTGGGCCACCCTAGTCTCTCCAAGTTCCAGAAGATGGTCCCTCGTTTTTCCACTTTGTCGTCGCTTCCGTGTGAGTCATGTCAGCTTGGGAAACATACTCGTGTCTCGTTCCCAAAGCGTTTGAATAATCGGGCAAAGTCTCCTTTTGAGCTTGTCCACACTGATGTTTGGGGTCCTTGTCGGACTGCGTCTACTTTAGGATTTCAGTATTTTGTCACTTTCATTGATGACTATTCTCGATGTACTTGGTTATTTTTAATGAAAAATCGAGCTGAGTTATTTTCTATTTTCCAGAAATTTTATGCTGAAATCCAAACCCAGTTCAATATTTCTATTCGTGTGTTACGCAGTGACAATGCCAGGGAATATTTTTCAGCCCCATTTACTTCGTTTATGTCTCATCATGGGATTCTTCATCAGTCTTCTTGTGCTCATACTCCTCAACAAAATGGGGTAGCTGAACGCAAGAATCGACATCTTGTTGAGACAGCTCGTACTATCCTCCTCCATAGTAATGTTCCTTTTCGTTTTTGGGGGGACGCTGTTCTTACCGCTTGTTATTTGATTAATCGTATGCCCTCCTCTATCTTACACGATCAGATTCCTCACTCCCTTCTCTTCCCTGACCAACCACTTTATTTCCTTCCTCCTCGTGTCTTTGGTTGTACTTGCTTTGTTCATATTCTCACTCCTGGACAGGACAAGCTTTCCGCCAAAGCCATGAAGTGCCTCTTCGTGGGATATTCCAGACTTCAGAAGGGTTATCGTTGTTATTCCCTTGAGACTCATCGATATTTTATCTCCGCTGATGTCACCTTCTTTGAGGACTCACCATTCTTTTCCACCACTTCTGAGTCTCTTCCTATTTCTGAAGTCTTGCCTATTCCCATTGTCTCCCCACCTGATGCTATGCCTCCTCGACCACTTCAGGTTTATCATCGTCGCCCTCGTGTCGTTGCTCCTCTCCCTTTTGCTGAGGCACCTGCTGACTCACTTCCTATCCCTTCGGCTTCACCTGCCCCGGCTCTGCCTTCTCCTAATGACTTACCCATTGCTGTTCGGAAAGGTATTCGCTCTACTCGTAATCCTCATCCTATTTACAATTTTTTGAGTTATCATCGATTATCTTCACCCTATTCTGCTTTTGTTTCTGCTATATCCTCTGTTTCTCTTCCA
The DNA here is from genome assembly GCA_030254885.1 of Vitis rotundifolia. Classification (NCBI taxonomy): domain Eukaryota; kingdom Viridiplantae; phylum Streptophyta; class Magnoliopsida; order Vitales; family Vitaceae; genus Vitis; species Vitis rotundifolia. The sequence continues at coordinate 522,309 of CM058159.1, forward strand.
AAGAGCACCCATGAAGCTCTTTCCCATCCAGGCTGGCGACAGGCAATGGTGGATGAAATGGCTGCTCTGCACTCTAATGGCACTTGGGATCTTGTTGTTTTACCCTCTGGTAAATCTACCGTTGGCTGTCGTTGGGTCTACGCAGTTAAGGTTGGTCCTGATGGTCAGGTTGATCGCCTTAAGGCCCGCTTAGTTGCTAAAGGCTATACTCAGGTTTATGGTTCTGATTATGGTGACACATTCTCCCCTGTTGCCAAGATTGCTTCTGTCCGTTTGCTTCTCTCCCTGGCTGCTATGTGTTCTTGGCCTTTGTATCAGTTGGATATTAAAAATGCCTTCCTTCATGGTGATCTTGCCGAGGAAGTTTATATGGAGCAACCTCCTGGTTTTGTTGCTCAGGGGGAGTCTGGTTTAGTGTGCAGGTTACGCCGTTCTCTATATGGCTTGAAACAATCTCCTAGAGCATGGTTTGGCCGTTTTAGTTCTGTTGTTCAAGAGTTTGGCATGCTTAGCAGTACAGCAGACCATTCAGTTTTCTATCATCATAACTCCTTAGGGCAGTGTATTTATCTGGTTGTTTATGTGGACGACATCGTCATTACAGGCAGTGATCAGGATGGTATTCAGAAACTAAAGCAACATCTTTTTACCCACTTTCAGACCAAAGACTTGGGGAAACTCAAGTATTTCTTGGGAATTGAGATAGCTCAATCCAGTTCTGGTGTGGTCCTTTCCCAAAGGAAGTATGCTTTAGACATCCTGGAAGAAACCGGTATGTTAGACTGTAAACCGGTAGACACACCTATGGATCCGAATGTCAAACTTGTACCAGGACAGGGGGAGCCTTTAGGAGACCCCGACAGATATCGACGGCTCGTAGGTAAATTGAACTATCTCACCATTACTCGTCCAGACATTTCTTTTCCTGTGAGTGTTGTTAGTCAATTCCTACAGTCACCATGTGATAGCCATTGGGATGCCGTAATCCGCATTCTTCGATATATCAAAAGTACACCAGGCCAAGGTGTGTTGTACGAGAATAGAGGTCATACTCAGGTTGTTGGTTACACAGATGCAGATTGGGCTGGCTCACCCACAGATAGACGTTCCACTTCAGGGTACTGTGTTTTTATTGGAGGTAATCTAATATCTTGGAAGAGTAAGAAACAAGATGTAGTGGCCAGATCTAGCGCTGAAGCCGAGTATCGAGCTATGGCTTTGGCAACATGTGAACTCATATGGTTGAGACATCTTCTTCGAGAGTTGAGATTTGGAAAGGATGAACAGATGAAACTCATCTGTGATAACCAGGCCGCATTACATATTGCATCCAATCCAGTCTTTCATGAAAGGACCAAGCATATTGAAGTTGACTGTCATTTCATTAGAGAGAAGATCGCATCAGGATGTGTTGCTACAAGTTTTGTTAATTCAAATGATCAACTAGCAGACATCTTCACTAAATCTCTCAGAGGTCCTAGGATTAAATATATTTGTAACAAGCTTGGTGCATATGACGTATATGCTCCAGCTTGAGGGGGAGTGTTGAATATAATGTATTTATAGTATATAATCTTTCCTTGTTAATATAGGTCACATGTATGGTAGTTAGGACTCCTAGCCTTGTATATATATATTTCTCAATTGTAAGTAGATAATACATAAAATGAGAATTAAGGTTTTTCCTCTTTCTCTCTCTCAACATTTAATTTGAAGACCTAGTACAGATAATACCATTCATAGAATTTGTTCCTAGCTAGGCATGTTTAATCTTTATGCTTCAACTTGAGTGAGAGGGTTAGAATTTATTTTATTTTGTTATGTTAAGAGTTATTAATTAGTCTTAGATATTACCTATTTGAGGTATTTTTATAAACTTAGTTAATAGGTAAAGGGAAGTTAAGTTAAACAGGCCTAAATCTTTCTACACTTTCTTTTTCTCCTTTCTTCTTCCTCTTCTTTTTCCTAACTTAATCCTAATTTCAGAAGGCTTTACTTCTAACTTTTACAACATTTTGAACCTATAAGCACAATCACAACAACAATGATACCAAAAATACATGTTTTTTGATTCAATTCAGCCTAAATGAAAGTAATAACTTTCAGAAGTTCTTAGTAATCACCAGAAACCAGGTTAGTTTTCAGGTGCAATAAACATTAATCATCCAAGTAGGTACTGTTATAAACCATAAAAGATAGGAAAATGAACTACCTGTGTATCAGAGCCCGCAGAAGAAGTTTCACACTGACAGCCTTAGCATCAGTAATTGTAGAAGGGGGTGTAAAGCAAAGCCACTGAATAGCCATAGCTTTTTGAAGACTCTGCAGCCGGTGCTGCTCTGCAACATCTGATGACTTATCATATTTACCAAGTTTGATTTCCCGAGATCTTGACAGAACACTGTTCAAGAAGATTATAACTGAATGTGTCAGCTATATATTGGAAATCACACTATTTACATTCTTTCTGGTTCAATGATATATGTAAAATAGTTTGCTAAAAAAATACCTGTCCATAATTTCTTCAAAACTACCCTTTGAGTCATCCCCTGGAGAGAACGGCAAGTACTCTATGGCAGAAAGGAAGATTTTATGTTTGACATGCAAACTGTTGACAGGCAAAAGAACATTATTATAACATGTAAATACTGCTGGTAAATACTAAAACAAAAGGTGATAGGAAAACAGTTTCTTAAAAGCTCCTACTTTCACATCTTATAGCCATATGGTGATACCCAAAAAAGTAGAGAGGAACCAATTCTTCAGAAAATAAGAAAAGGGACTAGTAATATTCTCTTCCTTCTTTATTTATTTATTTTTTACCAAACACCTATTTTTATTTCTTTTTTATTTTTTATTTTGATAGGTAAAATTTTTTTCCCCACTGGGACTTGAACCTAGAACCTCCCACAAACCCTTCCCATCCCTTTACCACTTGAGCCAGGCCTCAAGGGCAACACCTATTTTTATTTCTTAGGCTAAACAGCAATTCAATGTATTTCATAGTTTCTCATTAAAATAAGGAAATGCAATACAATGAACTGTCTTGCCTAATACTGTCTCACTAGTGATCAAAAAGAAAAAGGAATAGTAAATAGGAGGTAAATAATATGTTAACATAGGAGACTATAAAATTCTTTACACTGTAATATTATCTCTTTACATATAACCAAGTTGCATTTTGTAAACAAATATCTCAATGCCATAAATAAAAAGAACAAAGAAGGCGAAGAGTTAAAGATAAAATACAAAACATAAGCTCAATATGGATAACCATACCTGGCATTCAGCCTTAGTTCCATCATGTGAACAAAGAGGTCAATACAACGGTGCCGTGCAAGCTGAGAAGCATATATACCAACCAACTCCTCATGTTGCTTTGAAAATAAAAACATTGCATACCTGAAATAGGATTTCACAATTAAAAAATGAATAACAGAGAGAATTATGTAAAAAAACTGATATTTGATATCCTAAGACTTTCATTCTAAACTACAGCAGCCTTCATTGAAGAGACCTAATGTCATCTACTAAGAAAACCCAATGTCCAACATTCAGAAGATAGGTAAGGCATCTCTTCTCCACAAGGAATGGGTACGGGGGATGGAACCATGTTTCAGCCAGGAGGTTCTCAAATTGATACAACAAGATTATATCCTACCAGCTAAATATAATGGCTTGAAAACCTATCAAAAATATAATGGCTTGAAAAATATTATATATATATATATATATATATATATATATATATATATATATATATATATATATATATGTTTTGATAGGCAAGAAAATTACAAATCCATACCACAAAATTCAAAATATCAAGGACTTTAAAACTAACTATTTTAGTTGATTACTGACCTAGGAATCTTCCGGTCAGATCTACTTAATCTATAAATGTAATCTTTAACAACTGCGTACGGATCATAACTTAAAATTACTTACATGTGGACAATGAGATCACCAACAGCCATAATTTTCTCTTTAAAAGAATCCTTCATTTGATCAGCTAGTAAATATCTAAGCACAAGCACTAGATGTGCACCAAAACGAATCATTTGAGGATCACCATGAGGCCTGACAGCAAGCACACAAAATTCAGCTCAAACTCAAGGGTATTTTTCACACTAAATGAAACGATACTTATTACCAAGAAACAATTGCTTAGCCATGTCCTTTTCATTTTGTCAAGAACACCTTCATATTCAATTAACATGGCCAATCAACAACCCAAAATTGAATATTCACCCAGTGAGCCATATGTAACAGACCTAAATCTTTCATGTTCTTTTTAAGTCATTGCTTTCAAACAGTGTTTTTCATGATGAAATGACTTTCAAATGAATAGATGTGATAGCTGGTCAATATAATTTTAGGATATGCGTACACAAAAATAATTCAAAAGTTTGAAGGTTTAGATTAATAATGATAGTTGACCAATATAATTCCAGGGTAGGGGCATCACATTATGAGTCCAAAAGTTTGAAGGTCCATATTAATGAATAGGAGTGGATCAAATTAAGAAAAATAACCCAATTGTCCCTGAACTCCAGACACAAAAACCTACACTCAGATGGAGAGCAGTAACATAATATTACCTGAAGACATTTTGATCATCTTCTGATGGTGATATCCATGACCATAAGAGGTCCACCAAGTGTGGGATATCCCCAACCATTAGATTCATCTGTCCAATAATGCAAGGTTAAGGAGTGAAAAAAAAAGTGTAAGCAAACTGAGAAAGGTTCATCTTTTATCAATAATTATTGTGAAAAATGTGCATAAATTTACAGAAACTCGGAAGTGAAAAAGGGGAACAGTATGGCCCACAACCATGTAAGATGAACACAGGATGTAGATGCATATACTTTATTTATCAACAAACAGTTATTTTTCATGGTAAATAATATATTTATATGATGCATCAACATGGTACAAGATCCTCACAGAAAGTGTTTCCGGAAAACAGATTTAGAACTCGTTTGGTAGTGATTCTAGGAAGTGCTTTTAACATTTCTAATACTTGAAAATTTTTATCATTGAAGTGTTAGAAATGCTAGAAACACTTTTTAGAATCACTCCCAAACACACTCTTAGAGTGCGTTTGGTAGTGATTCTAGAAAACTTTTTCTAGCCTTCCTAATACTTGAACAATAAAAAAATTTCAGTATTAAAAACACTTTCTAAAATTACTGTCAAACGGGCTCTAAATTTACAAAGTATCTTCTTTTTTATTTTTCTAAATTATTTATTTTTTTGCATTCTTTAATCTTTGTCTACCTGTGAGGAGTTAGAAGAAGGAAAGAAACATAAGTTTTAATCAAATAAGAACTTTCAAGTACTACCACACAAATATTTTTAAAATGGCAGGATGACAATGACCTTCTAGGCACAAAATCGTTAAGAACCTTCATGTACTACCATACAAATATTTTTAGAAATGGTAGGAAAACAATGGGCTTCTAGGCAGACATACTCAGAGATCAGATTGCTCAATGCACGAGCGGGAGAGGTTTCAATTCTTTCCATTTGACAATCCTTTTTTCATCACCAAAACAGTAACTTGATAGGGGTCCCCAATTTTATTTGTATCTTCTTCATTTTAAGACAAGTTACTAAGCACACCCAATCTAACCACAACTTCAATTATTAAGGTCAGGACAGAGTATTTTTCCTAAGCATAAAAATCTTGAAGCGGGTAGCTTGTTCCTATATCCCCATCATGAAATCACTTTGTTGTGTAGTATTGGTAGTGCCTGCTGTCCACCAACCATCCTCAAAGAATGTATTAACCATGTTACATGGGCACCTAAAACATTTCTTTGAACAGTGAATCCATTCTACCAGTGAAAACTTGTAATAAAATAGTTAAATAACTAAACTCTTTTCCTGAGAGAGAATCTTACCTCAATTTGTCGATGCTGCTCCTTACAGCCTCGAGTCACAGCTTCATGTACTGTGTCACTGGATCACAGAGAAAATAGAAATGCCTTATATCAAATGATATCACTGTGGGGAAATAACATCAACAAAGCCAGTGTCATATGTATACCCTGAATGAAGTTTCTGAAGAAGAGCAGAAAGCTGCCTTGGTTGTTGGTTCAGGACTTGGAATGGCCAATTTTCTGGTCCAACAGAAGACTGAGACTCACTGTCACCTTCTCCAGGACTACCATCAACAATATCTCCATAATTTTTAAATTGATCAGTTCCACCAGGTCGCAAGCGAGCTAGTTCTAAATCCACTTGAATATCAAGCCATGACTTGGCCATTGCCCAGCATGCAGACTGAATACTTAGGGGATGTTAGATTTCGAAGACAATTTAAAGGACAATGAGAAAAAAAAAATCAATATGCATTTTAAAAATATCAACACAACGCCACAAACATGCAGCCAGAGTGACTCAAGGTTAGGTACAAAATGCAATCGAAGGAGCAAAGGAGCTCCAATGCTGTGATTAGGCATTTCATATTTTCAGAACCTGAGCGTTTTTGGAAAAATGCTAACAGACAGTATAAATAAAGTAAATCATGTAAATAAAAAATTGAAAATTGGAAAGTAAGCAGCACTCAAGGCTTTTGCATCAATGAGGGGAAAGACATACCTCCCAGTTCATACAGATTGGAAGCATGCACTTTAGGTTACTACACTGGGCAGCATATACGGCTGTTTCATATTTTCCACCATCTTGCTCAGAAATTCTCTTCAAAATACAGCAGAAAACTTGCAATGAATAATCTTATTACTCTAAGAATGTTTGGAATCTTAGACAAAATAGATGCAGGCACTCAACAGAGAAAACCAGCTCTTTAACATTCAAGCCTACATCAATTAATAACCTCTAATACCTAATATATTTTTTAAGGAACAAACCAGGTCACATGATTTACAACTTATATGCTAATTGTAATGTTTTCAGGCTTTCATTCATAGTCTCAATATAAGAATGCATTTCAGCTAGACAGATTAACGTAAATATGCTAGAGATGTATTCAATCCTTTGAATCTACCTCTGATGCACAATAGGAAGCCCATTTCCAAAGGCGCCACTGATTACCAATGCCACTTTCAAGTTCAATGGCTTGCAGAGTTCTATTCTTTCCATTCTTCACCAAGCTTTCAATAGAAGGAAATTGGTCCAATCCTCCAAATGGGCATAGAGTTGCAGCTCGCCATGGCTAACAGAAATAATTATATATCAGGAAAACAAAAAAGAAATAAAAAACAGTGGTCCATAAACTCACACTTGGGAGATTAGCATACTTGTCCAGCAGACCGACAAAGGTCACAAGCCTCTTCCAGCCTTCCTGCCCTTAATAGAGTCCAGACATCTTCTAGAAGAGATTCATCTTGTTTCTGTTGGAGTAAAATTATTAGGCTCCTTATCCAGAAAAGGATATTTTTCAAGATATTCAAAATCTACAATTTTCAGGAAAAATGCATACAACAAAATAATGGGAACAAATAACAAAAATAAGCTTTCTGTAACAAATTCCAATGGATGATAACATAATTTCATCTGAAGATTTAATACGTAGAATGCGATTTAGACTTGAAAAGGCTTCAGATCAGTTTGGGGGCTTATACAATTTTTTTTCTTTGTTCTTTTTTTTTTATAGGTAATAAAGTGAGTTTATTATGTTTTTTAATAATATACACAAAAAAAAAAACATAATAAACTCACTTTATTACCTACCAAAAAAAGTGGGTATATTATTAAAAATAAAAGTGCTAAAAAAAATAGTGCACCAAAGCGCACAGGACACATACAACGGTCACCAAAAGCCACAACCAAACAAGAAGGAACACAAAAAACTACTTCACCAAATAATCGACCACTTCACCAAATGTGGGGCTTTAGACATAATGCCCCACATTCCAAAGAAAATCTCTTTGAATCTTCTCTAACTTGAATCTAACTCTCTTTGGAATTCTAAACAAGGACATAGAATAAATGGGAAAGCGAAAATCTGCTCTAAATCAGATTGAGCCTCTCCCCTTTAGATATATACTGCCTTTTCCACATCACCAGCACTTTATGAAACCATTCTTCCACCCTATCCCAAGCCACCACGGATTTAAAAAGGGCACCCAAACAGATTCATTTCTAATCAAAGTCCATCTTTTCCAGGATTGATAGCAAAAGGCCCCAATTAATGTGATCATGTCTTTTCAATGTCAAGATTACACAACTCCACAGGAATCTTTGTCAACATAAAGTCAATGGTGTCATTAGCTATAAGCACCGCATTTAGTATTTGTCTTCCCTCCATGAAAGCATTCTTGAACTTGGATATCTCCTTTCCCACCACCTTCTTTAGTCTATTAGCTAATACTTTAGCTAGAAGTTTATACAAACCACACATCAAGCTTATATGCCTAAAGTCTTTTAGATCTTTTACACACTTTTTCTTTTGGGATTAACACCAAAAATGTGGCATTGAGGCTTTTTTCAAACCTTCCCTTTTGATGAAACTCAATGAAAAATGGCTCATGTAATCATATATTTAAATCACCTCTTTCTTCCCAAAATCCCAACTAAACAGCTAGAAGGCCATAGAGAACCCATCCAAGCCTAGAGCTCTGTCCCCATTTAAGTACAACAAAACACTAAACAACTCTTCTTAAAATAGCTCCTCCAATTTTTTGACTTTCTCCACATCTAAACCGTCAAAATACTTCCTCCAATCTCCCATATCAGATAATTGGTTAAGAAAACTTTAAATCAAAAATTAACGGAATCTTAAAAAAAAATATATATATATATATAGAAATCTGAAATGTAAGAAAACCGTGAGCAAAGCCAGGAATAAAAAAGTAGCCAGTACAGCAAACACAACTACCATTCTCCAATGGGAGACTGAAGTACAAAGTTCAAACTAAGTAGATCTTTGACAGTTATGTATGGAAATGCTTTGTCATCAGGTAGTTGTTGAGCATGTTCACAGGTTGGAATATCCTGATCCAAAAGATTAACAGTATTTGATATAAAATTACCTTCCTGAAGCTATAATAACAGTATAATTTTTCATATTCCATTGCACACTTAACATACAGACATGCAAGCAACATTATTTTCAAAATTAACATTGTCCAATCAGGGCAGCATTGCAGCAGGAAATGAATGCATAAAATTCAAACAAACTTAGCAGGAATTTCTCAGTCATGTGCAAGAGTACTTTGTCATCAGGTAGCAGAGGAGCATGTTCACGTGTTGGAGCATCGAAATCCAAGTGATGGACAGTGTTTGAATTGGAGACACCTTTCTTAAGAAACCGTTGAGTATGATGCCAAATTCCAGAGCTGGGAAGGTACGTACCAACATGAGAACCCCTCACCTGCAAGAATTAATTAATTGATATGTCAAACTAATTGATGGACACATGGTACAATTCAGTGCAATTCAGTGCAACTACGTGAAGCTTCAGAGCAAGCTAGCTTTTAACGAAAAAGGAGCAGTTACATGACAAAATGGGATAATAAAATATATACCTGTCAGGGAAAAAGCAAAAGAAAATCAAGCGTTGATTTCCATATCTGAATCCTTTCCCAGAAAAAGGCAGTGACAAATGCATTAATTCAAAAGTCAATATATTTAGCAATTTCAAGCATGTATGCATCTCGAAGTTTCATCTTATTTTAAGCATGTATCTCATCAGCTTGAGACCTACATTGAAATCCATTAAAAAGACATGAATGGAAAGAATAGCAACTATAACATGGAAGATAGGAGAAAATATACTAGTGGTCCTCATAATGGATCACCGGGAATATTTCACTTTCGGTTTAATTCCTATACCAATGGTCCACCAAAGATAAGCACAAGGATATCTTAACAAGGATACTAAGAACTCGTACTGAGTTTTCCAGCAATGACAAGGCTTTGGCATGGGCTCAAGGGGGAACTCCAAAATGTTTACCAAACATTCAATATCATGAAAGGAAAAATTAAAAGAGAGGGAAAATGGACATAACACTAAAGAACTAAACTACTTAAAACATACCAAAAGGAAGAATGCAATGATTTTTTACCTTGTTTTCCAAATCAAGGGCTTTGGAGGCTAAACCTTCTAGCCACTGAACTATCCGAAGACATAGTTGGGCTGTATGATCATTTGCAACATATTGGCAAGCCTCCAAATGTGAAGTTGTTGGGGACTGGCATAAAGCAATAGATGTAAATGAGTGTAACACCTTTGAATTCCAAAAGGTAGGAAAAAACCTAATAAAGCATTGTTCTTATGTACAAAGATTTTGGTTTTCCTTATTTGTGAGAGATTGCAACAGAAGATGCCTCACCAGGATTAGTTCTTCAGGAAGTTCTTCATTTCCTGCACAAAGATAAAGGTTTGTCACACACAAAACTCAAAGCTCCAAAAGGATAAGATGCCCAGGGAATGGAAACTGAGAAAAGTATTAGAAATAAAATAAAATAAAATAAATAATATATATCTGTATGTGTATGCATATGTATATATGACTAGATGTCATCAGGCAACCACCCATCTATCTAAAGTCCAAACACAAGAACAAACAAAAATTGCATGTTATACAAGCAAAAGGTAAGAAAATCGGATCAATTGAGAACAATAAAAAAAACTACAACAGAAACCAAAAGTGAATTACTGGAATGGATCATGGCATAGCCATGCAGCATATATAATATAATTACCTTCACAAAAGATTACATAAAAAATTATAAGAGAAGTTGCTTTTTAATTATAAAAATAGCACAATGTATGAGAACACAAATAAGGGATGAATTTGATAATGCAGTTTATAAGGTTGATGAGTGTCAGAAAGTATAGTGTTGCAAAACAAGAGAAACTGAAATACAAATGTGTGTCCAACTGTGTGCATGCCACCTCTAATGGGGGTAAGTATGAGAATTTTGTTCAATCTTTTCTTTGGCTGACTTTTGCTAGTTTAAGTTGCAAACATGTTTTAGGACGATCTAATCCTCCGACATGATATTTGGAAATAGATCTTCATGAATAAAAGTTGTCAAGGTAAACACATGTAGAGAGAGAAATCCTGCAATTTCACCGCCCAAACCCTTGCCACTTGAGCCAGGCTCAAGGGCCCTGAGTGGAGATTCTTCTGATCATCTAATACATTTAACCAAATTTTTTTGAATTTCATGTTAAAAAAAAAATAAAAATGAAACATGTGATGTTCCCAACAAGTTGCTAAATGTTTGATAAACATGATAAGATAAAAATCATTGATATCTTGACAAAAAATTCTATAATTACATGAATGGAGTTTATATATCAGGAACCTAGATTTCTGATACATGTTGACTGACATATCTGAATTCTTTACAGAAATCATCATTTTTTTGTAAGACTCTAACAAGCTATGAGCCAGTAGAAGCATCATAAACCACATCAGGAGAACTTCTGGAATCAAAACAAGGCTTAGAAAGATGGATGGGATTGGACCCACCAAGTATCTCCATGAACAGGAAAGCACATGTTGATTATCAGTTTCTAAGAGACAGGATTATCGAAAGACAGATTACGAAACACATTATAAATTCAAATTCTAAAATACAAAATAATTTCTTTCAATCATTAAATTATCACGGTAATATATCATTTTTATGAACTAAAAACATCAACTTGCTCGCATAAGCATTTTTTTTTAAAGGCATCCACTTGCTAACATAAGCCAATCAAGATTACACTGGCATTCAATATGCAGAAGGCAGTGATACAAAAATCAAACTGTCTAAAATGCCATTCACAAAATATATGCAATACACAATCCAACTTAACAACTTTAAGAGGTTAAAGAGTTATTTCCTTTTCCATATAGGTGCCACAGAAGAGACCATGAAGCAGCCTCATCAAGCAAGAGCAGAGCCTTCTGCCTCATCAATTTGTCCTCCACAACCCGATGCCATGTGGTGGAACCATATCTACAAAAGTAGCATACAGGAATGCAGTCAAATAGCCACCCAGAACCTAAAAGAAGAAAGAAAAAATTATGCACAAGATGGTTTAGTTCCGAAATGTGAAAAATCGCCCTAATTAACAGTATGATTTTTTTTTTCTTTTATTGCAAGGCCCTGGATCAGTAGCCACCACTTTCAAAAAAATAGCACAGAAATCTTCTTTCTGAATGGACTTGGAAGCCATGAGGTGGTAAACGGATCATACAGGAGCAGTGAGCTTCCATAAGGATGTTTGCTCTAACAGAAACCACATCAGGGTGAGAATCAGGGAAGACACACCATGTGGCATGCACATTTTTCAATTCTCTGTTCCAGAATTTTTGCAGGATAACAGAGTAAGGGAGGATGCATCAAAATTCAGTTTCCATTACACTCCAGGAAATCTGACTTTTCTTCAAGGAACTTTCAGGATTAAACATTCTAATGATTTACTTGAGCATCATCATCCACACAAATCAATCTAGGAAATTTAGATAGACAAGCATGAATATGGAATGCGTTTAGTGACTTTACAATAATTAACTTTCCTAAAAACTAGTGATCTGAGATTATGGAGATTTATTTATCTATGATGAAATCTAGCCCAACAACCTTGCATAAAATTCTAAAAATTTATTAGCACTTATCAAGGAATTGAATAGCCCATAGATGAATACGTGCAAGGGATACAAAAAGGGGGTTGGATAGCAATGGAGCAGGAGATTTTAAAAAAAGAAGAATCAATGGTTCTTTTAGGTGGAACTTCCTGGAGTCCAGTATACTAAGGCAACAGATGTTTTTTTCTTTTTTTTTTTTTTTCTTTTTTTGTTACCATGGGTGTTCTTCATAAAGCACTTTTCCTGTGGATCTTACAAGAAGTTGAATTTCTGTTTATATACATGATCCTCTCTTATATACACATCTTCCATCAACTAAAATTTGCAATATTGAACATTAAAAAAATGGCAAAAAAACAGATAAATAACACCATATTAGTATCAAATAAACCTGATAGCAATCAAAACTTCTTTTGTTTTGAGAAAAACAAAAGCTCAGCAAGAAGAAAAAGTCCAAGCATACTGAAACATAAAAAACTAGGTAGGGTATTGGTAAAGGTGAATATTCATATGTAAGGATAAAAGCATTTAACAGCCAAGCCAAATGATTTCATATTGGAAAGAAAGTGTACCAGTAACATACTGACATTAAACAAAAAGTCAAAATATAATGAAATTTTCACAAATGACACTGTTCAGATAGTGTACATGCATTCCAGGGGGCTCTTCTACCAAGCTATGAAATACAAATATACTCAATAGTATGAGGCATACCTAATTGACTCTGAAACATTTCGGGAAGATGTCTCAAATTGTAATATCAGATCAGGGATAGATAACAACCCTGCAAAATGGAAGTTGTTGTAAGATACACGCCATGGACCATAAAAATATCATCTCAAGCTTTGTGGAGAATGAACTCTGAACAATGAGAAGATCCTGACCAACAGCTAAGAATCTACAACTCAGAAAACTTCTCTTTAACATAACTACTTCATGCCCTGCCTCCACTAACAGAGAGCCATAATAAGCCTCATAATGCATCTTAATGGCCAAAATAAAAAACATAAACTTGGACTAATTACTTGGCTACTTTGCAAATTATCTCAAACCCATGTTCAAGGATCCTTCAAACAACAGTAAGACCCCCTCCCCTCCCCAAAAGCTAGCTAAAACTAAGCTTTGAGGGTTTCCTGTGCCACACTGAATGCATTCCTTCAAGCTCTTTGATTCTCCAACTTTCCAGGCTTATATTGCTATAAATTATAAAATTTCATTAGAGAAGAAAAACCCAGAAAGTGCACACAAAGTATATATAATGAATCTCATATATGGTATATTATGGAGGCTAAGGAAAAATGATGACTTTGACACAAATGGGAGTGCAAGATTACAAAAACAGAGAAGAAAAATCAGAAAGTACACACAAAGTATCTATAATGAATCTCATATACAGTATATTATGGAGGCTAAGGAAAAATGATGACTTTGCCACAAATGGGAGTGCAAGATTACAAAAACAATTAAAAAAAGTCCAAAAAGAAACTAAAGTCCATCATAAGCATAACCACATTTTCAATATCATTACTCTTTCCTCTATTGGTATAACCTACAAGGTAGCAAGAAAAGGCAAACTCCAGGGAATGCACCTGTTTAACCCCATGTTTTAAAAGGCTATTGAGGCTTACGCCTCAGGGCTCGCCTCAAAGCAAGGCTCTACAAATTAGCCTTGAGGCTATAGCCTCAGTAAGGGTAATTGAGGCTTAAGCCTCACCCTGTCAAGGCTTATAGCTTTGAGGCTACAGCCTTAACGCTGTTGAGACCTAAGCCTCAAATATCCAAAGGGTTTTCGACCTTTATGGGCTTTTGATATATATTTTATAAGAGGCTTAAGTGTCAATATTCAATGAGTTTTAATGGGTTCTATCATATATCGCTTTTGTGGACTTTTGATATAGATTTCATGGATTTTGTATTGGGTCCCTACTTGGTTAAACCTTTTACAAATTAAGGACTTACTTAACTTTTAATTAACTTTTTAAATGGAATGGGAAAAGAGAAATTCAGAAGAATACCATCCTAGTGGTTGATTATGTCACTACAATCGGTGGACAAAGAAGAAGGATAGGTGAATATTAACATCAAAGGAGAGGATAACATAGCAGTTGGATATGATTATATTCCTTGGAGGATCCTAGTGATAGTAACAGTAATGTTGAAAATTATTTAGTAAAACCATGAGAGAGAGCTAAATTTCATGTCCAAAAAAAAAGAACTAAATTAGAACCATTAATAATGAAAAATAATTAATTTTACCATTATGAAGTTTATGTCTTTTCATTTTTCAATTTCATTGTGACTTAATGAGTATTTTTTGATAATTTTTTATGATTTATTTGTTTAAGTTGTGGCTTACACCTCATTCTGCCTCAAGCCTTACACCTCGCCTCATTTAGGCAAAATGCCTCATTTAGGCAAAATGTCTCAAGATCGCCTTTAGCCTTTCAAAACATTGGTTTAACCTCTCAGACCTTAGGAAACCAACAGCCCACGAGATTAAAAATAGCCTTAAATATAAGCCACTTGCACAGAAAATCTAGCAAGGAATGCAACCCAATTTATCTCTATGACAAAGCCACCCTCAAATATAGACAAGATAAACATGTTTGGAAGTGTCAAGTTTCACTAGATCAAGCTAACGATGGTAATACTCTTACATCAGCCAACTTTAGAAAATAGAATCACACCCAAAACCATTTTTCATTTTTTTTTTTTTTTTTTTTTTTTGATAAGCAAACACCCAAAACTGAATTATATTTTATTCTTACTTCTATATTATATTTTTTGTTTCTCACTAGCTTTGAAAGCTTCAGAGTATTACTCATTATAATTTGATATAGCAACCAACACTCACAGTTGTCCTCATTAGATGTACCAAATTGCCTTTTTGGACTTCCTAAATATCACACACTAGGGAATAGAAGCAGGAAATGGGTTCAAGGTATTGGGAAACTTTGCACTCCCCACTAATGGTAATCATAATGGTTAGTTGGATGGATGCCTCAACTATATTTAAAATAAAAAAAAGGGGAAAAAAAAAAGGTTGGATAGATGCCTCAAGAGGTTATGCATTCTTCAAAGGAAAGCTATTGGGTTGGCATTGCTCTTTCGTGGGGAAAAAACGGAAAAAAGCTAGGAGGGTCATTCCTTTATGTTTGTTGTACTCTTTGGAAGGAAAGGAATAGAAAGGCTTTTAATGATGCTAAGCAATCCGACCAAGCAATCAAATCAATTTTTTTGTATACTTTTGTGAATTGGGTTAGGGTGTATATAAAGGATCACACAATGTCCATGTTAGATTTTGTGGATTGATTGAGCTTAAAGCAAGGAGATGAGCCCTTTTGTTCCATTCCCTTTTCACTACTAGGCATTTTTTGTATACTTCATGTGTATTGCACTAAAAAAGTAAGAGAAGGGCACGATGTGGGAGTGTGGAAGGCAATCAAAGGTAGCTGGGAGATTTTCAAGATTAGAACCGAGTTTAAGGTTGGGCTTGGGAACAAGGTGAAGTTTTGAAGGGATAAGTGCTGTGGGGATTCGTCCTTAAGGGAGTCATTTCCGGAGCTATATTCCATAGCTACCTCAAAAGGCGCTTCAGTGAGTGACCTTTGAGAGGATGATAGCTAGAGTCCTATATTTACTAGGCAATTGCATGACTAGGGACTAGAGGAGGTACAAGCCTTCTTTTGGAGGTTGTCTGCACACCCCATCTCTTTGGAGACTGACGATGTTATCGTTTGATTGCCTACAAAGGATGGTGCTTTTTTTGTTAAATCTTTCTACTCCTCTTTGGCAAATAAGAGAGTGGATTCATTCCCCTATGGCATAGTTTGGAATTCTTTGGTGCCTCCAAGAATTAGCTTTTATGTTTGGGAAGCAACTTGAGCTAGGATTTTGACTCTAAAGGAGGTAGTGGGCAATATATCTCTTTCTATTTACATTGTAATTGATGCTCTTAATCAATCAGTTTGCCAAGCTAAAAAGCACGGTTCAATTAAGGGTTTTGAGGTAGGAAGGAATGGATTGCAGATCTCCCATCTATGGCATGCAGATATTTCCATTATTTTTTAGCACAAGAAAGGAGGAAAATGTTGAACTTATCCTCGAATCTTTTTAGATGGTATCTAGTCTAAGATTAGCATACATAAATGTCTCTTAGGAGAAGTGAAGCTAGCTCCAAACATGTTGAAAGAGTGACATCTCTAGTGGGTTCTAGGACTAATAATCGGCCACTTACCAACCATAGCATCCTAATGCAAAGGAGCCCCAAAGTTATTCAGTTTTAGGACCCAATTGTGGAGTAAGAATGAAGAGCCTTGATGAGTGGAAAAACTCTATTTGTCATCAGCGATGAGGATTACTTTGAGTCAAGCTTGTTAAACACATATCCTAGTGCAGTATCTATTCCTTTTCAAAATTGCAATAAGTATAGCTTCTAGAATTGAGAAAATTTAGAGCAACTTCCTGTAATCTAGTTTGGTGAGGGAAGAGAATGCAGAGATTGGCTAGAATCAAGTTTCAGGTCTAAACCAGACAGGGAGCTAGGACTAGAAGGAATTTATGCAAGAAATAGAGCTTTTATTTCTAAGTGAAAATTGCACGACAGGGAGTACAAGTCCTTATGGTACCAGGTAATCAGTAACATTCATGGTTTGCACAAGGATGAGTGGCATGCTGACTTTCTGGTAAAGAGAGAAGCAGTGTACTTGAAAAACCATAACTTATATTTACCTTTGGAACGAACATATTTTCTCTTCTGAATCTCTCTTTTACACCCTATTGAAAAGAGAGTCTATGTCGTCGTCCCCATATGACAAGTTCCCTAGGAAGTTTAGGAGTCCCCTAAAAATTAAAGTTTTCACTTGGTTGGAAGCTAATAAGAAGGTCAATACCAAACACCTCCTAGGGTTGGGAAACCCTATAGGACCATCAACACAGACAGCTGCATTCTCTATTTCAGGAATAGTGAGACAGCTAATCAATGCCCTTTTGCGTTGAAATCATGGCAGATTGTTTTTCCTGGGATCAGGTTGCATAGGCAGAGCCCAAAGAGGTATTAAAGAAATGTCGATCATCTATTTTTGGGTTGGTTAACTTAGCTGTTGTTTTTGTTAGTGTTTTTAGTGCTGCTTGTATACATCATGTGTACTTGGATTCCACCCTTCTTTTGTTAGGTTCCTCTTAAACACTTTCTTTCCGTTTGCCTATCAAAAAAAAAACATATAAGGAAACATCAAAGGGTAAGGATGCATAAGTAATCTCAATGCTTAAAATCAACAATCCACTGTCAAAATTTGAAGTTTACATTTTTCTTTTTTCTTTTTTCTTTCTTAAAAAAAAAAAAATCATTTGAATAAATAAAAATGCCAGTAAATTTAAGTACAATACCACTCATTTGTTTAGCTCAACTAGACCTGTTGTTGTGCAGGAGAACAATCCCATGCATCATTTCTCTATACTCCCTATGACTCAGATAGCTCAAATGGGGAAAAATTACTAGTGGGGACTGAAAACCTTGATCAACATATATAGTCATAAATATATAATCTATTTTAAGATGCAAGAGAACAAAAACCTAAAAAGTTTGATATTGTTATATAACAAAAGTAATTCTACTTAGATGCACCTTGAAGAGCAGAATCAAGTAAAGATGCAAATAAAGCAAAGGTTGTCTCTCCAGCATCTGCCAGTAAGTCATCTTCATGCTTGCAAGATTTCAATGAATGACTTCCAACTCGGCGGACAGAATCAATGCCAGCATCCACCTCCGAGATTCCACGACTATCAATGGATAATCTCCTTTTAGAAGCAGATTGTGCCCTAGCAGGTGTGCCTTCTGAGTGATCAGCTTCAAAGCTCTCAACTTCTAGTTTAATATCTTCAAGAAAAAGAGCAGCATTAGGCTGTCTTTGAATACTCTGTCCATCAAACAAAAGCCTGGTTCCACTGTACTTTGAAACTGAATTTTCTTGGTAGGGCGATATGCTTGAGCCTGACTGCCTTTTTCTGCATGTATTTCATGTTTAAGTGTTGATATGGGCATTGAAAATGCACTCAGATATGTTTGAAAATGATTTATGCATAGTAACAAATATCTGAGAACAGTGAGATACACAAAAGTTTCAAGTTCCAGAACCCTGAGAAAATACATCACCCACATGAAGCAGCATATACAAGAAAAAGGCATTTCCCAGGTTTTTTTTTTTTTTTTTTTTTTTTTTTGATAAGTAAAGCAATTGTATTAAAAGTGCCAAAAAGCGCCTAAAGTATACACAATATATACAAGGCCAAAAAGGCATTTCCCGGATTTAACATGGTAGAAGGATGAAAAGTATGCAATGCACATAACGCATAAAATGACTTTTGACCAATTCACTCTTTCTAGTAGAAATTGCTTATGCAATGCACATAACGCATAAAATGACTTTTGACCAATTCACTCTTTCTAGTAGAAATTACTAATATTTATAAAATGGGTTTTCCCATATAGTAATTGAACTAGAATGGTAAATTGTTTGTGTATTTGTCTAGAGATAAGTTCCATGCTGATTCGAATGTTTCAACTTAAGAAAGTAGAGCCAATAACTCAGCAGTGACACTTCAGTATGTTCAAGTAACATTTATGATTTTGACTTTTTTTGGGGACTTAATCACAAGGATTAAGTGCATGACACAAGCAACTTTATTGCAATTTTCAAGTATTTTTTATAAGCAAACCATGGAAGCATCTAATGAGAAGGAGATGCAACCCAAGTACACAATAAGCATACAAAGCACACTAGGCCAACAAAACAAACGCATGAACCAACCAGTTCAAAAAAACTCTAAGAGGATCTACAAAGTCTACAAAAGAGAAATTCAACCTCCAAAGAACCTCCCATCCCTCCTCTTTCCATATGGTCCAAAACAAATAGAAAGAAACCATTTTGCCACCTTTCTTGTGTCTTTTTCCCACGAAGCTGCTGTGCCATCCCAGCAAAACATTTCTTACTGTTCATGGAAGATCCGAAAACACCCCAGAAAGGGAGAACACCAGAGCCCACTAATGAATCTTACAATCATTATAACTTGTTTTCCTCTTAATTCCTGCGTCTTCTTCAAACTTAACCTCCCATGTTTGGTTGCAGAAAAACTTTAAAAATAAAAAAATAAAAAAAATAAAAATTGAATTCTATTTGCATTGCTTCAAATTCCACCACAACCAAACCCCCCCTCCCACACACACAACACCCACAAAAAATAAAAATAAAAAGTACACTTCGACTTGGCCTATTAGTTGTATACCGTTTGGTTGCCTAAAAACAAAGCTATACTTCAGTTCCCAAATAATTTAAAATCCAATACTCAAAATTTTATTTCCTTCGATTTTCCCACCTGTCCTGAAGAAAAAATAAAAAATAAAAAAAATATCACAGCTATCCAAGTTTTTAAAGAGTATAAGCATTGCCAAGCTCGTCTTTACTAATCAAATTGGGGTATGTTATCGGATGCTCTCTGTACAAACGAGTTCAATAATCCAATGAAATGCATGAATCACTTCCAAAAATTCCAAAACAAAAATTAGGAAATTATATGCCCCGTCCCGTTTGGATGCTGAGAAATTGAAGCAAAATACAAAAATTTAAAATCATACGACAGCCATTCCAGCCCTTACCTATCATGAGGTTCCACCCACAATTTACGAGAAACCAAACAGACGGAATAAAAAATAAAAAGTTCAAAAAGCCAAAACCAATTAAAGTTAGATCCAAACCCATATCTGCGATACTTCTCCCGAATGCTGAGATCTTCGGGATCGAAATAGCTCGGAGACGTCTCCATTTCAACGTCCATAGAAGCTAAATGGGGAGCCGAATCCTCCAAACACGGTGTCGCAGAGGCTTAAACCCTATAAACTTAAGCGCGGGAATTGGTGTGAGTGAGGTTTAAACCCTAGAAGTTCGGTTGACGAATGTTAACAATGGCTTTCCATTGTTTGGGTTCACATTGAAACGACGCCGTTTCATTATCTTAATATGTTGAACTTTTAATAAAATAAATAAATAAAAACATTTATTAATCAAAATTTATTAAAAAAACTCAATTATTATTATGAATGTCATTATTTCCTTAGTTGGTGACCCCTATATCAATCTCTAATTGAAAGTGTTCGATGAAATTAAATTGTAAATACAGCTTATTTAGATGCTCCCAAATTCCTTTAGTAATAAAAACTTTACTAACTACATGTCAAATAGAAATATCGTCAAAGTCCTTAATCAAAATGGTTGCCTTATAATTATTTGTGATTTAAATGTCCAATAACTTTGGTATATTTTTATGTCTTATTATTAGATGACTTCACAAAATTATCGGATATATAAGTTTACATATTTTTATCGATCAAATAGATTTTCATTACACATACTCAATAAGCATAGTAATTCCAACTCAATTCTACAATTCTATAGTATTAGCTCGAGTAAAGAGAATCATCAACCTTGGCTATTGAAGGGGAACTCGATTTTGAAAATTCAATGCTCTATCATTTTTTGGTTGCATTTTAATAAAAATACCATTATTATTTTTTAGAAAAAAATTACATGTAAATATTTGAAATAGTTAAGGATATTTTTATATAAAAAATGAGTTACACTTCAAGTATAATATATAGGGATTAAATTCACAAATATGATGATTATTTCATTAATTTTAACTAATTAATTAAAATATAAATAAAAAAAAAACACATACACACATAACACATAGCACATAGATTCATTTTCATGGTACAACTCCAAAAAAAAAAGACTTGCATTTTGGTTTTACAATTAAGAACTCATGTGCAAAGTAGTTTTTTTACACAAGAATGGCAAAAGACATCTACGAAGGTATAAGAAATTCCACCACTAATTAAACATGATAAATTTCAAATAAAATAATAAGTTCAAATATAAATTGATATCATGATAAATTTACAAATATTTTAGAAAAATGATCAAACTTTTTATCAAACAATATGAAAATATGAAAAGATCAAATAAAGTAATAATTTCAAATATACATTGATATCATGATAAATTTAAAAATATTTTAGAAAAATGATACAAACTTTTTATTGAACAATACTGAAATACGGAGAGAATGTATAAAGGGGAAAAGGTAAAACATTAAGACTACGTTTTGTTTCCAAACAAATCGAGGGAAAGAAAATAAAGAGGAAAAATGGAAAAAAAACCGAAGAAAAATAAAAAATAATTTTAAATTTTAAATTTTATTTTTACATATTTCTTCAAACTCATTTCATTTAATTTCATCGATTATATAAATATTAAATCATTTTAAAATGTATAAATTTATAATCACTTTTAATTATATTTAATTTTTTTTTAAATTACAGTAAAGTCAAACATGAGAAAATCATTTTATTTTATATTTTTTTATTTCATTAATACTTTTCAGAAATCAAACATAACCTAAAAAATAAAATTACAAAATTATACCTATTGGTTTATTATTTACAAAGCACAACAATAAGTACAATGTTAATATAATCCTTTATGCAAAACTAAATTTGGCTTGTTCCCTCGAGATGGTATTGACATATACCCCTCTATAATTTTATGAAGGTTAAGATGGTTTTATTCAAGTGTATGCATCACTCCATAAGGTTTCTACTTAGGTTGTGTTTGTTTTTTGGATGAATAGAAAAAGCTAAAATATTTTACTTTTTCTATTCAGCCAAAAGTGGCTTGTTGACATTATCCAACATAATTAAACTGAACCTATCGATAACAAATTCATTTTAGTTATGTTGAATGATGTCAACAGGTTACTTTTAGCTGAATAGAAAAGCTAAATATTTTAGCTTTTTCTATTCAATAAAAAAACAAACACCACCTTAGTCTTTACGTTCTTTTGAAAACATCCTACTTAGGGTGTGGGTGCGACACCTTCCTACTTTAGTGCCACTACAAATGCTTGAATCAGGAGCAAGGCTCAAGAGGTCCTACATGGACCCATATACCTTGAAGGTGGTTTTGGTGTTCCCCCATTGAGTTATTGAGACATGCTGTAAGCCTTGGTTTGGTGGATGAAGCAGGATGGATCGTGCACGTATTGAACTTGTTTCAATCAAATTGAGAGGAAAGGACGTCATCCCCAATTAAGGACCATATCAAATTCTTCCGCAAATTTCCTCTGAGTCCGCTCCACTCTCTCCTCTTAGGGCTTGACACCACATCATCTTTGTAGCTCACCTCCTTTAAGTGGGCCCATGCCATGGACATGATGGCACAATAACCCGTATAGAGGTTGTAGCCCAATTAACTCCGAACCTGGGCCGACAGCGGCTACTTAAGCTCAGTGGTGTACTTGTTATTTCAGGAAAGTTCAAGGTCATTTAAATTCCCAGTTTTTTTCCTATATTAACGTCACTGAGACGTCACCATTTATCCGAAGCAATGGCGTTCGTGGTCCATTGCTGCTGCGTCCTCACCGGACCAAACTCCGGCCACATTGGCCGGCGATCTCGGCCATCCGGCAAGTCTTACGTTTCCGGTCAGTATAGTTGATCTTATTCTCCAATCTTTTGTTGAATTTTGCTTTAAATCACTTCACTTAGGAAGCACATCGAAGTGTCTACTTCGAATTTGTAGTGTTTTTCTTCAGTTCTTTAAGGTTCGGATGCTGTTAATGAATTCATGATTTCAGTTTTTTAAGCGTTTTGATTCAGTGGTTCTGCTTGATCGCCGAGAAAACTGAGAAGAGGAAAATAAAGGGGAAACTAATGCCAAATTTCACATTTTTTCTGCCCAGCTTAGTTGCCTCAAAGAAGTAAAAGAAGGGAAATCCTAACCAGTGTTTGGTAACGGAAATGAGAGCTTGTTTTATGTTTATAAAAATTAACAAAAAATCACAAAAACCGAAACATTGCAAAATTTTTGTAATGTTTTAAAAAACAGCTTTTGGAAATATTATGGCCGATCGCGTGTCATTTTTGGGGAATGTTAAAAAATTATTTTAAAACCCTTAAAATTAAAACAATTTAAAAGGATTCAAAAAAGGAATTAAAAAGGAAAAGAAAAGAAAAAAGAAAAAGAGAATGAAAACTGATTTTAGAAGCCCCAACCTGCTAAATATGTTTGGTTTCAGTTGTGATGCTGGTAGTATAGTTCAGATGTATCTAAGAATCCGAAACACATTGTTGAAATTTCAGGGAGGTTGGCTTTTCCATTCGAAATGGGAAAGTTTGTGTCATGCTTTGGAGATAATTCCAGTGGACCAACTGGGATTTGCCACATATTGCAGCCTGGCAGGCCCGGGCATCTGGGGTTCCGGGATATTGAGCTTGCTAAGCCAGGAAGAACTGGTGATATTGATCAAGTGCCAACAGATAATGGCACCATTACAGAACACTCATCTGCTCATCAGGTATGATGGTGAGTCATCCCATATGGCTGTTAGGTCTTCCTTTCTCCTGGGTGTTGCATTACTTTATTTGATTAAATTTTATATTTTGAGATGCCAGGGAATGAGGTTCTTTGAATGCAAATATTAGATTTTCCCATATAGATCATTAGAGCTGCTCTTTGTGTTATTCTCATGGTTTCATTGGCACTGCACCTTTTTCCATGGCATGAAGGAGTTATAGTAGAATATCTCTTGTTTCTCAACAAATAAATTTGCTGGGTAAAGTTTATTTGGTGATTTTCAAATCTGGGAACTGTTGTTTGGGTTGTTTTTGGTTTCAAACTCTATTTTTTTTAGTATTATTCTAAAGGGATCCCAGAAGCATTCATTTGTATAAACACTATTGTGATCAGTTATTTATCCTAATCTTATAAAAATTTTGTAGTTTGGTTTTATTTGAAAATAAGCCACATCTCCATGGCTGAAAATAAGAGTAGAAATTAGGAAAGTTCATTGGGAATTTTTGCAATGTTTGATTTTCTAGGTAACATGTATGTGTTTCAAGTTATTTTCACGTGCTTCATTTTCAATCCATTAAGATGCATCAAGTCACTATTCAATCCTGATTATTTTTCCTTTCACTGTCATAAAATTCCAGAATCTGATTGAAGTTTACCCCTTGTGCAGGGAATGGTGCTATTCAGATTCCCAGCAACTGCACTCGCTGTCACCAATGCCTTGTTGTTGACTATACCTTTTGAAGCTTTGGCAGAAACGTGTGAGGCTGAGAGCTCCTTTTTTAACATGCCTTTGCTATCATTTGTTGCCCTTATAGGAGCCACTGTTGGAGGTAATTCAACCTTTTAACTTCAAGATGATTTTCAGTTCTTTCCCTTGCTATTATGCTGGAAGCTTTTTAGAAAACGTTTTGAGACCACAGGGTTTAAGACCTGCATATCCAATTAAAAAATTGAGGTGTATAGCCGGAGAATTGTTTCCTATATCTCCATCTTGCTGGGTTGAACAGATGTCTCAAAGCCTACTGGTCTACTCATGAGACTCAGGGGCAGAAGTTTAAGCTGGTGATTCAGTGAGTAGAAGTATAAGATGAGGGACAAAAGTTCTCCCAGTCATCTGGCTGATACCTATTATGTTCTTGTCATTTTTTTCAAGGTCTATACCATCCAATTGAGTTGTATAATAAAATTCTATTTGCATTTCTGATGGGTGTGTGCTTGATAAACAAGATCTTAATAATCCAACTTTAATCATTGACCCAGATATTCTGCTTTTGTTACAGGACTGCTTGCACGACAGAGGAGAGGAGAACTGCAGCGGGTGAATGAACAACTCCGCCAGATCAATGCAGCTCTGAGAAGGCAAGCTAAGATCGAGTCTTATGCGCCCAGTCTGAGTTATGCTCCTATTGGTAGTAAAATACCTGAGAATGAAGTAATCATCGATCCAAAGAAGGAGGAGTTGATTTCTTGTTTGAAAGCTGGGAAGAACTTTCTGAGGAACCAAAATCCAGAGAAAGCGTTTATGGAGTTTAAGACAGCTCTTGAGCTTGCTCGGACACTTAAGGATCCTATCGAGGAGAAAAAGGCTGCAAGAGGTTTAGGTTTGTCTTCTTTCCCGTGTCATTACTTGTACTCATCTATGTCTAGTGTGGTGTTAACAAAACCAAGCAAAAAATCAAAAGTGGGGATTCCCCCTTTTTTTTATCAGAAACAAAAAAAAAAATCATTAACAGAGTAAACAAGAAAAGGATCTCTAAATGAAAAACTTGATCAAAACAAAGGAAAAGAAAAATAATCCCAAAGACATCAAATGGGGATTCTTGTAATGGGATTTTCAGTAGTACCTGGGTCTTTGGTATTCTAGAAAGTTAAGGTGGCTTATTTCTACTGTTGATGTGTTCAACTTTATGGAGAGGATTTGAGCATCGCCCTCCATCTGGTCAAAAAATTGAAGAACTTATCATGGACAGCCATTTTATAATTATTTCAGAGAGATTTGTCATTTTCTTAATGTTTTATTCAAAACTTCTCCCTTGTTGAGTATTTTTACTCATCTTTACAGATTCCTTTTGACATTGCCTTATTCTATTGCAATATCCTACATCGATTAAAAGTTCATGGGACTATATATTTCTTCTTAACTATGTAGATATGTTAGAAAGCTGTGTAAATCTATTGGATCCATAGTAGATAATATTTATATAGGGTCCATAATAGATAATATTTATACAGGATGGAATGAGTTGTTACATTTGATATTAAAGCCAACTTTTTACCTCGGTGGAGAACTCTAGGTTAGCTTTTTGAGTGGCCCTACAATCCTATAAGGACACAATAAGAACATTATATTTGCATAGGAGGCTGATTGTGGCATCCCACATCAGCAAGGGGAAGAAGTTTTCAGAATTATATAAATAATGAGCTCCTCTTAACTGTATGGGCATGTATTGAAACTACAAGGACCCATTGGGTTTAGTGTCATTCCAACATATTTTTCTCAAGCTCGTATTGATTTGAACATACTTCTTTCAGGGGCTTCGCTACAAAGGCAAGGTCAGTACCGAGACGCCATTAAATACCATTCTACGGTTCTGGAAATCTCTAAGCGGGAAGGGGAGGACTCTGGCAACACAGAAGCTTATGGGGCAATTGCTGATTGTTACACTGAGCTTGGAGATCTTGAGCGGGCTGGGAAATTTTATGACCAGTACATTGCAAGGTTAGAGAAAGATTGATCTGGCTCTTAATTTAGCTGTTGTTCATTAATAATGTAGTGAGGCTGTTGAATTAGTGGTGTTTGCGGATAGCTCGAAGACCTAAGAATGAGGAACGGTTTTTGTATCTCCATGCAATTTGACTTCATTTCTGGAATCATACTACTTATTTTTCAGAGCGACCATTAAAATCATCCAGTGGGTTCAGTGATATGCTGCCCAAATAAATGGAACCCTTCTGTACTATCATGCTCAAATGGAGATGCTTGAAATTTTTCTCTGCAGTCCTTGTCGACCACCATTTACCCCTTTAACCCGGACCCCTTTCAAATAAAAGTTAAAAGGATAATTTTACCAGGTTAGGATCGGGAAAGAGAAGAAAACAACAATATTATCTTTTAATTTCTATTTTTTAGTTGTTAGAATGGATTAGGATTTTAATATTTCACTTTAATTTATAAAATAATAATAAAAAAAGAAGTTTATCTTCAAAAATCACGACCATCAACCAATTTTAGCTCACTACCAGCATTCAGGCTTAGCTTCCGACTAAAAGCAAAAACAGGAAAGTACCCCAAATACAGGAGTCGAACACAAATGGTATAAATATATGGTACCAAGGATACAGCTGACCATAAAGCTAACCGGTTAAGTGGGAATTAACAGGACTCTCCACCAGCTCATTACCTCCTCCCATTGCCCATATCACCTTTTCTTTCTTCAGCCATCTGATTTCACCAGGTAGTGTTGATGCCATCCCCGTATTGCCATGCACACTAGAATAAATACTGTCGAAAACGCTTGAAACAAAATAATCAAAATTCTATTTAGTGCCAGAAAGTCAACAAATTGAACACTTAGCCATGAAAATTCATAGCAAGGCCAAAGTTTTCGCGAGGGAGGAACCAACATAAAAACACGCGCCCAAGATAAAAAGAGCCTAAAGCAAAAAAGAAAGAAAAAGAAACCAGTTATGGAGGGATATCAGATATGTGTAGTATCCAAATGCCAAACTGCCTCTAATAACATAAGCACTCATCATCGCTACAGAACAGAAAGAAAACAGAAAAAGGTAGTACATATACGTATCCATACAAATGGCAAGCATATAAAAGGGTGGGTAACAGCCTCACACCACTGGACAAAAGGAAAAACATCAGAAAGCTTCCTAGAGGTTTAGAAACTCAGAATAAACCCTGCAAATGCAGGAAAATAAAAGTTTTTTTAACATAGGATAATAACTAACTCTGATTATATTACTGGTAATACATGAGCTGCTGAGCAGCAGCAACGTTCTGAAAGCCGCCATCATATATTGCCTGGCTTGCTCCAGCGGCCCCCATTCCCATTGCTGCCTGCTTAAGAGGATGCTGCCCCTGAGGGTGCATCAGTGCATGGACACCTCCCATCTTGCTCATTGCTAGTTGCCGCTCATAGGCTAGGAGGTCGGTGGCTGAAAGACCTGGCAGAGGTGCAGCTGCAGGTGGGGGAAGTGGGTTTGAACTTGTTCCTGGTGGAGTTGGCTTGCTACCCCATGAGCACTACAACAGCATAAAAGGAAGCATATTCTATGGTCAATCCAACAGTAGATCACCAATATTATGGAAAAAAGGTGGATCAATGCATTGCTTTCATCACAGACAAGGGAATTGAAAATCAAGAAACAATTCTCAGTGATTTCTTGCCCTAATCTGAAAGAAAATTTTGGCATTGAATAATTAAACCACATTCTAAACTGGAATTACGTCAAACGCCACATCTGTCAAAAAAATGTAGAGTACAATTTAAATGCATAATAAAAGAGCTTATGCTCTCAACAGGAAGGTTTTCCAGCCTACCAGAAATGTGTTAATGAAGGTCAAACTGTGTTATTTACAGATGTTTAATAATAATTTCCTAACATGACGAATTGCAATATTAGACTGTTTATTTGGTAATTGAACTTCCACCACATACAACAAAGAACTAAGAGGGGCTATCAGAGCACCAGAATATATAATTCTAGTTCATATGCCTCATTCTAACCCAATGATATTTGCATAGATGTTACCAAATTATCACACCATGTCTCAATACCATGACTGTCATAGGAAACAGGTCTTGAACATACAACGACAGATCCTGGCAGATGGGAGATCTAGAACTGCAAAGGGTAGCTCTATTAATTCAATCTCAATGCTATGGCTGTCTGAATAAATAATACTCGAACATACAACGAATCCTGGCAGATGGGAGATCTAGAAATGTAGCAGTGGGTAGCTCTATTAATTCAACTAGGATATGTACTGCCGGTAATGTGTTTAAGGATTCAAAAAAAGCACATCAAATTTAACCCCACAAAAGAAGCATCTTTGATGTTTTGCAAACCTGTATCAACTACTTTTTAAGGACTTGAACCCACAAACTACCATCTGAGACATACCATGAAGACATAACTGGGCCGCTAACATCTGACCGCTATTATTCAAAATTGGATAAAAAGGTATGCGTCATCATTCCATTGGAGTAGTACAGTTTGACTAGGAAGGCATAAATCATACCTTGATTGGTTTGCCACACAGAATTGACTGGGTATTTCCCATCTGAATAGCCAGAGCAGCCTCGGCATGAGTATTGTATCTAACAAAACCAAAGCCCTTATCTCGTTGAACCCGAACTTCCTCAATTACCCCAGCACCAAAAGTATGAAAGTGACGATGGAGATCAAGCTGTGTCACCTGCATAGCAGATGAACAAAAAGGATTTTCATAAGTTAATGAGATGCCAAACCAAAGCATAAACAAATAAACAAAGTAAGAAGGGAAATTTTTTGGTGAATTGTTTCCTACCTCTGGAGCAAGATTGCCCACATAAACAGTTGTATACTGAGGGTTGTTGTCAGGAGCCTCATTTGTTGCTGTCTCTTTACCATCTTCTGCACAAGGAATGCAACAAACATAAGGTTTCTTATATCACTATCTTAATCTCTAGCATTTACCATCTTCTGCACAAGGAATGCAATAAACATAAGGTTTCTTATATCACTATCTTAATCTCTAGCATATAATCCAAAGGAGAAAAAGATTTAGTACGAAAGCATCCTTGAATAGAGTGAGCAAACAACTTTTCAACAGGCAAACATCAATAAGATATTTAAGAAAAGGACCTCAGCAAAAGGGGCAAAACCTTGGTACAGAGGATGTATTAAGGAACACCCAAAACTAAAGACAACAAAAAAGGGATAAGCAAAAAAACATGACAAAGAAAACACTGCTCAAGACTAAATTAAGAACAAAAGTACTGCTACTGGACTCATGAACCTTTACAAGACTAAACTCTCTCCCTTAACTACCAAACGCAAACAATGATCAAGAGATACCAGAAATGCCTACAAGAACACTACCTGTTCCCAAAAAAAAAAAAAAAAAACACACAAAAAGAAAGGAAAAGAAAATATGCCTTCACTCATATTTTTTAGATTAAAAAGAATGGTCTAGTTAAAATGATCCTCAATGGCAACTACCACCAGTTCTCAGCATCTAATATAATGCCTTGTATCTAACTCACCTGATGAACCATTGGTCAGCTCTACCACACTCTTGGCATCTGAACTTTGTTTATCATCATTGGAACCAGCACCTTTAGTTGCCCAGTTACAACGTATCTGTCGACTCCCAAGCCACTTTCCTAAATGTGTATAAGTCAGAACACAAATTATCATAAGAGAAGGCGATGTAAAGGCAAGCATATGCAACATAATTATCACATGTCAGAATGCTGATGAACTCCAAAGGAAACTTACTCCTTTGCACACCACAACAAATTCTAAATGGCTACACATCAACGATAAGACTTGAGCACAATGAAAACTTCTAAATGGTGCTTATTACAATTTCATTGTCTTAGATACATCACAAACAGTCTGACTAGATTTCTAGAACCCATTTTGGCTTTATCTGACATGAAAATGAGTTGGAGTTAAAAATATGGTGAAGGAGCAAATCTGAAGTAAAACTGCACCATCCTTACCGGTTATGTCATTGATAGCACTTTGGGCATCCTGAACAAAAGAAATAAAATATTGTAGAAAATTATTAGAAGAAACAATATCTGTCTGGAAAAAAAAATGAAAAATCAAAAGAAAAAAAAACCTGTTGATTGCGGAAAGAAACAAATCCAAACCCTCTTGAACGCCCAGTCTTCTGATCCCACATAACCCTCGCATCTCTAAAACCAGCACAAACATAATGTCATCTATTTTCCGACATTGAAAGTAAAAGATAGCTTCATTTAATCATAATAAGGTCTAACTAATGAGTCCACATTCATAAAAATTTAACGCAACAAAGAATCACCCAATTCTGTTTTTCTAAGGAAAAAGGAAAAAAGGAAAAAAGGAAAAGAAAAAGGACAAAAGAAACAGAAGGATGGGTAAAGTGAAGCTTACGAACAACTGGGAAAAACAGAAAAGCATGCAAACAATGTAGCATCAGTAACCTCAGGGCTGAGATCACCAACAAAAATGTTGAAGTGACCTACACAACATCATACAAGAATACAACATCAACAATAATGAATGCCAAAGCTCCATAGAATCAGTTTGCAGCATAAGAGTGAAACTTATGCATGGAATTAAACTACAGAAACCAACCTGATGTGTCCTCCCTTTGACCACTAGCATATGCCCAATTAACTTTGATAGGCTGCCCAAACCTGCAAATTACAAAATGAGCAACAGAAACAAATCCCAACATGTAACATAAATAAAAATCAAGGGTTCTTCTTACAGATGCCTTCCATTTAGAGACAATATAGCTAATGCAGCAGATCTGCGATCAAAGTAGTGGATGAATCCATAGGATGACTGCACAGAGGAGAATCGATGGAGATGTCATATGATGATAAACCAGCAAAGTAAGGGATAGAATGCTAAACTAACATGTCAGAAGTCTAATAACTTTTCCATACAGATCTTCAGCTTAACAGGTACAATAAAAAAATTAACAAGATAGCATACAGAAGAATATACCTTTTCCTTTCTAACGAGCTTGCAGCCTTCAACAGGACCAGTGCTTGCAAAAACCTCTTGAAGAAGTGGTTCCGATACCTGTGTATGAATGTTTCCGATATACCTGCATTTCCTCAAAGATAAAGAAACTATAAATTCTAGAAAAGAAAAGAACAAATAAAAGCTAGAGCAAAAAGGAAAATCCCCTTTGAGTCCCCAAGAAAAATATATACATATATATACAGCATACAAATAGACATCCATATAAGTAAACACCATTTAAAAGTGATTTTTTAAAAGCAGGTGTAGATGTAAAAATAATGGGGTAACCAAAGAAATGACGTCAAATTTTGAAGCTGAAAATCTTCAAATAGAGAGCTACAAGAATTTCATGGTTAAGAAAAAATAAAAGTGCTCTTCTAGTTGCATGCATGAGAAACAACAAACATGCAACAAAAAAACAAAAGAAAAAAAAATGTCCAGACAAACACTCACACACTGCGGCATGTACTTGAATCAAAACCAGGAGGCAGATTTCCACTTGGTATTGGCTCTATCTGCAAAATAAAAATGTAAAAAAGAAAAGAAAATAAAAGAAAGAAAAAAGAACAAAAATAATATAAAAAGACAAGCCCCTAAATCATCTACCCACATCAAGAGTAATTTCAACCCAAAAGGGGGGAAAACACTAATTCTCAGAAGGCATCAATAGCTGACACTTCCATGTAAAAGAAAAAAAAAAACCGTAGATCCAATCTAAACTAGAGTTAGCATAATAATTCTCACATATTGAAACTAACCCTAGATGGAATAAAAGATAGACAGATATGGGGAGAGAGAAAGAGAGGAAGAGAGAGCCTGAGCACCTTGAGAATTCTATCGTCTTTCCAGTTGACCATTTCTCATTATTTTACTTAAGAAATTTTCACAAAACTTTTTGACTGATAATTAAAGATGAAGTTGGGGGAAAAGAACGCATGGAATGAAGCCAGAGAATGCTAAAAACAGAACTAGTGTTAGCAAATGAACTTCAATTTCCCATTCCTGTTTTCCATTGTAGTGCAAGTGGTACTCGCATACAGAGAATAAAAGCAAGTAAGACAAGCACAGTCTTTTGAATTTTGAAGGAAAAAATAATAATAATGAAAATTTCTTCTAAACTTCTGCTGGCCAAGGAAAATATCTACTGTACTTCTCATCATTCTTTTAGGTTCATACACCATGGATAAAGGAGGACATTTGACTAACAATGAACTGAATTCTCGATTATAGAAGAAACACTGACTTATTGACTTATGACCTGTACCCGAGATACTTACTCCACGTCCTTACTTCAAACTATAAAAAAAAAAAACTAGCTACTTGGCTATTCAACCATCATAATTCAAGACTTCTTATGGTTGGGTAATCCAAAAGTGATAAAAATAATCAATACTAGCAGGCATTTACTCTCTCTTTTTGCTGCAAAGCATTATGTTGATGAAAAAATGACTGAAGATGATTGGCTTTGTTGGTGTGGAACAGAAAAATGTTGTGTCACCCCTGAACTACTAAAAGTTGAGTCTGGAAACTATGACATCACCAGAAAGGAGCCACATCAATTGCTTCAAGACATTTTCGACCAAACCAAACAAAGCGAAATAACTTTTAAGTCCGCTATCAAACATGACTTTTTTGGTGAAGAAAGAGAAATAGCCCTTTAAAAATGTTAAACAAGTCCAAATACACAACCACCAACGAAACTGTAAAAGCTACCTTAATCCTGCTAGACACTAACCACATAAGTGAATTTATGTTCATACTGGAATTGGCAAAACCAGCTCCTATGAGAAAGATGTGACTGATATCATCCAATTGATAGAGCACAAAATAAAGCCTTTTAACACGAAAATGACAACAATAAAATATATATATATATATATATATATATATATATATATATATATATATATATATATATATATATATATATATCCATTTTCAAACATTCAAACCTTCACGACCACCAAAAGGAAGAGAAGCCAAAATAAATTCAACTAAAAAATCCTAGCTATAATAAAAATCAATATTTCGGAAAGCAAAAAGTGTTCAAAACCCTAACTTTCAAAATTCCCAATCCTCCTCAGACACGAACAGTTCAGGGCCCTAGAATATAAAATCCAATCCCCTCCAAAAGCTAGCAATCCAGACCCCTAGACACAAGCCCCTTAAAATACAAAAACAATCGACAACCCTAGCCTCGAACAAATCCACAAAAACAGACATCCAACTCCGCAAATCAAACGAGCCAAATCCAAACATCAAATCGCAAGGACATCGATCATCCAAAAACAAATCCCAGGGAAAAAAAATAGAACCAGAAACCAAAAAACACTCGCACCTGAGGAGGAGCCAAGAGGCCGGGGTGGTAGAGCGACTGCTGCTGAAGAAGAGCTTGCTGCATCAAGGCTTGCTGTTGCTGTTTCAGCCTCTGATGCTGCATTTTCTGGCGAATTTCCTCGAGAAAGTGGCGTTAGGGTTAGGGATTTCGAGCGCGAAAACGAAGGCCCTCGAGAAAATAAGAGAATAGAGTGAGAAAGAGAGAGAGAGAGAGAGAGAGGGGCCTCTAAAAGGAAATAACACGGATTTCAGAGAATGGTATTTATAAGCGGTTTTACTAAGTGCATGAACAGTGGGCCTCGGATTTTTGAGTAGTGATAAGGTAAAATCTGGTTTCTAGCATCGTTTCAGAAATACCCAATCAAAAAATGCCACGTTTACAATTTGTACTTGTGAAAAGCTATGATTGGGTAGTTCTAGAACGAAGAAAACTTGTCACTTGTTCATTGGTCCTTTGTGCCAAATAGTAACCGCAATTTTCCATTCGTTCTTTTTGGTTAGTGGTAGGAACTTGACCCTATCCCAGACTGGGCTAGCACTATCAAAGGTTGAAATTTTCTTCTTTTTTGTGTATTCTTAGTTTTCTTACACTACCTTTGGTTCTCGAAAATATTTTTGAAAAATAAAAAATTATTTTATCATATTTATTTTATTATGGAAAATTAAAATTAAGATTAATTATAAATTTATTTATCATCGAATTATTTAATTTTAATATAAAAATAAAAATTAAATAAAATCATTTTTAAAAAATACAAATATTCTTATTAATTTAAATTTTCTTTACATTTTCTTTTTTTTTTTATCTTTCTTTTAAATTTTCTGAAACCCAAAATAACCTTATAGTATTTCATATGCTATAAATTGTAAATGTATGATCTTTTTCTAATTAAAAAATAATAATAATAATAATACAATGTTTTCATATTATTATTTTGTTTGATTAACCTTTTAGTAATAAACATGTTTAATTCATGATTATATTCCATCTTTATTTTTCTTTTTGTCTTACGTGTACCATAAAAGTTAAGCACTTATTTTTTTTTAAGTTCAAAAATAATTATCAAAAAATATTTTTTAATATTTCTTAAAAATATTTTTTAATTATTTTAAAAAATAAAATTTATTAGAAAACATTAACAATCAAGATCCATACCAAGGTTTAATATACTTAAATATAATGTACAAGTTTTTAAAATATTTTTCATATTTTTAATTATTATTTATAACACTCTATAAAAATCAATTATTAAATTTTTAATATTGATAATTTGTAAGGAAGTAAAGACGGACCACCAAAAAAGAAGGCTTGGGGAGATCACGTGCCGTCCAAGCTTTAATAAAAGCATTGAAAACCTCAACGAATCTACGTGACATAATCAATAGAAAAGAAACGGTTGAATTGATCCATTACTTGAATTTGGAGCTAGGGTTGCAACATGCCTTGCATGTCTCCATTTTTCCTAAGTTTTGAAACCTTACACCCAAACTTCGGCGTTTTTTTTTATGTTACTAGGAAAAAAAACAAGACATTGATATTGGGTATAATTAGTTAGTATTAGTTATTACATTTACTTTGATATAATAGATGGTTTGTCCTTAATGTAAATAATTTATTGATTGATTTATAGACTTCGACCAAGGCTTGAGCGATTATGATCAAACTAAGGGGTGTATCGAAGGTTGTTATAATTAGGAATGACAATTCGAGTTTGTGGATCGTATTCACTTTGTGTCAAAACTTAAGTATTATATTGTATAGTTCAACCTAAATTTGACATAAATAATAATCGTGTTAAAAACACAAATATGGATAGTACCTAATTATTAAATAAGTAACAGGTCGCGTAACTCATTCAACCTATTTAATAATTAGATTTTTCTATTTAATAATCAAATTTAATTAGATATTATGTACATCTATATGATTAAATGTATCAATCAAATATATTTATAACTCCATTAACCTTTAAAAAAAATGAAATGAGTTAAATATGGATTAAATGGTTTTAAAATATAATTAAGTTAATATGGAGATTATTGAATGGGTCATTTGAGGTCAAATTCATGTTATGTAAATTATTTTTAAAAAAATACATATTTATGAAATGGTTTATACGGGTCAACACGAATTTGATGTACACTCATTTATACTAAATTCAAACCCGCGAAAAGTGTATTGTGCTTGTGTTAATTGGCAAATCACATTAAACGTTTGTCACCCCTGGTTGTAATTAATAGTGTGCATATAACAACCTAGTTATAATATTTTATTGATTTTGCTTCAATCTCATTTGATTGATAAATGACAAATGACCGTTGAAATTTGATCAATCGTAGTCAAGTTAAAGAGATGCAACAACGACGGTTATAATTAGTAGCATGTATTGACTTAGTTACAATGTTTTATAGATTTTGTCTCAAACTCGTTTGATTGATAGATAATAGTTAAAGTTTGATCAGTTACAATCAAGTCAAGGGATGCTACAATGATGGTCGTAATTAATAACATGTATTATTGATTTATCACCGAATCAATTCAATTCAATTAATAGATGGAAGTCAAAGTTTAATTGGTTATAATCGAGTTAAGGGTTGTAACTAGTAGTATGTAAAAATCAATCTAGTTGTAGTTAGTCAAAGATGCAAAAAATGACGGCTACAACTAGTTTTGTACAACACCCATTCCACATGTAGCTAATTTAGGGAATATAGACAATAATAGTTGAAATTAGTGTTATGACATTGTTATGAAAAGTTGGGAGAATGCCAAAATTTGAATGATAATAATTATAATTAATGTTCTGACACGATTATAGGAAGTTTAATGAGCGTAGATAATGATATTATTTACTACTAACATGTAGAAAAGTTAAATTTTGTTGCTATTATAATATCAATTCATCTAAACCTCTTTATGTCTTTTTATTTTTGTTTCTCTCTATTTTATTTTAAGACAAAAAAAACGAGGTCAATGAAAAGACAGTAAATTTTGACATGATTATAGGAAGTTTGATGAGCGTAGACAATGATATTATTTACTACTAACACGTAGAAAAGTGAAATTTTTTTGCTATTATAATTTCAATTAATCTAAACCTCTTTATGTCTTTTTATTTTTGTTTCTCTTGATTTTCTTTTAAGATGAAAAAAACGAGGTCAATAAAAAGACAGTAAAATGGAGCAAAAGGGAAATGGTGAGTAAGAAAAGTGAGAAAAACACGAGATTGAGTTCGTAGTTTAGATAAAAAAATCATGACATGCATGTTTTTGTTTAAATATAATAATAATAAAACAACATTAAAAAAAAATTAAAACTTTTTATTTATTAAAAAACAAAATATCGTACATGATAAGTAAAGATTAAGAACCGTTTTAAAATCATTTTAAAACCATTATAAGTGCCTCCTAAGGTTTGAAAATACTTTTCTTTTTTTTTTTTTTTTTGTATTTGACAATTTTTTATAAATGTAGAAAATGATCTCACCACAAAAATATGATAGCATATTATCAAAAACATAATTAAAATAATATTTTTTGTCTATATTGGAATACTAATGAGTTGTTTGCTTTTCTTAACTCAAGTTCCAGAGCAAATCATTTTAAAATTCAAGAGAAAAAAAATGTACTTTTCCATTAAAGAAAAATTGTTTTAGAGTAAGTGAAAAGTTAAAAAATAATCCATCTTAAAAATAAATTTAGTCTTAAAACAAGGTAATTTAAGACTTAAATCAAGAAAATAAACAACTTAATACTTAAAACAATTTATGCTTAAATCAAATTAAAATATATTTTGATTTAAGACAAAAAAACAAATACCACATAAGTGTTAGTCTATTTATATTTTTTATTTTATGTTTTTGAAAATAAAAAATATTAATAGCTTGTATATAAAATTTAATAACTCCTATATAAAAAAAAAAAGTATGAATCTAACTTTTTTTATTTTAAATAGTGTTTTTTTATTACCTCAAACATAGCATTAGATCCTCTAAATCGGAACTTTCTAGAAACAAAATTCTTTCTCGTATTAAAAAAAAAAAAAAAAAAGACATTTTGTTTCTGAGAAAATAAAATTTTACAAGGGTAAACCCGTCAAATCACTATAAAATCAAGAAAGAAGATAGAAACAATGCTAGTACAAGATCTTGTAAGTTGTACGAACTATTTGTACATGTAACACACTAACGCCATGGCCCATGACCATTATGGGCCAAGAACTCTACTTGGGCCTTTATAGTGGGCTCTATATGTGGATGGGTCATGATAATGTTTATGGGCCTGAGTTTTTTGCCCCAAGTCTCTCCATGGAAATCATCAAGTCAAGTGTCAAGTCCATAGTCTTGTCTTCAACAACCGCATTTGAATTTCAAAATCTCCATGGCACATGTGGAAAATTGACTCTAACTTAGATATTGTTATTTTTATAAAAGTTACGGAACCAATCATTTCTATAACCACAAGCAAACGGAAAAGTCGTTTGACACGATACCAAAGTTTTAACAATGCATTTAAATTTCTCTATATGTTTATTTTCTCTTGCAATCTTATGGAAATATTGACAAATGTAAAATATATTAAAAAAATTTAGACTTACCTTTAAAGATACCTAAGAATCTCAATTTGACAGTTTGACGATTTCAAAACTAAGTTTTCACGTCTTAAGCAGTTAATGAAATTACGAATATGAGAACTAAAAACAAAAAAATTTTAAAAGATAACTTTTCGAGGAAAAACTCTATTCTATTAAAAAATAAAATGAATCCGATGCACTTGAAAATTTAAATTTATTTTCAAGAAGATGCA
This sequence comes from Vitis rotundifolia, assembly GCA_030254885.1. Lineage (NCBI taxonomy): Eukaryota > Viridiplantae > Streptophyta > Magnoliopsida > Vitales > Vitaceae > Vitis > Vitis rotundifolia. The sequence continues at coordinate 561,166 of CM058159.1, forward strand.
AATTAGGAAGGGATAATTGTGTTCTGGACTCAATTGAGCCCAAAAATTAAGATTTAGTCCGTATAAGTTTACAATTTAAGCTCAAGACTTAGGTGGTGTTTGTTTTTTTACTTAATTCTAAATAGAACCTTAATGCTTAATAGTGTTAAATATTAGGTTGTTTATTTTTACAGTATTTTATTTCTATTAAGTATTAAAAAGTAAAAAAATTAATATGTTATTTTTTCTATTTAGAAAAAGTTACATATTTTGGTTTTTTATATTTAGTAAAAAGTTTATAATAAGTCATGAAAAAATAGAAAAACAAACAACCTAAATTATGAAACTAAATTGTTTTAAGCAAAAAGCCAAAAAAACAAACACCACATTAGAGAAAGTGTGAAAATGAAGAAGAAGAAGAACATTGATTTTTTTAATCTTTCCAAAAAATGGCTTTTGCTCATTATGAAAAAAAAAAAATCATTAATTTAAATTTTATTCATTTTCTAACCCTCGATAAAATTTAATATAATTTAGTGATTTGGAAAAAAAATACACCATTTTTCCAAAAAATAAAAATAAATTATTATTATTATTTAAAAATAAAACATATTGGAAAATACATATTTTTTAAATTGTGTATATAAAAAATAACTAAAAATATGTCAATTTTGTTTTTTTTAATTATATATTTTTAGAATATATTTCTTATAAATTAGTTTTCTAAAAATAATAAATTTTTAGAATAATTATTAAAAAAAATTTAAGATAAAAAAGTTTGTCAAACATTATGGTAGAAAATAGTTTTGAATGGTATATTGGTTTCTTCATATTTTATATTTTTCCCATCAATTATGCAACTTATATGAACCAGAACTTAATTTATAACATATATATTTAAATTATTGTAATGAATAAAATAATATATGGACCAAAACTTAATTTTTGGGCCCAACTAGGTCCAAAACACAATTATCTCAACTAGGAAAACAAAATATCAATAAAATAAAAATTAATAAAATTTTATAAAAATATTGAAAAAGTAAATAAACAACAACACATATACTTAAATTATTGTAATGAATAAAATAATATATGGACCAAAACTTAATTTTTGGGCCCAACTAGATTCAAAACACAATTATCCCAATCAGGAAAACAAATTATCAATAAAATAAAAATATTGAAAAAGTAAATAAATAATAACATATATACTTAAATTATTGTAATGAATAAAATAATATATGGACCAAAACTTAATTTTTGGGCCCAACTAGGTCTAAAACACAATTATCTCAATTAGGAAAACAAAATATCGAATAAAATAAAAATTAATCAAAATTTATAAAAAATAAATAAATAATAACATATATACTAAAATTATTGTAAGGAATAAAATAATATATGGACCAAAACTTAATTTTTGGGCCTAACTAGGTCCAAAACACAATTATCCCAATTAGGAAAACAAAATATCTAATAAAATAAAAATTAATCATATTTTATAAAAATATTAAAAAAAATATTAAATAATAACATATATACTTAAATTATTATAATGAATAAAATAATATATGTATAATAAAATTTGTAATATTTAATAATAATAATATACAAAATTTTAAAACATATTTAATACTGAAATCATAATTTCTTTAATTTGAATGTATATGACAACACAAAATAAATGATGATATATAAATAATTATTTTTTTATTAAAAATATTTATAATTTTATTTACAAGTTTATATTTATGTTTTTAATTATGGTTTATCTTTCAATAGTCAATTAAATAAAATTTGACAATAACATGAAAATATATATTAAAAAAACCACAAAAAGATGATAAAAAAAAAAAAGGAAAAGCAAGAGCTCCAAAATCCAATGTCTTGACCATTTCCATAATTAATTAGAAAATTAAAAAAAAATCACAAGAAAAATAATGATAATCAAGAGTCTATTTGGCCGTATAATTTTAAAATAATTTTTTATTTTTAAAGATAAAAAACCGCTTTTAAAAATAATTAACATCATTTGATTGTTTGACCGTTGTTTTTTGGAAACACTTTTAAAAAGCAAAATTATATAAAAAATAATTTTTAAATAATAAATAAGAGTTTTTCCACCAATTTTTTAAATAAAAGAAAAATATGAGTTGATTTGGTCATACTTTTAAAAATTATTTTTAAGTTAAAAGAATAAAAAATAATTTTTAAAAACAAGACTAATAAAACAAGGCAAAATCGACCCCTAATTGTTGAAAGATACAGCAAAAACCCTAAATCCAAAATTTCAACCATTCCCACGGAAAATGGTGGTGCGTGTCGTCACTTTAGATCACTTTTGCTAATTGGACTGAGAGGACCACACATTGATTGAGATCCAAGAAATTCAACGCGTCATTGATGCACCAAAGTCCAACATTACACAGGCTGTGTGGTCCATAGTGGCATCTGCAATCTGAATGGCTACTAGTACCAGGCTACCAGCACAATCTATTGCAGCCAAAGACTAGATTTCTCAATGGACCCATTCAGACCTAACTCTAATCTCTGCAAATCACACGACAACTTCGCACATTTCTTTCATCTTCCTTAATCTTTAGTCTGAGTATGTCGTTTTCAAAACTAAAGTATCCAAAGTTGAAGAATTGACTTTAATTGCTCTGTTTTATTGTTGAAAAGTATTAAAAAAAATAAAAATAAAATTATAAAATAAATGATTTTCTCATGTTTGGATAATATAATTTTACCAAAAAATATTATAAGATATTTTTATAGATATTTTTTAGGTCTGGACTTTAGTCTCGTGTATGTCATTTTCAAAACAGCCCAACTTTTTTATACTAAGCATTGACAAATAAAAAAGCTATTAAAAAATATTTTTTTCGTACTAAGGAAAATCATAAGGCGATTTTTGCAAATTTTTTCCGCCATTGACTTTAGTCAAGTGTATCATTTTCAAAAGAAAAGTATGCAACCCAATATAGGAGAAAAATTGACTTTCATGTTTGGTTCTAATAATATACTATAAAAAAATAATTTTTTTTAAGGGAATAATTTTATTATTTTTGGGTTTATTATAAAATAAATAAATAAATAATTTAAATTAATAAAAATTAATTAAAATTTTATGTATTTTAAAATTACTTATTTTCATATATTAAAGTTAAAATAAATAAAATGATTTTTTAGTAGTATATACAAATAATTTATTGATTTTAAAATTTTTTTTATTTTATTTTTTTTCCTTTTTATTTTTTTTCTTTATTATTTTAGATTGTCCTTTTAAAACATATTCATTTGAATTTTGTGAATTTGCATTTTTTGCATATGTTCCAAGACATTGGTTTTTTATTTGAAAAAAATGATTTTTTAGAAAATTTGTTCGGAATTTGTCGTTATTTTTATTTTGTTTTTTAAATAAAAAATAAAATAACAAAGAAAAATCCTAACTTCATGCTCAGGCTTTGGTTCTTAAAAATTTTAAGGGAAAATGTAAATTACAAAAAATATAAATAAAAAGTAAAAGGAAAAAAAATAAAGAACAAATAGAAAATAAATTTAAAATTAATAAATTATTTATTTTATAAATTTGAAATATAAGAAATTTTTTGTATTTGATAAATGACAACGTTGTAATTTTTCATATTTAATTATAATAATTTTAAATTTATTTAATCTATATATAAAAAATTAATTGATATATAAAAATAATTATAAAAAAATTAAATGATGTGTAAAAATAATTTATTAAATTTAATATAATTTTTTACTATTTTCTATTTTTTCGCCATAATTTACCTTAAAATATCCGAGAATCAAACATACACATGGGATATATATAAGAAGGATTGATACGACACTCCATCCATTTAACAAATGTTTTAAATGTTAAAATATATAAAGACGAATTTTGAAAACTGATGCCGACTTGATTTAAAGAAAGATCTAAGAAAAGTAGGCAATAATACTAACTTTGTAAAAAAGCATCATTGAATGGGACGGTTTTGAAAACAATGGGCTTGGTTTTGTATTGATCTCTAAAATTATACATGTGAAAAACTAAAGCGGTTTAGCTTTAATCTCGAATAAGAAAATTTTGTCACATTTGAAATTATCAAAATAGAAAAAAAAAAAATAATGTAAAGTTGTTTAATAATTTCAAAATTATTTGATAAGATTTACCACTTTAATACTTTTACAATGTGAAACTTTAAATGATTTTATCGTATTTAGTTTATCAAAAAAAATATGAAAGAAATTTGAGTATGGTTGAAAATAATTAGAGGTTTATGCATTTTGAAATAATTTAATATTTAAAAGAAAATTAGTGAAATTAGTTTAAAGGTGTAATATATATATAGTGTCTTAAAACTATTGTCGACTTCCTATGTGCAAGTGTCAATGATCAATGGTTGTTTCAAGATACGATGCAAATATAGATTTTTCAAGAAAATTGATTGAATTGCGCATATCTTGTTGTTCAAAAAAATAATAAAATAATATAATTGATTTCCGACGCTTTCACCTCTTAAGCGACTTGCTATTGATGTCGCAACTCTTCTTCTTTCTATAATTATTTATTTATTTGTGATTAATATTCAATATGGATTATAACAAGACCAACCTTGTTACTACTTATTCACCATTCAGAGTTCCATGAGAGGAGTTGGTATATTTTTTTCAAATCACCCTTAAAGGCAATAAAGATTCGGTTTTTATAGATGAACATTGGGAGAGACGATTAAAATCAAAACGAATAATTCACATTAAAGCTGCTAAATCTCAACCAAACAATTTGAAAATTTTAAGGCTAAAATTATATATTAAGAGTGTTGACTTACAAAACCAGTATAAGAAAATTATAATAAGAAAATGAATTAAAAACATCTATAAGTGAATAGAAAATGAAGTTTAAAGTGTTAAGACACCTATTTTTCAAAAAAAATTTATTTATTATTTCTAAAAATATATGTCGAATGTCTTAAGACAACCTTTATGATGTATGTATCAGTATCCTAGTGATATAATAATTCCAATAGCCACCATTACTTATAATTGTAAATAAAGACCCCTTCATGAGTTTCCATGTGTTACAACAATCATTTGTCTATTTTTTTGTATGTGATTTTCAAGTATCGTATTTTATTACAACAAAGTGAGGTATTCCATTATAAGTCATTTTTGAGTATGAAATTTTGTTTATAGTCAACTTTCAGTTGCAAATATACGATTTCATGTGATCCAACTTTTTTTATCCACATCTAAACTTTTACAGAAAGTGTAAAACATTATCTTATTTGTCATTTTTTGTGATTTGAAGTGATACTATTATAAAAAGTTTATTATATTGAAAACGAATACTGCTAAATCATAAACATCCAAATGAGACAAATTCATCTTAAGAATAACAAGTCAAACTTTAGCCTCAATCATTATCATTTTTTATTTATTTATTTTATTCAATTACTTTTATATTATTACTCTACATTCTCAGTTGAACATAAACTAATAGATTGTCAAATAAATTTCTTAATTTTAAATCTATTATTTATTTTTTCATTTTATTTTTTTTTTACTCTCTAAATTTTCATTTTCTCATAATAACTATATTGAAAAAGCATATAAAGAGAGAGAGATTTTGAAAACACCTTAATTTTATTCTAAAAATAAAAATAATATAGTTTTAAATTAAATAAAAAAGACTATAAAAAATTTGTTAAATACGTCTTCTTGAGTCACAAAACTATTTATAATAATAAGTCAACTAATGATAAAAATTCAAAATTTAGAGAGAGAGAAAGAATTTGAAAACACCTTAATTTTCTTCTAAAAATAAAAATAATATATTTTAAAAATAAATTAGAAAAAACTAAATTTTTTTGTTAAATATGTCTTCTTGAGTTACAAAACTATTTATAATAATAAGTCAACTAGTGACAAAAATTCAAATACGAGAGAAAGAGAGAATTTGAAAACACCTTAATTTTCTTCCAAAAATTAAAATAATATCTTTTAAAAATAAATTAAAAAAAACTATAAAAAATTGTTAAATATGTCTTCTTGAGTTACAAAACTCTTTCTAATAATAAGCCAACTAATGATAAAAATTCAAATTTGAGAGGGAACGAATTTGAAAACACTTTAATTTTCTTCCAAAAATAATATATATATATATATATATATATATATATATTAAAAAAAAAACTATAAAAAATTGTTAAATATGTCTTCTTGAGTTACAAAACTATTTCTAATAATAAGTCAACCAATGACAAAAATTCAAATATGAGAGAAAGAGAGAATTTGAAAACACCTTAATTTTCTTCCAAAAAATAAAATAAAATAAAACAAAATAAAATAAAAAACTATAAAAAATTGTTAAATATGTCTTCTTGAGTTACAAAACTCTTTCTAATAATAAGTCAACTAATGATAAAAATTCAAATTTGAGAGAAAGAGAGAATTTGAAAACACCTTAATTTTCTTCTAAAAATAAAAATAATATATTTTAAAAATAAAATTTAAAAACTATAAAAAATTGTTAAATATGTCTTCTTGAGTTACAAAACTCTTTATAATAATAAGTCAACTAATGATAAAAATTCAAATTTTATATTTTATTTCCCTTTTATCTTATGCACCAAACAAGACCTTAATTTAATTCTATGATAATAAAAAAAATTCTATCCTCTAGACACTTCAAACAAAAGAACTTTATCATTACTATTAAAAACTATTCAATTGGCATATGTTACACATTTCCTTATTTTATTTGAATAAATAAATAGTAACGGGTGAATATGGCGCCACCACTAACTGCGGTATAATGTCGGGTCTGCAGGCCACGGATCTCTTAACACGTGGCAGGATTTGGTGGTTGATAAGAAATGACGGGACTGCCACACAATTGTTTATCACGTGATAATTTAAAGTCTTGTAGACCGAAGAAACGTGCATCAGCCGTTTGCGTTGATTGAGAGTGCAGGACCCCGGGGCCCACACCCAACATGTGCTGTGGTTTGTGCCTGTCGGCACGCCAGTGGCACTAGACTAAAGAAAAACCCCTCGACGGCGTTAGTTTGACTCCGTTACCCTCCCGAGGTAGTGAAATAGGCATGAAACCACCATAAACTACGAAATTGCCCTTGCAACGTGAAGCAATTAGGTGAAGCTCCTAGTTGACCCCAATTCCAGCCATTCTTTTCCTTTTACCGATCAAAATATTAAATTGTTATTAGGGTTTGAATGGGGAAAGTGTGTTCATATGCTCATGTAAAAAAATAAAAAAATAAAAAAGGAAGTGAAGTTAATAAAATATAAATTTTAAACACCTATTTTAAAATAATTAATATTTCATCCATTTTTTTATGACCTTTTAATGACATATATATTGCATTTGATCACATTAAGTACTACCTTTTATAATAATTTAAAAAAAATTTTAAAAAATTAAAAAATTATTATCATAAAATTTAAAATTATTGAAATTGATTTTTAAATAAGGTAAATCTATAAAATAAATACTTAAAATATAGTTTTTTTTGTCTTTTATAATAGAAAAAAAGGCCTATAATTTTTAATATATATATATAGTCAAATTTAAATAAAAATTAATTTTTCAAATTTATTTTTGATAACAGGTTTTTTTTTTAAATAAATTCTATTTTATTTTTCAATCATTTTTTACAAAAAATTCTAAATAACAATGAAAAATATAAAGAATAATTTAAAAACTTTTACATTGGTAATGAAAAATAAGTTCGAAATTCTAAATAAATTTTTATTCTTAAAAATAATTGAGAATTGTTCTCACATATTATATTGGTTTAACTTATTTATACCATAATTTTATATATTTATATTTTTATTTGATAATTTAATCTTTTTTACCATATAATTTAAATAATCTAGATTTATGATTTGGTAATACACCTTAGATTTTTTTTTTTTTAATTTATTATAACACAAACGTTTTTAAAGCTTTTTTTCTTTGAATTTTTATAAATATTAAACATGATTGACACTTTTAATTTTGCTTCATTTTTTTTTAAGGAAAAAAAAAACATATTTAATGATTGTATAATAATAATAAAGAAAAAATAAAAATAAATTTTTATTTAATTTGTCAATAATTTTATACTTAGAGGTGAGATATTAGTGCAATGAGTGAGCAATGGTGGTTAATTTATCATTTCGTAGCTATTTATTTCAAAATTTAATAAAAAAAATGGAAACAAAGTATAGAACATGATATTTAACATTATTTTTAAACTTTTAGTTTTAAAATAAAATAAGAAGAAAGAGAGAAAAAAAAAAACCCAATGCACCCTTAACATATTTTTTAATTTATCATTATTATTAGAAAAATATTAATTGCATAGTCACCTTTATTGCTTCATAAGTGGCTACTAAATGTTAAAAAACTTCCATATTTAATACACATTAACAATTTTTTTATCATATTTAATTACTAGATCATCTAACAAAAGTGATAAAAGTGGTCATTATAATTATCATTATTGCTTTAATTTTTTGAATAAAAAAATATGTATATATCTCAAGTTAAGTAACCTTGTGGTAATTATTTTTTCTTTTAATTTTAAACAAAATAATATTAAAAATCTTAAAAATCTATCATCTCTCCTCTAATTTTTTAGTTTCTAATAAGATATTAAGATTATTCTTGGTTGTTGAAAAGTATTAAAAAAAGAAAAATATATATTAAAAAAAATGGTATCGTCATATCGGGTCTCAACAAAAAAAATGAAGAAAAAAATCAAATATAATTAAAATTAATTATAAATTTATATATCATTAAATTATTTAATATTTGTATAGAATATAAAAAATAGGTTAAATAAGTTTGAAATAATATATAAAATAATTTATTGATTTTAAATCTATTTATTTATTTATTTTTTATTTTTTACTTATACTTTTTCTCCCTATTTTATTTTCATGACATTTTTCCTCATATTTTTTGGAACCAAACATGCCCTAAAAATTTGTATCATTGTTCAAAAATCAAATAAAATACCATAGAGGTCAACTAACCAATATTGGAAGTGAATGAATTTGATAGCAGGGTTTGTTTCTAGAACAACTCAAATGATTTATTGGGCTGGTTTGATTCCTTAAAATAAGACATTTATCCCATAATGATTTCAACACAATTAATCAACTAATATGGTCCTCACACTAATAAAGATTTAGATTATTGCATATTATCTTCATAATAGACCATTAAAATCCCACCTAATAATAATAAAAAGTCACCAAATTGAAAATAAAAACATGGTTCATAATATTAATATTTGTTTTAAAAAAACATTGTGATTTAAAAATACAATTGAAAATACAAGGGATAATTGAGAAAAAAAATCGAAATTTAGTAAAATAATTTTGGTTTTTAAAATCATAAATACAGGCTCAATTAAATAAATATACATATCTCTAATAATTATATAAAAATATGTATATTTTTAATATATTTTAAATAGAATATTCTTAATTTAGGGATTCACGGTAATTGAAGAATGTTGGTGTCAAAACAAGAGGTCAGTCTAATTATTTTTGTAAAAACCCATATTTTATCCCCTAGATATTATTTGCTTTATATTCAAAGGGGTCTTCATATTGAAAACGAGTACATAAAATTAAAAGAAATTTATATTTATATAACGTTAAAAACTTTATATTTTGTAAATGAGGGATATTACAATCACTCTTTATGCAGAGACAATATCTTTATTATGTCTCATGCAATAGTCAAACCAAATAAACAAACACATTTCACGAGATCAAATAAACCCCTGAGTTAAGGATTGAGCACAACAAACATTTTAAAGTCGTAAAGATCCTTTTGAATTTGGAACGAAAATATGTACTTAGCGCAAGTGGTTACCATCCTCATCCCTATAATATAAATTTTTTAATATTCAATAATTTATTATATCATATATTTCAATGGATATTGTCACATCTCTCATTTCTTGAGAAAAACAAGACTTTTCTACGATTTAAATGTATTTTTTTTTTATCCTTTTGTCAACTTGTATATCATTACATAAAGTATATATTATTTTATTGTCCAATATTCCGTTGGATATTTTCGTCATTTCTCATTTCCTATAAAAACAAGAGTTCTTTTAAAGATTTAAATTTATTTTTCTTTATCCTTTTAGTCAAATCCCATTAAAGTAAGCGTGTAGAAGAGGAGAAGGACAAAAGTGTAAATGCACTCAACAGTAAAAGCATCCCCCCTCGTGAAGTCTCCAACCAGACCAACCCTCAAGCCCTTTTTTTTTTCTCTAAATCAAAAAACACGTGCTTGAAATTTATAATTTTTTATTTTACCAAAAAAAAAAAAAAAAAAAAGAAGAAAAAGTTAATCACATTCAAAGAACAGGCTTAAAAGCCTTCTTCTTCCTTGTCCCAGACATATTCTCGAAGCAGTTACGAAAACACGGTATTTGTAAGTATACTCAAACTCAGAGAGATTGGTACGTCGTTCAACTGTTTGTTGAAGATCTTCAAGATTCTGATCTGAAAAACAAGCTATGTCGAATTCACCGGAGTTCTCTGATTTCGCCGGCCGGAAGTCCGGGAAGTTCCCGGACAGGTCGAATTTCTCGCAGACCTGTAATCTCTTGAGCCAGTTCCTCAAGGACAAGGGAAGATTCGGGGATCTCAGCCTCGGTATGGCCGGGAAATCTGAGACCAAAGGTATGTTTTCCTTTTCTTTTTTTTTTTTTCCCTTTTATTTTCCTTCATTTTTCTAGCGACCAAACGGAGTCTGGATTTTTTATTATTTATTATTAATTATTATTTTTATTATTTATTTATTTATTTTATTTCCTGTGTGTGTGTGCGTGTGTGAGGAGTTGTTTAGCGCTACGCAAATTTTGCTTTAATTTTTGGTGAATTTGACATGATTTTTCAAGTCCGTGAATGGCGCCTTAATTCACAGATTTATTAATGGTTCGAACAAAAAAAAAAAAAAAAAAAAAAAAAACGAGAATAAGAAGAAAAAAAAAAAAAAAGAGAGAGAATTCTTCATCTTCATTATCAAAATTTCTGCGGTTTTTCCAGCTATCAGATCATCATATGCATTTGTTTGTACGCGTGCATCTCTGATAATTTTCTATTTCTAGCTTTCCATTTGTTGTTTCAACCCATTTTGTGAAAGATGATAAATACTATCCTTACAGTCCCACACTCAAATCATAAAACCCTTTACCTTTACTGATATTAATCTTTGGAGTTTCTCTGAGTTTCTATCAAACTGTGTCTGATTTCTTGTTTGGAATCGCCACAGGGAGGCCTGAATCATTCAGATCATCAACCATGTCATTTGACCTGTTAAACAAGGATAAATCTAGCGAAGCTTCGGGGCAAAACGGCGGTGGATCCCCCAATTTGAAGTCCAGTGATTTCTACCCTCAGTTTGCTGGTTTTGGCTCCCTTGCTTCCATTGACGAAGCCATTAATATGGCTGATTTGAGGTGCTTTGCCTTTTCCTTTCTCATGGGGTTCTATAATTTTCCAAGTTTCAACCATTTTATTAAGAATCTAGAGAGATAATAGTCTGAGATTGAATGAATAATTTGATGTTCTAATTGTTCATTAATTCGGGTTTGATTTAATCTCCGAATGTTTATGTTTTATGTTAGGAAATCGGCAACAACAGAGTCGGAAACTTCTCAGATGACCATATTTTACGCCGGGCAAGTGCTGGTATTCAACGATTTTCCGGCCGACAAGGCCAGAGAAGTCATGCTATTAGCCGCCAAGGGAACCCCCCAAAATACTAGCGGGTTCCTCTCCACTTCTGGCCCTGAGAAAATCAATACAGGCAGCTCAACCGCCCCTAGCCCCAGCATCCCCGCCTCGCCGGCCACCACCCCGAACCCTCAAGCCCTCAGCTCCGGTACTTTCAGCATTACTGCCTCGCCTGCAGCCACCCCAAACCCTCAAGCTCCTCTTGGCTCTGGTAATTGCTTTGTGACTAACTGCATCAAAAGTCATCAATGAAGAATGCCTAAAGCTTTGCATATGTACTTAACATTTCTCTCCTTTCTATTTTCTTTTCTCAGATCTGCCAATTGCAAGGAGAAACTCACTTCACCGGTTCTTGGAGAAGAGAAAAGATCGGTAAGCAATCTCGAACAACCCAAAAGGAAATTACTTAAAATTGAAACAAATTTTCCATTGAAGTGAACTGATGTTCTCGGTTTCTTTTTTCAGGGTCAATTCTAAAGCACCATACCAAGTAAACAATCCATCCAGAGCTTCTCCAAAGCCTGAAGAGGACACTGACCCAAAGCTCAACTCAGAGGAAGGCCAATCATCAAAGCAACTTGATCTTAGATTGTAGTCAGGATTTGCCTTTATGATCAACTCATCTTCTTGCTCAAATCTTGTCCACTCCCACTTAAAATCTAACTACTTTTAGGCTTTTGTATACTCCTTGTATCGGATTCGTAATCAATATTTGCTAAGCGCAATTCTTAGTACTCAATCCGGGTTGGTTTTTGTTCACTGTTTTTGATACATCGATCTTCAATGTCAGACAGGATCCAGACATCCCTTCCGTGTGCGAAGGGAAATGTCTTGCCTTCATCTATTTTGTTTGTTTTTTACTTGACGTATAAAAATTCAAATGTGTCTGAAATAAAACCAGAGATGTGAAATATGCTCTTAGCATCACTTTTTAGGTGGTGGTGGTGGGACTTCTGTCCTTCTATTACCCTTTTTGCTTGGATTCTCTTGACCACCTCATGTTTGGTGAAAGTGAAAATGTTGAGAGAAGAAAAGAAAAGATTTTTCCTTGATGCATACGTTGTTAATTAATTTGAATAATTATTTTTTTTTTAAAGACTTTTCTACAAGAAAGAAAAAGATTTTAGAGGTGGAGGAGAAAGTAAAAGTAGATGAATGGGAAGGTTTGTGCAAACGTGGTTTACCTAACTTCCCAATTCGTTCGTAATGGTTTTGCCTTCGAGAAAGGGTCCACATTTCCAAGGCACACACCTTCTAAGAAGGAACTCTAGTCCATGACAAATCAATGATCCCACTAATCAATGCTTAATAACATAATATTCTAAATTTTGTCCGTATAATCTTTTTTTCTTCGTTTGATTAATTCGAACTTATGTAAGGTTACAACTTGTTGAAATCCGTGTAACGATTTATGGTGAAAAAAAAAAAAAAACATGAGAAAGAAGAACACGCAGATTTAATGTGGTTCGATTAATTGTCTACATTTACGAAAACAGAAAAAAAAAATTTCACTATGTATTAAATTAAGGTTATATAAAAAGGTATTTATACTAATCCTTAGGTAATAAAATTTTAAAAATACCCTTGAACCACTCCATTCCACTCTGCTTCTCTCCGATATTTGCCTTTTTATTTTTTCTTTATATCTTTCGCTCAAATATGAGCCACATACTACGACACAAGTTAGGACTTCTTGTTGATTAGGAATGAGACTTTAGGATATTAATTTTATTTTTTAAAAATTAAACTATTAATTTACTCGAGTCAAAAAACCTAGCTCTCCCCCCTGGCTAAGTTCACGAGCAATTTATGGTATCCTATCAAATCAATGACTTCAAATAATGGCATGTGATAGCGTCGAAGAAAAGAAGGAATATTTTTGTACTATATGATATAGATTGATTAAACAATTATCGTTTCTCTTTTAATTTTCTATCATTAATTAAGTATACATCAATAATTATCATCCATGAAAATAATAGGACACGTTCGTATCTTAAAAATCGAAAACACATATGCTCATTTGAACGTTGAACAAATTAATTGAAGATGACATTGTTGAAAGAGTGGGTCAAAAAAATGTTAAACATTAGAGGCGGCCACTATTGACTACAGATACAGGGGCGTTTGGCCTTATCTATGGGCCTATGGCCAATTTGTGCAAGTTCTTTTCATAATGAGAAAAACATGCCAACCCCGAAGTGGTGAAAACTTCAGAGATGGGTCTCACCTGCAAAAGCATCAATCAACCAACCCATTCTCTTTTTTGCACTCTCTAGAATGCTAAGTGTCATAGTCTACAAGGTTCATCATTGCCTTGGTGATTCATGCATTCTTGTGCAACACATGTTTTTTTTTTATAAAAGAAAACATTTGAACTTTCACTTCCTTTTGAATTGGAAATTGCAAAAGTTTGAATAGCATGGAAGGAAACAGAAAGGAGGAGGAAGTAAATAAATAAATAAAAATTAGAATAGGGAACTAATCTAATGGCCTAGTTGGAAATATTTGAAACAATAGGTTGAGAATGATTCTTAAAAAGGCTTCAACTAAAGTTTTGTTTGGAGAATCAAATATGAAATTGGTTTTGTGCTATAATTTATATGGAATATAAAAGTTTTCAATATTTTTAATTATTGTTCAAAATACTTTATAGAAAATAATTGAAAATATCTTAATTTTGTTTTCAAAAATATTTTGTATCTAGAATATATATTTTTTGAAGGGTTATTTGATTAAAAGGGCATTTCAAAACCCAATTTTTGAAATTTAACCTCACCCCTTTTTTGACATCATTTGGACAAAAATGCCCTCATCATTTTCTTGTAAAATAACCATTTCTTTTAAAACTTACATGTAAATACTTAAAATAGAAAATAGTATTTATGTAAAAAATGAGTTACTTTCCAGAAAAAAGTAAATATTTTAACTAAATATTTTTTTTTTAATTAGAAAATGATTTTAAGTTTGAAAGAATGTGATAGTACTATATCTTTTTTAAAAATAATTTTCAAACAAAACCTAAGATTTAGGTACAAGTGAATAAGATTACTTCTGTCGTAAGGTAATTATTACTTTTTTATGTATTAGTAATGATCATTTTGAATTATTAAATGAAATTTTATCCTTTCTTATAAGTATATGTTAAATCACAATTTAAAAAAAATAATTTCTAATACCATTATGAGATGTTTGAAATGAATGAATAGAGAAATAGGCCCATTTATTATTGTATTTGAATTTTTTTTTTCTAGAGAAATGAAATTGATGTTAAAAAAAAAAAAGAGACTTAGGCATAAATGAATAAGATTATTTTTGTCAATTGACTAATTTTGATTCATCACTGCGTTTTATATAATATTAGAAAAATACTTTTGAATATAATATTCAAAATTGCTTTTATAGGAAAAACTACTTTTCTATGACAAGGACTTTTTCGAGTTATTGGAATGAAATTGTATCCTTTATGTGACAAGTTGCATTTATCGAAATTTGCAAGTGTATAGTAAAATAAATAAATAAATAAATGCAATGTACAATTATTTTGTCAAAAGTAAGTTATATTATAAATTAAATTTTAAAACTTTAAATAAGACTTTGTTAAATTTCAATTCAATCCAATCCATAGACTGGCTAGTCTATCATCAACTAATTGTTAAGGTTTTTAGGTGATTGTTGAAGGATCAAATTGCTCAAATGATTACACTATCTATTGTCCGATAGCTCAACAGATCAAGAGTATCCTCAATTAGTACCAAGTTCGATAATCATTATCATTTTCATACCTCGACATTGTCGAATTAACACGTGCTCCTTTATTTTATATTTTTATAAAATTATAATTTTTAAACTCCAAATGATTAAGCATTGACTAGGTTTGACTTTTTATGAATTTTGAAAATCATGTGAACTTTTAATAGAACTCTTAGAAGATTTGTTTTCATTTAAAATTTTTAGTAGAATTTGGATGAAATTTTCATTAAGCAAAAGAATTTAGGTTACTTAGACAAGTTTTATGTTCCACCTTACATGTATAAGGACATAATATTAATTTTTAAATTGGAAATCCTCTAGTCTTGTGACCTTGACTTGACTTATCCTTCAAATACTTTGTCAATTTTAATAACCTTAGACAACACTTAAGCTCACCATTAAATGTTTACCATTTATTTGTAATCATCAAATTTAGTCATTCCATTTTTTTTCTTAATAAATACTCTCCAAATCGAGCAAGATTTAATAGTTAGATTTATTAATAAATCTATTAATTTTAAAAAAATATGAAAAAAAATTTCAAATTAAAATTGGTTTAGAATGAATGTGCAGATGCTTTTTCTATACGCATAATTATATTGTTATAAATTTTCTTATTAAGCAGATAGATTTTAATAAAAAAATGTATTTTATGATTTTATTATAATATTAAGATTCATATTTGATCAAAATAAATATATTTTTAAGTTTTATTTTTAATAAGATATGAATTGAATTGAATTGATATCAATATAAATTGAATCCATAATTTTTAAAAAATCCAAAAAAAAAAATAATTAAATTTTATTTATTCAAAAGAGTTTTCTAATTTTTATTCCTTAAAAAATCACTTTTTTTTTTTTTGTTAAAGAAAATGAAAGACTCTTTTTTATTACTTAAAAAAAAAAAATCGTTTTTTATTATTTAAATTAAAATATCTTTTAAAAATTAAACTGTTTTTTATTCATTTCCTACTTTCCCAAATTCCAAACGGACCGGCAGCAATACAATATAAAGCATAAGACAGGAGCCTCTCACCAACGGTATTAACGGTTTGTGGAGGCTGACTTGGTCAAGGCCACAGGCCCATTTCTCTCTCTCTCTAAGCCCCAAGGCGTCTCTCATTCGGTGGCTCTCTCGCCACCCCCATCCACAAACTTTCAAAAAAGACAATGAACACATCCCAACAACAACCCATTAGGAAACCACCCAAACTCAGCCACACAAAATCCACCGGAAAATCTCGCCGCCGGCTCTGAGAATTCACCTCATTTCCCACCTAAATAATGACCCTTGCTTTATCTTCTGTTTTCTTTTTCACTGTCGTCCTTCTTTTTCCGTTCAGTTTCTCGATGTCGGATTCGGAAGCTTTGCTTAAGCTCAAGCAATCTTTTACCAATACTAATGCTCTCGATTCTTGGGAGCCTGGTTCTGGGCCTTGCACTGGAGATAAGAAATGGGGTGGACTGGTTTGTTTCAATGGCATTGTCACAGGTCTTCGTTTGGTAGGAATGGGATTATCCGGGAAAATCGACGTCGAAGCTTTGATTGCGATCACGGGTCTTCGGACCATCAGCATCGTAAACAATTCTTTTTCGGGTTCCATCCCGGAATTCAACCGATTGGGGGCATTGAAGGCCATTTTCATATCTGGGAATCAGTTTTCCGGCGAGATTCCGTCAGATTACTTTGCGAGAATGGCTTCTTTGAAAAAACTATGGCTTTCCGACAATAAATTCACCGGCTCAATTCCTTTGTCAATTCAGATTCTTTCTCATCTCATTGAGCTGCACCTTGAAAACAACCAATTCACCGGAACTATCCCGGATTTTAATCTGCCAGCGTTGAAGTCGCTTAATCTTTCGAATAATAAATTAGAGGGAGCCATCCCCGATAGTTTATCGAAATTTGGTGGGAGCGCATTTGCAGGCAATGCGGGACTGTGTGGGGAAGAATTGGGAAATGGGTGCAATGATCATGGGATTGATCTCGGCACAGACAGGTCCCACAAGGCCATTGCAGTGATCATATCAGTGGCTGTCGTGATTATATCCCTTCTAATCATCGTGGTTTTTCTGATGAGGAGAAGAAAAGAGGAAGAATTCGACGTGCTTGAGGATGTTGACGAGTCAGTTGAGGTGCGAATATCGGGGTCTAGCAGAAAGGAGGGATCAAGCACCAGCAGAAGGGCCTCAGGCTCGAGCCGGAGGGGCTCCAACCGTTCGAGCCAGGTCAAGAGCAGCATGAAGGAGGACATGGTGGTGGTGAATGAAGAAAAAGGTATTTTCGGGATGTCGGACTTGATGAAAGCTGCTGCTGAGGTGCTTGGAACTGGCAGTTTGGGGTCGGCCTACAAGGCGGTGATGGCCACCGGCATTGCGGTGGTGGTGAAGAGGATGAAAGAAATGAATAGAGTAAGCAAAGAAGGATTCGATCTGGAGCTCAGGCGACTGGGCAGCCTGCAACACCCCAATGTTCTAAACCCTTTGGGTTACCATTTTCGAAAAGAGGAGAAGCTTATCATCTACGAGTACATTCCCAAAGGCAGTTTGCTATTTGTACTCCATGGTAATGAATTCAAACATTCGCTGATCAATACTTTCAAGTTGTTTTTAACAATAAATTTCTGTTCACAACTAAAAAATCAAAAATAATTTTCTTCTATTACTTTTTTTAATATAAAAATTATTGATTAGATTTCACGGTATTCAATTATTATTTTTTAATTAATTTTAGTCACCTCCCCTAGGATTTAGCTAAATGTGCTTAATCCCAATAGATTTAAGATTTTATTAAATATCTCATTTATGTGGTGTTTGTTTTTTTACTTAATTCTAAATAAAATTTTATTGTTTAATAGTGTTAAATATTAGACTGTTTATTTTTATAATATTTTATTTCTATTAATCATTAAAAAGAAAAAAAAAAAAAGTATGTTTCTTTTTCTAAATATTTTGACTTTTTTTATTTAGCAAAAAATTTATAATAAGTTATAAAAAAAGTAGAAAAACAAATAACTTAAAATCTGAAAGCAAATCATTTTCAGCAAAAAATTAAAAAAATTAACACCCTCTTACTTTAAGTGGAAAAAAAGATGAGTAAAAATAGAGCATATATTTAATGATATTAATAGAAGACAAAATGTAATTAAGATTTTGGCTAAACTTTGACTTGATATACTTTATCTACATGCTATTTCAAATGATATTCATAATAGACGCTGAATATGAAGTTTGTTGAGTGTACTCTCTCATTTAGTATTAAAACATTACCTTAATTTGACTTGATATATAATATGTGTTGATTATCAATAAATTTAAGTTTTTTTTAAGTTATATTGATTAATTACTTATACTAATTATAGTGATATTTTCTATGTCTCAAATTCTTAAATCCTACTATGTTATGCATATCATTGATGTATTACTCAACAATTTAAGCTAATTTTATGATATTAGGTGATCGAGGACCCTCCCATGCGGAGCTCAATTGGCCGGCGCGTTTAAAGATCGTTCAAGGGATCGCTCGAGGATTGGGCTATCTCCACACCGAGCTAGCCTCATTGGACTTGCCCCATGGCAATCTCAAATCAAGCAATATCCTTCTCACCTTCGACCACGATCCATTACTCTCAGACTATGGATTTAGCCCATTGATCAGCGTCAGCTCTGTTTCACAAGCCTTGTTCGCCTACAGGGCCCCCGAGGCCGTCCAGGACAATCAGATATCGCCCAAGTGCGACGTCTACTGCCTGGGAATCGTCATTCTTGAGATCCTTATCGGAAAATTTCCCACGCAGTATCTAAACAACAGCAAAGGCGGCACCGACGTGGTGGAATGGGCGGTGTCCGCCATTGCAGACGGGAGAGAAGCTGAGGTATTCGATCCCGCGATCGCAAGCTCCAAAAACTCCATGGAAGAGATGGTGAAGATCCTCCACATCGGCGTCGCTTGCGCCGAGAGCAACCCTGAGCAGCGGCCGGACATAAAGGAGGCCATTAGAAGGATAGAGGAAATACATGTAGAGGGAGGCGGCAGCGGAGGAGGAGCTAGCCATGATAGAACCATTCAAGTTCTGCCGTCTCTCCGGGACGGATACGGAGAAGTGCCGGTGGCAGCACCGCAATCAATCCCTCGGGAGGAGTATGGCGAGATCTCTCTGAATGGATCCGACAGCCTCGAAGAGAACCCCGGCGCCGGGCACCGCAGCGACAACTTCTCATTTTCCATTTCCTAACGAGCTGTTTTAATTTCAGCAGTATGTTTGGGAGCAGATTCAAGAAAGAAGAAGAGTACTGCAGAAGGCTTTACTGAAGTGATGGAATGTGGATGAGTGTGAAAGCACAATTCTTATACCATAAATCATGTAAATCCATGAAGGGCCTTCCTGATTGTAGGAATCGCTTTGAGAAAAACACATGGAAATTGCCTCCAGAAATTTATTAAGAGTTCATGTAGATATACATATATAGTTGTAATATTAGAATGATTAAAATATAAATATTGGTAAAAGGATTAAAATATAAATTTTGGATTAATTTCGCCCGGACCGTAAAATTTGATGTAAATACAACGATGGTAAGATTGATTTTAAATTTTATCGGTTAGCACTCCTATAAATATATTTCCTATATAGATATTTTCTTAAAAAAAAAAAAAAATTTAGGAAATATACTTCGAGGTATTTATATTAAACTTCAAGAAGTATGATACTTTATTTAACATTTCAATAAAATATAAAACACGTCATTAAAAATTATACGAAAAATGGTGAAAATGATATCAATTTGGATCGAATAAATTCTTGAACTAGATATCAAAAGGGTATTTGATAAATAACTTAATGACTTAATAACTTAATTTAATTCCTTGAATTAGACATTGAAAAGTATATTGACGGAGAACTTAATAACTTAATTAAAGGATGCAAGTTAGATTTTTTATTTTTTATTTTTTTAGTTTTTTAGTTTTATTTTTTATCATCTAATGCCAATCCATTAACCACACAAGGCCCATTGTCTTGGCCCATATAAAAGGGCTATGAGATTGGGTTGTAAAGAGCACAAAGCCCATTGAGACTCCCAAGTTCCAACTGATTGACAGTTCTGAAAGAAAATTAGTCAACTCTTATCTGCCACAGAATCATAGGTGACTGATTACAGCTGGAGATCGGATTCAATATTTATTTATTTATTTATTTAAATAAAGCACACAACAGTAGCCCACCTGTGCCCTAAAATAATCCCCATTAACTATTTTGGAATTTCTTCATTATCCTTTTCCCATTCCCAATCATCCCTTACTTAACCATTGAGCCAGACTTATGGTTTGGGCACTCATTTCTTCTATTAATAATATTTTTATTAAAAATACGATAATATTTTTAACAAAAATTAATTTCCAAAAAAATCACCAATGAATCATTTTCCAAAATTTTAAAAATAGTTTTTAAAAATTTATTAAGTAATATCATACTTCCAAATATCATAAAACATTTTTAAGCCTCTCAAAATCTTACCTTAAATCTAATAAATGATACAATTAATATTTAAACTAATTTTTTAAAAATATTTAGACAAAAATATTTTTAAAAAAGTATATTTTTTCACAAGCATATATTTAGTTAAATTCTTATAAATATCAAATTAAAAAGTAAAAATTAAAAATACTAATTTTTTTTTCCATCACTTGATTTTACTATAAAAAATAATAAAAAATTAAATATAATTAAATTTAGTTAAAAATGATGTATTTTAAAATTATTTATTTATTCTTTATATAACATAATAAAAATAAGTAAAATTAATTTATAAAAATAATTTATCGACTTTAAATTTATTTTTTATTTTTTATTTTTTAATTAAAGTTTTATTTAATATATATAAATCGATTAACATTTTGCCCGTGATTCTCTCGATTTGTTTTTAATCCATCATGCACCACTCGTGCAACCTCTAATTTAACAATAATTTTCTCTTCTCTAGATTATTGTTAATTAATTATCTCAATCAATGCTTGGACCACTCACAAGATTCACAAAATAAATGATAATAATTAATTAATTAATTAATATGGTACATCTTTATTAATGTATGTAACCTTGTTGGCAGCTTAAAGAATTGAATCATGTCACCTTCATTAATTAAATCAGCAATTTTAAATTAATTTTTATTATGATTATATTATTTTAGGTTTGTGAGCGCGTGCGTACACGTGAATGTTGGCCTATCTTGGGTGTGGATTGGTTGATTTAATTAAGCACACCATTAAGCTAATTGAGTTCAACAAGAAAGCCTCTTATGCGATCTTTAAATCACTTAATTTAAGTCATTTTGATTAGGACATTTTTAGTGCGTAAATTGAAAGAAAAAAAAAAAGATCTCAATCTATTAAGAATTAAATTTGGAAAGGCATGCAATTTTTTTTATTTATTAAAGCCAAAAACATGTTGGGAAAATGGAAAAAAAAATCTTAGGGTGTGTTTGGGACTGTTTTATATTTTTTAGAATAAAAAACATAAAAAACGTGTTTGATAATAAAAAAATGTTTTCTATTTTTTGTTCTTTAAGAACAAATAATAGAAAATATAATGTTTTCAGATAATATTTTTTAATTATTTTTTTTTTATTTTTACTTATTTTCTAAAAATTGTTTAATAAAATAATTATGTAAATATGTAAAATGATTAAAAATAAAATACTACATACAAAAATTATTTTTAAAAATATTTTAGATTTCTTTTGTTCTACAAAAATAGACAACAATTTTTAAAAACTATTTTTTAAAATAATTATCAAATACATTCTTAATCTCTAGTTTGTTTTACAATAAAATAAAAAATAAAAAATAAAAATCATTTAAAAACTCGGTGTTATGTTTTCAAAAACTAGTTTTTGAGAATAATTTTTAAAATCAAACTATTGAAAATAAAATTTAATTTAAAATTTAAAATATGAAAAACAATTTTTTATTTATTTATTATCTATGAAAGTATTATTAAGATGCAATAATGTGATGCTTAAACTTGGTGATTGATCAATACAAATGATGATGATATAAATGTGAAAGTAGGCTTGATCTATTTTGTTAGCCCAAGGGTTCTCCTAATCGGGTTTTGATGATAACAAATCATGGTTAAGTGACTAATTATTTTACATTGATAAGAATCTCAAGCATAAACTCAAAAATTCATTAAGGACCAAACGAATACGGGATCGAGATTTTTTGGAAGACTTGTGATCATAGGAAATGAATGTAAGATGATTGCATGAGTGCATTTAGGATGATCATACCTTTTCATGCATCTTAGAAAACTCGGCTTATTCTTTAAAATTTGATTTTCTTAAAAACCCGAGTTTTATCAAATATACCTTAGGCAAATTGATTCAAAATTGGCATATTAACTCACCTAAAGACCTTGCCTAAGTGTTGGAAAAGAAAGAAATTAAAAAAGATAGGTTTTCGGGGCCAAAAGGCTCAACCGGTCAAGGCTATGGCCAACCGGCTCAACCGGTTGCCTTTATCCGATCGAGGTCCGGTCAAGGGAGACACAAAAACCTTCTCTCTCTCCCAGTAGCTTTCTCTTCCCGGTCGAGGTCCGATCGAGGCAACGGTAACCTATCATGCATTAAATGCTCCAACGGCTAGTGATCCGATCGACCCTTTGCTCGTCCGGTCGAGGCTACCTTCTGCTACTTTTGACTCCTAAGCTTAGAAACCTATAAATTGAGAGCCTCACTTCATTTATGACAAAGAGAACCTTTGCAATCAATTGTCTACCTACCTGTTCTTGATAAAAAAGCTCTCATTTCTTTCTTAGTGCATTAAATCATCACTTGCATATTTTTACTGCATTATTGTGAATCATCCTAACCTTCTCTTGTATTTGAGTCATCCTTAAGCTAGGTTGAGAGTTTCATCTTTGTATAAACTGAGTGTGAAAGCCTTCAAGTGGTTCAAATCTTGAAGAGATTGTGTAAGAGTCCATTAGAGCCGGAATCCAAGTGTAAGAAGATTGAAAACTTGATTGAAATTTCAAGTTAATGGAACGCTTACTCGGTTAAGAGATTGAGGAGAGTGGACGTAGGCAAGGAAGTGCCGAACAACTATAAACCCGAGTTTGAATTCTCTAACTTTATCTCTTTCCTTTATTTATTTTGTGCATATATTATTGTGCGGAAAAAGTTTTTGAAAAACTCAATTCACCCCCCTTTTGGGTGTTTTCCATAATTTTTTATAACCTTTATTTTATCATATTTTTAATTAATGTTGGATATAGTAATCGATACAAGAGTTAACATCATTGGTTTGAACCATAAAGCTTATAAGCCATATGCTTCCACTTTTCTTTAGATATATTAAGAAATATATATATTTGCAAAAGGGTTTGATATAATAACATATTCAAAAGGTGTGAAATACTCAAAGAACCGACATTATCCACCATAATTTTGGTGAAGGTGTGAATTTAAATAAGCTTGCTTGTTTGATCGTCTGATTTAAAAATTGAAAACTATTTTTAAAAATTTTTAATATTATTTGATCATTATTTTTTGAAAATAATTCTTAAAAATAAAGTGAAATAGATAATAATTTTTAAAATATAAGTAGGAGTTTTTTTTGCTAATTTTTTATATTTTTTTAAAAAACATAAACTCATTTAGTCATAATTTTTTAAACTTATTTTTAAAAACAATTTTTTTATTTTTTTAACTTAAAAATAGCTTTTAAAAACAAATTTCAAAAAATATAACTAAACCTAACATTTGATTGGGAAAGAAAATAATAGAAGTTGTGATTGAGATTCAAAGACTTAAACAGAGCATTGAGACTTTCCTTTCATGTATACACTTCACCCCTGAAAATTCTGGTTGTGATTGGTGGAGAGAGACTTAAAAGAAGATTAGCTCAAAAGGCAACAGGATTCTTGAGTAAAAGCTTTTTTTTTTGGGCAATAAAGTGATCCTTACCCTCCAAAAGCTTTGTGATATTTTCTCAGCTGCCAAGCAAGACCATACAGGATCTTGGAATTTCCCCACCTTCTTAATTATTGCCCAAATATGCTGCATTTTTCACCTAATTTTATTGGTTTTTGACTTATATAGTAGTCTACCTTTAAAAATGAAAAAAAAATTCCAAACACGAAATGGACCCTTTTTGCTTTGTGGGATTCTATAAAAGTGGAGGGTGCTTGGGTTTGCACCTATGAAAATGTGAGGAAAAATGTAAAAGCAAAAAGGAGGTATTAAAAATAAGAAAAAAGGGAAAGGAAAAGAAAAGGGACAGTTTTAAATTTAATATTTTTTAAAAAATTTATTTTATTTTTTCTTCTAAAGGAAGAACGTGAAAATAAATGAATATTTAAAACTTTTGTAATAGATAAATATTTGCTAAAACATTACTTTTATTTCTAAAGAGGTTTCGATATTACTTTTTATTATATTATATTGTTTATAGTTACTATTTATATAATAAAATTGGGTTAATTTCATTCCATTTGGAGGTTTTTATTAAATGCATTTAATTTTTATTGATGTCTTAATAAAAATAATTATTCAACATATTTTTTTTCGCCTATCTAAATCTTAAGATTATGTTTGGTTCACTGAGAATAAAAATAATAGAAATAAAATAAAAAATAGATAAAAAATAAAAATAAATTTAAAATTAATAAATCATTTCACTTTAAATTTATTTCATTTATTGTAATTTTTTAATAAAAAATAAGTAATTAAAGAATACATAAATTTAAATTAATTTTAATTTCTTTTTATATTTTTCATATGACAATGAAACATGAGAAAATTAATTTTTTTTAATATTTTTTTTTTTCCTTAATACCTTTTTAAAAATAAACATAATATAAAATTATTCTTCTGATCCAACTTCAGTTTCTTTTCTCCTCTTCCCATTCATCTTCTTTCTCAAAAATTTATTTCTTTTCAGTGGAATTTTATTTATTTATTTATTTAAAATATTTTTAAAAAATAAAGGAAAAAAGATGAAGGGAAAGAAAAGAAAAATAATGAAGAAGAAAAAAAAAAGGTTGAAAAAGAGGGTAATTTTATCCTTTTATATTTATAAATTTTTTTTTAAAAAAGCAAATGTTGGGAGAGTTTTTATGAGTATGTTTAACAAATTTCTTAAATAAAATATAAATATTTTAATTTTTAAAAAATAATTCAATTAGGTAAAAATACCAGCATTCATGGGATTTCATGATTCCACAGCCAAAACAAGCTGGCTGGAACCAGTGTCCTAGGCATTTTAAACACGTTTTTCTAAGCCGTCCCAACCTCCCAAAAATTAAATATAAGTAAATAGAATAATGCACTGCCACCACTTATCATACAACTTCATGCAACTCTGTCATAAAATTCTACCCCTTATCTTTTTTTCTTTTTTTTTTTTGTACTAAAATAAATTAAAATAGAAAATTAACATGTATAATTAAATTTTGGTTTAAATACACTTTCCGTTTCATTTTTATTTTTTAACAACCATAATTACTCACCACTCATTTCTTTTTCATTAAACGTATTATTTCGGAATGTGAAGAGACAGATATAATTTAAATTAAAGAGGGGAAATGCAAACATGGAAAGACTAGATAGAATTTAAGTTCATATTTAATAAATTAATTGGAAGAATACAAATTACGGAAATGGGGGTTTAAATTGGAAACTAAGGTCTGATGTCAGGTTAAACTATAAATTTTTTTTTTTTTACCTTAAACTTTTAAGATTTACACTTAATACACATACCATGCCCCTTAATATTAAGGATTTCTTGAATTAATTTTACTTCCTCAAGTGTTATTAAATATGGTTTTATTTATTTTTTAAGAAAAAAACAAAAATAAATTTTAATTATTTATAAAAATAAAATTTTGCTAATAAACACAAATATGAAAATTATTTTTCTAAATTCATTGTCAAGATATTGCACATTTATTTGTAATCCAAAGTTTTAAAATATTTTTATATTTTCAATTATTTGACGTGGCATTAAAAAAAAAAAACAAAAACATCTAACTTGTGTTTTAAAACAATAACCTAATTTCAAAACAATTTTTAAAAAATGTTTTCAATAAAAAAGACTCTTATCAAATGTATTTAAGATTTTTATGATGATTTATTTAAAAAGTATTTTCATAAAACAAAATTAAAGATTTTATTTTGGGAAAAGGAGGAGTCGGCCTTTATGATAAAATGGATGCTTTACTCGATTTGTAGACGCCTCACTTTTGAAATGGAAAGCTTTATGGGATATGGGATGATAGAGTTGTAAGCCATATGATTGGATGGGCAATATGGTAATTGCATAGATAAGTAAAAATTTCCACACTTATTACAACCATTTGTAATATAATATTTCAGGTAAAATCCCGGCAATTTCGGCTGGATAAACTTGGGATGATTCCACCGCCGGCCGGCGAGGTCAAAGTCACTCTATTTTTCTCCTTTGTTTTTCCACAAAAGCCCATCCTCCCTCTTTCTCCGAGTCCAGACAAAGCCTCAGCTGCCTTACAAGACTCTCTTTCTCTCAAACCCTTTCTGAATAATATCTCACTCTCAGCTTCCTTCCACAATTCAACTAAGCTTCTGTCGCCGGCGGAATCGGTGCCGCCGTAAGAATCACGTATTCATCTGATAAAGTTTGGTAGATTTTTTGTTTTTCTGGTTTTTATTTTTGTTTTGATTTTTTGTTTTCAGATTCTGAGGGTTGAGGTGTTATCCGGAAATGGAACCGCCGGAAAGTATTACGTTGGATGCTGCAGAGAAGATAATCTTGCGGTGGGACTCGACGGCGTCGGAGGAGACGACAGATCGGATGATCTTCGACGGCGATCGGCGGGAGGTGGATCAGTATTTGCAGGCCGTGGATGAAATCCAGCGGTCGATGTCGGCGGCGACGATTTCCGACGGTGACCGTAAAGGGAACAGCACTATCCAGATCGCCATGGCGCGGCTGGAGGATGAGTTTCGGAGCATTCTGATCAGCAACACCAGTCCGCTGGAGACTGATTCGCTTATCGATTCAAGTTTTTCGACTCACTCGAGTTCGATAAACGTACACAGTGGTGAATTTGAAGAGTACCCGGAGGATGAGCGTGTGCTGAGGCAAGTCGGAGAATCACCAAAAGCAGGCGAGTCGAGTTCGAGAGCGAGCGCGAGTTATCGATCTACGAATAGTATTCGCGAGCTGGATCTGATTCCAGCTGAAGCAATCGACAATCTTCGATGCATAGCCGAGAGGATGATCTCTGCCGGATATCACCACGAGTGCGTTCAGGTGTACGGGAGCGTACGGAAGTCAGCTGTGGACTCGAGCTTTCGACGGCTCGGTGTCGAGAATCTGAGCATCGGCGATATCCAACGGCTGGAGTGGGATGTGTTGGAGGTGAAGATCAGGCGTTGGATAAGAGCCGCTAAAGTGTGCGTGAGGATTCTGTTTGCTAGCGAAAAGAAGCTTTGTGAGCAAATCTTCAAAGGTCTAGACACCGCTACCGATAATGCTTGCTTCATAGAAACTGTTAAAGGTCCAGCAATTCAACTCTTTAAATTCGCTGAAGCGATAAGCATAAGTCGGAGAACGCCGGAGAAGTTGTTCAAGATGCTGGACCTTCACGATGCTTTATTGGACCTGTTACCGGATATTGATGCCGTTTTTGAATCAGAATCGTCAGAATCTATTCGAATTCAGGCAGCTGAGATCCTATCACGCTTGGCGGAGGCAGCCAGAGGGATATTATCGGAATTTGAGAACGCTGTGCTCTCTGAGCCTTCGAAGGTTCCAGTTCCGGGTGGAACAATTCACCCCTTGACTAGGTATGTAATGAATTATATCAATTTGATATCTGATTACAAGCAAACCCTCAATGAGCTTATAGTGTCAAAGCCCTCAA
Source organism: Vitis rotundifolia (assembly GCA_030254885.1). Taxonomy (NCBI): domain Eukaryota; kingdom Viridiplantae; phylum Streptophyta; class Magnoliopsida; order Vitales; family Vitaceae; genus Vitis; species Vitis rotundifolia. Next base: position 589,592 of record CM058159.1, read on the forward strand.
CCGGGTCAAGATACTCCGGCGACCAGACTATGCCGGATATGGATTTTGCAGAATTTGAGGGGCGAACTCCATTGGCGCTTCATTTGATTTGGATTATTGTAATTTTGCAATTCAATGTGGAGGGGAAGTCCAAGTGCTACAGAGATAACTCTTTGGCTCATTTGTTCATTATGAACAATCTTCACTACATTGTTCAGAAGGCCAAAGGGTCACAGGAACTGCGGGAGATTATTGGTGATGATTACTTAAAGAAGTTAACATGGAAATACCAACAGGCGGCTACTAGCTACCAGAGAACAACTTGGGTGAGGGTGCTGTATTGTTTGAGGGATGAGGGGTTGCATGTGAGTGGAAGTTTTTCCTCTGGAGTCTCAAAGAGTGCTTTGAGAGAGAGGTTCAAGGCCTTCAATGCTATGTTTGAGGAGGTTCATAGGACCCAGGCAATGTGGCATGTGCCAGATTCTCAGCTCCGGGAGGAGCTTCGGATATCTATAACAGAGAAGTTGCTCCCAGCTTATAGGTCATTTCTTGGGCGGTTCAGGAGCCATATAGAGAGTGGAAGGCACCCAGAGAATTACATCAAATACTCAGCAGAAGATTTAGAGACTGCTGTCTTGGACTTCTTTGAGGGATACCCGGTCTCACAGCACTTGAGAAGGAGATCTCAGTGAAGGAACGAAAAGAGTTTTACAAAGTAGAAGCTAGGACACATTCTTTGAATTTTTGATGGCAGTATTTGGGCGATGTGGTGCTGGTTACTCTGGGATTTCCTGGGCATTCAGATTCTTACACTATTTTATTATCAGAAAACAGGGGGAAGAGAGGAAGATGGCTAAAAGTGGCTTGCTTTCTTGAGCATTTTTATGCATTTTCCTATCCTTTCCTTTTCCTCAATCTCTCTGGGACTTAACTTGAGGGTCATGGCTAAGAAGAAATGAAGGGATTGGATCGTCATATTTAGCTTTCCAGAATAGCCATGCCTATCAGCCTGATGCTCCTGCCCTGTAAGCATGTTGTTTGATTTGTTACTACATTCTAGATTTTGTTTCACTTGTTCATATGTGAATTGTTGGATTGTGTGTTTTCCTTTATTGTTTATGATATTTATAAGCAATTTTCTTCTCTAATTTTGTACCAGGTTATTTTATGGCCTTGATTGCCATTATATTGAAAAAGGAACCTAGATAAGCTTTAACTATCTAACAAAGTTAGGTATTTTGATGCTTTGAGAATTGAGATTTTGGGTTAGATGGGACCAAGCCTTCTAAATTAGTCATTGACTGTGAAGTGGCTTACAAGGTCTCAGATTTATGGGCTAAGCAAGTAGCACATGTATGGTTAGTGAGATTATGAACCACATAATGTACAATTCTATTATGAATGAATCTACATGGTTCTTTCCTGATTAAATTCTTCCACCTCATTCAGAGTATAGTTCTTCTTAGGATTGCCTACACTTAACGCATCATTAGAACTTCCCTAGCTTGGTTATGCCGCTTCAAGATGTTCTACAAAACGAGGCTTCATTATTCTTGTGTCATACTTCTGTAATTTCTGTTCCAGTACTTACTTTATATTCAAGTGCATGCTTCCTATTACTCCATAGTAGATATAGAAACTTTTGGGAATTATAGCTCTTGGATTGTATTATTAATATTGGAATTTCTGAGAAGAGTTCATCTAGAATCCATACTAGATTTTTTGGTTGTCTAACACTCTGACATCCATGGAAGGAGTAATAAGTGGTTTATTATTCTTTCTTTTTATATATATAAGGAACTGATTGTTGATTCAGTTCCACTTAAGAGTTTTAGTAGATTTGGTCAACATTGGGGGAGTGCTGCTAGAACTTTAACCAGAAATCCATATTACAGTTGTCAGTTTCTTAAAATCATTGCATTTGTACATTATTCTCTACTTCGCATGAGGAATGAGTTGGTGATCTAAATTTCGTTTGGCTCAAGTAAAATCGAACAGAGAGAATCTAGATAAACTTTAGTCAGTGGAATATTTGATCTTACAAGTACATTACCTCCTCAATGTAAACTTTTGTTGAGTGAATTTAAGATCTCATAAGCCGGCCTTTATAGTTTCCTAGTCTTTTTAAAACTAGTCACCTTTTAGTTCGCAGGCCTTGGTGAAATTTGTTCAAACTTCAAAGAGTATGATTCAGTAATTTGTCCATGGGTTTAAAAATAACATTTCAAGCATTTTCGGACTCTCTTTTGAGCCTACGAGAGCCAGTTCCTTCCCATTCCTATTCTTGTCTGCCGTCCGACAACAATCCATATCATAGGCTTTTCTTAGTCAAAATTAGATATTATTTGAAACTGTTTCCACATTTGGTTTTTTATTTTTATTTTTTAATTTAATTTAATTTTTTATTTCTGTAAATAGCCTTGGTATCATTAAAAAATCTGGTCTTGTTTACTTCTAGAACTTGATAAGTTAGGTAGAACTGACTATGATGGATTTGGGCCAAACAATATTTATACGAAGTACACACCCATCTTGACTCCTGAGGTAACAACTCTTAGCACGTTTTAAAGCTGTTTCTTTGTCAATCTTATTAAAAATGGTCTGGGATTGCTGCTTCTGAAATTCTGAAATGAGATTCAATGAAACTATACGATATAGATATAAAAAGAACCATCTTTATATCTTATATATAAAGAACTATCTTTATATCATAATCTTTTTCAACGAGCTTCAATGTTATTAATATTTTCTATAATATCTTTACGCCAATATTGCTATTGATTTATGTTTACCACCCAATCCTACAAATTACGAATCCAACTAGTAAGGGACATCTTTGGACGACTAGAAGAGTCCTCGCACCCGCCGCCCAACATCCCCCCTCTTTTCTTTTCTCTGTCTCCCTTTTTTTTTTTTTTTATCCCAATCAAAGTTGTCAACTCGAAGAGAAGAGACTTTTTAAGTCAAGGACCCAATGAGAAGAAAGTTGCTAGTGTTTGATAATTAAATGACTTTCAATGTGCAAGACTTGAAGATGTCAAACAGGTGGGTCGGTCTATGCATATGGGTTATATATATATATATATATATAATCTTAATTTTTCTCTCTCTCTAACTTCCTTCCAAAAACTTTCCACGCAGTTCTGTCAAACAAAATGCTTCTGCCTAACAAAATTCTTCTGTGATATTATTAGGTGTACGAATGTGCAGGTAGGCTTCCAACAAATTTACTTGAATTCATCAGCCCTCTACCATAAGTCAGGAAGAAGATTAGGATGAGTGAAACTTCCTTTTCAATTAACTTCTCCGAGTCAAAAGACACCATGGTTGGTAATCATATACAAGAATAAACTTGTAAGAGAATAGCAAGCCTAACATATTGGATGGTCTTTTTATGGAGTTGAATTGAGGTATTGAAGTTTAAAACTAAGCATCAGAAGAAGGTATTTGTCTTTCTGATTGCTCCACATTAGGCAAGAATCTCCCACACTTCCATTCAGCTTACTCTTTCTCCCTTTTTTATTTTTTAATTTCCATTTTTATCTGTTAGTTAAGCTTCTAATTACGGCAATCTTCCTTATATATAAGTAGGACATAATTAGTATTATTCTCCCTAGCACCCATGCCAAAATTTGTGATGATCAAGCCAATAAGGCGTCTGATGTCTTTTGACTATTATAAACAGGATTACTTTTATTAGAAAAAATACTTTAAAACACTTATAATATTTTGAACTTTAACAAAATTTAAAACACTTATAATATTTTATGAAAAAATACTTAATAAATGATTTTACCAAAAACATTTTTGAAAAGAACAATTCAATTAAGAACTCGTTTAATAGTGATTTTAGAAAACATTTTTAATCTTTTTAACACTTGAAATTTATTATAATTTAGAGTGCGTTTAGAAGTGATTCAAGAAAGCGTTTTTAACATTTCTAATACTTAAATAATAAAAATTTTCAAGTATTAAAAATGTTAGAAACGCTTCATAGAATTACTATCAATAGTGCGTTTAGGAATAATTTTAGAAAATATTTTTAATATTTTTAATACTTGAATGATGAATTTTTTAAGCATTATAAATATTAAAAGTATTTCATAAAATTACTACCAAACGAGTCTTAAGTGTTAGAAATATTAGAAACGTTTTTTAAAATCATTCCCAAAAGCACTCTAAGATTGGTTTGACAATATTTTTATTAGTAATAATTTTAATAAAAGTATTTTCTTTAAAAGTATTTTTGAAATAATAATTAATCAAGTTAATTTTTATAAAATATTATAAGCGATTTTTTTTTTTTTTAAAATTTAACAAGTGCCTGATTTTTCTTGTTTTTTTTTTTTTTTTTCAATAGCTCTAAAATAAATGAGCTTGGCAATTCCAAATGGACCTGAAAAAGAAAAAGGTTGTTGAAACATGAAAAAGGTGGTTGTTGAAAGGGTGGAAGACCAATAGGTCCAATACCAGTGGGCTTTCATCAGCACCTTGTCTATTGATGACATAAGCATATCGTGGTTTAATGGCCACCCTTCCTTTCCATTCGTGTAAATTTCCATTCCTCAACAAGCTTGGCTTTGTAAGGTACAAAGCTCTTCCAACGCTTAAAAAGAAAAATGCTAACATGGTGATTTTTTATGGTGTGTCAAACTGTTCCACTTTCATCGTGTATAACCTACAAGAAAAGGTAAAATGGAGAAAAGGCTGTCGCCAGCCATGGTGTCGAAGATTATTGGCTATACCCAAAGATAACTCATCCAATAAATCAAAGTGTATAAGTATGACGGTGATGTTTTGTGAATTGGGAGAGAAGAGACAAAAATTTAAATCATGAATGACACAAAGTCCTACTTGATTAACTTTCCCTATTGTTTTTTCCAGTCAATAGAAACTCAGAAGTGGACCATTGGAAAGTAAAAGTCTAAAAGATGGAAGTATTCGTCATATGCTAACGTGGTGTGAGGAGCTCCTACACTTTAAAAAATTCCAAAGTTGAAAATCCAGCTTGTGTGTAATAAGAAATAACATCCTCTGGAAATATGAACTGTCCACCAAAAAGTGTAAATGAGTTGGAAAGGCAAAATAATGATGCGAGTCCCCAATATGTAACGCTTTCTAGGAGCAAGTTGCTGGTCCAATACTAAAAGGTAAATACTCCTCTCTTAAATTTTAATACTTGATTCAAAAGTCTATTTAAAAAAAGTGTTAATTGTAACCAAACACTTCAATATGACTAAAGTATGTTTGGCAGTTATTTTAGGAAACGTTTTTACCTCTTTTAACACTTGAATGATAAAAAATTGAAGTATAAAAAATATTAAAAACACTTCCTAAAATCACTACCAACCAGGTTCTAATTCTCTAGGAAGAACTATTAGATCCTCATTCCAATTTACTTACAAGATCACATCCCAAATTTTCATCTTCTTTTAACCAACACTGCTCAGAGGTTCTACAGGCCAAGCTGCGATCTGTAACAACAAAATTGGTTAGCTGTGCCCTGGCATGTTTCTCAATAGTGCAAATAACTACATTTGGTAAATCTCCAATGAATCTTTATTAACACAACCTCATACTGTCCTGGAAAACAATTAAAAATAAATAGTAGAGAGAAGTTTATATGGAACAGAAAAGAACAAGGTGAAGCTCTGGTTTGTGTGTGAATCTATTACTGAGCACTGTAAAATCCAACAAATATATAGTGGGGGGAAACTGGAAAGAGTACAAGATCTAAATGGACGTTCGCTCTATGACTGGTCTTATAAATTTTTTGATGCTAGGTTGAGGAGAGAGCAGCTGGAGGATTGTTACAAGGATAACTGAGGGAATACAATTTAAGGAAATGGAGGGAACCTGTTTTAAATTTGGCGTGGTTGTGTTTCACCTTATTCTGTCTTCTCTTCTTCCACATCCTCGCTTGGTAGCCCATTACCACCGTGCAAAGATCTGGCCTCTGGCCCCCCTCGAACGTCTTTCATAGGCATGGGGGATGGTTTTATAAGTGTCAAAGTATCATCCTTGTCGAACTCTTCACTCCCATCATCGGAGTAGGCGTACCTGTAAAACATAAAAATATTTGGACAAGGGTAAAAGAATTGAGCAATGATCAAATAGGAGAGGCATTGAATAAATAAATAAATAAATGAACAATCTTCTTGAAAAGATGTTTGTGGATCTAAAACCATAATCCTTCAGGGGAACTTTTGTCCCTCAAAGTGTGCTAATGTAACTAACAGTTGTCACATAACTTGAAAATTTGCCATTTGTCTTATCAATAAATAATATTTTACAAGCTTATTCATAGAAATACCAGTGAAAATTGAAACTCACCTCAAATATAAAGAAGTTTTAGGATCTGAGTTTGCTTATCCTCTACTAGGTTTTGTTTCCAACATGAATAAGTAGGTAAAGAAAATCACTCTTTCCAACATCTCAAATTGTTGTAGAAAAAAAACAACCTTCGTGAAAAGTCAAAGTTGAACTAAAACTAGAAAAGAAAAAAAGAACTCATTTTGATTTATACAAATATCAAAAGGGCATTTTCATATTAACTAGTGTTACAAGAACAGCAGGAATAAGAGAGTTTAATGAGAAAGAAATAATGAGATTAATAATAGCAAATATTTTGGTTCGAGAGTGATTTCTACAATGCTATAATGATGGGCATGATAATGGTATACTGTTGATGACCAATGATGGTAGCAGCACAATAGAACATCGCAATTCAATGGTAGGCATGGTGACAGGTGTACTTTGAGAAAATGTCATGAGGCTAGTGATGATTTCCATCCTGTGTACTGGTGGTACTGACACGTGATTCTATTCATGTGATAGTGGTGACTGCTGACCCTAACAACAATTTGAGGACAGTCAGGGTTTAGTAATGATGGTCATCATCATACAGCATATGCCAACCTAATCTTCCAACAAACTTCCAAAGACCCCGTAAGGCAACATTTTCGAAAAACAGTTCTCTTCATTAATACCATAGTTTTTAAAATATTCATCTTTCATTTTTCTTCAATTATTGCACAAAGACACTTAAATTTATTTTCAGCCAAAAGTCTATTCAAATGTGTTTTCTAATTTAAAAAATCATTTTTTATTTTTAAAAATGAAAAACTGTTTTACAAAACATTTACCAAACAAACCTAAATTTTGACCTGATCTAATGGTTAAATGAGCATTTATTTTGAAAACAGGCTAATTTTTTAGAGCAAATTTAAAACGTTTTTTGGTATTTCTTGCAAAATATTCTTAAAAACAATTGAAAACACAAAATATAGGTTAAAAACTTTTACATGTCCCTTCAGGGCTTTCACACAGAACAGACCAAGAAAACTTATTTTCATATTTAAGTTCCCAAACAGCATTTTGTTCTTGGAAATAACTGAAAACTATTCTCAAAAACTGATTTTTTTTATAAGCATTTTAAAAAATGTTGCCAAACAGGCCCTTGATTTTCTGAAACTCATCTGTCTTCTGGTTTTGTTCTCCCTTAAAAAGACAGCCACACCCACCAAACCTCGCTACCAAAAAAGATATGATATAAGGGACGCTCCAAAACTGGCATCCAAATCAAGCATACTATTTGGTGTTATATTAGACCAAACTACACCATTGATATGTGTTTGAGCTGATCTTAAACAAGACTCTTAAGTAGTAACTCCCATCTGGGGTTTAGGGACTAACAGTTATGAAGTTCTGGTCCACGTGACCCTGACGTAGTCTCTTAGCAAAGGCATCGATATGATTCAATCTTTTGTTCCTATTTCATTGCATTTTACCATTACTATGTTAACCAACTTTCTTCTAGCTTATATTGGCACTTACCAAGTACAAAAGGTCATACAAGAGCATAAGAGTTGGAAGAGTGAAAAATATCATCTAGCCTCAGCCCACCCAAACATGCTCTTTATAAAGCACTACAAGTTGGGGAAGGATAGTGGGTTGCAACCTTTAAGATTGATGCTAATGATATTGGAATCTCAATGTCAGCCATGGGAGTGGAGACCGCAATAGAACAAGGTTTCCATGGTCAGAAACAAATGGTCCTAATCCAAAGAACAACCCATTGACCTGTCAAATTTGTTTCTAGACAACAATACCCACGAGATTCTGACCCTGCATTTGATTGTGCCACTGTTCCCTAAATATTCCCCAAATTTGTCTATGTACACATTGGGTATTCTTAATATCTGCACAAAAAAGCCTTATCCCAAGTTCTGACTATTAGAAGGTACTTTGAACTTTTGTAAGAACATGGAAAATAACATCATATAACCATGGGAGAAAGAGGAAAGCAAACGAAAGGAGCCAAGCTTGTTACCTTGTTGAGTTTTGAGACGGTGCCCAAAGAGCACAGATGACACATAGGAGAGAAAAAGAAAGGACTTGCCAGAAGGCAGGGATGATCCATGCATTCTGCCACTGCTCATTGTACACATCACTTGACTTGAAATACAACTGCATGCACAAATAAAATTTGTTAAGAGTGACTGCATTACTAAAACAGGGAGCAGAAAAGGTGCAGACAGGAGGGGGCATATTTAAAGAAGTGAAGGCTATGTTTGGTTCCTGGAAAATTAGAGAGAAAATGCAAGGTAAAGAAAATAGAAAGGAAAAATAGAAATAACGAAAAAAATGAAGGAAAATAAAAAATAAATTTAAAATCAATAAATTATTTTTATAGACTACTTCAAACTCATTTTGCTTATTTTAACTCTTTGATATAAACATTAAATAATTTAAAAATACACAAGTTACTAACTAATTTTAATTTATATTTGATTTTCTTTGGTATTTTCCATAATTCAACCAAGCATGAGAAAATTATTTTTATTAGCATTTTTTTTCTTTCCATAGTCTTTTCTAAGAACCAAACATAACTTAAGTTTTCCTCATCCACATTTTCCCAGCAAATTTGATCCAACCCCTCCTGAAATGTCATAGTTTCCAGATGGAAGACAATCTTATCAAAACATGATCAAATAAAAAGAACAATTCCATATGGCTCCTATATGCAAATTTAACAAAGATGTTCACTATAATGAGTCTCAACACCCATATTTATCTCTGAAGGGTTATTTTTTAAATATCCATTCATATTATTCTCCTAGCACTTTCTGAGTATAATAAAAATTTACCCAAGAAATCAACCAAAAAGAAAAAATAATAAAAAATCCCAGTATGAAAAATTTAGTCAACACCACTGGATACTTTGTGATTCTCATGTTCTTGATGCTGTTCATCGTTTAAAATTTAAATCTAAGCATAAAACAGAAGCAAAAAGGACTACCCTTACTTTCCACACAAAGATTACCTCATAGCATATCCAACCCACAGATACTATAACAGCCACTGCCAAAGCATTTGTAAATTTCCTGTAAATATCTAGTTTTGCCATCATCCGTTTAACCTGTCCAATATCATTTGTATCAAGTTCACTGAGAACAATAATTATATTATCACTGGAGAAACAAAATGAAAATTCTTTTTCATTTTAAGAGAAAAGGAATAATAATGCAAACTAAATATCCTTGCAAATGTAGAGCAAGTACCTGAAGTTTAGTTAGAGTTGCTGAAAGGGAAGTAAATATCCACAGAATGAAAAAAGCATCCAAGATTGCTACAGGGAGAACCAAGAATAGTCTGGCCTTTCCCGAAAGATCACTGACAGCACCAACATTTTCTACCAGTTCAAGCACTTCAGATGCCATAAAAAAGGTCACTCCAAGCATAACCACCTTAGATGTGAGACCACCTAGAGTAGGTCTTACAACACCATAGCCCATTGAAACCATCAGGATGATCAAACGGGCAACTGTGCGTTTAACAGTACCAAAGGTGACAGCCCATATAGTAGTCGCAGTTGGTCTGACACCAGTCTTGTTGAATTGAGCATAGTCAAAATACCAAAAGGCCATCTCAAACATGCCCAGTGTTATCACTAGTGTTACACAGTTCTGCAATGGAAGAACCTCTCTCCAGAATCTTGCATTCTGAGAGAACCAAAAGATGCCAAGAATCACAAAAGCAAGTGACATGATCCCATAGAAGTTCATAAGGGGTGCCATTCTTCCAGGGAGATAACCAGTGGGATTTTTCCATATGGTTTTTCCCTCTAAGATCACCTCCTTGAGTTGTGGATCACAATGAATGAAATACAAGTTATACATCCCAGTTTTCGTTATCTCTATGGATTTTGGTTGCAATGTTGCAACTAGCTTATCCTCACTGAACGAGACTCCAAATACTTGGGGCCAGTCTGGATTCTTAGCGGAAGGGCGGTGAATGATTTCTCCTTGTGTACACACACCCAGTTTTGCAAGATCTGCTGTGCAACAAATAGCCCTTTGGCCCCCATAAGCTGAACCCCCGATTGTCTCTCTATCATCCACTTCAAAAACAACAGCTTGAATCAACCCTGAGCTGAAGTTAGAAAACTCCTTGGGCCTCCGGAATTTAATCTTCTCAAAACTGGTTCCAACAACCATATACACCCAGGAAATAGTTCATAATAAGCACTGGAAGGAAGCATTTGGAACATAAAATTTTTCCTTTGGACACTAATATAAATAAAGAAAATGCCAAATATGGCCACTAATATTCAAGCTAGTTTTACTATAATATATCAAAACTGTTGCTTCCACTCATACAAATGGGAGATGTATCCATGCAACATGTCAGATTCCATCACTCCTATGGTGTTTGTCTGTGATACTCCAATCCATTAGCAGCAGAAAATTCACATTTAATGTTCTCCTAAGAAAATTTCATATTAACAAAATACTGGACATCTGGATCCAATTTATTTCAGTAAAGTCTTATACAGAAAATTAACCATTATCAAGCTCACTTATACTTCATTTCTAATTGTGACAAAATATTCACTAAAATGTGCAAAACCATAAAAATACTGGATAAATATTTGTTACTACTGACTGAATCAATATTTGTTTTCTTCTACTTCTTTAGAAATGTTTTTGTTGCTCCACGCAATTTAATTTATCTCACTTCATTGGTCACCATCACTGCATCACATCCCATAGCGAAAAATCACAAAATTATAGGCATTGTGAAAAAAATGAAGTAAAGAATAACTGGAGATGCAGCGTTGTTGCCAGTTGCTACCATTTATGCTGTTAAATCATCTTGACATTGACCTACATTTTATGATACAGATACACAAAAATGAAAATGCAAAATTTAAGAAAACTTGCTTGATTATTATACAAGAAGTGCCTCCAAATAAACATAAAAAATAACAAATCGAATTGGAATCAGTGAAATTCACACAGCCAATTCCCCTAAATCGTTCAGAAAATCAAACAAAGCAGCTTCGATTTTCAATCAGATCTCCACAAACTACACTCCAATGTAGCCAGAAAAAACACAGACAATCACCATAGACACGTATAATCCCCAAATTCGTGTTCCACACATAACAATCAACAACAACTTTCCATGAAAGTGCAAGAGATCGCAATGGAAACAGAAAAAACGAGAGAAATCAAAGTAACATACAAAAATTACAGAAAAAATAAAACAAATTCACTCACCGTATATAAGCATCTCCATTCGCAACTGCCGCAGTAGTGTTGTGAGTCGGGTGAGAGAAATAGATTCCTTCGCTCCCTCCATGGACGACGAACGCGTTTCCCTTGCCGACAAATCGCACGCCGGCGTATTCGTGAACTGAAGCTTCAACGCAGACAAGCCAAACAAAGAGGAGGAGAGGCAAAGCTGAGAGAAGCTCCAGCTTCGACATTGTTGCAGAATCGAAAACAAGACGAAAGACGAAGAAGAAGCTCCCAGAACAACCCTGAAACCCTAGCCTTCAAGAGAGATCTGGTGATGTGATCGTGAAGGAAAGAGAAAGCTGTAGCAGAAGGAACTGAGTTTAGATCTTGAGCTAGAGGGTTTTGGGTTAGATTTTAACCATGGTTAAGGCTTTATATGGTTTATAATTTATTTATATAATAAGAAATGATTGGGTACGCGCGAGCAGACAAGGGTCCACATGATCAACGGTGGAAAAGGTTTTGAGCGAGTGATTGGACGGTGGGTGGATTGTTCTTCTTCTTTGACTAAAAGTCAAAGGTGTCGGTGTGGGATTCAGAAATGACAAATGACTCTATCCATCGTCTGAACGGTAAGAAGAAAAAGTTATTATTACTGCCGCGGGTTGTGGGATTGAATTCAACATTTCAAAATCATATTTTCAAAAAAATTATTAAAAATAAAAATAATAATTAAAATTTGAAAATTCTAAATTAAATAAAAATTAAAAAAAAAAACCATTTATTAGTCTAATATAATTAAAAAGTAAGAACCTTTAATTTATTTCTTGTCCTTATTTTTTTTAATATTTGAATAATAAAATTCCAAATAAATAAATAAATAATAATTTAACCTCCAATTTACACTGAACCTAATATTTTTCTAAACCCAAATCGGAGCCTAACCCATTCAAGACTTACCCACCTCAACCCCGTGTTCGGGTTGTACGGCTCAGTCAATTCACCTAAGCTGCAACCCAACTCCGGATCTACAAATTTGGACAAAGGCATTGCTTGACCGGTACAAGTTGCAGCCCTACTCCAAATCAAGAAGTTAGGACGAGGGCATTGTGGCCTATAAATCATAGTAAATATAGCTTACTAGATATTGAGAAATCACTGTGGATCAAATCATTTTCAAAGGAAGTTTGGAGGTTACAAGGGAATGGAGAGAAGCCTAGATTGTAATTGTGAGGAGAGTCCAATTCCACACAATATTCAGAAGAAAGTCTTGTAAATTTTTCATGAATGGAGAATCAAATGTCCTCCCTCTGCAAAATAGAGAAAGGAGGAACACAAACATCTGAGCTACATCACGTAAAACCAACCACAGATTTTCAGATCAATTGGTTTGATTGCAGATGCCACAAATATGAGGATAAGCACCAATTTGGCATTTGTAAAACACCAAAAGAAGAATTTGGAACATCCTCTTCTCATCTGTGTCAAACAAATTCTTTGCAAATGTTACAGAAATGACATGTTGAGAGAGAAAAGCGAGAAAACAAGACATTGTCGTCCATCCAGCCATCCTTGTGTCTTCCCAGCACCAACCCAACCGCGATAATATTTGCGGACGTGACATTAACTTGAAGAAAAATGGTGGGACTGGATGTCATACTGATGTACATCAATCCAAATCGAGGAACTCCATTCTTTTCCTCATGGTGCCTTTAAGATCTGTCGCCTCCCTTTCTGCTTTCTGTGCCTGCAGAGATTGCAATGATTCACGGTGATTTCACAGAACACACGATCAAGGATTATGATCTCAGCAGAAGCTCAATCCAAAATTATTGGCAGTCCTTGTGCCAAAGTAAACATATGTAATAGTAGCAGAAGACACCCAAGAGCAAAACTGAGTTCAGAAATAAAAGGATAGAATGAAATAGAAGGCAAAATAAAATGGTAAAGGAAAATGACGAGATGGCTATATCTCTATTCCTCTCTCTCTCTAATATTTTGAGGTTTCATTCTTCCTGGTGAGTGGGAAGATGGCTTCAAGTAAAACTTCGCTACTCTGGAAGACCAACATTATTATCATTTGAGCTTCCTTCCAGCTAGGGAAAATCAATATCATGGCATATTTTGTAAGTGTCAATTTCCATGAAGAAATTCACTGCCCATAACCCAGTATAGACTGATTGTTGAAACTGTGTTTAAAAACAATGGCCAACAAAGCCAGGGAACTTAAATTCAGTAAGAAAGCAACCATAACATCAAACTACTCTCTCTCTATCTTTAATATTTTGTGGTTTCATCCTTCCTGGGGAGTGGGAAAGATGGCTTCAAATAAAACTTTGCTACTCTGGAAAACTAATACTCTTATCATACTTCATGAGATTCCTTCCAGCCAGGGAAAATCGATATCCTGACATATGTCATAAGTTTAAATTGGCATGAACAAATTCATTGCCCATAACCCAGGGGAGTATAGACCAAAAGTTGAAACCATGTTTTAAAATATGGGCTAACAAAGCCAGGGAACTTAAATTCAGTAAGAAAGTGACCGTAACATCAAACTAAATATGCCTATTATGATTTTTCATGAGAATTTGTATAATTTTGGCTCTCCATGCACAAATATAAATAACTGATAAAAAATATTCTATATAGGATATAAAATTCTAAAAGTTATGTCCACCCACCTTTTTTTCATATCTTTATTTAGGTAAATCTAAGACAAAGATTTAAGATAGTACTAAATCCCAGAAATGCAAGATTGGTTCTCAATCAATGGCCCACAGTATTACATGCAACACATTGTTCCATATCAACATCATCTCAATTCCTAAGAAAATTATGAGCAAACTGGTGTATAAAGATTTAATTGGAGATAATCAAATTATCATTGGAAAATTTATAGAAGGAAATTATGTTTGCAAGAAGAGTTGGCCCACTTCACAAGCAAATGATGATGCATCACACTTTGCAATATTGTCATCACCCAGAAGACCACTAAATATATTCATTAAGAGACATCAAAGTAGTAGCAGTTACCCTTTTAATCTCTGCTGCTGAAACTCGAGTCATATGTGGGGGAAGTTCCTCCTTTTCCAAGTCCTAACCAACCAGAGGGAAAAACTTGAGAAGACACAACAGGTTGATTAACAATAATAACCACATAAGTCAAGTGCAAAAGACAAGATATCATACCAGCTCGCCAATCAAAACAACATTCTCCCCTCGAATTACATATAAACCTAAAGGGATGTCACAATAAAGATCACCAACAATTACTCGCTCACATGCACCCTCAAGAACGGCATTTGCTGTGATAAGAGTATAGAATTTTCATCAGTCATTGAAGTATCAAAATTAGCTGTCGAACCTGAATTAGCAGTGAGAAACAATAACAAAGTACCAAATTGATCAAAGGAGCGAAGTATTCCCAAAAGCTTTCGATTATCTCGCAGCAGTACAAGAAGTTTCTCTGCAAAATAAACAAAAGCTTAAGAACCAGTACAAATGGAAAGCCTCACAATTCGGAGCCACTATGCATCCACATTCCACACAAAATATGTAAGATTTGACACACATTCCTGAAAAGGGGTATCATAGCAGTTGCTTGAGATATATAATATAAGTGAATAACAAAATGTTTACATGAGAGAAACAAAGACACTAACATGGAATCAATTAATCCATTTTTATGACAGAATAACTTGATTTATTTGTCCACATTTGAAGTATTGTCATTGCTTGAGAGAAAAAAGGTTCCTAAAAACCTTGAATTAAACTTGCTAAAAAGCATGATATACATTGAAAACCCAAATCCTACAAGTTTAAGCTTTTAGGAAAATTGGTTGTTTAACATGGTATTAGAGCTTCATTTGTGGGAGGTCATGTGTTCAAGCTTCACTGCATGTTTGTTTCCCCCATTTGTACGTGTAAGTCTAAAAGGGCTATTTTTTGTTGTTTGCCTAGGGGTCTATGCATCTCTCCACATACGAATATGAGGTCACACGTCAGGGAGGGTGTTAAAAAGCAAGATATACATTGTAAACCCAAATCTTACAAGTTTAAGCTTTTAGGAAAATTGGTAATTTAACAAAACCAAATTAAAAATGGACTCCAAAAAAAGAAATCCTAGCATCCAATGCACAAACTACAAAGCAAGAAAACCCAAATACATTTTTCTTGCTTGCAAATAGGGGATAATCTTCCTAAGATAAACCTTCATATGGCATTTAGATTGAACAAAAGATGCAAGTTCCTTATATTGTATGGTAGGTAGTGTTACTATTTTCCTTACAAACTCACAATACAGAATATTGCTCCTAAATTTGATTTATTCCAAATTGAAAGTCTAATATAAAATTTCTCGACTAAGCAAAGAACACTTTTTCTAAATCCATGGCATCAAACATATATTTAATATTTCATGTCAAATTCATTTCTCTCTTGAAAAGAAGTGGCCTTCCCACGTAAATGACATTGTGATAAGAAGCCACGCATGTCTAAAGCAACAAAAAGTATTTTTCCTTTAATTGCCACTCAAATTTTGAGTAGTAATTCTCATGAAATTCACATCTTTTGAGTGGCAATTATGTCTAAAAGACTCAATTAATATATTGTTGATTTTTCAAAGGTCACTAACATCTTTTGTGAGTTGTGGAGTGATTTTAAGGGGCAATTGATGTCAAAATGTGCATAGAGGGCAATGAGTTCATGAGAAGATAGAGAAAATGATGTTGGTGATGGACAAAATGCTTAGATTTGTGTAAATAATGAAATAGAGGCAAAAATGAATAAGATTGATAAATAGAGGAGGAAATAGTCATTTCGCAAACTCATGCCAATTTTGGCATGAGCATGCCAAATAAACCAGAGGAGTGAAAGTTGCAGGCAAGCTGAAGAGTGATTTCACATGAACATGTGAAATTCTCACACACATGCCAACTGGTCCAGTGAGTACTTCAACTACCACAGCTAACAAATTTCCATCTCGCATGATCATGCGAAATTGGAATCCTCATGTGGAATGAGAAGTCCTCATGCCGAATGGCTGATTTTCAGCATCAAATCTTAGATTTTTTATTTTGGAAGATTCTAGAAGGCCAATGAGATGATGTTAAGCCTCCACTTGAACTTGGCCTATAAATAAGAGCTTGAAACTCTCATTTTGAACCTTTTTCATTTTAGCTTTTTTTTTTCCATCTTTTTGTTTTTAACCATTTTTAGATCTTTTGTAAGAGTTTTTGCAAAAAAATTTCCTTACACTTTCTTTCATTTTCTCAATGGCCAAATATATTGAGTGGAGTAAATCTTACAAACATGATTGACTAGATTTCATTTTTCTTTGAGGAAGAATGATCTAGAGTCAAAATCTATAATGGATTAGTCACTTATGATGAGAAAATTTTATCTTTTAATTGCCTTAAATAAGGAATATAACGAAATCTTAAGATTCACCGAATGCTTAAGACTAGATTCAATGAGATCATGTAGTTTCGTTATTGGATCTATTGGAAGGTAGTTAATGATGAATTAAGTTTAATTGTGAATAATTAATAAATGAAATTAGGATTCCTAATTTCAGATTTTAATGAATCTAGATTTAAAGCTAAATCAAATATCGGTTTAGGTAAGATTTTAAAATCTTCAACTACCTTAATGAAAAGTAAATCTTGATGATCTTTTCACCTTAATTTCTAGTGAATTCGGAATCTAAGAACTTTTTCATTAATAGTTTTTACCCTAATTTTGGCCAATTTTATCTTTTCAATTACAATAAAATTTTCTCAACTTTCATTTCTAATTTTTTCACTATCTCATTTTTTTTCATAATAATCATCATCATCATCCCATCTCACTGTTTTCCCTCTTGATTGCCAAACACATTCATCATCTTAGTGGACAACACATAAAGCCTCCATACTACCATAACTTTTGTTAAAAGCCATTTTTTATCAAGCAAAAGTTACGTTAACATAGTTGAATTAGGTTATAAATTTGGTTTTGATCCAAAAAAAAACCATCAATCACCCTTGGAGCTTAAAATTACACAATGTGAAACAACTACTTTAAGTCAAAAACAAAAGAGTGTGATCCAAAGATTTGCAGTTCCATATTGTTGATGGCATTTTCAGACAAGATTCATACTGATCTATTGGACTTAGTCATAAAGGCCAAAGATAACTAAGGGTTCAACTTAGGTGGCTTGGCCTAGCCCAACTTGACGTCTAGGTGAGAACTTAGACAATGATTTTCAATATTCGGGTTGGGATTGGGTTTAGTTTTTTCAACCCGAGTGTAATTTAGGTTGGCTAAAATTATACGAACAAGCTTTCTTAGAAAAATAATGAATGTTAAAGGTGATTCCTCAGATGTCTGTGAACAAGCCTCCCACCCATGGTTCAAATCCACCTGTCTACTCATTGCTTCAAAAATTCCTCCTTCTCCCCTCAAATACTCTAATTAACCTAACAAACTTTAATGCACGTCACGATTTGTTTTTTTTGTTTTCTATGAATCTTAAATATTGAATGTCAACTAGTCTGTACTTAAATTATTCAAAGACGGTTTCCAGACCTAAATAATAGTGCAAGTCCACATCCTTTCCTCAATTCAATAACATAAAATCAATCCACGCTAGTGGAAGAAATACCCTGCACTGAATCAAGCATTTTTCAACTATATGTCGAAAACACCCAAAGCTCTCATGCAGATACATACACCAATAGACACACATTACCCCTGAAACTATCCCCACTATAAAGGGTTTAACTTGACATGATAACGAGTAACAGTTAGTAAAATGGGGTCAGAACATCAAATATGAAACTTAAACAAACCCACTCGTATACAGAATCCATGATGAATGAAAAGAACTACTCAACTTTTCAAAGTAAATTATATATAGAAATTATCATTCCAGAAACAGCAAAAGGCAAAAATTTTATCATACATTAGCAATTATTCAAGGGTGGAGAAAGAACTTACTGTCAAGATAGCTAGCAAGAGATGTAGATAGGTAGATATCTTCCGGGCCTGCCCAAGACATTGAGCTCAAACTTTTTCGGTATCTCAAAAATCACCGAAAAATTCACCAAAAAACAAACTAATGGCATTGGCAGCTCAGAAATCTCCCTGCCGCCTCACCACTTCCTACAATCCAAAAGAAATCCAAAATCCCCTAAAATCACAATTACCAAAAAAAGAAAAAGGAAAAGCCTAACTTGAACGCACTACACCACACTACGCCAATAACTCCACCCCCAACCACCAAAAAAAACAAACCCTAATTTACCACCAACTCCTCAAAGCCAGAGCCTTTCTCCAGATCCAACGACTCCACTTCACCAAACCCTAAACCCTAGCAACGATTTCCCCCTCCGGATTGATGGAACCAAAACCACTCAGATCCAATCGCACCGGAAGAGTTCCCAAGAAAATATGGGGAAGAAAAAGAAACGAAAATTCGCGAGACAGTGCGAAAGAATGAGAGAAAATTTCGGGGATTCCTAGGGTTTGAACCTTAGGGAGACTCCAAATCTTTTTCCCTTTTTTTTCTTTTTTTTTTTTTTTTAAAAAAAAAAATTTCTGAAAGATACCTACTTTCTCGCTTCGTTCGTCGACTCTCCTATTTGATTGAGAAATTAAAGGTTGTAAAATTTTATTAATTGAGTGGAACGGAGGACACGTGGTAGAAAGCGAGTGGTGGAGTCAGTGGAAAGTCAGAGGATATGGAGAAGACTTTTGGGATCTGAGGATGCCCTTCGGTTTGACTATGTTGGTGACTCTTTTGGCTCACGAGAGGCTGAGCTCGTTTGATCAGTAGACTCGTACTCTCCTCTACCTATCCTTCCTTTTTTTCTTTTTTCTTTTTTGGAAAAAATCTAATAAAACCTTTTTTATTAAATTTTAATAGAAATGGAAAATCATAAACATAACTTAAATTAAAAAACTTGATGGGCGTGTTTGACGAGGACATGGAATCACAACAAATATTTTGTTTGATAATTTCAATTCTTATATTTAAATACATCCCTAAATTAAAATGATAATTTTTCTCCATTTTAATATTAAATAAAAATAAAATAAATAAATAAATAAATTATCAATAATATCCATATATATATATAGTTTAAAATAATTTTTTGATTTAAAAAAGTTCGACATTATGCATAATTTAAAGTAATTTTATATTTTCATTTTTAAAAAATCCTTTCGATTTTTTTCTGTTAAATAATAAAAACCTATTAGTGCATTTAAATTAAAAACAAAATTGTTTGGAAAAAGCAATACCACTATTTAGTTTTTTTTTATATAAATAATCTTTTAAAAACAAAACAAAATAAAGAACTATTCCAAATTTTTTTCATTAAATAAAATGAATTTAAAATCAAATGAGACTTGTATTCACTTTATTAACAAGTTTAATAATTTAAAAAAATAATTTAAAACTCAAATATATATATATATATATATATATAACTATAAAAAAGAATCGATATAATTAATACTTTAAATTATTTAATAAATCTTGTAATTTTTAAGAATAATTTGAAATTCAAAAAATTTATTAATTAATTATAGATTAATACGATAATTCAAAATGTCATCTTTATAATTGAGTAATAAATATATGCATGTAATAAAAATTTTGACTCATTTATATCTTGAAAAATAAATTTTTATTTTTATATTAATTTTAAATAAAGCATTATTAGCAACTATTAAGTTTGAACAATTATTTTTTATTTTTTTTTAAATAAATTAAATTATGCTTTTATAAGATATTGATATCCATATTTTTATAATAATTATTAAATATATAAAATCATATAAATAATATTAGAAATTATTAGTTTTGAATTATTATTATTTATTTCTTAAAAATAAATCAATTAATTTTAATATCTATATGTTTATAATATTTATAAAAATAATAATTTATAAATTTATTATATTATTAATATTCTTATTTTATTAAAAAATATTTATTTTATTTATTTATTATTAATTTAAAAAATGAATAAGACATGAATTAAATTTAATTTATATTATATAAATTGAATTTATTGTTTGTATTACATAATCAAAGTTAAATAAAAAATAAAAATAACCTATCTAAAAAAGCCTTTAATTGTTTAATAGTTAAAAAATATTTTTTATAATAACTTATATTAAGAAATCAAAACACCCCATAGTTAGGATAAATTGAAATTAAACTTATAAGTTAGTTTATTTTCATTTGAATCACGTTTTATTTTGCTCATGTGATTGTCTAAGTTATTCAAATATAAAAATGATGAAAAAAATGAATAAGATATTCATTCCTATTCCCCGTTCATATGTACCAAACACACCCTTTGGTTTTGAAAATTTTATTTGAAAAAAAACAACCAAATAATCCCTCGCAAATTTAAAGGATTTTGAAATGATATTTTAGTCTTAAATTATTTAAAATTTCTATTATCAAATGTATTTAAAATTCACTTGGCTACTTCCTCCCCTTAATATTTATCTATGTGTAAAATTAAATATTAAAATATAACTTTAGTAATTTATTTTTAAATTTGATTTAACTCATTGTTAAAATATACAACCAATATGATAATTTTTTTTTAATATATATATTGTATTGTAATTAAATATAAGGAAAATATAAGTTTTTATCCAAAATTTTGTTTGATGTCTTTGTAAAATTTAATTATCAATATTTTCATAAAAATTTAATAACTGATATTTTCTTATTTTTAAACATTTTAAATCGTCTCATTGGGTCCAATTCTATTTTTGTTTTTCTCACTTTTAAATATTTTACACAATGATTTTGTACACATTGAAAACCATTACTAAGACCTACACCCAATTCGATCAAAAGTGAATATGTTACACCTTTTTGATATTTTAGAAAATAATTTCATTTCTTTATATTTTGTACCTAGGTTTTTTTTTTTTTTTTTTTTTTTTTGAGAAAAGCGTGCACACTTCTAGAGAAAAAAAAAAAAAAAAAAAAAACCCTTGAAGTGTGTTTGGCCATCTTTCTACTTGAAGTATTTTTAATAAAATATTTTCTTTGAAAATGTTTTTTCAAAAAATACTATTATTAATTTTATTTTTATTTTTAAAAATATCTATTAAATTTTATTAAATATTTTAAAAAAATTTCAAAAAAATTTTTCAAATAAAAACACTTATTAGAATGACTGTTCGATGATAAAATAATTAAAATTTTATACTCCCATGGGTTAAAACTGAAAAGAAGCAATAGTTATTCAACTCAAATAGCACTTATATCCTAATTTGATTTGAATATATAAAATTTGAAATTTTCAAATTAAAATTCCACTTTACAATTTTAATTTTTTTTATATATATGCATCTAGACACACCTTCCCTCTTCAAATCCAAACACACCCTTAAGTTCATCCGCAGAGATATAAAAAGCAATGTAAAGAAAAATGGCAAGGAAGTGCAGGAAAATACACACAGAATGAAAAGTGTGGGAGAGAATGTCAAGCTTTTGGCATTACAGACTAAAGAGAAGTCCCTTAAAAATCTTACAGTAACATGTGTTGTACAGGGCCAGAGAGATACAAATACAAGTACAACCATGAAAAAAAAAGGAGTAACCCCCCCCTCGTCTGCAGAAGAAAGATGCAGTTTCCCTTCAATGCATTTTGTTTAGCTGTCCTCTCATGAGCAAACTAAGATGGACTGTTTATTGTTGTCGAGTTTTTGTTTTGCCCTTTGAAATTTCAGCTTGTTTTGTTTATCAACATCCCAAATTGTCCAAGCTCCAAAAGCACAAACATTTGAATCTGCAGAGTTGTTCAATGAGCTCCAAGTTAGAAAGGGAAAGCAATAGTGTCTCAAGCCATTGTTTGGGTACTTCTTTTGTCATCTCCAAGCTTTAAACTAAATTGAGAAAAAAAGTATTTGATACAAAGTGAATATAGTTTTTTAAATATTAAAGAAATGGATTTATAAATTATTGTCTGTTTGAATATATTTTTTGTTTTCTATTTTCAATTAAAAAAATTAATGATTTGAAATTAAAAAAAAAATTTAAAATATTAAAGTTGATTTTTACTATCTTAGATTTAAAAATTTTTGAAAATGATTCTTAAAAACATAATTTAAATGTATACTTAATTACAAAAAGTTTTACTTTCATATAGAAGTTTATGATTTTAAAAATAGATATTGAGCTTATCATTTGGATTATATACTTTATGATAAAAAACAAAAAGATTGAATTTAAAATTACATAAATTTTCCAATAATACATTTTAAATTTACTTTTTTTTTTTTTTTGGTTTCCTTTCCCATTCTTTCCACAATCCAAACTAACTTATTAGAAAAAAAAATGAAAAAGTAGATTAAAAAAAAAAAAGAGAAAATTTCAATAAACTCAAATGTATATTTTATTCTTTTTTTATTCTTATTTTCTGGTAATCAAAAATTGAATTTTCTTACTTTAAATGATAATTGAGTTGGGTGGTATTTTTAATTTATATATATATTTTTTTATAATAGTAGATGTCCGGCCAGGAGTTGGGTGGTATTCTTACCTTCTAATTAAAATTGTAGGGACGATTGAGGCAAATTTAAATCTCTAGAACAATATCTGCAATGAGAAGACATGTACCCCATTAATCCCATGCCATTTTTTAGTACCAATCAAACTAGCCAAGAAGCTTAAAATGAACTTACATTCAGAATCAGTCTTGACCCATTTATATCCATCCTTTGCTTTATGTTTCTCCTGCACTTCATCTTCATTTTCTCTCTTTGGCCTCTGTTTGTCCTCTATGTATTTTTTCATGGATGATGCTCGAGAAGAATGTTGAGGGTAGATTTTCTTGTGAAGCATTGCCCTCAAAAGCTGTTAGGCAAATGTCATGAACGAAAACAGACAATTAATCGAGATGAAGATGTAAAATGGTAGAATAGTAATGGAAAGACGATGGTTTTCGTGAACACATGGTGTGGTTGTATCAATCATGATGTCCCTTTCTCAACTAGATAGGCCCATTTTCATTTCTTTACAATGGGCCAGGACAGACTAGCTCTAACTCTGGCCAAGACTCGGATAAAAAAAGGGAAGCATGGGATTTACCTTTTCCACCCTTGACTCTTGAAGTGTATCTCTCAAACTGGGAGCTGGAGCAAACCCACTTCGGCATACAAACATCTTCTTAAGCAGGAAGGATAATGATCTTTTCCCAATGTTCTTCTTCCTATTATCTGTGCAAACTTCTCTACATTTACCCAGGATCACACTGATGGTCCTCTCAATATCTTCATCTTTATCATCTGAATCACTGCACAATGTAGCAGAAATTCTCCTATCAACCTCCAAACTTGATGGGCAGTTGAGAAATTTATCCAATGGGAGTTCAGCAATTTCTTTTTCTACATTGGAGGCTGGTTTTCTTGATAACAGCTTTGTCAGCTCTTTTTGTAACTTCCCAATTTCTTCTGGTGTGAAATCTAGTAATTCTTCAGATGAAGATGGATCCTCCTGATGAGGAGGATTTTGGCTTTCTGGGTTTTCTGGGTTTTCTTTTAGATCATTGTTCCCAAAAGTTCCAATTGCCAGCAATCCATGAGGCCAGTCACTGAATTCTTCTTTGATGGGCTCTTGCTTCGTAAGATCTACACAGTGGGAGAAGAACACTAGAATGAATGGAATTTTCTATTAAAGAAGTTAATAGAAAATACTTCTAAAAATACATTTTCGAAGATGTGCATAGTACATTTGATAAAAAAAAAGAACCCCCCCCTTTTTTCTTGGAATTTGTGACAATTAAACTCATTTTTCAAATGGAGAAGTGTCAAAACCAATCAGGAGGCCAAAATCCTTGGATCTGCTCACTCTTTTTGTTAACCATGCTTGGGAAGGGAAAAAACTTGAGGTAAGAAATTGCAATTTTTTCAGAGAAAAGTACCACTAAAAATTGGGTTTTGTTTTCCAGGTCCTTCAAATGACCCTGGAAACAGTGCAGAAACATAAAGAAATATCACTGACTTGTCCTGTTCGGAGGTAGAAAAAAATATATGTTTAAATTAATGATGCATTCCATAGACTACTGCAAAATTAAAGCAGGCAGATCTATTAGTCAACTTTGGATTAAATTCAAACCATAGTCTCACATTTCATGAATTAGAATTCTGAACCCACCTCTCAACTTTTATGACAGGTCCATAGTTCTACGAACTGCAATTTTTTCAGATCTGAACCGTTCTAAACCACATTTGGTTAAGATCGGGTTCAAATTTGTCACAACCTACTGATAGCTCTTATTGACTTGACAATCCTAAATTTAAATATGCGATGATTGGTTAATAATTATAAATTGAATAAATGAAACCCACTCCATTGACAATCCTAAATTTTATAATCAGTTGATGTTGACTTCGATTAAATTTAAATTTAAATTTAAATTTAAATTTAGTATAATTTGTTGATAACTTATTGACTTAGAATTAGACGTGTAATATAGTACAAACAAACAATAACCTATTTATTTAGGTTAAATTTTAATTTAATATGATCATTTTGGCTTGAATGAATAAACCATAGGATTCAAATCTATTCCACCGACACATCTAGAGGAGCAAAAGAACTCCTTCCAAATTTTGGGAAAAACCAAATATAAGGAAAGCAAAGTGAGATTTTCTCAAAAGAACATAGTTGCCACATTTTCATTATAGAACACATAGCATAAACAGTAAAACTACTGCATGGGGAAGAAGAAAGAATACTTACGAGTAGCTGAAGGTGCATTTGTTTTTCTGTTCCCTTGTCTCACATTGAGCTTATTCTGCATCCAACCGAAGAGCTGCAGCCAGAGGAAAACCAAAACTCATTGAAAAACCATAAATTCCATTTACTTTGAAAGATTCAGACTAAACTAATACAACCAGCTCTCACCTTCATTTTTCTCAGATAGAAAGGTGGTGGGTGTTTGGATGAATAGAAGGAAAACCAGGCGTAGGAAAGAAGATTGTAGGAGCCAGCTAGCCAATGAGAAATGGGATTTGGAAGTAATAAATAAACAAGGATTGTGATGAATTCTATGGTGAAGCTGGGAAACGATTCTCTAGTGGTTCAAGTTCCCAAACACGGCCTTTTGCCACTCCATCTCTCTTTGTCCTCTTCACACCTCTATACCTTTCCTCTCACTCTCTTTTCCCTTAACCTTTTCCTCTTTTTTTCAACTAATATACCCATGCCCCACTAGTATAAAGACATTCTCTTTAATTCTAGTTCATTATTCTCTATATTTTATGACACATGGGGTGGTGTTCTTGTTGTTACGTTACCACTCCAGTTTCAAAAGGAGGGATCGTAGTACCAGATTTATCCGTCTGATCATGCAACACAAATCCCAAGACGCTTAATTTTAAGGGGAAAAAAATGCAGAAATCAAGCTCAATGTATTTATTAATCGCATGGTGACAAGAATGCCACGAGGGGATTCTGCAAACCACGAAATAACAAGCGAAAAAGTGCCGTAAAGGCTGAGCTTGAAACAGAGAAGTCACTTCATGGTAAATATCTCCTTCGTTGAAGAAAAAGAAAATTTCTTGTCACATCAAACACCAGAGTTCCGTATCAGAGGCAGAACTGTGATTTAGACTTAATAAAAGGAGCCAAGTAAATGGACTAAATATCATGAGTCATTCTTCACCTGCTACGAATCATAGTTCGAGTTCAATATAATCAAATCAAAAGACGGAAAGGGCAAGGGACCCAAAGTCAATGAAGGTATGGGGCCACGGAACTGAGAGGAGCAGTGTGTACGAAAACGACTAAGTGCAGCGTGCGAATGTCCCTCACTCACCGGACCGGCCCCTGAATCACTTCCGCCTGTGGCTGTAGGCCACAAATAAACCCTTTTTAGACCTGTGCTTTCATGTCATGGCTACGTGCAAATTGTGATAAGGCTCTCCACAATAATTACTCCAATCAAATTGGTGTGAGAAGGAATTTCAGAGAATTTCTAGTGCTCCAAATATACGATTAGAATAAAAAAAATCTCAAATCCTTGTACTTACTCAAATTTTCTTATTTAGTTTGTCCTGATAGTAATAAAGAATGAAATATATAAAAATTATGAAATTTTAAATAAATAATTTAAAAATAATAATAAATCCTATTTAATGTAGTACTCTTAGAAACTTATCTTAAATTTAAAATAAATTCATAATTTTTTTTGTACTCTTAAATTTTATGTAAAAATTACTATTATTTTTATTTTTTAAAAAAAATTAAAATATATCCCAACACACCTAATTAAAACCAATCATTTTCTTTTTCTTTATCTTTTTTTCAACCCAACACGGAGAGTTGAAAACCTCTCATACAAAACCTCAAAATCCTCTCGTTATATCCAATTTCAAACAGGGTCCAAAACGCACCCATCATTTTCAATAAAGTTTCCACCAGACTGCGAACTTCACGGCGGAAACCATCATAAAAATCTCATTAACATAAGACTGGAATAATGGTTCAAACGTTTGGTAAAATGGAAGGACCTCGTTGAAACATAGGCAGAACAAATCTCTCAATAAAGGGAACAGAGATTTATGAATTACAGATCCCAATTGTCATGGAAACCAGCATCCAGATTTAAAGGATCTCATTGGCTCAATTTCTCATCCATGCAAACTTAAATTGCAAAATGATTATTATATTTCAAATATCATAAGGTAACCTAAAAGCCTCATTACATTTTGCCCCAATCTGATTCCCATGCTTTGCTATAATTTAGATGCCACTGGAAAAGCTTTTAACAATATTATTATTATTATTATTTTTTAAATGCACAACAAGAAACACTGTTATTGGATTTAGCTTTTACAGTTTAGCAAAACCAGTGACAGCACATACTAGACTGGCCTATCAAAAGCCTATTATCTCTAGTTATCAGGGCCCCATTGGGGACCAGCCAATCACGTGAACGCCCCCAAGCACGTGGGCCATGCCACGTCGACACCAAGGTGGTTGTGATTAGAAAAGACGCTTAATCGGTGCAAGTGGGTAGCAGGTAATGTCAGGTGGCTACGTGTCACGACAAAGGAACTCCATCATATTTGTCAGACCAACACGTGTACCAAAGGGGTCGGGTTGACTTTCTAGTTTCTACCATGTTCTTTTATTCCTTCCTCCCAAATCCCAAATCCCAAATCCCAATTGGTCCTTGTTTAATCTGGACTCTTTAACTCACAGTTCTCTATAATACGAAGAAAACATCTAACCATGCCAATTGCCACATATCCAAGTTGTGGTCAACCTGAACCATCTGATTGGCTGACAAGAGTTTCTAACTTTCTACATGTGATCAAATATCCAAGCAACATTCTTTATTATGTGGCTCTTAAGGATTTGAGGTATGTGTAAGATGTTGTTTGGTTGATAATAAAGAACTAGTACAGCTAAAATCAAATGTCTAGTTCAAAATGCTATGTCCTCTAATCCAACAATCTGGAAATAAATCCTAGACGGAAGTGAAAAATATCTATAATTGTCGTCATTGAATTCGTCACCACAATGCCTAGAAGTTCACCAGAAATCCGAAAATCCTCAGTGTGCATGTAGGGGGGAAAAGTGACAAGGGGGAGAGTTCTAAAAGGGAACGCTCCCACCAAGATGATAGGCCATGTGAGTCATGCATCTACTAGATGTATTGGGTTCAGGAATTCAAGCTATATATTTTGGAACAGTAATCGAGATTTACCTGAAGTAGAATAATCGTCTTTGCCAAAAATTCACCAAGACCTCGAATGATATGTATGTGGACTTGTATCCTCCACAAAGTTGAAGCCATCATAGTTTGACTAGCTCGTCTTTTATTGGATGTCCAGTGAATCATGAACAAAAGTGTCTTGGATTAAGATCAAGCAAATGTTTCATCCTGCAAGAAAGCACCCAGAAGCCTTACGAACTAAGATATGGGATTAATACTATGCAGCCAAGATAAAAAGATGGGATGTTATTAAAATAACAGTTTATAAGCAAAGGTCACTGTCCCTTAAATAAATGAAGGGGGTACCTTCCAGGACGACCACAAGCTAGGGTATGCACATATTCTACAGGGGTAATATGGGATCAATAATCAGCCCTTGGTATGATTTAAATCTAGCTTCAGTGTCAGGTAAAAGTAAAGCATGACAATCTAACATATCTTATCGCTTGATTAGCAGTCTAGAAGTGCTTTTCTTGCTTTGAAAGCTCAAAATTGCTTGGATTTTGGCTCATAAAGAAGAAAAGATACTTTCAAACTCTTCAACAATATATGGATTGACACTACTTCCACAAGAAATGACAACCAAAAGCATGTTTGAAAACTGTTTTTAAAGGCAGTTTTATTTCTTAAAACCAAAAACTGCTTTCTAAACTAGAAAACATGTTTGATAATCTTCAATAGAAAACAATTTTTTGAAAACAGTGTTTTCTAGTGATATATTTAAATTGTTTTCACTTATTTTTTATGGTTTGTTTAAAAAATAATTATATATACAAGCATTATTGAAATAATGCACAACAAATAAAAGTTATTTTTAAGAGATATTTATAAAAAAAAAAAAGTTTAGAACATTACAAAATCTTTAAAAAAAATTTGTTCTAGAAAACACTGTTTTAAAACATCAGAGAACTGTTTTAAAAAATGCTCCCAAACAAACACTAAACTTACTTATCTCTAAACAAAAGAAAAGATAACTCTATTATAAGGACTAACCAGCTTCAGCTTGGAAGAGAATTCAAGCCTTCCTCATCAGAACAGAGAACCTCCTAGCTGAAGTGTTGCATATGCCATGACCAGATTTAAGGGCTGACTAGATCAACTCATGTTAAGCCGCCTAGATTCTGAATCATGCTCTAAGCTGTCAGCATCAACAATCCTGGAAAATAATTGTTTTCTCTGTGAAACATAAAAACACTTCCAGTGAAAGGAACTACCACCTCCTTAAGTCTTACTTCAGTTTTTGGTGACTTTAATGCTAGCTGCCAATGGGTAACAAAGGCAAAATGCATACAACTCTTAGATTATATCATTGTTTATGCTTGGAAGAGATTCTCAACCATTATATAGTTGTTTACAGCTACAATTAGGTACCTAAATTGCATCAGTGTAGAAGGAACATGTAAATTATGTAATGCATCTTTCATTTGCAAAGCACAAATACTACCACTTTGACTAGCAAAGTGAGGAAAACACCCATCATCAAAAAGCAATCCTTGGCCCTGAACTCATATCAACCTGTTGGATGTTGTAACCATATGATCCACTGAATTCCTCATAATGGTGAAAAAAGAAAATCAAGGAGTTTTAAAAGGAACAGAAATTTTGATGTCCCCCTGATGTGACCATAAAATGACTCGAGTAGTTCCACCAACATACCATCTAATAAACAGGAAGCTTAGATCATTCTATAATTTTTTTGGATAAATCAATATATCGGCCTTTTTTTTAACATACAAGCAATCAAAGAAGAAAGGTGTATGAAATGAAACACTGAACTAAAACTAAAATCTATTTACAATACTTTAAGCAGACAAAAGATAAACATCAAAACTTCCAATAAAGATCTCTCACTGCATTAATGGGAATGGCAGCCCAGATATCCATCTCATTCAGGAAGGTGGTGCAGGTAAAAAGGCTTGTACAGAACATACAGTTCTGCCTTGAGTGTATGTTTTACAGTTCATCATGCTTTGAACCAACAGCACCTGTATCAGAAAGTATGATAATTAAGATAGACATAAGATTCTTGCCAAGTAGAAACATATTTCTTTGAGTGTGAGACACATCTTAACAGTAACAAACATGAAGATTCAGTTTGCTTTTATGGAAGTCAATTCCAAGCAGATAGGTCTTGTTTTCATTTTTCTTTTCATTTTTAACAAGTTGATTTTGAGTCCATGCCATCAGAAGCTTAAACTTTTTTCTTTAGTAGGCTTTTGTGAAGTATGTGATATCTTCTAGTCTGCTTTTATTTCAATGAAAAAACTTTCCAAAAAAGACAAGAAAAAAAAAAAGGTAAAATCAAACTGCAGTGGAGTGTTAGAGAAAAGATGCAGCACAAAA
The DNA here is from genome assembly GCA_030254885.1 of Vitis rotundifolia. Classification (NCBI taxonomy): domain Eukaryota; kingdom Viridiplantae; phylum Streptophyta; class Magnoliopsida; order Vitales; family Vitaceae; genus Vitis; species Vitis rotundifolia. The sequence continues at coordinate 620,184 of CM058159.1, forward strand.
AGATAAAAAAATAGAGGGAATTTTGGAAAATCACATCTATTCAACATTGCAGGGCTGGTTTTGAAATTTTATGTTATCTTTTGATTTCCTCCACTTTCAAGCAAATGTAGAATAAGAAAAAAAAAATGGGTGAAGAGAGAAAAGTTCTATATTCATTTTCGAAAATGCATCAGCCCAATTCTTTGGGATCTTGAAGAAATAAAAGAATTAAGGCCACAAACAGCAAAGTGAAGTAGTTCAGAAACATCTCAGCATTTATAGAAATGTACTTCACAAAAACAAGTATTGGATCTCCAGATTGTCACTAAGCTAGACATGCTGGAACCACCTGAGGCCATAAAAGGAAAGCTTGTTCCATCAATTAACAAAGACATATTCACTAAAGCATAGAGATTTTATTTGAACATTTTGTAATAATTCCATACATTTTTTTAGTCCTTTCCTCAACTTTTGGAGCCCTAGTGTGTAGACAAACACAAATTCATTTATTCTTATAGAGAATGTCCTAGTCCACTGATTATATGCTCAGAAAATCTAAAGATTCCATATTGTTTTAATAAATAGGCCTCCTAGTTTTGGTAGAATAACCTCCATGGTTACACAACATTGTATACAAACAACAGACCCAGTCATGCTCCTAACCCCCTGATCTTGTAGTTCTAAGAGGTTCATATGCAACCAACGCATGCTAGGACAGTGTAAAGGCTATAGACCAAAAAACATGAAATTACAACAATGGGCACCATCCCACCCTAAAACTCAGACAAGCCTTGGAATGCATATATACCTAAAACATATGAATCAAAATGACACCTCAGCAATAATCCATGCACCAAAGTTCCCACCAAAAAGGAACCTCATTCATCTAAAGCCTAATAAATATTACTGTCATAAGATAGCATATCAAAAAAAAAAAATACTGATATTTCTTATCAATATTAACATAAAATCTTCATGTCTTAGAAAGTAATGGCATTGGTAGATTCAAATAAATATATTTTGTATATTGACTAATGGAGAAAGGAATTGACCTGAAGAAAATTCTTCAAAGAAAAAAGATATCTCCCTCTCAGCAGATTGGGGAGAATCTGAACCATGGACACAATTCTTTTCTAGATCCTGTCCACACATTGCTCTGATACTGAAAATGAGAGCAGAAACAATCAAGAAACCAGCAAAGAAGCTACAAAAGTAATTAAGCATATCACAGAACAAGGAAAACACACCCAATCATAGAGACATTAATCAAATTGGATACAAACTCTACATTCATATGATAATAGAACAAGCAAGATTGCTAATGAAAATATAAAACAAAATATGGTCATGATTAACAAGAACATAAATAACCTGTGAGGATGAGTAACCTTAGCCTTCTGAGCATCAGTTGGTCCAATTAAGGCACGCCAATCAGCAACAGCATTTACCTTCTCCAAGACCATAACCAAAACAGGACCACTGATACAAGTAATGTATCACAAAGAGTGAGAGGAGTTCTCAAATATGTATCCTAAATCAATAACATTGTAGATACAACTCCAATATACAGAGTGATTATAAATCCATTTAAAACTCAACAAGATGCAAAAGAAAATCAAGAGACAGAGCAAGTAGCATGCGATACTATTATTTGCTCAAATTGTTTTCAGTAAACAAGCATTAGGATTCACTGGACTGATTAATAAGATAGACAAAATATGCTAACAATGCCAAAGCTTCATGTATTAAAGGCTATACAATGACAGGGGCAGGGCTTGAGCTGGAGTCATACTGCACAGGGATTTAAGCAACTTCCTCTAACACAGAGAGAGAGGGTCCAGTATTTCCAAAACTGGGCAACATGAAGCTTCAAATAACTATAATAGACAAAAAGTTTATGGATAATGATTAATTTGCATGCTGCTTGTGAAACAAGAATTGGAGAAGCCTAGTTCATAGCTAATATGTACAATGCTTTTTCAGAAGGGTAGTTCAGTTGCTTTCAAAGATATTAAGTATATGACTAATATGAAAAGTTCAAGAACATAAGTGTGTGATTCTGTGGTTGATACCACAAAACAGAGAAATGTCTAGTGCAGAAGAAATTTATAAAAGAATAAATAAATCCTAAACTGGTTTGGCTGCAGCAGTTTGTTGAGAAGACTCAATTCGAGGAGCTAATATGAAACTTGTGATGTGAACAATAATAATCAACTTTTATCAAGCAATAGAGGCGATCCAATCAATAATATTTTGAGTAGAAAAAATAACAAGAATTAATGTCAGGTAAAAGATACCTGGTCATGTATTTGACAAGGCCAGGAAAGAAACTTCTCGAAGAGTGTTCGGCATAAAATTTTCCAGCAGTATCCTCATCAAGTCGGACTGTCATTTCCCTGAGAATGATAAAACCAGACTCCAGAATAGCGTTCTTTATCTCATCAGTATAGTTCCCAGACAACCCATCCGGTTTTATCATTGCAAATGTTTTCTCTTTTTCAGCACTTCCACTGCTTGAAGATCTACATTCCTCATAATTTAAGGTAAGCAGAAAGTTAGGACTAAAATGCCACACTAATGCTCCACATTAGGAGATCCAAGGGAAATGGTCAACCATCCAAGAAGAAATTTCAAGGGAAATTAACAATGAAAATACAAAGAATTGCTACTTTCGTAGATTCTAGCAGAAATTTGATAAATCAAGAAGAAATTCCATTTTAAATACGATAAGAAGTCATAGTAAATTCATAGACTCCTAGGAAATTATAAGCCACCAAATTATTAATTCTATGTTTGGTTTCAGAAAAGTACTAGGCTATTTTTGGTTCCCATAAAATTTGAGGGAAAATGCAAAGGAAAGAAAATACAAAGAAAAAGTAAAAGGAAATAAAAAGTCAAGGAAAATAAAAAAAGATTAAAAGTCGATAAATTATTTTTTTTGTTACTTCAAATTCATTTTATTTATTTTAACTCATCAATATAAAGATTAAATAATTTAAAAATACATAATTTTTTTATTAGTTTTAATTATATTTGATTTTCTTTTATATTTTTCATAGTACAACAAACATGAAAAAATCATTTTTCATTGCATTTTTTTCATTCCTTAGTATTTTCCGGGAACCAAACATAACCTAAAGAAAGCAAAAAATGCTAAGGAAAATCACTTTCTCATATTTGATTTTACTATGGCTATGTTTGGTTCCCGGAAAATACTAAAGAAAGAAAAAAAATGCTAAGAAAACTGATTTTCTTATGTTTTGGTTTTACTACCGAAAATGCGAAAAAAAAAAAATCAAATATAATTAAAATTATTGAGAAATTTGTATATTTTTAAATTATTTAACATTTATATATAAGAGTTAAATAAGTGAAAAAAGTTTGAAATAATATATAAAAATAATTTATTGACTTTAAATCTATTTTTTATTTTCTTTACTTTTTCTTCCCCTCTACTCTTTCTCTTGGGAACCAAACATGGCCTATAGAAAATATGAAAGAAAATCAAATTTAATTAGCATTAGTTAGAAACATGTACATTTTCAAATCATTTAATCTTTATATAATACAGTTAAAATAAATTAAATGAGTTTAAAGTAGCATATCAAAATAATTTATTGACTTTAAATCGATGTTTTGTTTTCCCTCACTTCTTTGTTCCTTCTACTTTGCCTCTCATTTTCTTTCCTTTGCATTTTCTCTCAAATTTTCCGGGAACCAAATATAGCATAAGGCTTCAATATTAATGCATTAATTACTAATGACTAGGAGACTTAAGAATAGAGAAAAGATTAGCTGGATAAAATTTCCAGCAAATCAAAGTGGTGGCTAATTCATGGAATCCTAAGAAACAATTAGCGACCAAATTATTCAAAGTAGAGACATTCACCAACAAAGAGTAGCATATATCAAAACATAGAGAAAATTCCCCTAATATTTATACAAGGAATCCTTGCTTGAGATTGAGAACGAAATTTTCAACATATTAGAAGCCATAATTAATTCAAAGACTCCTACAATCTATCAGATTGTTCAAAGCACCATATGTTGGAAAAGTTAGCATTAGTTACCAAAGATTAACAGATTTAAAAACAGGGGAGAGATTATTAGTCAAAAATTGCGTGAGTGAATAACACTTAGGAAATAAAATGAATCAAATTCAAGATACAAGGTTTTAGTTAGTTTTGGTTACCAAAAACAATGAAAAATCCAATTCAATTAAACGGAATATCTGTGTTAGGCTTAGTTGATTGAAATTCCTACTTACTCGATTCTCAAATGATAAATGGCCTAAGCCCTAATCCCTTTCAGGTCTCCGATTCTCTCAGTTACCAAACAACAAAGAAAACAGCACACAATTCGGAATCTAATGTTTATGATTTCTTTGTTTGGCAAAAACACCTACAAATTCAACTCTACTAATCAAAATATTTGCTTCAGGAACGGTTGATAATAAAATTTTACTAACTCAATTCACTCGAATAATAAACAGCCGAAGACTCAAACCTTGATCTCTTTCCATTCCTTTCATTCTTCTGCCACCAGACAACAAAGAAAAGGCCAAATTATATCTCTCCTTTACCTGCCAATAAGAGAGACAGAAACCAGAAGCAACAAAACCAGAAACCTTGAACCGCAAGGAGCGATTTGGAGAGCCATTTGAAGCGTCAAACTACAAAAAGAAACAACCGTAATTACAAATCCATGTACATAGAGGGAGAAAGATCGAGCGGAACCTTAGATTTTGCAGTTTTTGCTCACACGTGATTGCTTGGGAGGAAAGTGGAGAGGAAGAAAACTAGAGCTCTGGGAAAGAAGAAAAGTAAGAGCGGGAAAATGAAATGAAAGAGTAGGGAAGATTTGATTTTGGGCAGCGAGGCTATTTATACAGAGACTAGGCCTGCGGCGACTACCGGTGAGAAGTGGCTTTTTATTTAGAGGCACTTGATTTCTGTGTGACTTCCGCATTTGGATGATGCACCAGTGGGGTCTACATGGACCTAGGATTTTCGTGTCGCAGAGAACGACGTCGTTTACTGTTTAGTCCCGGTTTTGGTTGCCATGCCTAAACGACGCCGTTTAGCAGTTATGTCTTAAGCCTTTTAAGTCTTAATTCTTAACTCTTAAATATGAAAACAAAGGCGAGTTCTAGACCTGATTCCACGGGTATCCACGGGTAAGGTAAGTTTACTAGGCCCGAAAAACAAAAGAAAAAAAGAACTAAGTTAATAAATTATTTTTATATCTTTTAAATTCATTTCACTTATTCTAATTTTTTTTTATAAAAATTAAATAATTTAAAAATAAGTCAAATTTTAATTAATTTTAATTATATTCAAAATTTAATAAATTATTTATTTCCATATAAAATAAATTATTATCTCACAATAATCTAATTTTTGATTTATAAAAAGAAGATAAAACTGTTGAAAATAGGACATCGCCCTTGAAAGCTTATGGTTTTGTTGGTTTTCACATATTCATCTTACTGACTAAACACTAAAACTAAAATGGCCCGCCGTTATTAATCTCAATCTCAAGGCTACAACCTCTGTCCCCATCACCCTAATTACAAAGTATAATACCATGAAAAAAAAAGTCATTGCTATGTATATCATAAATAATCTCGACTAATCCGGTGAGATCTTGAATGACTTGAATTGATAACCATTAGAGAGTAAATTAAAGGTCGGACCAATTGAACTACCCTTGAGTTACCCAACCCTTGTATCTTTATAGGTTTGATCCACCTCGTATCTTTGTACCATTATTCAATCATTGTCGTCTAATGATGAACTAAGTCAAATTATTTAATTTGTAAATAAAATAAATAAATTTAATTTAATAAAATGTATAAAAATAATTTATTAACTTTAATTATATACATTTTTCATTTTCCTTCCCCCCTCTTCTCTTCTCTTTTTATCTTATTTTTTAATTTCAATTACATTTTTTTTCTCAAATCAGAGAGAATTTATGAGAACCTGAGTACATATAATCTTATTTTTCTTCTCTTCTCATTTTATTTTATAGTTTCCTCGGTAGTTAACTACATAGGCCTTTCATGGCTCTAGGCGTTGGATATTGATCTAGGTCTATAAACAGGCACTCGGCTATCAAATTTTCCCTAGAAAATGAAAAGGCGGACCTCAATGACACCGCTGTAAACATAATATTTATTATATATTGCAACAACAGCGTATATACATACATTTTGATGTTCTACTCTGTATCGTTGGTTCATTAGCCGCACGAAACACAGAGTTCACAGCAACAATCCATGCACCCGAAACACGTGAGGGCAGAACAGAGCTGTGTGAAGGCTATTGCGCATTGGTTATTCAGTTTTGAACAAGCCTGGATGAAGCACATGCAACATATGCGATCAGCCACCATGGCGCAACAGTCGGTAGCAGCCTTAAAGATCATATCTGTGCCCTCAGGTGGCTTTGGCTCTTCGACTCCTGCAGGCAGATTCTCAGATGTTGCTGTCAAGTTACCAAAGCCCATGCCCAGAGTTCCTAGGAGTATGATTTTCTGTCCGATCGAGTCCACCATCTTCTGCAGGTCATATATATGACGTGTGCAAGTTAAAACGAAATTCAAAAGGAATCAGCATCTAGGCATCTGGCACATTTTCAGACTTATATGGCCTAACCCAAAGCTCTTTTTTAAGCTAGGGCTTCTATCAATATTTGGCTAATCTTATTTGATTTAAAAAACAGTGTAACATAAATGTCAAGAAAATATTATTTATTGTAGAAACTCTATTTTAACTAATATAAAAAGTTTTTTCATATCGAACAAAATTTTTACAATAACAATATCGCCTTCCAAAAAGTATGGCTTTGGTTTTACAGTATCTAATTTTAATTATATTTGAGAACACTAATTTCAAATGTTTTTACCTTTGCATTATAAATACATAAACCAAGATTGAATAATAACTCAGGAAATTTTCTCATGTTGCATATGGTATAAGAAAAAGGACAAAAGCCATTGTCCGGTTGCCAGTCAAATGAATGGCATTGGATCATAGAAGTTGAGCCTATAACTTAAGTAATTCAGTGGGTAAACCGTAAAATGCATACCTCTTGTAGCATCACTGATTCAGAGGCTTGCTTCCCTTTATCAGTCACAAGTAAAATCATGCGGGTATACTCTGAAGGAAATCCCGTTTGCATGCTCATTTTTGCAATCTACACAATAAGGGAAATAGCTCATGCAAAATTATATTTTAATATGGCATACATATACCTACTTTTATAAAGTACCAATCTCATCCAACCTTAAGAACTAAACTGGGCACATGCATACACTTGATACTGACCCTATTTGGTTTCTGGAAAGGAAAAAACAATATCAGGGAAAATTCTTATGTTTGTTTTACTAAGAAAGAAAATCAAATATAATTGAAGTTCAAATTATTTACTTTTTGTACAAGAGCTAAAAGAAGTAAAATTGTCTTTAAATCTACTTTTTATTTTCTTTTACCTTTTTTTTCTTTCCTTTTCCTCTCAATTATCTTTCCGTCACATTTTTGCTCAAATTTTCTGAGAACCAAGCATAGCCTATGACATGATCATAACTATGTGATTCAACAGTGTCTTTTGGCTGGTTGGGATTGGGAAAACCACATGGATATTCAAGATTAGAAAATAAGTGTACTCTGTATTAAACTCAATTCAGCTCTTTTATAATACAATAGATTGGCAAATGGGTTAAACATACTTTGTCCTCTAGCTGTTTACTTTCTGACAACCATGCTTGTACTGTGAGTAAATTAATTTGTCTCCTTGCAAATACCTGCCAAGAAAGGCAACAGAACATACCATCAGAAAAAGCTGATCTAGTTTGTGGGGCTCAGTTTCGACAACACATACACGGAAAAAAAGGAGTAATTGAATGATTAATACAGAACATAACATTCAAGTGCTAAGCTTTCAGAGAGGATTTCCTGTGAAATGTCAAGAGAAATGTGGGAAATACAATGGGAAGGTAAGTTTTTGAAGTCCCTATCTATTCCATTGGTGCAGAAAGCAAATAATGGCAAAGGGGGGCTCGAAAATGGGATCTATGAATGGACAAATATAAATTGGAAGCAGAGAAGCAGGTACATTTCCTCATAGTGTAGGCCACAGACTATCCTAATACACTTCAAAATTGAAAAGATAAATCTCCTCAAATGAATTAAATGACAGCCAAGATAAATTTGAAGATCGTGTGGTACCTTTCATGGCTAATCGTATAAAGAACCAAAAATAACATGATCACATGAAGAATATTTTTCCAAACCCTAACGAATACTTCCTCAGTTTTAAAGAATGCATCAATCATTTCTAATCTAAAGATCACAAGTAGAAAATTACTCTGTCAAGCGGAATCTCCTTGGCCTTCTGTATTTTCAAGTCTATCGTGAAATTGCTCATATCTGCCAAACTACCACTAGCTTTGAGAGATTCAGGAAATTCTCCCTGGTATCTGCCTGATATAATCAGTGGGCTTCCAGATGAAAGGTCTGGAATATGAAATGGGAACAGCTGCAATACAGAACACGGAGAATATGATGTCAGGGATGCAACAATCAAAATAGACAAATATGCCCTTTCAAGCATAGTCCAACTTTGGCTTGTTTAGCATGGTAGCATATCAAATGATAAATAAAACAGCACAAAAGATGAAACCACTAGGCAAATATGACACCCACAGGCATCACCATATAGCTGCAAACAAAGCATATAATAACTCCAAGGTAACTGATTACATTCTTTTCTCACTATTCCTGGCTGGCAGAAACATTGTGCTGTCAATTAAAACATACTGTTTTGAATCTCTTTTTTGTTAACCACATGCATGATGAACAACCAGCGTCCAAAACCCAGTTTTGAAATCTAATAATATTGGCCTTTTTGGTACACGCCCAAACCATCATAATTGAATCTCCTCCAATTTATTACCTATTGGAGCTAATCATAGATTTTAGTAATTGCAAGAAATCCACCCTAGTCTGCAAGCTAAGGAATAATTTTTAGAATATACAGATTTTCAATAGTGAACTCTAGTACCTCCTAACCACAATCAACCATAGATTAGGATCCCCACAAAATCAAATGTGTAATGAGAAAAAAAATCAACCAATAAGAGAACTACCTAAGATGAAGATACAAATATTCTGAAATTTACGTTGAGGATAAGAAATAATACAAAGAAAGTAGAGCAGTGACATGGATGAATTGACAATACCTGCTAAAGAAAGGAATTAAACAAAATCCTAAATTAATTTTGCAGATTTGACGTTTTTTAGTGTCATTGGTCAGAAATTGGTACTTGAATTGTATTTAGAATTTGAAAAGTTTTTTTATTGGAACTTTCTTCCTAAAAGAAGTGTCAATATTTCTAAACTTTCTATTTTATAATTTAATCTCTTTTCTCTTAAGTTTCTATTTTGAGTCTTCAGAATTTTGAAGTCTTTGTTAGTAGAAATTTTATTCGAAGGTGTTTCTATAAAGTAAGATATTAATTCTAAAAAGAGAGTTTTTGTTTCTTTCTTTTTTTTTTTTTTTTTTTTTTTCAAAGATTTAGGAGTTCTCGAAAATGAACAATAGTCCTAATAAGTTGCTACATAGGTTAGGTTTACTTTCCATAATTTTTTTTAGTTTTAAGGGTTCTAAAACTTTATAAATAAAGCTAATGGATGTAAAAGGGGATGATGCTTGATGCTCCAAAGATTTTTATTTTTATTTTTTTTTGGGTGCACATTTTGCAATTTTCATGGTAAGACTTCATTATTTTACTTCTAAGTGAGACTCCTAGGGCCTCTGTAAGTTTGTAAGGTTGCTTCTTTATCTTTTCTTTTCCTATTTTTTATTTTATTTTTTCCCTACTATTATAATTTTACCTTCCTTCTCCTTAAATCTCAAAAGATTGAAGTCCTAGTCCACCTATTTGATTATAGACAACCATCCTAGTGTTGTCAAATATCAAGCAATCAATTACACACAAAATGTAATCACAGCATTCAAAAGATCACCAACCAAATCACAAATGAAATTTAATGTCAATGAAAGTAAGTATTTTCATCTTTTGAACAGCTCATAATGATGATGATGATACAATAAGTTTCTTGATGAACTTATCACCGTCAAAGAGTTGTAAGCAGGATGAAAAATAAATAAAAAGTGAAACCATGACTAGTTAGCGACTTAGCTTACCTCAAGTGAACCAAGATGTTCCAAGGTTTCAATAGTTATATTGGCAAGAATGACAGATGAAGCAGTTGTGAACAGTCTTCGCATATGAAAGGCAATTGAATCTGGCCAAATAGACAACAAGAATAAAAGAAAATTATAGAAGTCCATGTTGTTCAAGAAGATGGTTGGTATGTGCATTACTAAAACACAATTGGATATTTACTGACTCATGTTTGTGAACTTAAATGCTCCTTAATATCAGTTCAATATTAAATTTAACAGTAAAAGTATCTTCCCTGGACAACAGAATTTAAGAATAAAGTACTTGGCTAATCCCAGATAGGTGCATTAAGTTAACAGGGAAGAAGAATCAGGGCACCAAATTTTCATTGAGATGTTTTCCACTCAATTCATATGGTAAAAACTTTTGTAAAGATATAGGATTTAGTTAGCAAATTCATCTTCATTTGAGGAATTACTATGAATTTCTATACGACATAGCCCAAAAGGTCATATGAGGAATGATTACAGAGAGAGAGAGAGACAGACAGAGCTGGTCGTACTTCCTAAAAGTTTGAAGCAAAGGTTGCCTCTTACCAAAGTGTTCTGGTTATTGTTTTTGGTGTTTAAATATAATTGCATTTTCTTTTGAATTAGTCAAATCATTTATATAAAAGTTAGCAAAGGGATTCATGCAACTAGGCTCCAAACTAGTAACTTTTTACTTTTTCCTATTTGCCCCTTTCAACATTAGCATTAGTACTATCAACATGAACAGCAATTACTAAATTAGTTCAACATCAGTAATACTATTTGTGAGGAAGAACTAAATAAAAGTTGCAAACCAATATAACTGACCAGCATCATATGCAGCATCATAATAACCCCTTCCAATCTGTGCTAGCATTTGCAAGAAGTAATGATTACAGTATGAACCTGTAAAGTCATTCACAGAAAAAAAAAAAAAAAATGACTGGAAAATTCAGAAGGAATAGAATCACTGCAAGATTGTGAGATCAAGAATATCAGAGTTCTTTACCGACATGATACCTATGCCAAGAGTACAGATACGAGGACAAATTGGGCTTCTGTTTCTGAGATGACCTTCCACAACATTACAAATATGTCTTTCGTCTTCAACAGCCCCATCAGTAATGAGGAAAATGAGAGGCATTGAACCACTAGTTTTAGTGAGCATCTCTATTGCCTGAGATAAAGCAGATTGTGAGTTTGGAAGTTCTAAAATTACGTGTATGATATTGACATGTAGAGATGTGCGTCAATCAAAAATGTACATGAAATGGGGATGTAGTTAAGTAAGATTATTTGTAATGTATTGTATGCAATAAACAGGATTTAAAGTAACCATCAATGGACATTTCTATTCTGAAGTCATCAACTTGTGGAGGACATCTTCCATGCAATCTACACCTTTGAATGATTTCCACCATCTAGTCTTGTACTACAAGAGAATTGACAAGGGTACTGTGGTCATCTGAAAACATTTCCAACACGTATAGCAAAGGCGAAAAGGCTGAGCTGGTCATGGCCTAGTGCCATAGCATATATTTTTGTTATGTTTCAACACAAATAGCACAGCAAAAAGGCTGGGTAGGATTTCATAGCATATATTTTGTTATGGAGGTGAACTGAGCATAAAGAGAAGTCAAGTGCACCTTTTTTACAGTATGTATTTCTCATTACCAATACATGCATGAATATTATTATAGTGTGAAGAATGTAAACATAAAAGCCAATATTAACTCAGATTTAAACATTAACTGGAGGACATTACTTGCCATTCAGAATATTTTGAGAATCTGCACTTACCTGACTTAGAGGATTCAAAATGTTTGTTCCACCCTCTGCAGTGAAATTTGTTTTAATCCACTGAGTAGCATTTCCAACTTCTTCCTCGGTTGCAAGAACCATTGTTGATGAGAATAAGCAAGTGTCTCCATTAAAAGCTATTATGTTAAAAGAATCCTGTGTATTAAGGTTCAAGAGGGCTGCCAGTACAGCATCCTTCGTATTCTCAAGTGGGCGTCCCCGCATGCTTCCGCTTATGTCAACGATAAATACCACTTCCTTTCTGAAAACCTATCAGGATCACCAAAATGGAGTAAGGATAGACATAATACAATTACATACAAATAAATAATTGAACAGCAGAATGGTAAGAGGCAATCAAAGCATGTGGTAGAATGTAATTGTACAGACCAGATCGAAATGCTCCCACAGTGAGAATGAGAACAATCAACCATAGTGTAAGCATTTATTGGAACGACATATTGTACACATGTAAAGTAGGAAGTTGGAGACAATGCATATCTCCTCTTCATGAAGTGATAATACAGAGCTACAAGGGTGCATATGTTGAACATTCTAGCTTACTTTGTTCAAGTGCTAAAGGTTAAATCTGTTAAAAAACTTGAATGAGCAGGTTAATAGCAAGTGATATTATAAGCTGCTCTACACTTCAAGAAACAACAAGAAGATTGGAAATTTTGGGTTTTTAGAAATTCGGAATTGCATCAAATATATTGTGTTTGTGCACCCTTGCAAATTATTTGTGCCTATCTTTTGCACTTGTACTTGCGCTGCTCTTCAGTGATTTGTTGACATTGTCAAGATCAACGTCAACAACACTGCAGGAGGACATCAGTACAGGATATTAATGTACAGCCTGAATGCAACATGATCAAAGAATGCATTTTGAAAGAAATGCCACATATTGGTGGATCCATTTGAAGGCAGAGAAATGAAGTGCTTCCAATAGGGGGGGATGATTCTATAAATGAAAAGTTAAAATAAAGCTAGTTCTAAAACAAAGCTAGCGAACCTTCCCACTGATGTTACTTCCAGGGAAAAGATAGAAGCAGAACATTTCTCTTTGATCAAAATCATGTACAGAAGGAGATTGCATGAGCACCCCACCAAATATGTTATTAGAAGACACCTGAAAGCGCAGTTGGCAAACAAGAATATGAGTAATGCATCCAAAATAAGAGAAATACTTCTTCAGAAAAGGATCCTGAATGTCTTGTATGAACAGGTTATGATCATCTACATTCTAGAGCATCTTCTCTGCATCAGCAGGGATGCACGGATGCACATGAAGAAATATACAGTGATTAAAAAAGGAAAAGAAAAAACCATCTTCAATGTCTTACAGTATATGAAAAATTGAAGTCAGCACGTGACCATGTCTGAACTTCTGCTTCGTATAAGAAACCCAATTTACCGACCTGACGCCTTAGCTCCTGTAAATTTTGGAAAAAAATATAAAAATCATGTCACTTGATTTATATCCAGAATCTTAGTCAGAGCTTTTCACAATGACAAACCTTCAGAAGATGGCTTGTAGCCTTGCATAAAATTTCTGTTCCAGTGCCAGAGTTCACATTCAATCGAATCTTTTCTTTTTTGGGAATTTTCTTCCCAGCAGGAGTGACATATGTGGGAAAACTGAAAGGTATAATGAGACTGAATTGACCATCCTGATATAGCAATTTCTGAGACCAACTGAACTTAATTGATAAATTGGAGCCTCCTTCAACCTTAAAGGCAAACAAACATAAAACATCTCAGCAAACAAAATTAATAATACAATGTAGATCACAAATAACCAAGAGAACATATGAATTAAATGAAGTAATTAATAACCTTTGGAACTTTTAAGGTAAATATCCGCCATCTCAGAAAGCGCCCATCTTCTGTTTTGGCAGGTTTCCCATTATCTTTTGTATCTTCCACTGTGATCAGTCGACTATTACATGATCTTCCAGTAACATCAACCTCAACACCTAGAACTGAACCCTGTTAGCCAAATCATGTTGCCCTTGAGAACATAATTCAGATACCTCAAACATTAAAGAAACCAGTCTGCAACAAACAGTAGCAAAAGCATATTATAACTTGACATAAGAACGCCAGCAACATATGATCATCAAGAAAGGTGTGAACATATTCCATTACTTCCATCGGCGTATTAGTTGATATGCAATATAAATGATGAAGAACTGGCAGATATGGGTTAAAGTCAATTTCAAGAAGAAGCACTATTTATGGAAATAGTTCCGATTTCATAATGAGCTCCAATCAGAAAGGCAATATATCAATTAAACCATATCTAAAATAGAAATCGATGTTGGAAATACGACTAAAAGGGAAGTAGTTAACTACGTGTATTGCTGTTACGGTATGAAGTTGCATTACCTGAAGGAAAGTTTCAATTTAGCTAGGATACCTCTATTCTCTTCAAATTAATCTGCGTATGGAAGAGACTTTCTGCTATTGCAAATTATGCCAAATTTTCATAGATGATCTCACTTAGCACAAAAACCGAAAATATACGTTAGTTTTGGCTGTTGATGCCTCGAGGAAAACAAAGAGTTCCTTCCAATTGAGCCCCAACTCAAGAAGGATAGGGGTAGAAAACGTGAGGATTGACTAAATCGCAAAAAATATGAAGGAGAACATGCCTCTAGAAAGAGCTGAATGGCAGAAAATGATTCAGTGATGAACTTGCTTTGCTGAATGCATCTATGCTAGTGCTAATGCAGCCAAAGTCATGAACGAACTAGCTTTGCAAAGAAAATGTAGGAAACATATTAAATTCTTCCTTGTTTAGGTCTTGAGAGAATGAAATACTCCTAATTACAACTATTTAGCTCATTTCAATTTTTTGTTTTTCCTTTTTCTGCTTTCTTTACTTCTCTGGTGCGGAACGGAAAACAAAGGGTCGGAATTTTCTTTGTCTTTGCTCGCCACTTTCCCAACAACCAAACAGAGTCACATGTAAACCTCAAACACAAAAACACAAGCGCTACCTGCTCCCCCATTGGAATCGCAACGCGACAATCGCATCTTCTACTCCCCATAACGCAGTGAAGTCGCCAAGTTCCACTAACAGAAATGAACGCAGTATCCAAATAACAATCAACTTCCATTGCAATCCCAAGCATGTGAAGCGGAATCAGCGCCGGAGGATCGCACCGGCCATGCACATACGGCTGGTAGCTCGGAACATCCGGATTATCAACGATCGACGGCTCCGGAATCACGGCGTAAACCATTGGCGCCGTCGGAAGTGACAACTCCTGCGACTCCGACTTCTCCATTTCCTGCGGCTGCGGAGCCGATACCGACCGATCCTTCCCGTAGTAAATTCGTTTCGAGAGCCTGAGCCCGTAATCCACTGCAGTAGAGAAGTCCTCTGCCATTCCGTCGAACCTTCCTCGCCAGCTAGATTCTCCGGCGGTTGTGTGAGATCCCCCCGTACACGATAAGGCTGAGCCCTAGGGTTTGATGCTGAAAGAGAACACAAGCCTGAAGCGTTAGAGTGAGTGAAGCGATTGAAACGACAGTCGTTTTCACTGAACCGATGCCGTTTCAGACAGCCATTAAGTTGTGACCGACGCTTCACTTTTGAAGCACTGCCGAAGACGACGAGCTGTACTCGTTAAAAAATACATATATTAATTTTATTAAATACGTGCAGCCAAACTTCGATCGACACGTGTACATGTAGACCATATCGTAGCCCCCCTCCATAGAACAGTACCATCAACCAACGGATAAAGAATGTGGAGGCGACACGTTATTCTGAATTAAAATATTTTTCTTACACACAAATTTAATTACAAATTAATAATTTAATAATTTAATTGTTAAGCATATGTTATTAACTTAAGTGGAAGTTAGGAATACGTCGAGCCTAAAACTTTATTTCTAAAGCATGGGGGACCCTACTCTCCCAAAAGATAAAAGTTGCTAATTTTTCAATTCATTTCCAAATTTGTGAATTTGCTTTCCAAGGAAGATAAGGACAAAAGATATTCATTGTATTATAAGGTTGACTTTATTCCATCACACCCTTAATAAAGGTCACAATTCTTCTTCTCGTGTAAAAAATCTAAGTATTTGACTAAATTGGTAAACTAAAATATGATCTAATTATTAAACACATCCTACGTAGTATAATTTATTTATAATCAAATTTTATTTAAATAGGGGTTACAATTAGATATCCAAATCTTTTTGTCTCGATGCTAAGAATTTGGGATAAAGATAAATATGTTTAGAACAAATTTAATAAACCCGTAAAAACCTGGGACAGGCTTCATCCCAATTATATATAATTTTAAATAAAAATGTATTTTAGTTGCTTTTTTAAAAAACTTTTTTAATATAAATAAAATATTTTTTTCATAAAAATTGATAAATATTTATTTATTTATAATTTATATTTTATTTTTAATATAATTTTATTTTAGAAAATTTACATTTTTTAAAATTTAACAAATAAATTAAATGGGATGCGACCAGACAAGATGAATATGAAAATTTTCTATACTTATCTCGTCTCCTAGCCTCATTAATATATTTTTTTTAATAGAGATAATAATAAATATAAATAAAATGGGACGATATTGGGATGAGGTGATCTATCTTGTTACCGTCCCTATGTTTAACAATTAGATGTAATTAGATTTATGTATCTTGATGAACCTCTAATTACAATTTTTATAATTTAATTGACTTATTTATTCAAAATCTAAATTTTAAACGAGTAAAAAAAAATTAAATAAGTTATCATTATAATGAGATTAATTATTATGATTATTAAATAAGTAAATTCGAATCAAATTTGTATTTATAAATTAGTCCACAATCAATCAATTATTAAAAAATTATTCATATTAATATAAAATTAACTCAAATACAATTATACTCAACTCAAACCCGTAAAAATATACATCGGTCCAATTATATCAAAATTCGTCATTCTTATTAATTACCGAAAAAACACATCACCAGCCTAAAAAAAAAATAATTAATTAAATAAAAAGTGGCTAGAGGTTTGGAGCCCACTATTTGTGACAAGCATGTTAAAGCTAATGAGTGAAAAAAATAATATTCTATATTCTCAAAACAATATAATATAGATTTTAAATAAAACCTCGGCTAATGTGTAGCCCATTTTCAAATCAAGACCCCCGCATGTTTAGGGTTCAATTAGGTAGGATTATGAACGCTACAGTAGATCAATTAATTACTTGTCTCCCACCGCTTCACCCTTTCCAAAAAGAAAAATAATTATAAAAACTATTCTTATTAATTTAATGTCTATATAATAATATAATGAGAGAATTTTGAGCATCTTTTCCAATTTTTTTTTTTCAACTAGTGCATTTTAACCGCTAGAGCATCCAGTAACTCGAAAATGTTCCTTTTATACCCAAAGTTACAGGTAATTTTGGTTTTAAATCTATTTTTTAATTTGTAGTCACTAATTATGATTTATTTAATTTTCATAAAATACTAAAAACAAGAAAAAATAATTTTTTTCATATTTGATTTCATCATAAAATAAAAAATAAATAAAAAATAATTAAATTTGGTAAAAATTTTATACATTTTTTAATTTTTTAATTTTTATATAATAAAAAAATATGTAAAATAAGTTTGAATACATATATAAAAATAATTTATTAAATTTAAATATATATTTTTATTTTATTTTTCTCATTTTTCCTTTAAATTTTTCTAAAATCATACTCTTCGTGATATGAATGTTCATATTTACGAGACTTTTACCCAAAACTCAAGGGTTATTTGATTAAATGGGCCTTTTAAAACTCAAATTTTAAAATTTAACATCTCACCATTTTTTGGCATTATTTGAGTAAAAATGTCCTTATTATATTATTGTAAAAATAACCATTTTTTACAAAATTTACATATAAATATTTAAAATAAAAAAATGACATTTATATCAAAAATGAATTACTGTTCAAAAAAAAAAATGATACGATTTAGATTTCAGATTTGAAAATTATTTTATACTTTTTAATCAAATATTTTATATATATATATATATATATATATATAAGGGTAATTTGACACCCAATAAAAAGTAAAAATTTGTGTCTTATAATTTATCTAAAAAAAAAAAAGAGGATAAAATAATTAAATAATAAAAGGATAGAAAATAGTTACAACTGATAGGGACTGGGCAGTCTGGGCGTGGTCCAATACTGGACCACGTATGATTATTGATTTCAAAGGTAACGCGAGGAGGGGGCGGTGGGTTTTCTGGTCTCTCCCGTTGGATGCACTTTGGGTTCGATCCGACGGTGGAGAGTTAAGGAGACTGTACACCCAGGATTCACTTGGAGACAAAAAAACGAGCTCAATGATTAAGAGGAAGAAAAAAGCCTGGAACCTGTCGTCCTACCAAATCTGACAGCCGGTGACCGGATCTGCCACAAACGCCATGAAATGTGATAAATGTGACCCAGTGGGGAGTGGGGCCCGTTTGAAATAAAGCTGGTTGAAAACATTGTTTAAATCCGTGAAAAACCTGAAAGGCATGTGGGGACTGAGCTTTATAAGATATGATTTGATTAGAAAGGCATTTAATGGGAGCCTCCTTGGTCAGTTTTTCACATTGGGGTCTAGTCCCGCTTTCAGACTTTGAATTACCGTAAGAGTAAAGTTATTCTCATTTTTTTTTATAAATATTGGGGTCTAGTCTCGCTTTTAGACTTTGAATTATTGATAAGGATTAAGACTAAAGAGATACTTTAATAACTTTAATCACGACAAGTGGAAAGGGAGTATTGGGATCTTTCAAATGGTCTATTCGAGCTTTAATTTGTTTTAAGCCATGTTTAGTGTCCTATTGAAAAAATGGAAAACATTAAACTAGGGTTGGTTCTGACAAATTTGATAAAAAATACATAAAAATAAATAAAAATATAGAAAATAAAAAATAAAAAAATTGATAAATTATTTTTATTTATTATTTTAAACACATTTTATTCATTTTAACTCATCAATATAAATATTAAATAATTTAAAATTACATAAATCTTATTAACTTTAAACATTTTTTTTCTTTTTTTTTTTTACATTTTCTCTATATTTTATTTCTTAATGTTTTCTTCTAGAACCAAACTTAGCTTAAGGTGGTAACTAATTCCCCAATAATACTAAAATAAAAAAAAAAAAAAGGAAAAATGATTTTTTTATATTATATAAATAGTAAATAAAATATAATATAATAAAAATTTATATATTTTTAACTTATTTAATTATTGTATATAATAGATAAAATAATTAAAACATGTTTGAAAAAAAAAATTAAAAATATTATATTAAAATCTTTTTTTTCTATTATTTTTTCTTTTTATTTACTTCCTCTAACATTTTCCCTCAAAATTTTTAAAAACCGTGAACAAAGGCGAGAGTGGCATTTGAGTTACATGCAAGAATGAAATCCACTCTATAAAATATTTAAGAGATAGGATGACATGAAGACTCTACTATTTTGATTAGGTGGTATAAAATAATGGTAAAAAATGGTATCCATTTAAAATCACCATGAGTCACACGAGAAAGCTTATGATAACTTGATAAGCATGTTCCTAAATATTATATTTAATAATAATATTATATGCACCATAGTCATATTCATCGCTTAATTATCCCTAGTTTATTGATAACCAATAATCATCTGTCACAGTAAAAATGGTGATGTGGCATGCCCTAAAATTTTTAAATTTAGGTTTGACTAGGGCTTACAATGGCATATAGACTAATTTTAAGAAAATATATTTATATTTACATTGCCAATGACCAAATATTCTCACTTTATTTTGTTTATTATTTATTTTTTTACAAAAATATAAAAATATAAAGGTATAAAAAATAGCTCAATCTCCCCCACAACCCCCACCACCCTACCCACCCACCACGAATGACTCAATTTACAATGTTTTTAAAAATAATTTCAAAAAACAGTTGTTAATTCCTCGTTCATCAACTATTTTCAATAATAAATTTTTATTTTTTAGAAAAAAAAATTAAAAAGCACGTTTAACAATTAAAAATTATTTTTTATTATAAAAAAAAACAAAAAAAAAGGTGTTTTAAAAAATATTTTTTAATTATTTTCAGTTGTTTTTTGAGAATTGCCCCACAAAATAATTATACAAACATATATAATGATTAAAAATAAAATTATGGACATAAATTTTTTTAAAAATTATGAAAAACAACTTTAAATTCTTATAAAAATTCTTATTTTATAAAATATTATAGAACAGTTTTCAAAATTATTTTTTCATAACTATTTTCAAAAATAGTTACTAAATAAAGCTTAAATTTTCAGTTATTTTGTGGAAACAAATTCATTTTTGAAAACCCAAATGTAAAAAATATTTTTCTCAATTTATTATTCATGAAGGTGTCATAATACAATACAAAAGTTTTAAAATTATTCTCTATATCTTTAACTGTTGATTAAAAAAAATACTCTTTTAAAAACAAAAAAAATTCAAATACGTTGTCAAAAAACAATATATATATTTTTTAAATAAATTGAAAAAACCATTTTTTTATCATTAGTTTTCCAAAAATTAAATTATCTGTAAGAACAATAATCAAATATGCCTTTACAATGGGATTTTGAAAAAAAAAAAAAAACTACGATTTAAAAAAATAATTATTAAAATGTGATATTTTCGAAAGTATTTATTTATTAAAATATGATATTTTTGAAAGTATTTTAAAGTCTATGCCATTTTCAAGAAATTCAATCTGAAATTATGTTTTGATTTTAAAGTTATTTTAAATAGACAACTTCTATATTTAAGTTGAAATTATTTCCTTAAGAGGTAACTTTCAATTGATATTATAAAAAATGCCATATTTTAATAAATACTTTTTAAAATTACATTATTATAATTATTATTATTTTAAATGCCCCTTAAGGTCCACCATCCTCGCCATCCTCGTCATCCTCGTCAGTGTTTACCAAACGCCTTTATCATAGTGGTGGATTACATGAGAAAATAGATTCTCGTAATGTCTCCGCGTGGACATATGACTTCATCTACAGTCGGTTGGGACGTCAAAAAGGGAAGAATGGATGCATGCATGATAGATTAATAGTAGAATCATAAATGGCACCGACAATAATGATTCATGACCGAATCTGAAATGAAAGACAACAAAAGTATGATGCCCAAAATCAGACCACAGGCCCACAAGAAAGCTGCACCTTGTTCCAACTTCCAATTCATTGAACGTAACGAAATCATGTCTTTCAAGTGTGAATATACAAAAGTTGGAAAATTAAGTCTTACGCCCGTAAGAATTGTGGGTGCATCTAGGGTGGGTTGGATTAAGTTTGTGGTCAATGTGCGTCTAGGGTGGGTTGGATTAGGTTTGTAGTCAAGGTGCGTATAGGGTGGGTTGGATTAAAATGATGTTTATTTTTTTACTTAATTCTAAATAGGATCTTAATATTTAATAGTGTTAAATATTAGATTGTTTATTTTTATAGTATTTTATTTATATTAAGTATTAAAAAGTAAAAAAATCAATATGTTATCTTTTTTTATTTATAAAAAGTTACAGATTTTAGCTTTTTTTATTTAGTAAAAAGTTTATAATAAGTTATGAAAAAGTAAAAAAATAAATAATCTAAATTATAAAATTAAATTGCTTTAAGCAAAAAGCTAAAAAAACAAACACCACCTAAGTTTGTAAATCAATGTGCGTCTAGTGTGGGTTGGATTAGATTTGTAGTCAACGTGCGTCTGAGTTGGGTTGGATTAAGTTTGTAAATTAATGTGCTTTAGGGTGGGTTGGATCAAGTTTGTAGTCAATTACTCCAATTTAAGCTAAAAAAATTCCAAGGGTATATTTTCGTAATTGCTTTTAAAAACAGTTTTTTATTTTTTATTTTATTTTATTTTTTATTATTTTTATTAAAAAAAAAGAAAAGAAAAGAAAATTATATTTGACAAAAAAGAAAAAAAAAAGATGCACGTTTTTTAAAACATAAAATAAGATGTTTTCAAAAAAACATTATTTTTATTATTTTTTAAAAAATACAATTATGAAAAATGATAAAAAAAAAAAGATATTCCATATAAAAAAGTTATTTTCAAAATATATTTAAAAATACAAAAAATAACTTAAAAATATTTTTGATTTTTAAATAAACTTTTGTTTTATAAAACATTATAAAACAATTTTCAAAAACTCATTTCTTGTAATTATTTTCAAAAATACTTCTCAAAGAGCTAAAGACCCTATTTGATAACTATTTTTGCAAACAATTTTTTATTAGTCTGAATAAAAATACAAGAAAACACATTCAACTGAAAAACAAAAATTAATTTTTTATTCTTAAAAACATAAAACAAGTTATTTTCAATAATTTTACTTATAATAAGAGAATTATTTTAAAAAATAATTATACAATTACGAAAAACGACTAAAAATAATGTACAACACATAAAAATATTTTTAAAAACATATTTGAAAATATAGAAAAAATAGATTAAAATCATTTCAAGTCCCGAAAGACATTTTTATTCTATAAAAACCATAAAATAATTTATAAAAAAACTTAATTTGACATTTAAAAAAAAAAAAAACATTTGAATTTCTATAAGAAGTAACATTAACACTATCAAGATTTTGATATTAATTTTTGAAAAAAAAAAGTCAAAAGTTTTTAACATGCTAAAAAGCTCTTATCAAGCTTCAAAAAAAGCATTTTTCACTTCTCAAAATCAACCCAAACAAGAACCAAGTGAGGAGGAGCCCCACCATCAACAACCCTTCCGGTTCCAGCAAATGAGAGCCTCAACAACCTTTCCAATCATAACGAGGGTGGACAGAAGCCATTCATTGGAGGTGAGTAGACAGGCAAGATATAAACCAGTGAAAAAAGGGCTATCTCATCTCATGGCTAAGCCTAGTGGTCCTATCATTGCGTTGGAGGGACATGGCACACGAATTTCAAATTTTACGGCTACAAGTCATGGTTATATAGCACAGCCATCGTGGTCCTATATCCCGCCTGAATAAGAAATGAGTTGACAAAAGCTCCATGATTTTGGCTAGGAGTTAAATGAGTAGGTTTGCTTGACAAAGATTTTTGAAAATCATCTTCTATTGATGGACATCAACTTCATTGGTTCAAGATTTATCCCAATTCCCACAGGGAAAAAAGATTCAAATTCCCAAACAGAAGTAGAATCAAAAGGAAAAAAAAAAGTAAATAAGAACTGATGATTCACTTGGCAACAGAAGTGAAAAATAACAGCAGCATTCAAGGTGGTGTAGAATCAAAACATTAGCAGTCTACAGAATTGAAGATGTTGTCTAGAGTGCTCAACAGACTAAGAAAATAACTTTCCTTGAGTTTCTGCTGATATCAATTGTAAAAGTTGGTAATCCATTGCATGCCGAGTACTGAAATGGAAGCATCCTCTTCTTAACGGTACTGAAAAGCGGAAAGAAATTTACAGAAACAACCATTAGGCATTTGAGATGATGCAAAGGTATAAAAAGAAGAGAAAAATATACAGAGATCCATATTTTTCAAATGCTTGCAAGTAACAGTCACCTCAAGCCATATTTCATTACTGAAAATTACCAAGGAAATGAAAGCAAATGTTGAGGAAAATGATTTTATCGTGTTTGGTTTACCATAAAAATGCGAAAGAAAATAAAATTATAATTTAGTTAGAAACTTATATATTTATAAATTATTTGATCTCTATATAGACGAAGAAAAATAAGTAAAATGAGTTGAAAGATATATATAAAAAATAAACCTAGTTGCCAATTTTGTCATGTACGAAGAAAAGAAAAAGTTAGACCATGTGGATGCCCATGTGGCTTAGAAGCACTAGCTTGAGAATGTTTTTGTTGGGGAATCTAGTTTGGGGATTTTTTTATGTAAAACTCATAACATTGGTCCAAAACTTGCCTTACACAGCAAAAGATCTGATCCAAAGCATGACTGCTGCTTGTTAATAGGATCTGCCCAATAAGTTTGCTTTTCCAGACTAAAGAGATATCACAAGGATCAAAAACTGACCTTGATGAAGCCAATCTCCTTGGCATTGCTGCGGAAGCACTGCCTGCAACACATGAGCCCGTACTTCCTGATCAAACCATGTGGGTTCCCACAAACACGGCTGACCATGCATTCACAAAAGTGTTTTAGAAATCGTTATATAATCATTCGAAGTCCGTTTGTCACAAGAATAAAATTATCTGCTATAAGACTACAAAAACAAATATAGAAATTAGAAGGTCAACATATGAAACCCACTTCACTTTTCAAAAGTTAGCCCTCTTTAGTCTCTGATTGAATCTTGAAGATAAGTAGCCAACAAGAGAAGGGAAAAACAAAAAATGATAGAAGGAAAATCGATAACTTATCTGTTGCAATGAAAAAATATGAAACCCTAATTTATACATTTTGAAATTCTTCACTTCTTTCTGAAAGGTGAAAGAAGTAGAAAAAAAAAAGAAGAGTGAATTAAAAATTTTATTTGAATCAATTTTGAATTGTATTTTTCCTCACTCTTTCGTTTCCTTTCTTACATTCTCGCTTCTCCTTGAATACCAAACATAGCCTTGTCATAAAGGTAAGAACCCACATCATTTTAAACTGCATCCCCACTTTGTTTTCCCTAAAGAGTTGAAACATGGAATAAAAAAGGTTCCATCACCAGTCTGCTTATAGCAACTAGCACAAGAACACTATTTGGCACTTCTTGAAAATGACTCAAACTGCTTTCCATTTCACTGAATTTTTTAAGACGTTGGTACCCAGAAATTTTCTGGCATTACAACCTTTAAACATCCCACGTGATGCGAAATCTTCAACAATGAAGCTCACACATACTAACATCTGATGATGGAAGCTCAATTGTATATACAAAAAAACAATGAAGCCCCACATTCACATAGTCACACAAATCAATAAATGGCAAACAACATGAATAGTATAACATCCCAAATACAAACAACTACTTACAAATTCTTCAACCACACGGCTTATTCTACGGATCAATGTCACAATGATAAAAACTCAATGGTAAATGGTGTTAAACAATAATATTCCAAAATCAAACAATTGCAGAGAATTGTGAACAGCAGTATAAGATCCCAATTGCAAACCACAATATACAAATTCTTCAACAACACAGCTTATTGTACATATCAATAGCATAATGATGAAAACTCGAGGGTAAATGGTGTTCAAACGATAATATTCTCCAATCAAACAATTGCAGAGAATCAATACACTCGAAAATCAGAAAATATGAGGTCAGTATGAGATCAAAACGATGGGTTTTGAGAAATCATGAAATGTAAATTTACAGTGACAGAAGAGATTGGACTCACCAGGTACGTGAACCAGGGCCATAGTTCTTGGGGTGCGAGTTCCAGACGTTGGAGTGGCCCATTTTCGAAGGCGGCAAAACCCTAGCTCGGAGGCGACAATGCGGAGTAGGAACCCTAAAGTGAAGCTAAGAAAATGGCAAGACTCACCATCATGGCCGAAGGACGATTGCCCAGATCTTTGGGCCCGGGTTGGGCTATTCGATGTAAGGTTGGGTTGGGCTGACCGGGATTTGGCCCAAGTTGGGTTCATCTTGGGCTAGTTTAGGCTTTAGTGAAGTAATTGCCTTTTAGGACATGTTTGGTTATTGGGAAATGTGAGAAGTAAATGAAAATGAAATAGTGCATTTTACCATCATGTTACCAAGTGTTTTTAATCTTTCTAATATTTAAAATTTTTTTATTTTTTAAATATTAAAAATGATATAAATATTTCTTAAAATCATTATCAAATATACTTTTATAATCCATTTGATAATGATTATATGAAATGCTTTTAACTTTTCAAACACTATAAAAAATTTATCTTTCAATTATTAAAAAGGTTAAAACGTTTCCTAAAATTATTGTCAAATACATTCTTAGAGTATACTTCATAATACTTTTGTTTAAAATGTTTTTAGAAAATTACCTATCAAGCGTTTATTTAAATAAACACTACAAATGATTTTTCAAAAATTTTAAAGTATTTTTAAAATTTTATTAAATACATTTTTTTTTTACGCTAAAAGCATTTTCTATAATTTTTATGAAACAAACTCTTAATTTCAAACAACGTAAATGAAAGATAAAATAAATATCGAAGAACTAAGGATTTGATTCAAAGTTCTAGTGGACATTTTTATTTGCTCTTGTGATCTCTTCATTGAAACCAACTTCGTACAAGCCAAAAAAAAAAGATTAATTCAAATGTTTTTTCAACTCTTACTTAGCAATGAGGCATGATTGTACGGATACACTAATCAAGATTAGCAAGCGAATGATCATGATATACTAATCAAGATTAGATCAATATCTTACTTGGAAATACTCATCCACACCACGTCTTTTATTTGTTTTGTCACCATAAAAAAATTATAGTATGGGAAGCACTGAGCTAACTCATAAGTGTACGATACCTTTAAAACGGTTATTTATACTTGAATTCCAAACAAAATTTTATTTCTATAAATGATTTAAAGTTATTTTTAAAAATGATTATTAAATATTATTTTTGAAAATGTTACCACCTCGATAAATGGGCTTCTAAGTCGAGAGACCGTAGAAGCTTCAGCCCAAAAGCAAAACTTATTGGACTGGGCTCAGAAGAACCCATTCAAACGACGTCGTCTTATGTCGTTCGAAATACATTTATATAGGAGTGTGCTTCTTTCTGTATTCTTGCGAAGAAAGCTTTCCCCTTCTCTCTATAGCTCTTTTTCACTGCAAGTCTCTTCCACACGAAACCCCAAACGGAAATCAAAGTATCAAAGCATGAGTCGCGGAAGTGGAGGTGGCTACGATCGTCACATTACAATCTTTTCTCCTGAAGGTCGTCTCTTCCAAGTAGGTATGAATTCTCATCCCTGATTTGACCTAATCCCCCGTTAGTTTCCTGAGAAAACGAAGAAAGAAGATTGAAATTTCGATAATAGGTCTATTGCATTTCTTTCCGAGGAGTAATCTTAATAGTTTGCGTTATTAGCCTCCGTTATTTCTCTCAGCGACAGAAACTTGAACTTTGTGGAGTCATATGTTGAGTTGATTGTAGCTGGGTGTAATATACTGCAGTATTTTTATTTTATTTTTTCAAAAGCATTTCGGGGGTTTTTCTGTCTGGTTTCTGAGGAAATGTAGGAAAAAGAAGGAGCACTGAATATTATTAGATTTAACTGTTTGGATTTGGGGCTTGCATAGATCACAGATTTGTCGAAACCCAGATTTGGTTGCTCGATGAAGTAATTTATTGGATAGTTTGAATTCATTTTTTACCCTTTGTTACCCACCAGACAACCAGAATTATATGTTTTTTCATTTGTTGAATCTGAGTGGTTTTTGTTTTCTATATGAATAGAGTATGCATTTAAAGCTGTTAAGGCTTCTGGAATCACCTCCATTGGTGTTCGAGGAAAGGACTCAGTCTGTGTTGTAACACAGAAGAAGGTTCCTGTAAGTGTTGTTGTTGGATCACATTAATATCTTATATTATTATGTGTACCTTAAATTTATTAGTTTTGAGATTTGATGCAGGACAAGCTTTTGGATCAGACCAGTGTCACACATCTTTTCCCCATCACCAAGTTCCTGGGGTTGTTAGCCACTGGCATGACTGGTTTGCATCTTATTACCTTTCGGAGCTGATTTTTTGTGTGTATATAAATATTGAAAAATTTCAGAAAATATTTTCCTGTTGATTCCATCTATCTCATTTGGAATTTTTACCATGAAACCCAATTTTGCTTCTCAAAGGAATATCTCTTTGCTCCTCGACCTTGGTTTCCCCAGGAAAATTTTGTCTTCTATTGATTCAATTGGAGCATGTCTTATAATGATTGACTTCAAACAGTGAGCTCAATTGTATTGATTTTGCGATTCGATGTTCCATGTTTTGTTTTCTACCTGGTGTTTTATCTATGATTGGTTTGGTTAATGGTAACATATAATAGCACAAAATTTGTTCTAGATTTATGGTATACATTTTCTGTCGGTTGTTACTTTTATCAGTCCAAAGTTTAGGTTTGCTAGGTCTTCTTGAGTGGTGAGGCCAAGATGTTATTTCATATCAAATGCTCTTTTGGATTAGTGAACCTTTTGTAATCTTTGGCATGCCATTTTCCAGCTGATGCAAGGACTTTGGTTCAACAAGCAAGGAATGAAGCAGCTGAGTTTCGCTTCAGATATGGATATGAAATGCCTGTAGATGTATTGGCCAGATGGTATTGTAATTTTGTTCCTATTAAATCCCACTAGATGGTATTGTAATTTTGGTCCACTTATTTTCCACTACCACCGAATTCTTTGGCATACAATTATTAACTACTCAACAAATTATGCTGATATGTTTTGATTTAGAGATATCAGTTACATTTTGTTTTCTAAAAGACATGAATTTTGTTGGGTCCTTTCAGGATTGCTGACAAATCACAAGTCTATACTCAACATGCATACATGAGACCTCTTGGAGTAGGTTTGTTTCTAGTCTTTTCCACTGTCATGGACAATTTCCTTTATATTTTAAAGATCATCTGATGCAATTACATTACTAGAGCTAGGCTTTTTACTTGAAATTTGATAATTCATTAGCTTTCTACTGATGTCCATTTTTCTCATCATTCTCTATATTTGTTTTGGAAGTTGCCATGATCTTGGGTATTGATGATGAAAATGGACCTCGCCTCTTCAAATGTGACCCAGCTGGCCATTTCTTTGGCCATAAGGTATGTACAAGTTGTTTCTATCATATTCTATATATAGAATACAGAAGTATGTCAAAAAGAATGGAATAGCATTGGAAATTTTCAGCTTTGAGACTAAATCCAATAACTATTTCTGACACTTCTCAGTTTCTTTACTCCTCTTGGCTTTTTGTTGACTCTCTATAATACCAATCATAACCAATGCTCAGAAGCTTGGTTCGGGTGGCAAAGTGGGGTGGGGATGGGAAGGTTCCAGGCTCAATTCCACTTAACCAAAACAAAGTAAATAAATAAATAAGGAAGAAGAAGGAAAATATAACACAATATCCAAAAAAAAACTCTGCTCATAAGCAACATAATTAACTCCTATGATATGTCTATTGGGTGCTAATACATTTTTTTTTTTCACTTTACTTCTTTCCTCTTTTTGGGTTTCACGCACTGAGGCTTTCAAAGGCATTCCTCTTAGTGTTATTCAACTCTATTGGCATTCAGTGTGTAGATCAAAGGGGTTTGGACATCATTGAGAGGAGATTAGTCATAATTTGAGGAGATGACATATTTGTATATTGTGTTGTAGTCTAAACCTTTTGTATAGACTCCTTGTATGGTGGAGGAGTTCAATCATATTTTGATCAGTTTTTTTTTTGTAATTGTGGGGAGGACTCCTCATCCTTCTCATATTCTTTTTAACCTTAATAAACACATCTCTTGTTTCTGATTAAAAAAAAAAATCTCTAGTACTGGATTAACTCTATTCAACCTTATGGGTAAGACAAGTATTATTTACATCACACACATTAGTTTTGGTGTACTTTTATTGGGAGGATAATATGTAAACATTTTTTCCCTCATGTTTGCTGATTTTGTTTGCTTTGATTGGTTTTCCAATTGTACAATATTATATTTATTTTAAAATAATCATAATGCTTTCATGAACATGATGACTACTACATATGCATATCAGATATGGACATAGCAGCTTGATGATATATAATATATTTACTGGTTATATTTGTTTTACCCATTGATTTGGAAATCCATTGTTGTAGAGGAAGAATTTATCTTTTGAATTCTTGGGGCTTTCTTTAATTGTGTATTTGTGTTAATAGATGTCTTTTTTTCTAGATAGTATCTGTCCGTTGCTAGTTCAGACTTCATGATGCTGTTAACATAGATTCACTGATCCCTTAGTATTTCAGAGTCATGTTTTGCTTGTTTTTTTACTGACTGCAACTCCATATTTAATAAACTTATTCTGATATGTTCTAGGCAACAAGTGCTGGATTAAAAGAGCAAGAGGCAATTAACTTCCTGGAGAAGAAAATGAAAAATGATCCTGCATTTTCATATGATGAGACAGTTCAGGTAGGTGTATTTTTTCTTTTCAGGAATCTGGATTTCTAATTATGGCACATGGAGAGCTCTTTGGTCTTACTTGTGGCATATGGTTTTCATTTCGTTCTGTGTCCCCTCTCTCTTTTCTGGTGTTGAATGTTAAATTGAAAACCTTGAGATTGAAAGAAGATTAATACGATGCAATGCCAACTAAAAATATCAACACCCGTCATATTGCTCTTGAGACTGCATATTGATGCACTACACAGTAACTTTGTTGGCACAATTGTTGTATAGTCATCACAGATCTAAACGCTGAAAACTAGCAACTTACCTTTTTGATTCACCCTCTTTCCTAAAAGATATATAAACAACTTTGTAGAAATACAATATTCTGAAGCCTGGGTTTTCTATCCAGAGATTGTATCGAGCTGTTAGCAAAAGAATGGTCCTTTTGTAGATACAATCATGTTCTTAGTTCCTTTCCTGTGGTCTAACATCACTTCAACGCTTCTATTTTATAGACTGCCATTTCTGCCCTGCAATCAGTTTTGCAAGAGGACTTCAAGGCCAACGAGATTGAGGTACTGAAAATGTCCCTTTTTTAGTTGTTTATTGCTATAGTTTTATTACAAGGAGCTCTACAAGGCTTTTTGGTTCTTTGGTTGCATTGGCATGGTGAGTGTTCCCTTGCCGGGTATTGGTTTTCAATGTTTATCATCTCTCCTAAGTATGGCTCTATATCTAGCTTCTGGATGAATGGGTTCATTTATGCTAACTCCAAATTATATCATTTTCTTCTCCAAAGAGCCTAGTCAATTGTTTTTCCCTTTCCAATTAGTTAAAAAATGAGCAAGTTGACCTGAGTCTTATGTTCAGTGGAAGGCCATGTTAACTTCAACTTTAAATCTCTCCCCATTTTCCCAAGCTGATTATATACCATATTTCCCTTGTGATCTTCGGCATCTCCCATCTCCTTCTTAGGCATTTCTTCTGTTTTTCATTGCTTTGGAAATTATATCAGAATAAACATTCCATTTCCAAAATGAGAAGTTCCCAATTGTAAACCTTGAACTCCTCTTTGAACTTTTGATTTACCTTGCATGCCACCAAAGCCTGGAGACCCCATCGAACTCAAAGGATACATGCTCTGGTATTGTGGGACTTCACTCTGATTCCTGGGTGATCATCACTCATCCTGCATTTGCAGCATAATGGTGCTAGTCAATGGGTCTTACCAAAAACGTGCTCGTAGCTTGCACTTGGTATGTGGGAATAGTAATGAAAATAGGATGGAAATAAAAGTGAATCACAATACCATGTAGAAGAGAGGAATCAAAACCCTAGTGAGAGGAAATGTGGTTTCCATATTAATAAATTTTTTATTTTTATTCCCATTCTGAAAAGTAGCATAAACACATTAATGAATGAGAATGAAATGGATTTTTTATTCCCATTTCTATTCCATTGTTCCAAACACAAACTAGTGTGAACTGGGAGTATTTTCCCAACTCTCCACATACTTATCCGGTTTAAAATCTCTACATGAAATCCATCTCCCAGCTCCTAATTCACTTCAGTGGTTGTTCTTATCACCTTCCAGTTTGTCATTCAGAATTCAAATATTCAATGAAGTATAAGGAGAGGAATAATCCATCCCCCTATTATCCACTGTCTCATGTTCCCATTTCTTGGAAAAAGATACAAGATACATCCAACTCTTGCAGACACCTACAAACCGAACTAGGCCCCCCTATTCGGGAATTTTTTTTCCTTTTTTATTTTTGATTTCCATTTATATTATCCGAATAAGAATTTGAGATTTGACCTGAACCTAGAACCTCCCATAAAGTTATGAACTGCTGTTATTTTTGACAGGTTGGAGTGGTGAGGACTGACAGCCCTGCCTTCAGAGTGTTGTCCACCGAGGAGATCGACGAGCACTTGACTGCCATAAGCGAGCGCGACTGAGTCCTGATCTCTACCTGAAACCGCCTGGACAAGAATGATTATTAGTTCGGAAAATACTTATTGTTTTCTGTAATTTTAGTCCTCTGGGACAAGCTTAAAGCCGCTTTATCGAGACTGTTGTTATCAGGCTGACTGGTTCTTCTGTTTCCATTGCTCTACTTTCTTCTGTAACTTGATTTAAAAATGCAAAGTGTTAGATCACTGGAGTTTGGAGGAAATCATTGGTCATCAGACCATAATGGGCTGGCTTGCCTTATCAAATGAATATGGTTAAGAACTCTTTTGGGACTGATTTTCTTAAAAACTTGTTTAGGAGTGATTTTGAGAGAGATTGGAAATGCATATTACTGTTTTAATCAGAATCATTGCAAATGATCTCCAAGTGATTGATGGAGAAGGCTTCCTTCTATTAGCCTCAAACGCTTACAATGCGAATTGGGGGAATTGATGGGTGGACTTTGTGGAATATGGTTTAATATATGGTCAAATGATTTACTACATGGTATATATAATTATATAAAGGACAATATTGGGTGTCGTAAATTTTTGTGAGGTGGGATTAAATTTTAACAATATTTAAGTATGATAGGATGTATCCATTGGGTACGATTTTGTGAGCTGGGATTAATTTTTAATGATTTTTAACAATGTTGGTCTCTATTGTTTGGATATATTTATTCTTTTTTATTTTTAAAAATAAAATTTTTAATAATTAATTAATTTATATAAGATGGATGAATTTTTATACCAAAATTTTAATTTATTTTGTTCTAAAGAACAAACAAATGAGGAAACAAATGAAAAAAAAGAAAATGTAAATTACTGAGAGGTGATTCGAAATCACGATATTTTATTAAATCAAGTTCTGATATTATATTAAACTATCAATTTTTCTAAAAGTTTAAATTTATAGGATTTATGCATTCTTAACATATCGTGTCTTTAATTTTTTTTTATTTTATATACAAAATTTTAAAACTTTTGTATTTATAGGTAGTATTATATTTAAAAAATAAAAAATACTAAATATATTTTATATACAAATTACTATTATTTTTATTTTTAAGAACAAAAAATATTAAATATATCTCAGCAATACCTAAGTTTTATTTAATGACATGATTAAAGATCCAATAAATTATTGAAGATTAGGAACTAATTTAATTGAATTTTGTTTAGGAAATCATTATTTTTGTAAACTAAAATCAAAGCGCCCCCCCACTCTCATATTTGAGGCAACAAAACGCGTGGAACTAGCCAAAATCAAAGCAATCCTAATCCAATTCAAATCCGTGTTGTCCCCAGCGGTACCTTCACAACAACAGCAACTGCAGAGAAACCTCCTCCTAGATCTCGATCTCCATTTTCCGAGTCTCACCCGGTTTGGTTACAGCCTACAGGTCTAGTCGGTGTCATATTTCAGTTGCTTCAGCAGCAGTTTATTCCTCTCACCGACACGTGTCCGTGGACCCCACAGCCTCTCACACGGTCACACCTCCCCTGCGTTTCGCTTCCTCCAAGTATATATCATTCGCCTACACGTCTCTAGAGAAAAACCCCAAACTAAGAAAATAATAATAATAATAATAATAATAATAATAATAATAAGAGTCAAAAAGGAAAAGAAAGTTTATCGTTGAATCCAAATTCTTTTTCCTTGATCACTTCATCTTGGTATATCCCTAAGAAACCGAGGTTTCGATTTTTTCGGTGAAAATCAATTCCTTCAGGTTTGTTAATTGTGTACTTTGTTTTGTTTATTGGTTTTTCTATATTATTTTTCTCTCGCTTTGAATAGTAGAATCCCAATAAAAATGCTTCCCAAATTTGGGATTTTAGGGTTTTGTTTACGGAAATTTGTGATCATGTTCAGGTGATTCAATTTGATTGTGATTCATTTCTGTGAATTTCCGTGCTTTGGATGTTTGTTTAGTGAGAAAAGCGTAGAAGCTTCGGGTTTTCATGGCGGCCAAACGGGATTGTTGGATCGAATATCAGTTGGTATGGTAATTTAGCTGATTGTTTTGTGTTTGATTTTTTTCTGTAGGGGTCACAGAATCATGGCAACCGCGACTATGGCAACGGCGGCTGGGGCGGCTGCTCTTTTATACTATACATTGAATAAGAAATTGCAGACGGGTAGGTCTACGGAAGAGGACGATGAAAATGTGAACGATCACGCTGCACTAGGGATTGAGAGAGTTTCGCATAGGATGATTCAAGCGCCGGCCACTTGGCTGGAGACGATCTCGACTTTGTCAGAGACACTTAGGTTTACTTATTCTGAGACTTTGGGGAAGTGGCCTATTGGCGACTTGGCATTCGGGATCAATTTTCTTCTGAAAAGACAGGTGAGGACTTTTTTATTATTGTAGTTCTGATTTAGCATATGATTGTATTGCGGTTTGCTTTCTCTGTACTTTTTTTTTTTTTGGTGGGGGGAATATTTCTCTCTTTGATGAATGGAATAGTTAGCTTTTACCAAAATTGATAGATTTTCTGAATCACTTCAACTGGTTTCTGAG
Source organism: Vitis rotundifolia (assembly GCA_030254885.1). Taxonomy (NCBI): domain Eukaryota; kingdom Viridiplantae; phylum Streptophyta; class Magnoliopsida; order Vitales; family Vitaceae; genus Vitis; species Vitis rotundifolia. The sequence continues at coordinate 654,810 of CM058159.1, forward strand.
GTAGACTATGGCCAGGGATTAATTTTTATGAAGTCAGAGGGAAAATGTAGTTTGTGTTCGATGGGTGAATCATTTTGGTGAATTAGTTCTAGTAATATAGTATTGCTCGAATTTTAAATGTTGTTTAACCATATACATTCAATTGAATATGACGACTGACTATTGAATCCTTGTTGATATTCTTCTGAAGTAAGAACACCTTCTTTGGCAACTGGATGCAAATTGGCCTTATTGATCTTTAGAGACCTAAGAGAAAAACAGTGCTTCAGTCTAGTAATGTAAAGATTAAAAAAAGAAAGAAAGAGGTAATCCTAGGAATTGCCTTTTTTTTAATTGTTTTTTTAGGATTTCTTAATCCTATCAAATAAGCATTGATTACATCTGGATGGTCTCACATTTATCAAAATTTTCTGAGAAATTGACAGTTTATAGTAGTGTAGGTGATTGTCTTACCTTATGTTGGGTCTTTAAAGCCGATATAAAGGTTTTCTTTTTGCTAGATGTTCCTCCAAAAATGTGTCAGTATGACACCAGAATACCTCCAAATCCTGGGAGTACAAACTGAAAACGGCATAATGCCCCTTTTTTCTAGCTAATTCTTATTTTTTTGTCTAAGTGCTTCCCCATGGATGGTGTGATTAAAAGGAAAAAATGGTGGTTACCTGATTTGTGTATCTGTTTGCACATATGGCACACCTGTGGAGAAAAAACTCTGTTTAATCTCCTTTTATTAAGCAGGACCACAGTTCATACCTGCTTTTATGGAAGACTTTCAAAGTCTGATTTTAACTAGGAGGGGATTTAGTATTTTATAAAAGAGCAATCATGTTCCATTACATTTCAATGAAGATCTTATATCCATTACATTTTGGTAATTTTTTTCTAGAAATATGATTGCCTTTTGCAAGGTTAGATGCTGGTGAACCAAATGCACACAATGGCTTTTATTTATTAGGCCACATATTTTACCTTGTATCTTTACTTTGCAGGGGAACTTACATGTTGGTAGCGTCTTTGGTGGTGAAGATAGTTTGCAGCTCAAAGGACCAGAAATAATCGCAGAACTCAGATATCTCTTAAACTTGTTAACCCTTTGTTGGCATTTCTCAAAAAAGCCCTTCCTGTTATTTTTGGAGGAGACCGGCTATTCCATAGAAAATGTTCTCCTTCATGAGCCCAAAGCAGGGGTAAGTGATCCTGAAGTTCAATGGTTCAGCTGTGTTTACTGATTAGTATGTATTTCTTCCTTCCACTTCTTGTTCTTGCTTTTTTCCTTTTTGTTTGTTTTGTGTGTGTGTGGATTGGGAAAAAGAGAGAGAGCATGGTGGAGCAGAAAATTGGTGGTGTTCCGTTCTGAAGTTCTGAAGTTTATTGCTTATTCTATGCAGATTTTGAAGCCAGCTTTTACAATTCTAGCTGATCACAAAACAAAATATTTCCTCTTATTGATTCGTGGAACTCATAGTATCAAAGATACCCTAACAGCTGCGACTGGAGCAGTGGTACCATTCCATCACACTGTTGTTCATGAGGGAGGAATCAGCAATTTAGTTTTAGGTTATGCACATTGTGGAATGGTTGCAGCTGCTCGGTGGATTGCAAAGCTTTCAACTCCTTGTCTTACTAAAGCACTTGGCGAATATCCTGATTATAAAGTTAAGGTAAATAAATTATATGGAAATTTAGATTGTAACTATCCTTGTCAATTTAATATATAATTTGAAACATAATTCTAGTCCTTTGTTCTTAAATAATTTTCTATTAGTTTCTAGTATCTCACAAGGAAGATGGAGCATCTTATCTACCTGCTTTTCCTTCAGAATTTTTTCCCCTTGAAAAACCTCAACACTGGAATATTGTTGGTTAAATTTGTGTTATCTTTGCATGTTTCTTTTTCTGTTCTTCTGTTGTTCTATTTATTACGTTTTTTTGTAGGCAATTCTTCTATTTATTACTGGTTCTTGCAAGATAAGCGCTTGACCTTGTCGCCTTAGTTGTTAAAAACTTATGATACAACGATACAATACATTTTTTATGAAGATCAATATGCGTTGCAATCTATATCTCTTTTTAAATATATCTTATGATACATATACAATACATGATACAACTATGCATATACCTTCAACTATTTTTTATAATCTTTAAGAAAAATCAAATTCATTTTTTTTATTAAAAGAATTGTTATATTAATTGTTTAAAAATATAGAAAGGATATATTAATTGTTTAAAAATATAGAAAGGCTAAAAGTTGATCATAAAAAGGAGAGAGGTAAAATAATCTTAAAAGAAAAGCTATGTTCTTGTTGTTAAAGACCCATATTGGAAATTGGGTAAATTCATTTTTACAATGAATATTAGAGAATTTTTATTTGAATAGTTTGAATGTTGACATTGAAAATGAGAGTGATTGATGAATAAAAACTTTCACTATGTATACCTTTTTTTTTTAAAAAAAAATTCAATGGGGGTGATGACCCTATACATTAAACTCATATTTTATTAAATTAAACTTTTTCAAACTCTTAACATTTAATATTTTCATATGGTATGATATATTTTAACTCATTAAATTCTGCTATCTTTCATGAAATTGGTTATATATTACTTTATATTTCTTGTTTCCAATATATACACACATGTATGAATATTTTTCTATTTGTTTTCACTATATATAAAAAGAAAAAAACCATGATAGGACATGATACATGATACCAAAAAATATAAAAAACGATACATGATGCGGAAAAAATATAAAAACGATATATAATACATTTTATGAATTAACGACTATGCTTGTGACCATCCCACCAGACAGAGTTCTTGGAGGGATAAGTTGGTTATTGTCCTAATGTTCACATTTTTGCATGAAGTGGCTGGTTCAAGACTAAAACCTTAGCATCCAAGATATTGTGGTGCTTCTACCATTGCACCATATAATTGGTTCCTATTATTGAGTGCTTTCAAGAATACATTAAATTTGTTGGCATTGTTCTTTTCTCTTCAATTTCTTCCTCCTGAATTTAGTAGGTATTCCATTGTTTTCCTTATAATCATGACTTCTTAGAAATATTTTGTTGGAATTACCCAAAAAAAAAAAAAAAAAGAGAGCTTAGAAGAATGCATAAATAGCTTTATACAAAATACTGCATCTGGATTCTCTTGATTTTTTATTTTGCCATTTTTAATGAAGTTTATAGTTTTTTAGAGAGAAAATTGTGTTGAAATATCTTTTTTCTGGAATATCTTCCTGAGTATCAGTTAGTTTATTATTTTCCTTATAATTATGGACTTCTTAGAAATATCTTGTTGAGATTACTGGGAAAAAAGCACTTAGAAGAATGCAAAATTGCTTCATGCAAAATACAGCATTTGGATTCTCTTGATTTTTGAATTTGCCATATTTATTGAGGTTCATAGTTTTTGAGAGAGAAAATTGTATTTTAATTTCTTCTTTTGGATTCCTACAGATTGTAGGACACTCTTTGGGTGGAGGCACTGCAGCACTTTTAACGTATGTATTGCGTGAGCAGAAGGAATTGTCAACAACTACTTGTGTTACATTTGCTCCTGGTTTGTATCCTATATGTGCTTTTTTCTGTTTGGACATCCATGCCTTTTGGGCCTTATTATATTTCACTTCCAACCACATTTATTGTGATCTCCCTTTTGATATTTGCACTTCCATTTGTTTAGTTGAGTTGTGAGACATGTTTGTTGTTCCTTCAGACTGTTTTGGCACTGATTGGATATGGCACATGCAGGTGCTTGTATGACTTGGGAACTGGCAGAATCTGGCAATGATTTTATTGTTTCTATTATAAATGGAGCTGATTTAGTACCTACGTTCTCAGCTGCTTCTGTGGATGACTTGCGAGCTGAGGTTTGCCTGGAAGTGTTATTTTGAATTTCTAAAACTTGAGAATACTACCTTAAATATATATATATTAAGTATGGCTGAAGATTGCCCTTGTCATTCCCCATATTATATTAATTTTTGTCATGGGTTAACAAGATGATGCCAATGCTTTATGGGAGGAAATGATCCTGGACCTAGGGTGGGTTAGATATGTAGTTTAGGTTTTTGTCAAGTACACTATGCTTTGATTGCTGCCCTCTGTGCCTGACAAAACCAATACGCCTAGTTGCCTAGTTGCAGTACATATACTAAGTACATTTATAGATTGCCCTAGTTATTTCCCATATTATGTTAATTTTTGGGTTAACAAAATGATACCAATGCTTATGAGAGGAAATAATCCTGGACTGGGGTGGGTTAGATATCTAGTTTAGGTTTTTGTGAAGTACACTATTACCTGCTGAAACCGATATGCCTAGTTTCAGTTTGCTGAGTATGCCTAGTTTCAGTTAACTATCAATTCATTCTGTTCTTAATTAATTAATTTATTTATTAGGTGACAGCATCTGCTTGGCTGAATGATCTGAGAAATCAGATAGAGCGTACAAGAATCCTTAGCACTGTCTATCGTTCTGCTTCGGCTTTGAGTTCCCGTCTTCCATCCATTGCCAGTGCTAAAGCAAAAGTTGCTGGGGCTGGGGCAATTTTACGCCCAGTTTCCAGCAGTACACGGGTAACCCTTTTTCTCAGTACAATCTATTTCTCCATGCATTATCTAGTTTCCATGGATTATCCCATGTCCTTCCATCAAATGGGCATAATAATAATATAGTATCTTATTATTGGAAATTTGGCGAGTAATTTCAACTAAAAACATTATTTTTGTTTCTTTTCCCGACGAGTTCCCTTGCTTATTTTTAGGTCCTCTTGGAAGCTTTGTTACTCTTATGAGCAGTGAGGGAGCATTCTCCATGCTTTTTGAATACTGTAAACTTAGCTGAATCAGTTTTTAACTTCTTAAATCGTCTTTTAAATTGGTGGTTTATTTCTGTGATCTGTACTCATAATTAGGGCTGAGTGCCCTAGTGACTTTGGTTTAATTCTGTTTCTAATGTCCACAGGTTGTGATGAGAAGAGCCCAGAGCATGGCTCAAGCAGCATGGATTCGTCCTGCACTTTTATCCTCATGGTCATGTATGGGACCTCGTCATCGAGTGACAGCAGTTTCAAACTCAAAAGAAGCAGGAAATTCCTCAGAACCTTCCTCCTCTAGAATCGAATCGTCTGAGCCTTTTCTCACATCCCCCACCAGAGCTAAAACTACCATTGAAAGTACAGAACTTCCCATATCTTCATCAGAAGGACTGGAATGGAGTTCAGAAATTGAATGTTCTTGTTCTGATGAAATGGGTCCTCACTCTCATGGTGATGCTTGTCTTGATGAGGATGAGGACATCATGGCCCAGGATGGACATGAAGACCGTATGACTGAAGTTGAGTTGTGGCAACAACTTGAACATGAGCTTTACAATCGGCCAGATGGTGAGGAGTCTGATGTAGCAAATGAAATAAGGGAAGAAGAAGCAGCAGCCATTGCAGAGGTCGGTGAGGGCCAGCCTCAGAGCTCTGCTCCAGAAATGAAGGAAGCACACAGATTCTTTCCTCCGGGAAAGATTATGCATATTGTTACCCTTCTCTCTGAAGGAGCAGAATGTGAAGGTGATGGCACCATCCCCGATGATACAGTTAATGCTCAGTCAGTAGAGACTACTAAGGTTGGGATTTTTCTCACTCCAAGGTCGTTGTATAGCAAGCTGAGGCTGTCACAGACCATGATCAATGACCACTTCATGCCAGTTTATAGAAGGCAGATAGAAAAACTGATTAGAGAACTTGAGAAGGAAGAAGTTTCAAATACTGATGATCATTATAATACGGAGGTCGGAGAGGTAGCATTATAGAGAATTTGGGCCACCAGACCTACCACAATACTGAAAGAAGAGCCAAGTTCTTGTCCGAAGGTTTTTCCAGATCTAACCAACCTAG